>CM067353.1:71210307-71370307 GCA_034190875.2 Urechis unicinctus | reverse complement strand
ATTTTTGAATTCCACTTCTTGCAGCCCCTAAACAGACCCGTGCTTTCTCTGTATATATTATGGTCAGAATTTGAACTATCTGAATGTATCTTGTTGCGATAATAGAAATAGGATAATTACTTATTGAACCATATGAGTTTTGCCTCGTAAATATGCCACAGTTTTCCATATTGAGTGTATCAATAAAATATGATTCCTTGATGGAACAATAAAGATTACGGCAATGCTTTCACATATAGAAGACTCACAAACGCATCTCCAGTTGTCAGCTTTTTGAGACGGACAAAGCAGGGTATTGAAGGATCCACTGTACTGATGTTATTTGCCGATTTGTCAAACGTTTTGCCAGGTTTCAATGCATTGATTTCTGGTGTGGAAACCGCTCTCTGTAACATTTAACAGGCGTTAATATATTTCCAAGTTCGCCTTCGTAACATGAGTGCTATTTCATAATATAATATCAATTATCTTTTGAACACTTTCAGACTAAATTATTCGGTAGCTAAGACGACGTTAGAGACGATTGTTATATTTCATGGATTTTCTTATGAGGAGAGAAGTGAGACATTTCAAAAAAGGGTCGACTATTACAATATGAGCCTGTGCTAGTTGAGGAAGGAAATTGGTTCGGCTCCTGGAGAATCCGGGACCTTGTGTATCTTTCTTCTCTACCAGTGCTATCTCTGGGTGCATTTGATCAGGGCGTATCGTACTTTTAGTTATAGCAGGCAGAAGATGCCTGGTCGCTTTGGACTCGTGTGTTTCCGTGGCAGCCTTGTCCTCCGTATCACCCCATTCAGATGAGCTCTCTAACTCCACGTCTACCTTCACTTCACGGGTATCAATACTACCGTTGTTGGTTTCGTCCTGGTCTCCGAATGATACTTTTTTGATCGGCGATGCTGGGGGTGTTTCCGTCATATGTGCTCCCTACACACAAACAAATGTTTATAACGAGGATATTGAACGGCTCTCTCACAAGACACCGAACATAGATATAAGATGCCTGAACGTTGATTGGTGCTGAATAAAACTACATTCATTAATATGGATAGCGATTGGTGCGTATATGAAAGTTCCACTGACGTCCTTTTGCGTTGTGAAGAAAGCTGTCATGGCGCGCTGTATGGGCGTTGCTGTGCGAATTGGACTCCTTCGCCGGTACCCTGTGTCCACCCGTGGGGCTATCACCATTCAAAGTCACATTTAAAAAACGTTAAACATCGATCTGCTGTGGCGACCAATATTGACGCTCCTCACCTAAAACCAATTTATATAATTTCCTTCTCAGAAAATCGAGTGTTTTATCTCACACGGTATTACATAACGAGAGTTAAAAACTGTCCACCGTTGTCCGGGCCTCCTAGGCGTTTAATAAGAGGCGCTAAGATCTGTGAAAGTGTATATGCCGGTGTAGCAAAAACATCGCGTTGAACCTTATTATCTAAACTCTTCTTTAATGTGCAAAATAGGCGGCAAAATCATTGCTATACTATTATTATATATACCAGGATCAGCGGTGCCCAATCTGGGTAGTGCTGAAGGAAGTGACACACTGACTCTGCGAGATCTTCTGGTGGCGTTCACTGGAGCGAGTCTCTTCAGCACAGTGCACGTACCCTGTTTCGCCGACACACATGTACACATGTAGCGGACGTAACGCTTCTCACGTGAGAACATCCATGAATTTTGGACGCAGCTATAATGCGAGAACGCGTACTGAAGTGGCAAAAATAAATAAATAACAAAGTACAGATTTGACGATGTAGATCCAGTCATTCTTGAGGCTGTCCCCGACCACAACTACTCCACGTCTAAACACACATACAATCAACAACAACATTTTCTTTACATCAATTTTTCGTTGTGGGACAAATTCAGTTATAAGCCTTGATATATTAATTTGTGTGGTGATGATGTGTTGCGTTAATATGAGGAAGGATGTGTTGTACCTGAAGAAATGGAACATGAGGGTCCCCGGATATTGTTGCACGAGATCTATCGGCCATCCGGTCAACCATTTTACCGTCCTGGTGATGTGCAATAACAAAAATGTCGAAATCATTGTACAAATCTTCCAATAGATCCAGTTACACGATAACTTAGCGATAAAGTGCAGCGGATTCAAAACGCGGATATATCATTAATTCTATAAAATGTTTTATTTGTTTAACAAATATCTCAAGAAAGGCAAAGCATAGAGATGACTAGCACGTCACACTTAACAGTTTTGAATCCTGGTAAAATAAAGGAATTCTGATAGGTGAGCTAAAAGTAAGCTTTAACCAAACTAACCGACAGAATTTGATATGTTCGGGTTCTTCACCATCTTTCACGTTGAAGAATATATCCAAGAAATCTTCACGACTTACAACGAGCAGTTTCATATCCGTTTCCGATTCGACAGACGCTGTACGTTTTGAATGATGCAAAAGGGCCAGTTCCTGGAAATCGATTTAAGTTAAATTGAATACATCGACGAATCTCTCTGACTTACTAACTTCTGTACATGGGGGCCAAGTTTTTAAGATTTTATATACCACAAAATATTCAATTACGAGCTTTAAAGTGTAGTTCAAACTTGTTTTTGATTAAGCTGAAAAAACACCACATTTGCAGGTTTATGCCGTAAAAGCATTGATAATGTTAGTTGGATGGTTCTTTATCGCGATAATTAGCAGACGAAACCACCACGTACAGAGATCGATGGCCAAATAATGGTATATTGTAGTTTCTATAATGACATCCATTCCATAGGCGAAATGATCCAATAGACAACACAGTCGTTGCATGTCGTTAATTTTCCCCACATACCTCAACGGGTAGAAATATGCATAAGTATTTATAATTCATCTAATATCTACGAAATGCAACTCACACCAAAGCTTTGACCCTTCGTGAGGCGACCTAGTGCTGTCATCTGCATCCCAACAGGGCCTCCTCCCTTTAGAATTTTCTTCACATAAGCTAAGGTACAATGAACATAACCGATTTTTTGTGGGTTGTTTTGGGCAATATAATCTTTTCTGAATTCGTCCGCTGTGAGTGAGGCTTCAATTGAGTTTACATGAGAAAAGAAATTAACCTAGTAAGATTATTAATTTACCTTGTCCTGCTAAAATGAAATAGAAGTTCTCAGCAAAATGACCTTCCCTCAAAACCAGCTTCCCCTCCTCCAACCTAATGGAACACACGACGCAATAATCTATGTACATGCAAACATGGTGCCACACCTACTCATTCAGTGAACAACACAACAACGCAAATACACATATTGATAAAATATAAAGCTAGTGAAAATAAACATACGTCACAGATATGTATTACATATCGAATTCCTATTATATGGACACCACAGCGGAGCAATTTGTTGTGTAATCTAATGTTGACATATACCATCTCCTTCCGCTTCCGCATCATTGGCCGTAAGAATGTTGTTATCAACCACATCTCCAAAACTTTTAATCAAGGCAGAGCTCCATCAATTGTAAATTGACTTGGTTGTAAGTAGCAGTTTATATTTGATTGTATGTATTGGCCGTGGATTCTGGTTCCTCAGTCGACTATGAATGGACATTTTTTTTATTTTGTGAGATATGGTTTGTTACTGATTAGATTCATTGGAGGATACTGGATAGGGAGGGGCGGTCAAGCGAACATGGAAAAACAAGTGATTTCACATAACATCAGAACATTCACAAATTAACTGGAAGACGAAAGTTCGCAGGAAAGTGTTCAAAGATACTGATTTCGGCATCATATACACCTCGGCATTCCCAATCGAGAACTTGCAGCGGACCAACGTGATTGGCGATAAGTCAATCAAAATATTCAGCTAAATGATCTCATTAATGAATGGGGCCTCTAAAATAGACCACACGGAAAAACCGGTCTTAGATAATTGGATGTGGTGAAATGTACAAGGACTATTATTCGAGATCATCACCAAGAACTACTGATACATAGAAATTCTTCACGGTGCGAATTGGTAACATTCATAGCGAGAAGTGGGTGTTTCTAAATAGAAACGTACTGTTAGGTGGTGGGTTGAACGTTTACTTTCATGTATATTTCATCAAATAGGACTGATATTAGGCTTGTTCAATAATACCTTGCTATGTCCTAAGAAAGTGTGACACGAGTGCCAGGCATTCGTTGGTTTAAAATATTCACCTGACTAATGAAGTCCCCGGGAGGTGTAAGAGCTATGTGGTTGAATCCGACTAGTATCACTATTCTATAATTTGAATTGTTGATAAGGTCAAATGACTCCACCATAAATCTAACGATCACGGAACACATATCGTAGTGCTCACTTGTCAATCTGTCACGTGGATACTCACTCTTGGTACCAGGCTACTTTGGCCAGTTTTTCCTGCATATGGAGAGGGTATTCGGAGAAGGAGCGGAGTGTCTGAAGCCCGGTTGTCACCTGTACGCATCAGTAGACTGTGAGAAGATGCCAAGTAACGAGATCTTCATACCTGGGTTTGTAAATCATTAGTAAGATATATTCACACTATCCTCATGCTATATACCATTCCAAGCATCGTTAATACAATACCGTATTGACATACTTACTTTGCACACCTCACCCTGTACCTTAATTTAGACTAATCAAAAGATTTTATCCTCCGCATAGTATCTTCACCCTGGTTCAGACATTCGGTTGCACAGTATCTTATTTTGATAAACATCTTGTCGTTGGAACGATATATCTCTATCGTATTTTAATGCGAGTCCTGCCTAATGTACAATACCGTTCTAATTCATTTTGATCTAATCCATACCAATGCAGCCAATATAACACGCCATATTTGGACAAAGGCTTGCCCTAGGCAGGATTTTGTCAGTTCAGTATTGATAAAAGCCTTTCCCGTGGCTCAATTCGTCCTTCCCGTCTTACCCTATTCACTATCGTTCTGAATTGAAATAAGCCTTATACTATTCACCATTTCGTCCGTTCAGTATTGACATAAGCCTTACCCCATTCACCATAGCGTCCGTCCTGTATCGACGTTAGCCTTACCCCATTCACCATAGCGTCCGTTCTGTATCGACGTTTCTCTTACCATTTCGTCCGTTCGTTCGGTATCCATTCACATTTCGTCCCTGTATCGACCCATTCACCATAGCGTTTCGTCTTTCCTGTATCGACGTTAGCCTTACCTTATGCACCATTTCGTCCGTTCTATACAGACTTGGTAGAGTGAGGATTCTCTGCACCTCCTGTGTGACGCTCACCTGGACTCACACTTGGTCGCACAATGCACCTCCTGTGTTTTCACTGGACTCACAGCAAACCAGCTTTTCAATTCAAACAACGACACATATTTGACGATGCAACCGGTTTATATAGAAGAGTCCATTCTTTAGATGCGTATACGCAGATTTATGTGACCCACTTCGCGTTTGGCGCAGTATTCCTTGGGGTTGAACGATAAGCCGGTCCTCTGCTCTATGTCATGCATCACTGCCGAGGTGTCCACTTCTCGGGCTAGGTCCATGAAGCTCTTCAACGCGTTCTCTAGATTGGAACCTCTGGAAATTATCAAGATTGCTAAATAAAAGCAGGGGTACCGAGCCTCATTGGTATCATATATTGCCATGATATATCAAACTGGAGTGGTAGGAGGCAACAACTGACTTGTTGAGGTAACTCATCCACGAGAGGACGATCATGACTTTGCGCGCGGCTGAGCGGAACAGCTCTTTTGCCTAAACGTAGGGATCGTGAAATGAGGTGAAATGAAGCAAATGTAAAAATGTTGGAGTCGAATTCAACATGTTAAGACGTGCTGTCAAATATGCTGATGTTTATATTTGGTTTGTATAATTATTAAATGCTACTGTAGCCAAAATAGATTTCATTACTTTATACTCAAATAGTGTATAAGATCAATGCGTACGTTCGGTTTGTTTTGCGTATTCTTTTAAAAGATTGATAAGAAGTCATTGTATGATTTGCGTTGGCGGTAACAAAATGTTATGCCCAATGTCAAGCCTACCTCGCCTGGATATCCAAAGCGTATACAGAAACGACCTGCTTGGGTTGTCCAAGTTTTCCTCCTCTGCCTGAAGTTTTCCGAGCCCGACTCGGAGGATGTAGTTGGGAGTGGCTTATTCCCACCAATCATAACAATGCTGGATACCCGGCGTGCATTGCGTCTGTCACTGGTCGATATTCGTCGTAAATGATTGACAGTACGGTTCTGTACTATCGTTTGCTTGGCTAATGTTTTAAACCGCCCTCTTGTATTGTCATCACTTGGTTTAGGTTTGCTGTGAATCGGTCTGAATTCATGAATCTCATTAGGGCTAGAAAATACGTAATTAGTTCCACCAAAAAAGTTGTAAGTAGCGGCCAATGATTTTTGGATAACTCCAGGAGATTTCTTGGGCGGGGGTTCCAATGGTCGCTCAATGATCTGCTCTGAGAGTGTTTTATTTCGTTTTGCTCTCAGCTTTGCTGCGAATTCGATTACTTTCATATTCAATCCACCCCACTGTTTGCGTGACTTGCTTTTGTTTTCAAAGATTCTCTCTTCGCGCTGCAGTCGTTGCAAATGTGAAGAAGGTCCACCAAAAATGGTGTTACCTACACCCACAGCCGATACATGCTTTTGCTTCAGATTCTGAAAATATCCAGATTTTACATGAAGTTCCTTAAATACATCCCCTTGTTCAGCCTGTGCTTTCTGAATGACTTCAGCGATGACTTTGGTTGTAGGGTCGATGGTTTTCTCCCTGCGATCGGTGAATTGCCGCTCGTACTCGAGAGACGGGGTCTTTTGTTTGTATTTGCGCGCTTTCGGGGGTTCCGAATAAGTTGTCGGTAGTTGTTCGTGTTGGGTGTCTACCACAGATGAAGGAGGTACGGGGATATCTTTGGATACGGAGGGCGAGGGGGCGAAGACGGACTCCATTCTGCTCGTACTCATCACCTCTATCAAACAAAACAATGTTATCACTGAGTATACATCTATCTAATATCAACTTTATGTAATATGGAAAGGCGTTTTACGTTTATAATACTGACTTTAATATAGACTGTAATGAGCATAATTGTGAAGGTGGGACCGTGTCGTAAAGTACTGCCATCGCTTGGTTCATTGCCATACTTCACACCTATTCAGAATATGCACAGTATGATTTAAATCGGATTTAAAGTGCTCCCTCGAGCGACTAGAACGCTACAGACCTATCCGTGTTATGCAAATCTATCATCAACCCATTTTGTTCTTCAAACAGACCCCTTTGTCAGAAGTCCTCCGATCCTCTTTGTGTGGACCCTTCTCCATTACACACCAATATAATAGCATCTATGTATTTATCTATGCCCTACGTTCATATGCTTTAATCTTATTGTAGAAGGTTGTATCATAAACGAACGTTTCATTTAAAGACGAGACACATGTATCCTTCCTGTTACCTGAGTTGCTCGCGCCCTCTACATCGCCCTCACCCCACCCACTCAACACATTAACTAGGTGACGAACATTTGGTCGACCCTGACAACGACACAGAAGTTGAGTACCGTGACTGCTCATTGTCCTGGCCATTCAACTTTGTCAAAGAATTAATGCTTCTATTGTCACCACCGATATCTAGGTAAAACAACCCCTATTACCATGGTGGATTGAGATAATGACCACTATTACCATGGTGGAATGAGATAACAACCGCGATTACCATGGTGGATTGAGAAAACTACCGCTGTTACCGCGATGGATTGAGATAACAACCGCGATTACCACGGTGGATTGTGATAATAACAAATAGTACCACAGTAGATTGAGATAACAACCGCTATAACCACGGTGGATTGAGTTAACAACCGCTTTAACCAAGATTGGTTGAGATAACAACCGCTATAACCACGGTGGAATGAGATAACAACAAATATTACCACGGTAGATAGAGATAACAACTGCTATAACCACGGTGGATTGAGTTAACCAACGCTATTACCAAGATGGATTGAGATAACAACCGCTATTACCACGGTGGATTGAGATAACAACCACTATAACCACGGTGGATTGAGATAACAACAAATATTACCACGGTAAATAGAGATAACAACCGCTATAACCACGGTGGATTGAGTTAACAACTGCTATAACCACGGTGGATTGAGTTAACCAACGCTATTACCATGGTGGATTGAGATAACAACTTTTACCACAGTGGATTGAGATAACAACCGCTATAACCACGGTGGATTGAGATTACAACCTCTATAACCACGATGGATTGAGTTACCAACTATTACCACGTAGGATTGAGATAACAACAAATATAACCATGGTGGATTGAGATAATAACCACTTTTACCACAGTGGATTGAGATAACAACCACTATTACCACGGTGGATTGAGATAACAACCGCTATACCCACTATGGATTGATTTAACAACTGCTATTACAATGGTGAATTGAGATAATAACCACTATTACCACGGTGGATTGATATAACAACCGCTGTTACCACGGTGGATTGCGATAACAATCGCTATAACGACGGTGGATTGAGATAGCAACAAATATTACCACGGTAGATTGAGATAACAACGTTATAACCACGGTGGATTGAGTTAACAAACGCTATTACCAAGATTGATTGAGATAACAACCGCTTTTACCACGGTGGATTGAGATAACAACCGCTAAACCCACGGTGGATTGAGATAAGAACCGCTATAACCACGGTAAATTGAGATATCAACAAATAATACCACGGTAGATTGAGCTGACAACCGAGCAATAATGTTAACTCTGACATATCTCTAAAAATAGCTAATAGTAACTCAGACACTTGAAAAGTATTCCAGGAAAGAAAATTCAGGGGTTGTTATGTTTGCTATTGTAATTACATGGATGGAGTATTGGTTAAATCCTGGTTGATTACAATAAGCGGTCATTATCTCTAGTAGTTTGACTATGAGATCTTGCTTGCCACTCTCTCACTTACAAGCACATGATCACACTATGACACAGTTTGAGTTGTAGTCTCTATAGGTTCCATAAAATCACTGTTTGTGGTAATATCAGTCAACTATTTATTGTTCCGGTATCATTTTACCCACAGTATATTTCTTTTGAACAATTTCATATAAGTGCTTTTGTGTAATACAAATACTGATTTGCTCATATGGAGTGGTAAAGGCGTTCACATTTGTAATCGTATCGTCAAAATTCATTTCACATGCATACGATATACTTACAATTAAGATGTATGTGTCAACCGATCAACAGGGTTGAAAAGTATTGGTCATACATTGCCTATCATCCTTTCATAAAAGAATATTCCATAGATGCGTAACGTCCAGCATACTCCTCGAGAGATTCGGATTATCCGTTACAATCGTATCCACTGGAGACAACTTGCATTCACAGTATAAGGAATTATTTCAAATCTTTTCACATGTATCTGGGATATTCTATACCTCTGTAACAGTTACACGTTTGACAGTTTTCGAATCTTGGTATCCCGATATAAGTTTGACAGGTGTTTTGTCGCGGTTACAATGCAACACACATGGATCACTGCAGGTGGAATCCGTGATATTACCTCTTGACCACCACTGATCCACAATCTTAAGTCCTCTTGGTCTAAGGCGCTGGCTGGATTATGTGTTTGTTGCTAGCAGTAAGCTAAGAAGGTCTGCATGGCTTCTTAGGTCATCTCGTCTCTCGAGTCAATCAAACCCAGTGATCCGCTTTAATCCCGATTTGACCCGGGCAAATCGATAAATATACAATGCTAAGTAAAAACATTAACCAGAATGTTACTAAGTATGAGTTTTCACGTGATGGTCTTTGTGTGGGTGGGTTGGCTCGAGTACGGCAGGACATTGGAAGCTTTAGAGCCCCAATTCACGCCCCACTCTTTCTCGTGTATAGCGGGTATTGACAAAATTGAGTGCTTAAAGAACACTTAATCGCCTTGTGCGATACACTTGTCATGAATGACTTAAGAAGCTCTCAGGATTATAAACTTAGTGATGTAAATAGATATAGGACTTGTCCAGCGAACAAAACCCTCTTCACGTGACGCATTAAATTCGAGGTCTACGTGTTTTTGGCATAATTTTAATAACGAAAATTATTTGCGACAATCTCAACTTAATCAGAGTCACCAGGGTGCGGCAATTTGCATGAATTGGTCATAGAATAATCAATCCTTTGATTCGGGAATCTGATGCTAGTACATGGGAGAATTTATTACCACAGTTTGATGTCAAACCTGACCTCAAAATAACTTGGGTGAGGTCTGAAACTTTCAATGAAGAAAAGTAATACATAGTACACGTGTCTACTTACAATATATCAAATCAAACGAGGTGACAGTACCTTTGTTACGTAATCTGAATACTGATTGTGTTCAATTTGCATGTTGTACTACACGAAAAGGTCGAAAAAGACAACTGAATGGGGTGGGGGGGCATAAACGTTCTAGCGCACCTGGTAAAATATTCATGCCAAATGACACAAGTTGTTACCCGGTTTTTTCGTTGGTAGGTGAGAGCAGCTCGTGTTTTGAGCTGTGTACCGTTGCCAGAAGCAGAAGCAGACGTTGAGGTATCCTGTTGATGGCCTGATGCGTCGCATAAGACGAAGTTTGTGTATCATTGAATCATTGAATTATCACCGCAATAATAGTTTACTATCTTCAAGAACATTTCTTTAACATCAATCGTATACACGTTAAATTTTATGGCAAATAAAATATGAAATTCAATCACTTATGGTAAGACTCGGCTGGGTACTGTTACGGATGTTTTGCACCCTGTAAAGTAGAACATTAGAGTTGACGCGGCTCTAAATGACATTGGTAATAAACCGTACTATATTGCTGTACCATTTTTGTTATGTTGTTATGTGACTTGAGAACCATACAACGAGCCGTAAAGGTGAATGGTATAAAAGCAGCTTCAGCAGCAACATTTGTTAATTACCTACCCAATGCCGATCCACGTTGCACATTACTATTAACAATGCACATATTTTACGATTGCTTCCTTCTCCTCTTAGAACTCCTATGTGGTTAGTAATTAGTTCTGTGATGGTTAACATTATCAAACATTTGACAACCCGAATGCGAAAAAAAAGTGAGTGGTCGTATGCTTTGCATGTATAAACGTTACCCTTACGTCACATGATACTTTCTTGTCGAGTATGCTTCAACAGGCATGGCACTCGCCCCTGGTGTTTTGATGATCTGATGCCACTTCAACAGCGGCAACATTGAAGGTCGAAAAAAAAAATAGCGCAAGAGTTGTGAGAGGCGACGTTTCTTTGCCTAATGTTTCAGAGAACGACACACTTCTGTTAGATTCATCAAATCTCATTTTAATACGTTAAACTTTATATGTCGGCTTAATTATAAATAATTTGTCCGAATATAAATCGAACTTGATACACTTTATTCATTGTGACGAATTATGCGGATATACTTTCACGGAACCCAGCTTCGGTCTTTGTCGGAGCGACTGGTCATAACGCGTTGTCCGAGTGGCCTGGGGCCGCTTGCATAACGCCGTCTTCGGTTATTTGCTCCAGCCCAAGCCGCTTCCAGAAACGGCTCGCCTAACCCGCGAAGCCTCAGCCGCAGCTAAAAATGACCAAGTTGACTAATCTTCCAAGCCTCAAGCTAGAAGCGGTTTTTAGCCGTAAACTTAATCCCAAAAAAGAATTAAATAAGAACGCAATCCATATTTCGTCAGGTAAAAAATGTAGAACATTTATTCTTCTGTCCAATAAAAAATTAATCAATATATTAAGCTAAACCGTTTTATGTACTTAAATTTACTAAATTAAGAAGAAAGCGGCTTCAGCTTAAAGCCAAAGATTGAATATGTAGGCGAAACCAGAAAATTAGTGTCCCAAACAAGCTGGACTTGCAGCTTCAGATTAATAGTAGAAGATGGAGTTATGCAAGTGGCACCTGGTCTTATTGACATAACACATTAATAACACGACTTAAACGAGCCTCACATGAAATATTTTCCTAAGTCACATTTGCTGGGCAAGTAAGTGATTGGGACCAAATAAATTTCCACAGACAACGACTGATCACATGGCCATAAATCCTGTCACTTTAAGACTAAAGTCTCACCATTCTCTGATTGGCTCCTGGGCTTATCTATACAGGCCTCGGAGTTGCCGCGCACGACGGTAATATAAATATATACCGTCGTGATTGGGGATATGTGGGTCGTGTGGCAAGTTTTATATTTTGCGTGCATATAGCTTCTCATCAATGTTGTGTACTTACGTAAATATATATGTCGACAAATGAGATGAATATCCGCTGAACCGGACTATTTTGGTTATCCACTGTCTCGTGATTATTTAGCAATTGTCAAATGAACTTTTAGAATCACAACTTTCGTTCACGGCAGCCCCAGTTTTGGAGATATGACGTCACATTACCCAGTTTCATTTTCACTCGCCATGTGGCTGCAGGTCCCGGGGGAGGGGGCACTTAAGTATATAGAGGTAGTATACATGTGTCGGGGTAAGTTTTTTTCGGCCTCCCGACGGGTTTTGTTGACCTTATTATTGTAGGATGGGGTATGCTCTTGCATTTTTACCTTGTATGACGGGTACAGGTTTTTGAGATCCCGGGGCACACCCCTACGCAGGACAAGGCCAAGTGCCCCCTCCAGACTGCGGGAATCAATAAGTGTTATCTTTTTTTAAATGTCAATGTGATATCGTTGAATACATATCGCACTTCAAAGTAGATATTTCCAAAAGATAATCATTGACAAAATGACACATATACTTAAATAATAAAATTCAGAAAGAAAAAGTTCGCTTGCGAAGAACCATGTCTGCGCATGCGCGCAGAAACCGATCTTGTCGTTCAAAATAAACATGAACTTTTCAGAATTTGTGTGGCCGGATTAAATCGCCTTTGACGAAATCTCACACGTAAACTGACTCAACTTGTTAATAAACATCCATTTATGTGAAAAATTATTCTTCATACGTACATTTGTGTAATTATCGTGTATAATTGGAACTCATGTATCGTTCACGCGCATTCGGTTACGATCTTTGCACGACGTTAATAAAGAGAGTCTTGTTACATTACAAAATTCTCAGTCAGGTTTATGGAACCACTCAGTCCTTGATTAACTCAACATAAGCAGCAGACACACTTGTAATATCAAGTCAAAGTGAAGGAGGCATCCACCCCTATGCTAAAGGGACATATCCCATTGTTCTTTGTTTAGCATGTAGGTAAGAAATCGTTCAGTTTTGATGGCTTGTCTTTACTCTTAGTAAGTTAGACACAAATATATCATTCTATGAGAAAACACTGTCTCGTACATATGGTCATCAATACCACGAGGAATTCTGCGGTATACACAGAGCTGATCACCTCACATTAACTACTCTGACATATAGGTGTCATCAACTCCCCTTACCCCACATAAGACAAACTTTCTGTAGCAATCAATTGATATTTGAGATGCAAAGCAGGTTGGGTTTATTTCACAACTGCTGGTCATCAGCTAAGGATGCTCTGGCTTCACAGCATCGATGATCCATTTATAGTGGTGGGTTTCAGCAGAGAAAGAGTGAATGCACCACAATATCATCACTAGGTTTATAAATCATGGACAAGACCCAAACATCTCATATCGTGCTTCATATCCTCCATACTTACTAATTGATAACATTCCTAATATGTAATCAATAAGTCACCATCTAAACATTGACATGTGAAATGATATTTCCAAACATCCAAAGTGATATTGGAAAATATTTATTTAGCCAACCATGTGAAAACATGAACAACTGTACCATTGTGACAATGCAACACCAACCATCACCACTGATATGTATAGAAACAACAAGTGCTGACATCCATATGATCAAGCATGCAGAATCCCGACAACACCCACTTCAAAAATGAAGTACCAGCAATATCCTATAAAAGCCCCACATGGCATTGTGTACATGTACCATTAATGCAAAGCATAAAGATCAACGGCCGTACGATGAAATAGAAAATATGTTATTCGATGTGGAATGTAGTGCAATCAAATCAATGTCAATGAAAGGTCATGGGTGGCCACAACAAAAAATAACAATTATATCGCTCATAAAGCTTGAAGTGATAGGGAACCTTTCACCTGACCACAAAGCAGGTATATAGAGTAATGGAATCAGCAACACGTGATTTCATATGATTGTTATAAATTCATACAGGAGATTGAATTCTTATATGTTGTTGAATCCAAAACATTTTTTGATTGTTAAGTAGAGCAAATGTCAAGATCAGTAAGAGCTCAGGTCAAGGTCAGTAAGGATCGAGTCAGTAATTAAAAGACATGGCTAACACTGTTAAACTAACTTTTCATTGCTTTTTAAGAGAAGCATTAGAAATGCCTCCCTATAAACACTTCTATTAATGTATGACCCAAGGGCCAAGCTACAGATGATTCTACATCCATAATCTATCTAAGAACATATATGCTAACAAAGCAATGCTTAAAGTCATTCTAAGGGTATTGAAACTATCCAGGATTAATAGCACTGTCAAATCATTTATCAAGAATTTCAAAAGAACTCATAAATAGGTTTACAACAGCATGCAAGTCGATCCTACTTCATAAGTAACAATCTCACATGCTATTATGCAACTCCAAATCAACATGTCATGTAATAAATTCATAGATCAAACATTACAAGTAATAATAATATGAACACATTTTTCTTAAAACCAACGGAATGTCATGGCTAACAGCACTAGATACCCAGAAACAAAATGAAAAACAATAAAATGTTACAGTATTAACAACATTCATCTCATATTGATAACTTAGCAAAGTGAGGTGGAGTGGTTTATATCATAGTTAAAAAATGTTTGATGCCAAGTGAAACTAAGATTTTCCTGAGAAACACTTGTCATCTGTTCAGAGAAAGGCACAGTCATGATAAAAAGTTACAACAAATATATGCACTGATGCACAGGACAGGAGAAAACTTGTATTGAACCACCTTTACTTACACCCACAACACTCAATTACACATTTGAACCACCACAGATTATTTACAAATAATGGATTTAAAAATAAGATTCCCATTCCTGAAGCCGTAGACAGCCATATTTGCACCAAATATTAAATTTAAGAAAGTTAAAAAAGCAATGTTTCCAGATTCAACTCTCATTTGTTGAATGCAAAGTAAATAAAAATCAGAATTGATATTTTCTTTGAATGTCTTCAATTTGAAACTGACATTAATGTGTGCTTGTTTATGTAATTATTAGGATGTGTTTCTCAGCTAACTATCAAAGCATGTTATATAAGCAAATGTTAGGATGACCTAGTTGACCTCCCCATTCTCCTGAGTGCTGTCATTCTTCAAATCCTCCTCCAATAAATTGGCTCTGGATTTCAGACATTTCTTGATATGAGAGAGAAGGACAGCTTTACGGTCAAACGTAGCACCACAGCCATTGCACTGGTCCTGCTGATAACTCTTAGTGTGAATGAACTTATGTTCCTGGAGAGTGTCTGGGCGACTGAATACCTTATTGCAGTATTCACATCCGTGTTTCTTGGCCAACCCCAGATGGTTACGCACATGCCTCGTGCGATTGTTTTTGCAGGTGAAGCTCTGTTCGCAGATTTTGCATGGATATCTACCATGGCTGATGTAGAAGTGGTCTTCGTACGCTTTGAAGCTATGCAGCTGCGTCCCACATCCACCATAACGACACTCATAAGATGATTCATCATCAGCCAGGGCGTCCAGACTTGGAGAACAATGGCCGTCTCTCTCGACATCTTTGATATTCGGCGATGGACTTAAAGATGACTCTTCTAGAATCTCAGCCAGAACCACTTCACGTTTCTCCTTTTTAGGCGTGGTTTGCAAGTTAGTTATTATGGATTCGTTTTTCTTCTCAGTCACACTCACACCGGACAACAGACTGGTTGATTTGTTAAGTATGGAAACGGACTCGGTTTTAACCGCAGATGATTTTCTGCCAGTACTTGGACTACCTTCATCATGATTTCCTGACACAACTCTCTGAGGACGATTTTTCCTTTTGCTCTTGACAGTAGGTTCTACCACACTATATATCTTGGCACTGTCCTCACTTTCTTGCTTGACACGTGATTCAGGGGAATCATCGGCACAGCAGTCGTCCTGGAGCTCACCTGTATCTGCAATGCTCTCATCGTTGTAATGGAACAGCGGACCAAATTCCCTTTTAATGGAGTCCAAATCAACACCACAAGTCACTTTATCACTGACACCTTCATCAACAGCATCATGCATGGGGATGGGTGATTCTGAAGAACTCGCATCACCCTGGCAAACCTGAACGGCATCTTTGTTTACATTCACAAATAAAGGTTTTAACTTGGGTGGTAGGAGTGACTTGTATGGCTTCTCTCTCCACAGGACAGGAGGGGTTTTCTTGGACTGATCGCCTGCAGGGTTTTCCACTGGGGTGAGAGAAGGAGGTATTTTATTGATCGTCAACCGTGGAGACACCTCTATCTTGCCATGTTGCTGCAGCGAGGCAGTGTGGGAATCCCAATGCTCATTATACTTTTCCTCATCTTCAAAAACCTGCTCACAGATGGTACAGGCAAATATACCATCTTGGACTTTGTGCACTTTGAACAAATGAAACAATAGTTCCTGACGTTGGGAGAACTCTTTCTTACAAAACTGACAAATAGAGGAATCCGGCTGGTTTTCAGACTCATGTTTTTGCATGTGAAGTCTGAGGTCAGCATTGCGTGCAAAACTTCGATTGCAATGTGAGCATGGGAAAGGCTTCACTCCTGTGTGCAGCCTCTCATGGCGATTTAAATTGCAACGCAGTGAAAAGGTGTTGAAGCAGTGTTTACACAAGTAACGCTTGTGAACGCTGCTTATGTGTGACTGCAAAGCTTGGACAGTTTTGAATTCATCCCCGCAAACACGACACCGAATCTCTGTATCTCTTTTATGACAAATATTGGATTCTGAGCTTGAGCACGAGTCATTATCATCTCTGTTAATGGTGGCAGTTACAGGATTAAAACTAGGGCTTTCACTGAGCAGCTTGAGCAGAGACACACCACGTTGTAACCTGGGTTGAGCATTGTCTATGACCGATTTTTGCGCTGGTTTGTCATCAGGTGATTCTCTACCACTATCACTGTCATCTGTATTGACATCACTGGCCGCCTCATGTGTGCTCAGGTCAACAGGGGCACTAGCCAGTGTCGCTTCTGCTCGTGACAGCTTTGGCATGGTTCCATCATCATCACCATTATCCCTGTTAGTTAGCTTCCTCTTAAAACCAGGTACTTGCAGTATGTGGGCTTTAAGTTGGGGATCACTTCTTTCAGTGCCTATGACATCGTGAACTTTAACAACAATCTGTTTTTCGACAGTGCCACAGGAGATGCAGACAATGCCGTCGATCTCAAGTTTGTCAGTGTGGGGAATATGGTCCTGACACAACCTGATGAGAGCTTTCTGAACCAGGTCGGCAATGAGAGGCTGGTAATACTGTAGCCACATGATCCAACACTTGACTCTGGGAACTGCTGTAATCAAACACCCTGTAAAATAAGGTTCAATTTTGTGAATATTACACATTTCCATGGTATAAATGTTGATGTTGTTCAACATTGCATATAAGCATACGAGGAATTTTATGTGATTTGATGAACAAAAGAAGACATTCCTCAAAGATACACAGTCATGGAACCTAGATTAATGATAGGAATCACAAGAAAGATTGTGAATTCACGTTAGATTTCAGTTGCATCGAAATCTGCTTATTAAGAACCCCCTCTGAGCATACAGCTTATCCATATTTTGTGCGATAAATATGAAATTTGATAGTACCTGTTTAATCTGACATCTGACCTTTCTATGGCATGAGGATAAATGTACAGATTAACATTTACAAGGAAACGCACAGCTGTCAGACAGGTGAGAGGTGTAGGACATCGAATTCGTCAGTGGTCCAATTTTATTGCGGGCTAGATACATTAAGCAAGGCAGGATAAGTTAAGAGCCCATCGGAAGCATGTAAATAAATAATGATCGCAAAATCAGTGGTGAGTTTAAGGACACATGACGTGTTTAAGCACTATAGCTCTTCTATCTTGTGGACTCCACCCAACATGTTCGCCAATTCAAATGGTGTGCGGTAGTTTCGTACACCGGTGTTTCGTACACAGGTCGTTTCGTACACCGATGGTTGTTTCGTACTCAGAACAGGGAGGCGTTTCGTACACAGGTCGTTTCGTACACAGATGGGAGTCGTTTCGAACACTGAATACGAGGTGTCTGCTCATATGATTGTTATTCTTTTTCGAATTATGACGTCGTGTTGTGTAATATCAGTGTTGTAGGTCATTTTTATGCATTTATCATGAGTTATCCAGATGTTACGTCTTACCTGGCGAGGAAGGTCAACTCTGCCATGGACCAGCCACGAGACAACTCGGCCAGGAGTTAAGTCGGCCACAAGTCAATTCGGCCATGCAATTAATGCGAAGACTAAAATAAAATTAAGTGAATGACTTATAAAATACAGCAGTAGTAATTATATAGTAGGAGATTTATTAAAACAAACCTTTCAGATCTATCCTTTGGGGTTCACCGCATAAAATTTAATCAATTCCAGTTAAAATAATGAATTTATTGATTGCAAAATTCATAGTACAGTAATATGGGCTTCACGCAGATCTAACCCTTCAAAACGTACATCATTAGTAATCTTATGCATAAAGCAAAATAATGTGTTACTTATATATACTTATCTATACACAGTCTATCTGTCATTTTTTATTTACACACAAACACGTACACACACACACACACACACCAGGGGCGTAGCCAGGCTTGAAGGAATGTTACGCACAGACGGGGGAGAAATCTACAGTTCCAGACAGTTAAGTCTAGCCACCCTTAGCTTTTGACTTTGATGCCATTTTTGGCCATATTAATTTTTTTACTTTTCAAATTGACGTTACGCTAAAATGATTTGCATCCACACAAACAGTCAGTGAATTTACAGGTAATTTTTGTTTTTGTTTTATGTCGCCATAATTTCATTGTCTAACAGCGGTTCCACATTCCCTGACGAACAATTGTAAATAACACAAACATGCTACATACACTTTTAATTGTCGACTGGCAATTTCGTTCACATTAATTATGACCATATTGACAACTCAACAAACAAATTTTCTAAGCTTTCAATTTCTTTAATAATCAATATTGACATTTATGTACACAACACTCACTGTTGCGGATACCCAAGCCAAAATAATTTTTTCAAGCCAACTCTTAATTAATAGTTACTTTGTGAAAATAAACATAAACCCACGATACCAGAACTGCTTTTGATATTGCATAGTTACTTGAAACAACATAAGGAACATCTCGCGTGTACGTGTACGAAGAAACCGCAAATAGTGTGTACGAAACAACCTGTGTACGAAACTACCTGTATTCATTCAAATGGAAAAGCAAAAACAAATTTAACTTGAGTCATCGAAATGAAGTCATTCAGAACGTGAAAAAAACACCACATCCAAAGACCTTAGACCACCTTGTCACGGTCTACAATACCTGAACACAGGTGGTACAGCAATCAACAGGCAATCAACTCACCTGCTCACCTTGACTGAATAATTCGCAGCAGTAATGTAATGTTTACAATAATACCATGCTCCTATATTGTCAAATCGCCCCTGGATATGAGGATCCTGTGGGCAAGTAATGTAATCAACGCCGAGATGACAGGTGCGAGAAGCGGAGGAACGTACGTAGCATCACAAAGGTTCAAATCCCGGAAGTTATCACGTTTGCTGACCCGGATTCGGTTGAGCGGATGTGGGACTGGGTAACGGAAGTCTTACTCCGGATCATTGATCCATGCTAGGGAGCATGTATTTATTCTACACTAACTCCGGATTCGCGCCCTTGTTTACTTGAGACAAAATGCGAAGCATTGAGAAATTTACATAAACGTTCTAGCACAAACCAAAGATACTAATTACCGTCGGATGGGTTGGTTAGTTGAATTGTTGGTTGACTAGTTCCTTGTAAAGCTGTTTTTGCCTTTTAATGTCACGAACAGCTTAGTCTGAAATGATGCCCAAAGTTGTTATGCTGTGGAAAGTACATTGAAATGTTGGTAGTCTATGGAATGAAAGGTATTTTAAGTAAGTCTTAGTAGTCCTCCAATAAATTTCGATGGGTGTTATTGAAAATAAGTGATTTTATGTATTTTTCTCTTTCTTTAATTTTGTACCTATCTCTCTATAGCCATTTACCGTTCCATGTTATTGGCTTCAGTAGCACGGAGCTGGTTTTTTTACGCATTCTGGTGATTCGGCTGGTCTTCTCCATGAGGGTTGGCGATCAGCCAGTTGTTCGGCGTTCGGTGGGCAAACATCGGTTGCGTTTGTAGTCGGACTCATGTCAATTATCGCTTATCATAACGCAAAAAAAAAATCATAATGATCTGCATTCGCTCATGAGATGGCATGATCATAACGGTTTGACCCTGATACCTGCTCTCGAAATATGTGAACACGCCACCTGTCAACCGAGGCGTTTTGTCACAGCGTCTTGTCATAGCGTCTGTTAAAACCACGTGGAATCCTCTGTTTAATTTGGAGCCGTGGTCACCTTGACCTATCTGATGACTCCATATCTTTTACAGACGCCGAGCCGCGAGACGTTGAATCAACATTCCCATATGCTTTTGTTGATTTCATGGTATCGTCCCCGGTATCGTCGCCTGATGACTGGGGTGTATTTCGTGTCATTACATAATCACCACACAGCTTAGCGTAGCGTAAAACTCTTTGCTCGAGATCTTCATATGTCACTGACAAATCAATTAACAAATGTCAATGTCTACCCCGGGCCAGTTCATTCGCTCCAGATAGTCAATCTAAAACCACCATCTAGACTACAGCGTGGGCGTGAAAGATGGAGAACTGTTAACTGCACGTACGCTGTGGGAGGCGAACTGTTTACGATAGGTATACCCAAGATCGGGCATTTTATCCAGTTCAAATTTATTAAATAG
The DNA here is from genome assembly GCA_034190875.2 of Urechis unicinctus. Lineage (NCBI taxonomy): Eukaryota > Metazoa > Annelida > Polychaeta > Xenopneusta > Urechidae > Urechis > Urechis unicinctus. The sequence goes on along the minus strand of CM067353.1, from coordinate 71,349,215 downwards.
CGCACTTGTTATTTTCGCTATTTTGAAGCCTATTATGCGACGTGTTTTGGCATTGGAAAGACTCTGTGAAACGGCATTTTCCCGCTCTCATCAATAGCAGTGACGTCAGCCCATTATTCCGATGTCCTTTTATTTGCGTCACGGTAGTGCCACCTTACGATTGCAGTGTATTATAATTCGGGAAGCGATCACCGCAGAGCCATTCGAAGTGAGCCCTCTTAGCGTAGCTAAAAACTCTTTGCTCGAACCCCCCGGGGAGGGGGGGGGGGTGGGGGGAGGCACTTGGCCTTATTCTGGATAGGGGTGTGCCGCGGGACCTCGAAAACCCGTACCCGTCGTACAAGGTCAAAATGGCCAAAAAGCATACCCCGTCGTACAAGGTATTATGCGAATGTATAACTCGTCGTAAAGATTAAAGCTGAAAAACATATAGCCCTACAAGACGTCTGAGTATAAATTCATGTTACCGTTACGACCGGAGCTAAAAAAACATACTCCGTCGTACAAGTATGAGGCCCAAAAGCCCGTCGTACAAGTCGAGAGGCCGAAAAAACATACCCCGTCGCGCGGCACATATATACTACCTCTATACACTTAAGTGCCCCCCCCCCCCCGGGGGGACTCGAACCTGGTGCGGAGAACCAGCTGTAAGAAAACCGTTATGATTAAACTAGCTGATATCAATATCTCATATGCAATCATACCGATCCTGTCTACCGCAGGTTTTCATGAAAATCACATTGTACTTCAATCTTGTAATGCAAAGAGTAAATCCAAGTATGTGGAAGGGGATTAACTAATATAAACGGTCAGATCAGATTATATAAGTCTAGTCAATGAGTGTATATTGGTGCTGGTTGCTGTAGTTGTTAAGTAATTACAAGATGCTGCAATTGACAATTCAATTAATCATAATTAACATGGTCATTTGAACTAGTTCCAGGAGTACAAAATAAATTCAGGATCATTCAATATAACTTTATTTACAGCCAACATAGTTATAAAATAAAATTCATTCAGCATTCAAATTCTATGTACATGATAAAATTCTCTCTGTATAATTATCTATTAAATAGAGCTTTCAAATTACATTCATGAAATAGAAATATAACAATTCAACATGCATTTCATTCCAGAAGTAAGATGTTGTTAACAAGAGATATAATTAGACATGAACTGTAGCTTGAGCAATATTCCTAAATAGATCTCCACAATAAATCAATTCTGCATGGATGTTGCACCTATAAGATGGACTTGCATATATTCTGAGCAATTTGATGCTTAAATTCACACCTAGGAGTTATTAAGATAAATTTGAAATAACTATACAAGCAGTCTTTGTTTTGAATATGGCCAATTAGCATTGTACTATGTACCAACCTCATTTTCAACCTGAAAGAGATTACAATATATTAACTCATATGTTAACAGGCAAAACACAATTGGACACAACATTTCAAGTTTGAAAATGAAATTATTTTGTCTCGAGGGTTTAAAGAAGGGTAGGCATATTAACGGCCCTGGTCTAAAAAAAATATGCTATAATCTAAAGTCTTTGCAATGAAATTTTCAAGCTGTACAAGTGGTAGAAAGCTTATCCATTGTGTCTGATAAATCTTTAAGAAAAATCTCCCAAATCTCTTAACTAATTCCAATCATAACAACAGCAACACTAAGGCATTGACTTGGATCACAATTTCTAACAATAACCACAATTTCTGCACCCAATTTATTAAAAACTTAAACAAAATTTTCGCTCAATATAAACACATATTCCACAATTCAGTCATAGCTTTTAACAATTGTTGCTGTTCATCATAGGTTGACTAACACTAACAACTGCAGTAACTCAGTTGTATCTGTGCTACCCTCCGACAACAAATGGAGAATAACAACAATTATGGCAAGAACAGTTCATTGGGACATCACCCAATCTGTCAAAATAAGCACAAGTTTTTCAAACAATTTTCAATAGTTGACATAAATTAGTACAATAATTGAGATATATTAACCACTTCTAGTGATTGTCACAACTCTCCACAGATAACAGGTACATCAGCAAACAGTCATAATTTAGTGACAATGAAATAAAGAAAATTAAACAACAAATGTTATGTTGATAACAGCTTTAAAGTGCAACAACCTATCTAATAATAATTCACAAGATATTAAAAGGAAAGTTTGACTTTATGGCCAGAATAAACATACAGTATTATGCACAGTCAGTAGCAGGGTGCTCTAATTCAAAGGACATCAAGGCGCCCAAAATCCCTGCATATCTACCCGATGGAACAACCCTTCAGGATGGTATGCTCAACATGTGAAATAGGATAGTTTCAGAAATACATTTGCAACCAAGATATGTAAACTTTATCCACAATGCACAAGGAAATATATCCATTTCCTGTCAACCAAACTACAACAGATTAAAATTGTAATTGTCAATACACAGCAGATTATGTAAAGCACAGTGAAACTGCTGCATCAAGGGAGTATCAAGTAAGTTGATTATGAACCTTACCCGCTAGCACAAGTTGAATACATGCTGTAATGATTAACACGTTGTGTTCAGCAATGAATTCCCTGAACTGGGCTTCAAGTGAAGCTGGTACAGTAAAGATAGATGTGGTCACATTCCTTCAATAAGAGAGGACACATGACAATCAAGGCATCGCTGTGCATGAAAGACAAAAGCTTGATATGCATTGGAAGTCCTAATTTTTGATTGACAATCTTTAAAGCATTCAAACAAAATTCCTAACTAGTAACATTTTGTTAAGGATTACATTGCAGTTAAATTGGAGTGATCGATCTGAAGTCATTCAAGGAAGATATGTCATTAAACCTGAACAGAATACACCATGTCAACATGGTTCATCAACATTTAGAACAAGCACCAAGGAAATCTTGATTGATTGAACTCATATTCTATGTACATGATTTGTCCCACCGCTGAATATATACATAAACATGCATCAATTTACTGCTAAATGTAAGCGTTATAACATAAAAAAAACATATGATAAATTCCTTGTTACTAATGTGTTTACAATAAGTAAAGATTACATGCTTCTTGAACAGCTTTGAATATCATGAAATCATTTCATCAGCACATTGGTCCGTTCTTAGCTGCCTCAACTCAGAGGAGCTTGGTTAGCAACCTGTATGGCTAACTCACCACTTGTATATACACTCTCTGAAGGTCCATCAGCACTCCAGGTGTTAAACACCTCTGTCTTGCCTCTCCAACTCTCTCCATCCTTGCTCCAGTCTTCAGATGCTGCAGTGTCAGTTCCCAGTGCTGGACTAGGGTCTCGCTGCCGACCTCCAAATGATGGGAAGTGAACCTTATGAACCCGGATGCGATGGAGCTTCAGCTTGTCTCCTCGGGAAAACTTCTCATCACACTCTGGGCAAGCATATGGTCGCTCACCGGTGTGCAGGCACACATGGCGATCTCTATTGGCTTTCTGGGCGAATGTTTTTGGGCAGAACATACAAGGGCTACGATTATGTTCGCTGAAGCAATGCATTTCTAATTCCTGGAAGACGGGTAAGACACTTTCGCACACATGACAGGTGAAAGGCCCTGAGGGCATATCAACAACACCCACTTTGTTTGGGCCATTTTCACTGGTGGTGGGAGTAGCTGCTACATAGGAACTGCTCTTGCTTGGAGAAGCCTGCTCTTTTTCTGGTGTCTCTGTCGGGTTCTTTACCCCCGAGTTAGACTTGTTGAAGAGTAGTCGTCGGACTGGCTCCATCTTAATGGGTGAATACTCGTCATCAGCATCCGTTGGGTAGATGTTAATGGTCTTGCTTGTGTACTTGTTAAGGTTCTCGTCTGTTTTCTCATTTGCCGATAAGTCATCAGGTGACTCGGGTTCAACCACTTCGTATTCTTCAGGTTCGTCAACAGCAGTTGTAGCAGTGGCTTCAGCAGCAGGCTTCACTTGGAGAGGCTTAGGGAATTTTTGCTTACGTCTGTTTTCAGCAGAGGGTAGATCTGAGCTGGGTACGGATGATGCAGCATCATCATCATCATCATAATCATCATCATCCATCTGTTCATCGTGTTCCTCATCCTCGTGATGCTGGGTCATGTGACACTCCAACTCACCATGTGACGTAAACGCATCATCACATATGTTGCATACCATCAGTGCCTCCTTGGGCTGGCTGTTACTGATGTGGTTGGCTTCGTGACGTCGCAGACTATGTAGAGTGGAACATATCTGATGACAGAGAACGCACTCGAATACGTTGATCTCGCTCTGATGGACAAGCATGTGATCGCTGTAACGAAGAGGGTCTTCAAACATCTTGGAACAGACCAGGCAGGTGAAGCAACGCTGAGGGTCTGTGTGAACCAATACGTGCTTGGTCAAAGTTAAGAAGTCATTGGTACTGAAGCTGCAGTCCTTGCAGTTGTGTTTCTTCATGTTAACAGGAGTGCCGGATGGGGAAGGACTTGCAGTTGGTGTGGGCTGATTAGAGCCAGGACACACCATGCTTGGGGAGTCGGCATCTCTACCAAAGAACTGAGGATGGACTTTGACATGCTCCTCGTAGGATTCTGGGCTTGAAAAGCCCTTGTTGCAGAAGTCACAGATGTTGGTGAGAACAGCCCCGTGATCGGCTAAGTAGTGGCTTACCAAGAGTTTCTTGTCAGCAAAACGCTTGGAGCATGTTCCACATTTATATGCATGCTTTGTGGCATGGTTTGACAGGTGGTCTTTACGCGAGAAAGACTTCCCACAGATAGTACAGGCGTAGGGTTTGTGGCCCGTATGCAGTCGCGAATGTCGCTCCAAATTGGATCTAGAAGTGAATGTCTTGAAGCAATGCTGGCAGGTAAACACTGTATGAACTGCCTCGTTGTGATCACTCAGAATATCAAACGAGTCGAAGGTGAAGCTGCATTGCCTACATTCTGGAATAGTTGGAATGGGTTGATTTGGGCTCCAACGCTCGTTCTTAATAGGAGCTCTCTTCTGGAGGAAGAAAGGTGGTACAGCAGAAAAAAGGGACCTGTCAAAGCTGTTTGACAGAGTTTTAGCAGCAGACGGGGAATCGGGAGAATGGCCAGGGTAGTGTGCAGGAGAGGGACTCAGAGTGGATCTGGAATCCTCTGGACTTATCAATATGGTACGCGATGACACCGAGAGATCAGCAACTTTTGCATTGTGTTGGCCTTTTTTAGTGGACAGATCACTGCTGACAAGGACAGTGTCATCATCATACCCCGTGTAATCCTCCAAGCGGCTTCGTTTCTTCAAAGGCCGCAGATCCTCTGCTTCTTCTGTTCCATTGCGATGACCAGTGTGGTTGGATATTTCATCAAATCCAAGTTTCTCATGAACTTTCACCACAAGCTCTTGACTTTCACTCTGACCTGTTATGCAAATGATCCCATCAACCACTACCCGTCCCCCGAATAAATTCGTCGAGTGACAGAACGATGTGATAGTGTCTCTCAGCACGCGCGTGATGGCACGTTTCTCCTTGTTAGATGCCATGACAGTCAGATCAGTTCCGAGTCTCTGATTGTCTGGGAGTGCCTGCTTGAAATCTCTGCAAATAATCACACAGAATAAATTTGACCACACAGCTCAGAAGCTTTAGGTGAGATGAGAAAGATGCTTCACGCGCGCCCATTAGTTTGGCACCGCCTGCAAATGAATTCTATATGTTGCTAAACAGTTTTACCATGGTCACCGAGTAGGGACAAATAGGAATGCTTCGCTTAAACCACGGGGATTTGTATTGGCCGACCGGCTGCTATTTTTATGTATTCAATTTGCACGTCAGTAATACGGCATTTGTGGAAGCCATCAACCAGGAAATATGATGGCTTGTAACCTTCCGCTAACCCCAGTCGGTCGTATTATGGGGGTTGGTGTGGAAAATATACGCGAATCGGCTTTGGTATTAATTAGTCTGCAGCCAAGCTCTACATAGCGAGAATTGCCGTATTGGCAGGGATAGGGGCGAGGCATTGTTAGGACGAATGTGGGTGTGATAACTGGGTCCCGTATGCAAGGGAACAATATGGGACAGATTCAGGACTACTGGGATACATTTCATCCATATATATATATATATATATATATATATATATATATATATATATATATATATATATATATATATATATATATATATATATATATATATATATGTGTGTGTGTGTGTGTGTGTGTGTGTGTGTGTGTGTGTGTGTGTGCGTGGTACTACAGTTGTGCACGGGAAGTATGTTGATGTATAAATGAAGCGTTCTTGATTCCTCAATCACGTCACGCACGCAGAAACTAGTAATTGAGACAAAGTACGCGTTGTCTTCTCATCATAGCACACCGATGACACTTAGCCTCTGAGACCACTTCACAGTAAGATAAGGACAACTAAGTGCACTCCAGTTTGTCATAGAATTGATCCCCCACACAGACTGCGCAGATAATCAGACGTTTGTACACCTCTCGGTCCACTCACATTAAGAAACCAGTTTAAAGGAGATCAAGGAATACACGCATGCAATTCCTAACCATTCTTTTTTAAACTTCACAAATTAAGTACCTTGAGCAAAGAGTGGGATGTCTTGAATATACTTGATATATTTGGTTCCATGCATCTATCCAAATCAGCGTTATTTGTTTATGTCTCCTCTGACTTATTTATGCGACAAAAGTATTGAAGATTGCTTAGGAGAATACGTCAGTCGAGAAGGCGGGTATATATGTAGAGGGAAACGCTGGGTACTCGGCATTGAGTCCTACCTGACCTGCAGGTCCCAACTGAGTTAGAGACTCCCTACTACTGAGAACGTGTGGCAGAAACAATAACTAGCGAGTGTCGATTTAACACACTATCACAACAATGGCTCGTTGAACAGATGTAATGGAGAATAATGGCACATGGAGACAACTGTTGTGTTATAAGGAGGCGGTGTCGGCGCATTGGGAAGGCTTTTGGGTTGACTTATTGCCGGGGCGACGTCAGTTGTGGCGAAGTTTGTTGAAATGGATGTGGATTCAATTACAGTGAAATTCGTCAGCGTCGAGGACCTTGTACTCCATCATAACCGCATATATAGATACAATGGCGACCAAACAATGACAAATCGTGTATAAATATATATATATATATATATATATATATATATATATATATATATATATATATATATATATATATATATATATATATATATATATATATATATATATATATATATATATATAATAAGTTAATAATAGGTCTTCAATAAATTCCGTTCGTGACCTCTTCCGCCGCAAGGGTGAACGCACCTTTATGTGTGATTGATAACGCGCGGTTAATGATGCAAAGTAAACCCGCCCAAATGAATACCATAAAAGACATTTTATTATCTTCCTTCGTACAATTTTTCATCCATAAAAGAAGGCGGCTTAATAACGTCATAGTTGTCGTTAATTTTTCCCATTAAGTCAGCGCGTGTTCACATGACCATCTCCCCGGGCAACCAGTCCCCTTCATACTAAACACCTTACTGGGTCATTAGCGGACATTGACTGAACTGAGCACAGCTACATGGCCACCTATATAGAGCCCCGAGCTGTGCCAACCTTACACCTCACTACGCTTAATGAACTCATAATTACCGATAATTGTACAACAATATGCTTGTGTCAATTCAGCATATTTTTGGGGGTAATTACTGTTTACTGTATAGTATTTTATTCTCTTATCGTAATTGATTGGGTTGTTTTAGGTTGGGCAGGGAACAGCCGAACTCGGTTGGCATTATTAGAATTTTTAAAAGAATGATAGCTGGGGAAATATGTTATGACCTGTTAACGATACTCACTACCGATTGGAAAGCTTTAGAAAATATCGATTAACAGTGCGAAAGACGGGTTAGTGAATGATCCGTTCGAGATGACATCGCTCGAGTAATGAAGCTTAACCATTCGCTTAACGGGGACGAGAGGAGAATGGACGAACGGATGATGAAACCGGCAACCAAAATGACCCCGTATCCCTAAAGGCAGTGCCCCAGGCGCCACCCATATGCACATATGTTATTACAACACAATGCAGTAGGTGGGCCGGGAAAGGTGCGGCCTCTACTCCACCTGTACCCGCGTATAGAGAGAGTACACCGCTGTGTTCAGTGTTGTACACCTCTCAGTATTCCCCCGGCCGACCAATAGACAAATGCCACAATCACACATGACGTCGTTTTCCCCGAAACCCCCAACCACTCAACAGTGACCCGACTTGTCGGAATTTCCCCCGAAGCCCCGCGTCCCACCTTAAAGCTGCCAAGTACTTCATCTTATAGGGGCGAATCCCGGGCGTGAAGGACGCCATGCCCATACACGCCGATGGAATCACACGCGACTATGATTCCTGACCTCGCCCGCGTCCACAGCAGACCAGAGACGGACCACGTGCGTTCGCAGCTCTGCACTTGTTGTAAAACACCACACATTCCTGTACATTACCCTCTCGCACAAGTGCCATCTCTCACTCTCAAAGACTATGTACAACACCAACACAGCTGTACAGACTGAATGCTCCCCTTTAGCGTCCCCATTGGCACTCGGCATAATTCCACACCCATGTCGTCTGCTTTTACACCGGATGTCTCAACAGGGACCAAGCTAGAGGCATTGGCGCAGCGGTCAAGTGGAACGCCACATATGTTGTGGATCCAAACAGGACAGTATTGGTCTTGGTAAACAAGGAATTCTCCTTATTAGATAATAATCAAATTAAGACACGCCCCATGTAATTCCTAATATGGAAGGTGGACAGACTGAAGTTTGCGATATGTTAAGCGCGATGATACAGTTAGTAAAACAACACAAAATACGTCTAGAAATTGGTTGGATGGGGATGGATTGCTGGGGTGGAAGAGAGTTGTGTGCAAGATGGAGAGAATGATGAATATGCTCCTCGCATCATCGCTTTAAGCATCGCGTGATCGAAACGCATCACAGAAAAAAGCCCCCTATAAGACAACAGTCTCACCATTGTGCAAAATTCCGTCATGCGAATTCGATATCAATCACGTGATTCTACAGAACAGTACAAGCAAAAGCCTTTGCCTCAATAAAAGAGGAATTTTAAATCACACCTAACCGAAGAAAGTAACAATCCACTTGATCGCTCACCCACGGCGTTGTCATTTGGAGTAGGAGTTGGCGGTGGCAAGGGACTCGATATTTTGTCTGGCTGACGATAGCATGAGGCAACTCGACTCCGATCAAATATGGAAATCCTTCTCCCTTAAACCCAGAGCTCGACGTCTGAGAATGCGCTACGAAGCTGGTATATTTTATGCGGGTTTATTCAAACATGCTCTGTTTCCTTATGCAGAATAGGTGGGATTGGAATTCCTCCAGGTCTGCTCCCTGGGGACTCGGGGCGGGGTGGAGAAAGGTAGATAAGAGAGGAGGTTTTTCTATAGTCTCAGTGGGTCGCTATGTTTTAGGTATACATACACAACATAAGGCCAGGCACTTCCAGTGCATAGCTCGTAGCCTTGGGAAACATTGGGGTTAATCTGAGGGCCCCAAGGCTAAGATCCGTAGCGGACAACACGCAATACCAGCGAATGGGTTAAGATAAAGGTGGATTCGTTTGGTACCGATTTTAAAGACACAACAACGAAAGACAGGTTTTCTGGTGAACATCAAAACACTTCTCAGTCGACGGGGCAGCCCACATGATTCAGACGGCTGGGCATGACATGTATTATAAAGCACTCTTTCACGACTAACTTTCACCGGGGTTTCGTTCCACCCTACATACGTAGCGATAGGCGTGGGGAGTACGGGAGCGAGTCGACAGCTCTCCTTCAGCGACCCAGAACCTCACTTGACCCCCTTACGCACTGAGCAGGGAGCCTACGTCCCTACACGACCAGCTGGAAAAAAAATGTGGCATTCCTTCACCTTTTGTGGTGGGCTGGAAAACTCAAATGAACTGAACGCCAAAAGGGATAGCCCATAACTCACGAGAGGGTTGCATTTCATACTAGTCAACTTTGGCAACCCAGTCTGACGAGAACTTTCCCTGAACTTGCCAACAAAAGGGCACACCCCTTAAATAACTAGAAAAGGCTCGCTGGAGAAGGCAGGTATGGGGAGGGGCGATTAGGTTATGATGAGAGCGGGGCAGGTGACATGCTCAGACACGTTTTCCCATCTCCCCGGCATCTGAGCCACTTGTTGTCACAGACCCATACAACACACGGGTATCAAAGTCTACAACGTTTATCGTAAGTTGGGCATTTAGGCAACGGGAAAGAGATAACAGATGATAGGTGGAGAAGGGTGGTTGTGATAAAGGACATGACCAGGTTATAAGCCGCGTAGGGGAGGGGTTGTTGGTGTTACGCCTTACCTGAACTCGATGACTTGAAGTCGCGGATAAGGCTGTGGAGGGAGGTGATTTGGGGGAGCGGGGATTGGGTGCGGAGTGAAGTCGTGACTTGAATACGGAGGCTTATCCAGGTGAGGATAATCTGGCCAACGTCGTCATGAGGCAACTTTTACAGGTGTAACAAATGCGGTGCTCGGCAGCTGAATATGGACAGAACGGAATAAAGGCGGGTAGTATGAGATAGAGATGGGCAGGATGATATAGAGATGGGCAGAATATGGTGGAGGTGGGCAAAATGAGATAAAGGTGGGCAGGATGATATAGGGTTGGGCAGGATGAGATAGAGGTGGACAGGATGAGAAAGAGGTGGACAGGAAGAGATAGAGTTGGACAGGATAAGAAAGAGTTGGACAGGATTAGAAAGAGGTGGACAGGATGTGATAGAGGTGGACAGGATAAGAAAGAGGTGGACAGGATGAGAAAGAGGTGGACAGGATGTGATATAGGCGGACAGGATGAAAAAATGATGGGATGGAACACAGACGCGAGAAAGACTGATGGACCCACTCGCCCACCAGGTGACAGGACCCTGGCTTGAAGACACCTTTATCCGGCTTGTCACCTCGCAGCCCCGTTATAAAACGATCTCCCTTAAAACCTTTCAATTGGTATGTTAGGATATGCAAGTAGATAGGAACGTAGGACTGTGGAAATCGACCCCAATTCGCCAAGCTCAAGCAACAGGCCTGGCTTGTTTTAGGTGAGGCTCCTTTTCAATTTGTCAACCTACGTTCTGATCTTTAAATGGGAATTTATGGATAGGGAAATAGCATATACCTGTAGTCTCACCACCACGGCTCGTGCTTGCTCAAGTGTAGAAGTCTAAAGGGGAAAATAAACCTCAACACAGGCTATTCGTTCTCCACACGGCCTCGATAAAAGGACTTGTTATGGTAGAGACAGAGAGGGGTTGGGATCCATAAATGTGAGGGACAAAAACGGGGTTAAGGCAAGGTTACTGCGCAAGGGAAGGGCGCTGTCAAAGATAGGCTCAAGCTACACAATGGGTGGCTTGCTAGGTGACTACGCATATAGCGATCTCATACATAAACAAAAATAACGCTCTTTTCGTTTCAAGTGGTACCTGGTCCGACTTCTTGTTACTAGACACGATTTCACCATTTTACACTTAGCATGTCCAATGGCTGAATAAGGTCACCACAAACCGTGACCCCCATGACCTCATTTACATCAGGTCAACAAGTCAAGCGTCAAATGGCAATCAATAAATAAAGCAAAAGCGGACATAAGTTTTCCCCCGATTTGGTTTACTCACCCACGCATCTTGAAGCTTCCTTCAAAATAAAACGATTTAATATGGACTTGGAGGCGTCTTTGGGCAACTGCGCTGACAGTCGAGTTGATTGAGAGTTAGTGGGGCAGTCGTGCCCGCACAGGGAGAGTTCACTAGGGTAGCCTGGGCGACCTGGTCATTGGACGGGCATCAGTGCACCCCTATTCTACTGTACCCTTAACATACCCCCAGAAAACCTCGTACTAGCCCTCCTACCATCCCCACCCCCATTCACCCACACCTCCCATTTAACCCTTCATCCCTGGGGCTACCTAGGACCCCCACAGTCCAGACAGCTCAATTCATCACTCATTGCCATCTCCTTATATAGAAATGAATTCAATCGTTCCCTAAATGACGCAATGTAAGCTTAAGCTGCCCGCTAATGGAAGTATAACACAACTACGATACTGTAGAAACCATATGTTACCCATGCCAAACAGTGACTGGGGCAATACCAGTGTTACAAATAGGTGATACGTAAGGGGAAATGAAAATTCAGGCGGGTTGGGGTCGAGAAGGGATTCTTAAAATCATGTTTGGATGATAGCAGTGATGGACAAGTCAAGGATTAAGGTATATTATGCGTCATCTAAGTCAAGTGATTCGGGACATACATAACGTCCCCAGACTTCAGGGACATGGAGGTAGGCTACAGTCAGTATATAGCATAACTTCTAATTGCCAGTATTTTTCACTATTCTTTCAAAAACGTCCATAATCCCATCTTGATAAGATTGCATGGTATATCGTTGAATTGTGGAATCTAGCGAATCGGTACAATACCAAGTGGATTGAGAAACGCTTCGATCAAGTCACTCGCTAATTAATGCCATTGACTTGGCGGGAAGCACAGCTTTCAGCTGATAAAGCGATCACTGCCAAATGACGACGACGGGACATGGATGACAGTTACTGTGTCATGGCACATATGGAGAGCGGTGGGTCCGTCAAAGGGAGGCGGGTCTTACCGGCTGGAGGTGTATAGCCAGTGTGAACCGTTACAAGGCAACCCCCTGCTTTAATCACCCAGACTCGTGGCACGGACAAATTTACAGCTACAGACTTTACGAGCGTCATCAACACTGCCTCCCTTATTACCCACTTACCAATGCTAAGTCCTGCGGTCACAATCGCCAGACCCGTCATTCCAATCACTTTAAATTCATAACCTCCTTATTCTGAACTTTTCTGCTTTCCACCTGTATAAGGAGTTGTCTATTTTCCCCCATAATGGATACTGTCCGTGGGAGATGACGTAGAAGTTATAAGATTCATAAGAAGCGGACCTACCTCAGCACTGATCCCACGAGAGACGACTCGCTACGCTTCTCCGAGCCCACCAGTCCTGATCTCGCTGGGGGCCACAGGGAGAATGCCATCACAGCTAGCAGAGAGACCTCTTAACTCCGCCAATATGGGCCTTGTCAAGTCACTCAGAGGGGAGAGCCAAGGGGACTGTGGTGTAGGGGGAGGGGCTTATCGCACCAACCAAGAATATCGGAGTTTTTTTCCCAGGGTGAAGCACGCATGCGCCATAGAGACCAGCTTGCGCTGTGGGGGCAGATTGTTCCCGGTGAGACTCCCATTAGCTGTGAGGTAGGTACACCGGGTCTGGCGAGTTGCCCACTGTCAGCCCACTTGTTGATGTCAGGGGAGCAAGATTGGGCCCATATTCGGTGGTTGCCCGTTTGGAGTTCGTCCCCTCCTGAGTTGTGATATGGGCGCTTAATTCCGCACCACCTCTTGATAAGATAGTAGAATCGGGCAAAGCCTGACTTTATAACAAGGTCAAGCGAATGCATTAGGGAGCAAGGGTCCACGACCAAAGGGGGTCGCCTCCCCTTATTCAGCAGTTCAGGAGTAGCTTGAGCCGCGTGAACACTTTGGCCTGCTCGCGGACAGGATAGTTTAAGTGCTTCTGCAGGGCATAAAAACGAGTTATCTGCCCTGTGTGAGAGGCCGTGTTGGGACAAGCTCTTATTATTTCTCCACAGTTTCTCCATAGTCTAGAGATAGCTCCGGGTCAATATCCAGCTCGTCCCGGCCAGAAGAATACCCCGTCCCCTCATCTAGCCCGCTCCTTAACAGACACGGGTTAACAGAGCCCGCTGAAAGCGACCGAGTCACCAGCTCCCAGTCCCATAACTTACAGCTGCCCTAAGCCAAAGATGTATTATGGTAAAGCTACCGAATATTGGTGACTTTTGTAAGGCCTTCCTACAGGCGAGGAAATTATTTGAAGAGAAACTGCTGGCGTTGGAGCGAATGTTGGGTGGGCGGTGGGGGGGGGGGGGGGGGGGGGGGGGGGGGGGTGGATACTCGTCTGATAAGCTCCATGATAAGCTGATCCATGCGCTTTGTATGCATGGCTAATTACGTATAGAGAGATATGTAAACGTTTTTATTTTTTCTGAGTGTCCAGGACAAGTGAATATGCGCGTGACTAATCGGGATGAACAGATTCCATCACCGCAGAACCATGATAGCATTGCCACAGCTGACGTCTGGTTGGGGTGGTCCCTGGTGAAGCTGGATGGGTGGGCTGACTACGCTATAGAAGAAGGGGGTGTGGTTGGCTGGGATACACCAGTGAACGTTTGTAACAGCTATACTGGGGATCGTTCTAATTACCTAACACAGTTTATAGCATAAATTAACTGATTTACATACGGCTTGATGGATTTTACCCGGCATTCCCGCATATTGACACGTCATTCCAGTTCGCTATCGCCGTCTTGCTCGAGACTAAACCCGAGGGTTAGAGAGTAGACGCGCCACGATGAAAATTGTGATTTTGACAGAATTCCCATCACCTATCAAAAATATCTGAAGTACATTTTCATGAAGCAATTACAATTCTTTCCTTCTGGTTTGAACTACTATTTACCGATCTCAGCGGCCTAGACACGCAGCTGGTTCAGCTATTCGTAGTAATGCCCTTGCTGCCACTTCATATGTAAAACGATTATCGCCTGTTGTCATAGCTTTTACTCACAACTATGTTTGGATTCTGCTACGAGTTTACAATGCGGTTAGGTTGTTGGAAAAGGTGAGATTATAATTATACCCTATTAAAAAACCCACAAATATTTGCTGCGCTTTTCTACGCCGGGCTTCTTCGGACGCTAATGGGAAATGTATGAACACTATTCGCTTATCCTGCCGCTGAGCTTTTTAAGTTGTAGTCGATGTGGCGAGTATAATATTAGGTGAATGAACAGGAGTGGCCCTATTTGACACTCAACACACCCCATCTCAAACAAACAACTCTTCAGGCGACTGTTGTTTTTGCTAAATTAATTTTGTACAAATTGCAACACGCTAACTCATTACGCGCATTGGAAATAGTGCGTTATGACGCACTAGTGAAAGCGCTCCTCAGCCGATGAATCATCGCATTCAAGTGTTTTGAGAGAGCTAAAAAAAGTCACTCGACTCTTTCATTCTGAAATTCAGGTAGAACAAATTAAAATGTTCACGTGAAGTATCAATATTTTCCCAAATAATTAAATGTACGTCATCAATGAAATGATCAGCGTTAATCTGTAACTCACTCTCATTGCTGCCGGACACCGTTTAGACAAGCATCCTTAGCTCCCACATATTCCTATTTAAATACAAAAAAACTTGACTGTACTACCCCGCGCCTGACCGGTTGCAAGGTAAATCGACCCATATAGATAGTTTTCTCAAAGTTGGTTGTCTCCAATATCAATTTCG
This sequence comes from Urechis unicinctus, assembly GCA_034190875.2. Lineage (NCBI taxonomy): Eukaryota > Metazoa > Annelida > Polychaeta > Xenopneusta > Urechidae > Urechis > Urechis unicinctus. The sequence goes on along the minus strand of CM067353.1, from coordinate 71,333,767 downwards.
GATGATATATGGGAACAAGTTGGTGGTATTAACCCGGCTATTGCTGATGAGGATGCACACAGTCCTCGGTAATCTCATACTTTGACTGTGTCTTTTTGATGACAGCCGCGAAATGACATCATCACTACACCTACATACAAAAGTGTTTTTCTTCTCTTTGTTAATTTGGAACCTAATGACTACAATGCCAAAACGCAAACATATACAACACATATATAAACGAGACGTTATCAACGGAAAAAAATCAGGGATAATTTCTGACTTTGGGCATGAAATCAGTGCTAAAAATCAAGTTGTGCTTCCCACCCAATACGATATGGTCCAGACGTCATCACGATTGACATCACATGACAAGTATTTATGTGTTATTCGCGCATGATAATCTTTTTTGCCGAGAGCGCTTGATTGAACAACTCGAGTGCAGTATATTTCCAAAGGGAAATTAATATTCCAACCCTTTCGAAAATCGACTACAGATGGAAAAAAAGTGATTGATCTGTGCAGTCTTATATGGAGCTGATGATCATGTTCATAATTTGAGTAATATATTGATGATTTACTCATACTCCATAATAAATGTTGTTTACCTGACGAAGGAAGTTTCCCTGCAACACAGGCGCTCGGTCGCCGATATCAGGGTTCCGAGCCCCGAGCGAATGTATGTAAAAACATGGTTATTTATCTGTCTATATATCTAGCCGCTCGGAAGTCTGACATGGAGAACCGAGCGCTTGTGCAAAATGCATCCATGTTTTGTAACGCAATTAACTACATTATACAAATATGAATGAGTAAGTATATATTAAATGAACCCTAGTTAACGTTACGTAAATATGCCCTAAAACAATCCGGATATGACGACGGGAAACTGACCTTACCTCGTCTGAACGGCGTCTGCTGGACTGACCGAGATATCAGTCAGTTATCTTCTCGCGAAATCGGGCCTCGCCCCATCCCATGTGCCTATCCGGACATGTGCCAATCCTAACCATCCCATCCCGAAGGCTCATATACATATACATCCTGATCTATGCCCGGTACAACACACATAAGTACATCATACGACTTAAGGACAGTGTCAGATTTCACAAAGGAAAGACAGCCTTCCACCTCCCACCGAAACACCACCAGCTGCCAAACGAGTCGTGAAGTGATTCCCCCGCCCACCCGTCGCCATATTTGTCGCACCAGTCATATATTATACTGCGAGTCTCCTCCGGGAGTGTCAGGCGGCGGTTGTCAGCGACCTAGGGGTCACGCGGGCTGCAGGATCTGGTGTCTGAAGGCGGGATACACGTGATGCTGGCCGGGAGATCAGCATACAGGGCATATCCTGAAACAGGATACAGCCACAGAGATGTTTGGAAGTGGGAGGGGGCATGTGACCGTTCCACTGGGCCTGGGTTTCTTGCCTGCCGTGAATTAGTCAGAAGAGTTGTCCCAGTAGCTTCTATGAAATCAACTAGTATCTGGAGTAATACAATACACACGTGGTCATGTTTTGAGACGGCCGAAGTCCTCTTATGGCGAAAACAGTAAACGCATATTGACACATATTTCGACTAGCAGATCAACACAAATAAAAAGAAGCATTATAACAAAACGCAATCATCATTTCTAATCAAATCATTAATTGATCTAATTAACGAGTAATTATATTTATATATGTATTCCTATGTATTCACATATATATATATATATATATATATATATATATATATATATATATATATATATATATATATATATATATACGTATGACTATATATAGATTTGTGTGTGTGTTTATATATATATACATGTCTATATGTATATATTAATACATATAAATTTATGAATGCATATATATATTTAATTATTTACATTTAATTCGATATATATATATATATATATGTACATAAAGATATATACATATATATATATAAATATATATATATATATATATATATATATATATATATATATATATATATATATTAATACGCTTTTTGTCGTTTAATTAATTATTTTTGAAATAAGTATTTAGCATGAGTAATTCTATTTCCACTTGCCGTTAATCAGAAATCAACTAGTATCTGGAGTAATACAATACACACGTGGTCATGTTTTGAGACGCCCGAAGTCCAATTTTGGCGAAAACAGCAACCGCAAATTGACCTATATTTCGACGAGCAGATTAACCCAAATAGAATGAGGCCCGTAACAAAACGCAATCATCATTTCTAATCAAATCATCAATTATTCACATATACACACACAAATACCTCTGCCTCAAGGCGATGGGATCATTTTTGCCCCAAGATATTGATACGCCTTTCGCCGTTTGATTTATAATTTTTGAAATCAGTATTTACCATGAGTAATTACATTTCCACTTACGACTTTTCAACACAATCACATCCTCCATAGCACTTGTTATATAGAGATATTTTCAGAAGTATTTTCGAGCAGCATCCTCTGATCAGAAGAAGGATATACATCATAGCCCTCCCTGCTTGTTGGTGGACGGTTTATAATACGCTATGACAAGTCCAGATATTAAAGCAAAGAGCTTATTGCTACGCAAAGATGGCTGACGCCGATCAGCTGTACATTGAGTATGGTAATGAATGAACAGCACGCCCAGAGTTTCAAATGACGAAAATTCACTCTGCTCGGTGCTCCTATTCCTGTGAGATCGTTCGATTAAATAGGGTAGCTAATGACAGATACCACCAAAAGAGGGTATGGCTATGTTAAAGACAATTGCGACAGTTCTAAATTCGTACATAGATGTTCACGATTTTTTGCAGAGAGTAAGCTCGTATATAAAGCTAACGAAATGTAAAATAAAGAGTATGGCGAATTTAAGATCCATATGTTAAGCCAATGGGAATTATGCGTTTTTGATAATATTTTGGTTCTATAGAAAAGTTCATACAGCGAATTGCATTATATTTAACATACAGACAGCACAGTATCTGCTTTACAAAAATCAAGAAAAAAACCCAGCGGCCGTCGCGTAAATCCACACATGGGACTGTTGACTCAACGTCCAGGGATTGGCGCCTTGCGGCCTATATTCAAGATATTGAGTCTTCCGATTGGTCGAGGGCACCGGGCCCCCGAATCGATCACGTATTTTGTTGGACGGTGGCGCGAGTGCGTCCTCTAGGACATAGCTGTAAGCTCTTTGATCATTTTTCAAAAGACGCTACGGTCACTCTACAGTTATACTGGCTGAGTTCTTTGGGCAATCCATCCCTCCCATAAATCCCAATGTTGACCGGTTCTTCATCCTTCGCTTCACGTGGCTGTCAAGCCATTGGGGCTTTTCAACTCTCTCTGGTCCAGCATAATCTATCATATCACCATAAGCGATGTCATCAAGATCTACTTCATCATAGCTGTAATATTGAACATTCACTGCAACATCTTGGTACGCAAGGTTATCAAAATGCATAGGAAAAAATATCTATATCGCATGAAGGACCCCACAATGCCCCAAACATTTGGCCATCTGTTAACATTACAAACACCTCAGCAGCCACTGATCAAAACCACTCGGAGAGTGCCACAACCACAGAAATAAGGATTAGCCTAACAGACAAACGTCAGATTTTATCACCTTGTTGGTCAAACAGAACAACCACCTATTTTGTTGTCGATTCTGACACATCCTGACAGAACACACCACTTTTTTTTTCACGAAATATGCATGTTCGGTTGAGTTTCAGGCGATCAGTGTCGAAAGTGATAATTTAGTTTTGATCAAGATAATGTTTCATATTCCTATCACCAGCCGAAAAATATATTTACGATAACTTTCCTAGTTTACCGGTGATGTTCCCTTCCGAATTACAATCGTGGAGGACGGTCTCCCAGAGACCCCAGAAACTTCCGATGTAAATATGGCTGTGAGAACATAGGCAAAAACAATAGCTGATCGTTCCTGTCGACTTTTTTCGTTGTTTTGTTCGTGATTCGGTGTGGTATATGTGCAACAGTGATTGTTTGTGGCCTATTCTTCATGTTAGACAAGGTCAATTTAGCTGCGCACCCCAGGAGCTCGTAAAAGCACAAATCAAGGTAAGTGAACGAAACACTAATGAACAAGTCGGAACAGGAGACAGCTGTGGGAACAGTAACTAGTATTCATTCAATTAAAGGGGAGCCAACATGGTGCATTATTCACGCCTGGTCAACAACTCATTCACTGAATAAGAAACTAAATTTGCTTTCCCGGAAGACATGCAGAACTAAAAATTGTTTGGGTGCTAACTATATATGGAGCTGAGATCTACGAGAAGCAGATCCGATGGGTGGCATTGGTTCAATTTAAAGACCACGACTCATTCAATAATTATATCAGACGTATTAGCTATCACGGTCACGTGAGTGAAATGGGAGAAAAACATGTGCTTCCCACATACCATCCGCGTCACCATGCGGTAACACTCTCCATGGCAGACATGTTTGACGCAATGCTAACATAACATCTCTGCAATAGTTCACGGAGCGCATGCGATTTGACCCGGTTGTAACCTCTGACCGGGCGATAACAAGCAGCGCGCGTCAAACATAAACAAACAAGAATGGTCAACATGAATGGAGCTTATCGGGGAAGCTCGGAAGTAAGCTGTGTTTACTGTCCACAAAGGCCGCATTTTGATGTCTTTGATTATGAACTTTCTTTACTTTATACGCTGCAGTTATTTCGGTTATATAACCAAGGCCCTGCAGTCACAAGTATTAAATTTGGGCAAATCTTATTCTAACATTAGCAGTCCAAGTTTTTTTGGTTGTGTCTTTTTATTTTTTCCATAAAACATGTGAACTCCCATCGGAGGGCTGGGGGGAGCAGCAAATCTGGGAGCAAATGGTATATCAGGCTTTTCCCATACCCCGTTGGTAGATAAGTTTCCAAAGAACAACTTCTCCAAACACTCTCGCTGCTTGTCTGTCATTTCCAATCCCGGCGTATAACTTTCTATTGCTTTTTTCAGTCGATTTTCGTTAACAAATTCGTCTTCACATCTGACTGCCGCCATTTTAAGAAACGCTTGACGGCCATGAAACGTCCGCGGAACTACTTTTTTCGATAAATGCCTCATAATGGGCCTATAAAAGGTTTTCCATAACAAAATGATTATTATTATTCTAATCACACACAACAGAAAATGTTTTTGTAATATTTAACAGATGACATTCCGTAATAATATTTCGTCGCGTAATGGCCCGAATTTGGCCCAAAGCGATCAGAGTATTGCAGAGGCGAATCCCAGCCTGCGCAGAAGCCGATGCGCAGGAGATCGCATGCGGTAACACACAGGGATTTGCACTGGCCAATCAGAGCTCGCGATTTCTTTGCCCCGGACGATGGGCGGACGATCAATGAACTTCCGGGTACAGTAAACCGCATAAACGGCTTAAATAGCGTTTGAACTTGAACAAAGTACCCTTTTGAGTGGCAAATTTCGGGACGGATGGTTTAGTTAGGTAGAATAACATGTTATCAATGGCTATGGGGCGCGCCAGGTTCGTAAACGGGACTAAAGATGGTTTAGGCGAGATTTTTGGTAAGCTGGTGGCGAAATCGTTGTTCCCCATGGGTTTATATGTAAGTTATCGCATGGTCACGTGGGTGATAAGGGGAAAGAGCACGAGCAGGCGGAGTGTCCGAGTGTCTTTCCCCATATCATCCACGTGACCATGCGGTAACTTACTTATCGCGATGGCAACTACACGCGATAATCAAGCGCACGACCCTGTCTCCTAATAATGATAATTAGCGTGATCCTATGTTATGTAAGGTATCTGTCTGGGACCTGTAAATATGAGAGATATTCGCTTAAGCCCTCATTCGGCCTCAGCTGCCTGTGATGATGGGTTCCTTTTTCGACGCCAGTGATATTTGAGACGGATGTTAGTGTTCCTGGTGCGTTTGTTGCTCCCTTGGATCCATCTACAGATACCATCGCGTGTAGGTGCCATCCCGATAAGTATGTTAACGCATAGTCACGCGGATGATATGGAGAAAGAACGCGGAGCGTCCTCGTGTTTTTTTACTGCGACCCAATGTTAACTCAATAAACATAACTTCAACTAATTGGTTATAGATAGTTATAACGCCGATGGGGGTATACTGAATACAGTTTTGGGTAGCCAAGTGCGTGCTTAGTACCAGACAAGAGTTATCTGTTAGGTTCTCCCTCCCAATTTTTTTTTCCTAGGGCAAATCAGATTTTTTACTTACTGCAGTGATGCCTACGTTCGCGCCAAATTACGGCTAGTGTCTAGCTAGTCTCAGGATAGCTATTTCCCTGTAACGTCATAACGCTCGCCATATTGTGATTGGTAAGCATAATTTTTTTTTTTGCATTTTGAAAGCTTTATTCAAGGTACCAGCCACCTTTGAGATATGATTAGCTTAATAGATTCAGGTGTAGGGAATATAGGTATTGGGGGTGGAGGGTGGTATGTGTAAGTAATACTGCCGTACATGAGATCAGTCTCGTCGTCACGATCCTGACGTGGATGATGCACATCTACGTCACTAAGCCATCGTCAAGATAAACTCACGGAGATAGTGGAGATCCTGTCCAACATGGCCGCCCCCGTGGTGGTCTGTGAGACATGGAGACGTACCAGCGAGGGCATTGTCGAGCTTGGTTTTGTGGATGTTGAATACGTGATGAATTGAAGACACAAACGACGTTGCAGGGCCGAAAGAGGAGAAATATACTTTATTCTTCTAAAGACAGGATAACTTCTTTATTGATCAAAGTGACCGGAAAGGATGATATTTGATTATGGTTGGTGATCTGCTCTGTCGTGAGCGTGTGTTCACTCCATTATATATCCTGTTACTTTTGGAGGCTGCCAGCCATCAGCGAGTGCTATTGGCTGAGAGGCTTCTAGCAGGTTCACCAATGAGGTCGCCCCTTTATGAGGCAGTTAAGTTAGGGTTAAGGAATAACTGTTTACGACACTATTGTTTTTTTAAATGTTTCCGTTTCTATTTGCATGAATGTCATGTGGATTGGGGGTAAATGGTAAAAAATTCGGCAAATTCACGTACTCGAAACTTCTCCGACTGCCTGTCAGTCAATAGACATCGTATAACACACTGGTGTTGGTGTGCCGTTAAACGCCATACTTACCTTACTTTCTGCCTGTCAGTCAATGCTCTATATAGTTAATATACATAACCTGTTAATTGTATGGTGTTAATTTGGATTATTTAAAGGGGAGAATTCAAACTTATTTATTCAGTTGTTGACATCTCGCTCTCAATAACTCGCTTCTTTTTTTATTACCACACTGTTTCTCCATAGACGGATAGCCTGTGAAAGCCAGTGAGTCGCACACACTTTGCTTTATATATATATAGATAGATATATATATATATATATATATATAGATAGATATAGATAGATATATATAGAGATATAGAGAGAGATATATATATATATATATATATATAGATATAGAGAGACATAATATATATAGATAGGTCTAAGATATAGAGATGGATATATATATATAGATATCAATACGAGATAGATATATATATATGTAAATATATATATATATACATACTTATATATATATATAGGTATAAATATATATGTAGATGTATATATATATATATATATCAATCATATCTTATATATATAGATGTAAATATATATCTCTGTATATGATATATATATGTATATATATAGTATATATATATATATATATATATATATATATATATATATATATATATATATATATATATATATATATATATATATATATATATATATATATATATATATATATATATATATATATCATTTGTAAATCATTTGAAAGAACGTTATGTGCCGACCGACATATCTATCGTGGTAACATCAGGAAAGCGTTTTGTTTCAAATAGCGGTTTATTATCATCACTCGCATGCGCAGATTATCAACTATAAAATTAATGATGGGAAACATGTTAACCTCACAACCAAACACAGACAACAATTATAACAATTATATAAATAACAAAATATTTTAACACAACAATACCATTGTTATTACATAACAGATTTTATAAAACCCTATGGGCGATTATACAGCTTTGTGGGTACATGAGGGTACCATGCCTATGGTGCCCCTTTATTTGCCTGTTGGTGGTTCCGGATAGCATTGGCTAAGCACTTCAAGCCCTGTGGAACAAAATCGTGATACGTTATACTACAGGCGCTCGGTCGTTATATACATATCGATTCAGCGCTCGGAAATTGGTCATCGGAAACAGAGCGTTCGTGCTTTACGCGACCCCAACCGCCTTTGGATACAGTGGTAGTACAACATGGCTTTACTTTTACTAAACGATGGAATGACAGCTGTAATTTACCTTGTCCATGTCCTGTTGAGAGCAGACGGAGAAACTGGCGCGCATATAGGGGGATGGCTTGTCCATATCGACGGAGAATATACCACCAGGCGTCAGGATAACCTAGCATCAAAATATCGTTACAAATACTTATGTGGCCTATGAGGTAATGGGGCGGGAATTAGTTGTGGATCGTCATGCTTATATTGCGAAATATTGAGACGTTAACGTTAATTTAGGGGTAACTGAATTAATTAAAAAGGTGGGAGTGGGTTGAAACACTTTGTCCCCATAGTATATCCGGTCATACTTACACCTTCCTCGAGCAAGTTGGGAATAAAGGCACTGGAATCAGAAACGCCTTTTAACTTCATCCAGAGATAGAGCCCTGCTTGAGGTGATTCCCATTCAGCCAAACCTACAATGTACACACAGGTTTATCACATAACAATGACGTCACATTTGATTTTGTTATTTCTCACTTAGGTAAGTTTCATATTGTATGCTGAAATCAATGTACTGATAGAAAGGTACCTTGCAGATGTTGTTCGGCGTATTTGATAAACATATCTCGCCTTGCTTTGTAGGCCCTGGTGATGTTGCGTGAGTGTTCAAGAAAACCACTTACTCCCCATTTAGTAAGGAGCTGTCCCACTGCAGCCTGGACAAATATACAATATTATTATCGGTTAATTCTATTTAAGCCCTTAGACTTCTATTATTCCTCATCATTTCCATTAATTATTTTAACGGTGCTTACGGGCGAACATAAATATATAGAAAACCGAACACAGGCTGCAATTATATCCCTTTAAATTCACCGACAATAACTGTATCACCTGTGAAAAACTGCACGTCTGGAACGTTGACACTTGTGTATGGTAGAATATTTTTTCCAAAATCGGGGTTGGTCCTGCCACAAATCCTGTTCGAAGCCTGGAAAACGGAGATGGCGACAGGACTATGTGAATACGTTGAAAGCATCAGGGTAAATACGGTTATGTCATGGTTGCCTTATTGCTACATAATTGATTAAGCTCGTATGTATTAGTTAAATATTACCCAGGTGCTATTGATTTGGAGAAGGATTCACAACGAACTACACGTCCGTCGGTGTCCATGGACAAGAATGACGGAAGATATTCCTACGGCAAAAGTCAAATTCTTTACACGTGTTAAAAAATATTGAAATATAGGAGGCTATCAACTCAGACATTACAAAACGTACTTACCTCATACTGAATGAGATAGTATGGATCGTCCTCTACGATCAATAGGTCATACTCCTGTGCGATCTAGGAACCAAGCATGGTGCAATATACCAAACATTCCATCTCTTTTGAAAATGCAGTTAACGGGTATCATGGCAGATGTTAATAATCTTTTGAATGAACATACAGAAACGAGTTAGCAACTACGGTGGTTAGTTTTTGGCATTATATATTGCGATAGATTGCACAGCTGATGTACCTGATAAATTTCTTTTCTTCTTTCAAGGCTTATAGTGACTCCAGTGGGATTTTGACCCGTCGGTATTAAGTTTATAACGCGTGGGATATCGGATGTAGGGTCACGTGCATCTTCCGGTCGCCATTTTGAAAGTACCCGTCTCAAATCATTTGGGATCATACCGTCTCTGTCTATTTTTACGGGAAGGAGGTTGACTTGCATTGCGTGTGGCTACACATAGATAAATAATCGTTCAATACCAACACAATTTGGCATGTGATTGTCAACCAATAAACAAATAAGCTGTTTAAAATGGGTTTTGATATATCAAAATGGCTCCTATGAAGAAAACACAAGAATTGTTTTTGCACATTACTATTATTAGGTTTAGCATTCAAGAACATGAAAATAATGTCACCTCCAAGATTTGCATGGGGTATGTGTACTCTTCAACCAGCAGGTTATCCCCCGCACTCAAGACAGCATTGAAAACCTACAATCAAAACATATCAGATGTGTCATCATGACGGACAGAGTAGGACTGTTTGCAAGCCACCATAAGAAACTACTCAGTCCGTATAAAATATCGACATTTTATAGCATCAGGTGATTGTTATGCTTGTCCGTAGTGATGACATCACAAACGAACAAATCGATCAAACAGTTCTTGTGTGGATAATATCATTGACAATCATTAGGTGATTTCGAAAACACACCTTACCGACTCCATCCATGTTACCGGAAGTGGGGATAACCATAAGTCTGGCGGGATCGCTCTCTTGTAAATCCATCGTGGGAGGATCGTGAATTTCCTTCAGGATATTCTTTGTGACTTCCTGGAAGTCTTTTTGTCTGTAGTGAGTGGTAATTAATCACACGACAAGGTATTAATAGATGTTAATAATTCTGTGTTTGTGTAAATTTTGTGTTATTTTGCTATAAAGAAATGGAGGTGTACCTCAACCTGAACATTTGGTATTTATTGTTCTTTCCTGTATTCTTTATCATCCTATCAATATTCTAGAAAAATAGACGAAACAAACACACACCCAATTGTAGCCGAGTACTGGAAAGCAGACGCACAATCGATGTTGATGTTGGAGCCATCACTGCCAAAAACAAAGCATTCATATCTGATCAGGGCAATTCTAGATTTTATCTGACCACAACAGATGGAATATATCTATAAAACAATTAATTAATTTATTAATCATTTTGTTCTACGTTGATATTCAGTGTTTTGTCTCTTTATTAGAGGCTAGTTCATGTTGTTGTTGATGTTGTTACTGATGTTGTAACACTCACGCTAGTTCGACCACAGCACTTTTAAACGGAAACAAGTCGGGATTGGGTGCCCCTGTACACATGAGGATGGTTCCTGGCCGGCAAGTGTATTGTAATTCTCCTGCAGACACAACAATGAAACAATGAACAAGATTATGAAACCATAACCCGGAATGTAATTCCAGGTGAGCAGCAATACGTCATTTAAAAAGAAGAAAAATCTTCCTTCCCTTGACTGATTTATGAAATTGCGTTATTCTATAATATAAACAGTTAAGATCAGGTATGAGGTAAGCGCTTGCCTAATTTATTGAGTCCATTTTGTAGCCTTCGAGTCCCACTAGTTCCTAGAAAACGTCGGTAGTCGGTGATGAGAGCCATTGATCAGACTTCTGGACCTGTTTTAAGAATGAACTCGAATGTGCACTTCACACGAAGACGGGGATATTTATCGGATATTCCAGCCCGTGATACAATGGACGATTCACACCAGCCCTCGCCGTTCAAATACTTCATGCGGGATTATTTCAAATGAAGTCCCGCATGGTGAACCTACATACGGGACTGTGGGGCATGATTATGCTTGTAAACATCTTATCTACAAAACGGTTGATTAACATTTCACTTGGCACATAATTTAGGGGTCTGCCATCAGGTCATGTACAACATATGAGAGAAGGAAATGTACAATTCTTATTCTAGAGTTTTCTTACTTATCCGCGCTCCTTCGTTTGTTGCTGCCCGGGGGGTTGCTGCCTGTGGTTGCTTGAGTGGGGACTAGCCAGAGGAATAACGCGAGTCCTGGAGTAGATTCGCTTTATGGGTTTATTCAATTCAACAATGAAGCTCCCTGGAATTTTGGTCTGAATCTTGTCCCTGACTAGATGATCTCTCCGAATTCATATGCGCGGGCTGGTTATATAGGGCTCCGGGAGAACGATTCCCCAGAGGACTTTGACCAACCCTGGCTATTGGCGGGTCATATCGTGCTGATAATAGAGAGGTTTCGAAAACACGCGGTCTATCATTTTGTGAAAAAGGAGTTTCCCCTGAGTAACCCCTCTAAGCGCGTTCCACGCAGTAAGAGATTTCTAAACGACAACGGAGACTCGAACGCGGGTATGACTACGTAGCAACCGGTGTCGCTAAAAAATTGACGACGAAGACTTTATATATATATATATATATATATATATATATATATATATATATATATATATATATATATATATATATATATATATATATATATATATATATATATATATATATATGTATTTATACATATATACAACATTAATTTGATCACCTTTGGGTCATCTTATGTCAACATTCAGTTGATCACCTTTAGATCATCTTATGTCAAAAATCATTTGATCACCTTTGGATTATTCTCTATCAACATTCATTCGATCACCTTTGGATCATCTTCTGTCAAAATTCAGTTGATCACCTTTGGATCATCTTCTGTCAACATTCAGCTGATCACCTTTAGATCATTTTCTGTCAACATTCAGTTGATCACCTTTGGATCATCTTCTGTCAACATTCATTCGATCACCTTTAGATCATCTTATGTCAAAAATCATTTGATCACCTTTGGATTATCTTCTATCAACATTCATTCGATTACCTTTAGATCATCTTCTGTCAACTTTCATTTGATCACCTTTGGATCATCTTCTGTCAACATTCAGCTGATCACCTTTAGATCATCTTATGCCAAAAATCATTCGATCACCTTTGGATTATTTTCTGTCAACATTCATTTGATCACCTTTAGATCTTCTTCTGACAACATTCATTTGATCACCTTTAGATCATCTTCTGTCAACATTCATCTGATTGCTTTCAGATCATCTTATGTCAAAAATCATTTGATCACCTTTGGATTATCTTCTGTCAACATTCATTCGATTACCTTTAGATCATCTTCTGTCAACTTTCATTTGATCACCTTTAGATCATCTTCTGTAAACATTCATTTGATCACCTTTGGATCATCTTATGTCAACATTCAGTTGATCACCTTTAGATCATCTTATGTCAAAAATCATTTGATCACCTTTGGATTATCTTCTGTCAACATTCATTTGATCACCTTTAGATCATCTTCTGTCAACATTCATTTGATCACCTTTATATCATCTTCTGTCAAAAATCATTTGATTACCTTTAGATCATATTCTGTCAACATTCATTTGATCACATTTAGATCAGCTTCTGTCAACACTTAAATTAGTGTGTATTGTCTGCAAAGCAATGGTGAAATGTGATTAGTTATATGAAGAATCAACACAAAGGCATCATCGTAGTCAACGTGTACAATGTATTGCCAGGTAAAATAACCATAATAAAGTAAACAAATGGTTTGTTGATTGTTAGGTATCCCTAATCTGTGATGAACAAACGTTGTTTACACTTATAATGCATCAAACAAAGTTGTAACATTTTGATAGACATTTAACAATGGCATGTTCTACTTTGACATATAGAACGTCCTTTAGAAATGTCGTAATGAAGGGGATACAAGTGAGTAGACTACCACATGCAGCGTCTTTTATGAATGCACCCGCACCGATATTAATAATGAACAGACAACATTGAACAATATTCCTCAATAGCTTAAAGTACATACCGAACGATTTGACCTACTTGAATAGAAATATACAATTCTGTGTTTACACACACACACACGCGTGTATGTATATGTGTGTGCATGAGCATGAGCTTGTGTGTTAGTGTGATGTATGTATGTATGTATGTATGTATGTATGTATGTATGTATGTATGTATGTATGTATGTATGTATGTATGTATGTATGTATGTATGTATGTATGTATGTATGTATGTATGTATGTATGTATGTATGTATGTATGTATGTATGTATGTATGTATGTATGTATGTATGTATGTATGTATGTATGTATGCATGCATGTACGTATGTAATTATGAACGTATGCACGTACGTACGTACGTATATGTGTATATGTGTATGTATGTACGTATGTATGTATGTATATGTATGTATGTGTATGTATGTATGTATTGTATGTATGTATGTATGTATGTATGTATGTATGTATGTATGTATGTATGTATGTATGTATGTATGTATGTATGTATGTATGTCTGTATGTATGTATGTCGTATGTGTATGTATGTATGTATGTATGTATGTATGTATGTATGTATGTATGTATGTATGTATGTATGTATGTATGTATGTATGTATGTATGTATGTATGCATGTATGTATGTATGTGTATGTATGTATGTATGTATGTATGTATGTATGTATGTATGTATGTATGTATGTATGTATGTATGTATGTATGTATGTATGTATGTATGTATGTATGTATGTATGTATGTATGTATGTATGTATGTATGTATGTATGCATGCATGTACGTATGTAATTATGAACGTATGCACGTACGTACGTACATATATGTGTCTGTATGTTGGTATGTATGTAATTATGTATGTATGTATGTATGTATGTATGTATGTATGTATGTATGTATGTATGTATGTATGTATGTATGTATGTATGTATGTATGTATGTATGTATGTATGTATGTATGTATGTATGTATGTGTATGTATGTATGTATGTATGTGTATGTATGTATGTATGTATGTATGTATGTATGTATGTATGTATGTATGTATGTATGTATGTATGTATGTATGTATGTATGTATGTATGTATGTATGTATGTATGTATGTATGTGTATGATGCATGTATGTATGTATGTATGTATGTATGTATGTATGTGTATGTATGTATGTATGTATGTATGTATGTATGTATGTATGTATGTATGTATGTATGTATGTATGTATAGATGTAAGGATGTATGTATGTATGTATGTATGGATGTATGGATGTATGTATGTATGTATGTATGTATGTATGTATGTATGTATGTATGTATGTATGTATGTATGTATGTATGTATGTATGTGTATGTATGTATGTATGTATGTATGTATATATGTATGTATGTATGTAAGCATGTATGTATGTATATATGCATGTATGCATGTATGCATGTATGTACGTATGTATGCATGTGTATATGTATGTATATACGTATGTTTGTATATATGTATGTATGTATGTTTGTATGCATGTGTGTATGTATGTCTGCATCTATGTTGTGCCTAGGTAGGTAGGCTTGATTATTTCTTCGAAAGTCAGGGATCGGGAGGTGTCCTTAAAAACTCCATCAATAATCACTCCATCATTGCATTAATTTTGTTCATTGTAAGAGGATAATTATTTCTGAAAACATGGTTTGCATGTTGTTCCCGAGAACAAGCAGTAAAACTTTCTTTGAATTTGATAAAATAGATAATATCTATCTATCTATCTATCTATCTATCTATCTATCTATCTATCTATCTATCTATCTATATCTATCTATCTATCTATCTATCTATCTATCTATCTATCTATCTATCTATCTATCTATCTATCTATCTATCTATCTATCTATCTATCTATCTATCTATCTATCTATCTATCTATCTATCTATCTATCTATCTATCTATCTATCTATCTATCTATCTATCTATCTATCATCTATCTATCTATCTATCTATCTATCTATCTATCTATCTATCTATCTATCTATCTATCTATCAATCAATAATAGGGACTGATGGGGCTAGACGAGGGGGTCTTGTAAGCCCCCCCCCCCCCCCCCCGCTATGGTGCCCCCAGTCCCTTTTCATCCCGAAGTTATATATGGTGTAGGTACGCGCAATACCTCGACTGACTCATGGACCATTCCTTGTCGCACCTATGACCAATGCTACATTTAAATTAAGCTACCTCAACATATAAAAATTTTCTTAAATAACATGGATGGTTGACTCCTATGAACTTCTTGGCAACATATGTCCATTGGGATGTCCTGGGGAGCTGAAAAAAGTACTAGCTGAGATACTGGATTAGAAAGTAACCAGAAACGACCTAATGCTTGAGAAAAGGGTCAAAGACTATAAGATCCATAATAACACCATCGCCATTTCAGCATATACCAATAATGAATATGGTTCGATGGGTATCAAAGAACACGTGTTGCTTGCTGAAGATTAATTGTGGGAATCCATGTGTGTTTGACCATTGTAAGCCCCATCGCGTTCCCTTTACGTAGGGGACAACATTACCACATCCCTGCCGTAAATATGAAGTAGGTACACATAGTTAGACATGGCTCTGCACCAAGTCTGAACAGGGACGTCGCGATTTGGATGGCAAGTAACTTGCTGAAATACAGCCTCTCAAAGATGTTGTCCAAAACATACTGGATGAGCCCAATACAGAGGCAGTAAAACGGCGCCTTCTCAAGCCCATGCTTCCTGCAAATGGATTTCCCTCAAGGCCACCCACTCAAAGCTGACCTCAATGTCTTCCTAGAGGCAGTAAGCCCACCGATATATCAGAAACTTGTAGAAGATATTCTAGCTCTCTTGGGGGTTAAGTGCCAGCTAGCTCTTAAGGCTCTGTTTCAGAAAACCAAACCACGGTAGCGATGAATTCACCAGCCCCGTAATTCGCCATAAGTAGGAGACTGGGCAGCAGGCTCATGAGATTGACGAGGCACAACACAGGGTCTCTCAACAAATACAGGAGATGCTTAAAAGTTGGACAAAGAGAGGTTCAGGATGGGTGATTGACCGAGTTGAAACCCTTTGCCTTGATGTGGCTCGTTACCAGCCCCTAAAGGGTGACTCATACATTCCACTGCCAGCTGCCTACAAAAACAAGAATGCAATCATTTATGTAAAGAACACCAAAGAGAGAAGCTGTACTGCCGCTACGTAAGAGCTGCAACATAAAAATCCCTACTCATTGACTCGAAGTGCATAATAGTTCACAAGAAGTGGAGCATAACCTTCTAAGTGTTGGGTTGATGCCAAACCAGGTTGACAATCAGGTCCCCAATCTCCGCGAAAAGGAACGTTATGTGCTCCATAACCGCAACATGCAGCTGTATCTGTCTCTGAAGAAGATCCATCCTCATCTTTGATGTGGTGTGGGGGTGGGGGGGGGGGCACTTAATTGTATAGAGGTGGTATACATGTGCCGCGCGACGGGGTATGTTATTTCGGCCTCTATACTTGTACGACGGGTTTTATTGGGCCTCATACTTGGGTATGTTTTTCAGCTTCAATCTGTACGACGGGTCTTTTGGGGGCTTCGTTTTGTACAGCTAGGTATGTTTTCTCTACCCATGCAGTATGTCGCGTTTTTCTCTCAGGATTTCCCAGCGATCGTCGACAATGCAAATGCAATGAATGGTCTCTGTGCGACGCCCCGAGAATCACATGCTCAGGTCGCGGGGATTTGCATTGGTCGGCTAACCAATATATTCTATGTATACAAACCCTTTAAGGTTTAGATATACATAGAAGATAGCGGGCAATACAAATCCCTGTGGCTCGACCGTGCAAGAGCGCAAAGTTGTTACTGCATGTAATCAGAAATCTGCTCTTAACATTTTTGCCATTTTCACCTTGTACGACGGGTTATACATTCGCATAATACCTTATACGACGGGGTATGCTTTTTGCCATTTCCAACTTGTACAACGGGTACGGGTTTTCGAGGTCTCGCGGCACACCCCTATCCGAGTTAAAGCCAAGTGCCCTCCCCCCCCCCCCACCCTTCCCCTGGGGGTCATTGTCCTTGGTGTGAAAGAGCATGACCAAGCGGGTCTGCTCATGTAGGTCCTTCAGAGTTTTTTGGGTGAGGACCCGGACACTTTTTTTGCAGTGCATGGCGGCCGCTAAAGGCCAGCTCTTGGTTTTGTGTCCGAGCAGTAGTATTTCTAATTTGCTTCCATTTTTGTGTGGTTGCTACAGTGAATCGTTTATAATCCTTACATGTAACTGTGAACACCAAATCATTGATAATTAATCGATTAAGGCGCCCTGAAACCAGCCTACGAACTTACACAAATATTCAAATGAAAAGCGAACTGAACCAGTAACTACGCATGCGCAATACTACCATTTTCTGGTACTCGAACTCCGCCGGTTTTCAGCCTATGTATTGTAGAGTATACTGTGTTTAATTTGGGTTTAAATTCACGTCCAGTCAAAAATAAAAAAACGAACTTTACAAAAGACCATAAACATAGATGGGGTCACCCAAGGAGTTATAACCAATAGCCTTTAGTTATGTAACTCCTTGGGTCGCCCAATGATTCAATTAGTATGTTTTCTAAATAAGAAAAATTCTTTACCATCTTTTAATAAAAAGATAAGACTTCTTGGCTGTTCAACAATCTTTGTTCGATACACTGTTAACGTGGCTTCGCGGAGGGTATTGGGAGATTAACTAGATTTGGCACAAGCGCCAACGGCATGTCTTCCAACGAACGGCAAGCCTGGACGACCAGCAATACGGTATTAACAATATTACATGAACAAATGTTATCTCTAAACAAAATGAATACTTGACCTATTAGTTCAGCAATCGAGACTGAGATTGGGCCTTGTTTACATAACGTAAGGTTGGTGTTAAGGCACCCTATGCGCCGCACACGTTTACGATAGATGTCAGCGAGGGGAGCTGGTAACGCGCACTATTTTCGGATAGATGTCACAATCTGCTGCCGCTTAGATGTATTGACATGACCCCTTAGCAGATGTTTAGACATGACCCCTTGGCCAAGTCAATGCAAAGCGAGAAGAGAGGATCGCCTCTGGTCGATAACGTAAGGTTTGGCCTACTTAGACACGACCTGCAGATAGCCTGCTCGCTAAGCTGACGCGGTAGAAAACATTCAAACTAAACGTCCATTTCACTGTTTTTTGTTACTGTGAATGCTAAAATACCGTTACAATCATCATCACGAGGCCAAGTTCTAAATACTGACAAAATTTCATGTGCGTAAATACAGCTGTTTCAGAGATATCAGCGAGGAGAGAACTCGTAGCAAAAATCGCGATAGGTACTCTAAAACACGTCATTACACGAAGTACAAAAAGTAAAAACAAGTATTTTTTCCGCCTATTCCATGCTACGACAATTGCTTGTTACAACCATGTAATTCAGGACTTCTTGGCTGTTCAACAATTTTTGTTCGATACACTGTTAACGTGGCTTCGCGGAGGGTATTCGGAGACGAATACGCGAGAGGAAGGTTCTGTTGTTGAAAATAGAAATGGTGTTTGTCTTTTTACTGAGTTTAGATGAAGTTATTAGCCCTACAAGACGTCAGAGTATATATTCATATTACCGTTCGACCGGAGGTAGCCTTTTATATGTGAGTCCACTAGTTAAATGTCTCACGAGTTATGGTACACAAATTGTTACTCATACACCTCCTTGAATGCCCCTCTTCCTAACTGTTCATAATGTATCTGTCATTGTTAAAACACCTATCATAGCGTAACATCAGTTGCAATGAATATCTATATAGCACAACGCCTGTTGGAAGGAATAAAGGTTGACAACGTTGCAGCTCTGAATAATTCCAGCTTAGAAATGCAAAACAATAAACAAAACAATTGTTTACTAATCTAAGTTATAGTAATGTTATATGGCAATATATTGTACACTACAACTCTGCATCAATTGCTTCTCTGATAATTCCTCATATAATAAAATCACACTATTGCTCTGTTTCCATCCAAATTATCACACAGACCACACACTACAGTTAGGTTTACATTTCATATGATCGAGGTTGCAAGTTTGACAATAAGTGATAAGAAGAAATTGATAGCAAAAGGGGGATCAAGTACTTGAAGCTCCAATAATCTAAAGGGAGTGGAATGCCGCTAAAAGGACAGGGGAATCTAGGTGATCTACACAAAGTTGTCAATCACAGGGATTCAAAGGTTGACAGAGGAGGAATCTGAATAAGGTTGACAGTGTAGGATCCAATGGGGATCAAGAAGGTTGACAGTGAAAGAATGAAGAAGCATGACAGTAATGGATCCAATGGGGATCAAGAAGGTTGGCTGTTGGGGGATCCAACAGGGATGAAGATGGTTGACTGTGGAGGATCCAATGGGGATCAAGAAGGATACCAGTAGGGGATCTAATGGGCATCTAGAATAATGCCAGTAGGGGATCCTATGGGAATGAATCAAAAAGGATGACAGTAGGAGGTCTAATGGAGTTTAACAAAGTAGACAGTGGATGAATTAAGAAGGATGACATGGGGCAAATGTTTACACGTAAACAAGTCTGGTTAAAGGAATGAAGGAAGACAATTCTGGTTGGTAAAACAATTCTATTTCCTGCAGTTTATGCTGACTCAGCTCCCCTCACGATGTGTTTTCTTGTATTTGGCCATTAGAGATTGATTCTCTCGCTTCATCGACCCATAATCAGCCATAATCTTCTCGAGTGTTTCTGCCGTCTTCTTTTTCACTTCCTGGTCAATCTGAACAGTGAGAGCAATGTCAATGAGGTCAACAGTCCATTGGATGACAAAATCATAACTGTAAGCAGCAGGCTGGGGGCTGAGGGACTGATGCTATAAATACCTGATCCTCAAACTCTCGAATCTCTCTCAGTATAACACCAGTATCTTCGACGGTCCTGATTAATGCACCGCAGTTCTGACAACACAAAGGGCCAGTAATATGACAAGGCAAAGCATTCCAGAGGATGAAGGCAGGATGTTCATTTCAATATTACTCATAAAATTGTACTGTACCTCATGAAGGCCAGCAAGATATTTGTAGGCTTTCCGTACTGCTTCATCCTTCTTGGCATCCTGTGAACATATAGCTCTCACTATAGTTTATACTTCCGTTACAACAGCTGATGAAGGGTCCTCCCTATATCTTAATATGTGACATACGGAGACCCACATCCTATCAAGCTACTTATTTACGATTTGTGCCACCAATACCACATGGGACTGTCACATTAAAATAAGCCAAGCCCACACAACCACAAACTATGCCTATATGGCACGAAACATGATCATATCACACCAAACTACACGCACATGACACTAAGCACCAATCCAATATGACACCAAGCCGCACGCACATGACACCAAGTCAATCCAATATGACACCAAGCCGCACGCACATGACACCAAGCCAATCCAATATGACACCAAGCCAATCCAATATGACACCAAACCACACACACATGATACCAAGCCAATCCAATATGACACCAAGCCGCACGCACATGCACCAAGCCAATCCAATATGACACCAAGCCAATCCAATATGACACCAACCCAAACATTTATGACATCAAGTTGCATCACCCACAGAAAGCTTCACCTACCTTGAAAATCATCTCATCTGTGACTGTGAACGTTCGGTCGAGTTTGCCGGTCAAGCGGT
The DNA here is from genome assembly GCA_034190875.2 of Urechis unicinctus. Taxonomy (NCBI): domain Eukaryota; kingdom Metazoa; phylum Annelida; class Polychaeta; order Xenopneusta; family Urechidae; genus Urechis; species Urechis unicinctus. Next base: position 71,312,333 of record CM067353.1, on the reverse strand, counting down.
TGATGTCTTTCTGAAGACTCCTGGTGTCAATCAGAACCTGCACAGCGACAATGACCAGCAATAACTCTATCATCTAGCTGATCACAGAAGCAAACAGTAAACAATCGGCCTTTGTCATGAACAAGAGGCCAATGAACCTCAAAGCTCTAGTCCAAATGAATTGAATTACTGTGCATAATCTCATGAGATTGTGTGCAGGTATTCAATCAACTATTCATTTTCATCCAAAACTTCAAGGGACATCCTAATAGTGTTTGTATGAGTATTTTGTATATACTACCAGCTGCATTGACCAGTATGCTGCCTATATGCATCAGATACAGCTGTGACCTTTAAAATGTGGTCAATGTCTATGTAACCTCTCTTCAAGACATTTGGTCTGACAGATTAGATATCAAGCAGTCCACTTGACTGGCAAATGCACACATTAACATGTGAATCTGTCACAACCATCACATACTCAATCCTTTACTCATCAACAAGCCTCAATTGTCAGTTGGGGCCATTGTCAGTTGGGGCTATTGAAATGAAAGCCGTGAATATTACCTGATCAATGCCTTGCTTTTGTTTCTTGATATTTGAAACAATTTCCAGAATTCTTCGGGTGTAGGCTGAGCGATTCACATCTTTAGACATGCGTTCATATTCAGCAACCTTCAACAAATGGCAAATGAGAGTAAAAGCTTAATGATAACAAATGAAGGGGTTGGGAGGCTGGGGTATTTCAACAACAGCTTATTCCTATTGATAGCTTGGTAAGATATGACACAAATGAGAATAAGCTCCCGTAGAATGCAAAATAAACAGCAAACTGGAAGACCAGCGACATCACTGAACCCAACAAAACTTCTAGGGCCAACACTTTGCTAAAAAACCAGAAAAATGTCTTGTTGGACCCCATTGCAAACCTGCACAATACATCTTGATATCCACATAATAAGAAAAAACCTGACCAGGGCAGGAATAATGATTGAGACAGTATGAGGCGGAAACAATAGTGAGACACTTAAACCAACTTTTAAACATAGGGTTTATTATATAGGGAAACAATAACAGAGACATGGCTATATAGGACACAGGGATAATGACAGAGATGAAGGGAGAAAGGAATAATGATTGAGATGTAGGGAGACAGGAATAATGATGGAGATGTAGAGAGACAGGGATAATGATGGAGATGTAGGGAGACAGGGATAATTATAGACATGTATGGAGACAGGAATAATGATGGAGATGTGGGGAGACAGGAATAATGTTCGAGATGTAGGGAGACAGGGATAATGATAAAGATGAAGGGAGACAGGAATAATGATGGAGATGTATGGGGACAGGAATAATGATAAAGATGAAGGGAGACAGGAATAATGATGGAGATGTATGGGGACAGGAATAATGATAAAGATGAAGGGAGACAGGAATAATGATGGAGATGTATGGGGACAGGAATAATGATAAAGATGAAGGGAGACAGGAATAATGATGGAGATGTGGGGAGACAGAAATAATGATGGAGATGTAGGGAGACAGGAATAATGATGGAGATGTAGGAAGACACAAATAATGATCAAGATAAAGGGGTAGAGAAATTATTATAGGGATGTAGTGAGATGTGGGCAAAAGGAATAATGACGGGAACAAGAGGAATATTGACTGACAAGTTGTTTGTAGACAGCATCTTTGGTCCTGGCATCAGCAGAGAGTTGTGTCATCCTCTCCCTCAGCTGTTGCATCTCAGCCAGCTTCTGCTCACTTTCAGCCTAGCAACAACACAGTCACCATGATGATAAGGCAGCAACAGAAAATGACAACAGCATACAACAGCAATGCCAGGTACTCAGATACGGAAGCCTCAGTTCTGTAAATGATTTTTTTGCTATCAAAGTACTATATGTTCATGTAATCTCCATGACAATCACACAGTCACTGTATGAAACATCAGAATCATCGAACCTCAATCAAAAGTTCAATAACGTCACAATACAAGCAGTGAGGGACGGCAGAGTTCCAACACCCAATTAACAAGATATGCTATTGACAGTTGCTAGACACCTCTCTGTTGACTGATAGCTGCTGTAACTCTTTATGCTGCGCCTCCAGTGGTGCTCGATGTGCTTCCCATTGTTCTGCTAGAGCTGCCAGTTTCTCTGGTCCCCCGCCCACCACTTCCTGTGCAAGTCAACACAAGCACACAGAGTCTGATATGTACAATAACAAGCAGAAGAAAATACAGTTTAAGGTAACTGAAGCAGAATCTAATACAATCAACAATTTGCAGGTCAACAAACAATCTATACATATACAGTTAACTTATGGACCTAAAATTGGCACAAGGGCAGAATCCCACCTGCAGTTTGTTGATGTTCTCCCGAGCATTCGGCAGCAAATCCAGCGTGCGTTTTTTCACTTCATACTCCTCTTCTTTGTTCTTGTTGGAGCTGATGACATCACTGATAGTGGTCTCCATCTGCACACAATCACGGACAGGCTCAGTCCAGCATTCAACCGTCATAAAGCTGTAATCCTTTAAGGCAGTACTCGTAAAATGAAGCCAGAACATTTGAACTAGACCAACCATTTCATTTTCGATCAAGTAAGCACCACTACCTCATCATCACGACCCACCTTTCACAGCCCTTGTCCCCCAGAGTACCTCAAATGCTTGACAAGATAAATATAGAATTTGAGTGATGAGACACTGTATGACCTACCTCTTGAGTGCCTGATGTTTTTGACTTAGATTTCACTTGAAGAGAGTCCAGTTTGGCATTGAGGGCCGCTAACTCCGACCTCAGACTCTCCACCTCCTCTTCACGACGCTTCTGCTGCTCCTTAAACATGAAGACAATGCTGTTACATTCCCTGGTGTCATTGTCATGGTAACAGGTAACCAAGGAGACTATCGCTCTGGTAATTCACCTCCTCTGAGTCTGCCCGGGGACCCTCCCCAACTCCTAGCTGCGACACTGCCTTCTCCTCATCCTGAATACAAAAACAATAATCTAATTCCATCACATTATCCATAATCATCGACATGTTGCAAATTTTATACAAAGGGAGAAAAAAAAAACATAAAAGAAAATTACCTGCGCAAATTGTAGTTTTTCAATGTGAGTGAATCGTGAGCCTTTGGTTTTAAGGGTACCACCCCCTGTTGTTTTGTCACTCATGGTATTGATGAGCTGGGCAAGGTCCTGTCCAGATGCCCCACCCACAGCTGCTGCTGCTGAGCCCTGACCGAGATTAGTTCCAATTCGCTTAAGGAGTCGTTCACGCTTCCTGGCCTTGTATTCCTGTGAAAAAAACCCAGCATTGTAATGTCACTGATGTACAGATAGCTACTGATTTGAGTGGAGTGTGTTAGTGTCAGAGGTATATATTTGCAATGAGAGGAGTATTTGCACGAGTGGTGTTTGCACATGAAGGAAGTACAATTAGGATTAACACTGGGTATGAGATTGTTATGAGGCAGGATAAAAGGAACCTAAAAAAACATAGCCTGCGTTTGTGTATTCATGTATGTGAATGGTGAGTTTATGTGATAGGTGAGTGTGTGATGAGCAATGATATTAGTTGGGGCTGCTGATATGAGTGATGGCTGCTGATATGAGTTGGGGCTGCTGATATGAGTAAGAACTAATGATATGAGTTGGAACTGCTGATATGAGTTGGGGCTGATGATATGAGTGATGACTGCTGATATGAGTAATGGCTGCTGATATGAGTTAGGGCTGCTGACACGAGTAACAGATGCTGATAAGGGCGGTGACTGCTGCTGTTAGTTGCAAGAACAATCCTGATATGGGAGCCTACCTGAGGAGTGAGTCGTGATGCTAAACCAAGTATGCTCCACTCCAAGTCCCATTCCTGCTGAGCTGTATACTGCAGGCTATTGGCGGTCAGCAGAGACGGAGCTAAATCATTAGCACTTGGAGGCTGTTGGTCAACATAGGGGAGTCGTTGACTGTCGTAGAACCCAAGAACAGCTGCCATAGACATGAGGATTATAATCCCAATAAGCACTCATTATAGAGACAATGGAGGTTATGCCTAATCTCAAAAAAAACAATAGGAATTTGTGGGGAATTCTGTTTTGAATTGAATTAGATGTTATGAGATGCTTTACCTTTGGGAGGAGAATGTTGCGAGTCAACAAGACCTCTGGGGCAGGTCAGTGGGCTTGCACGGTAAGGATGCATGGTCTTGCATCCCTGTGACAGAAACATACATTATGTGTATGTAACATTCAGATATACCACCAGATTGGCACAAGTCCAAACGGCATGTCTTCCAACGGCAAGTTCAACGAACTAAAAATACTCAACAGCTTGGCGTTCTAAGAGAATCAACGAAGATAACGTCTAGCATTAACTGATATACCTGATTGTTTCACGAAAACACCAGCTCTCTAAACTTAATGATTATTGATCCATTAGATCAGCACCCAGGAATGTGATTGTGCATTTCCAAACAGCTTACATACACTGGATAACCATTTGATAGTGTTGATTAAGGCGCAACCATACAATTTCCTGTCAGATTTCAGGAGATGCAGTCACTTATGTTATTCACAGATCAAGCGCTGTTACCTTGAAAATCTACCCTTCAGAAAATGTTGGATGAGATACAGATAATATTAAAACTTTGTTTCATATTGGTCTTGAAAAGTATTTCATAGTAAAGCAAGTTTATGAACATTGTATAATCTGTATCTGATGCCACTATGGTCATGAAAGCCCTTCAAAATGGCTGCCAAGTGATATGCACAAAGGGTACACAAACCAAACCTTAAACTTTCCATGGCCAAAGCTTTGGCACAACTTCATATGTAATCCCCTTCTTCATACATTTAGTAGTTTCGAAAAATTTCTAAACAAAAAAAACCAAAACATGGAAGACATGTAGGTGATGTTAAGACCACTGACCTCCCTGTGCCACTGGGCTGGTTTTCCTCGCCAACATATTCCCTGCCATTTGCAATGTGATGGTGTCCATGGTAAGGTCAGCCTCCTTGACAACTCAGCAGAAATGGCTCGATGGAGCAATGCAGATGATCCTAATACAAACATTAGCCTACTCATTACTCTCAAATGTGTTATAATGGGTCATCTTATTCTGACCAATCCCTAATGACAATGTCCATGAGGTAACTGTGCACATGGCAACATTGGTTTGTGTGAAGACTACACCTACCCAGAGCTTCTTGCCTCTCCTCACCGGCCGCTTCTTTGGGCAGCTTCTCCAGAAGAAACATGAACACCCGACGGATGTCAGCCTCGTTGGAATAGAGGAACGTCTGGTACCCTACTTCACCACGGTACCCCAACTCCTGAGAAAAGTGGATTGTGAATATTATTTGGCAATTATTAGTTAGCAATGGGCAATCAATGAGACTTCATCGATATTATTGATGATGTAAAAATAAACTATGACGCAAAATGCTTCACTCACCAGAACAGCTGTAGCCAGAGCTGTCCCAACCCGGAACCGAGCTGACATACTCGGTGGAAGTTTGTATGGTAGGTCAACATCATTGTTGATAACTTTGAGGCACCTTGCAGAAGCCTCAACAATAACTTCAGTTGAAAACTGGGATAAACTGTCAACTCCATCTTCTATATCACTATGAATAAAAGGTGTTGACATCAATCACTGAGTCAGAGTAAGACAATGGTGTAACATAGAGGTCATAAGGAAACAACAAATTCTTCTGTTGTTTATATAGAACAGCAAAGAATTATGTAAATGAGATTCCAAAAATAACTTGTGAAACAAATGATTCTTACAATGGCTGATGTTAACACTAGAAATAACCAAATATACTGTGTTATAAAATCAAAGAACCGCTGTAAAATTCATCCTTGTTTATTTACCGCAATGACATAAAGGAAATTCAGTCTGCTATTGTGCTGTGGTAATGCTTTGCAGATGCAAAATTATTTCCTACCCATTGGAAAGTTAATTTACATGTCATTTAAGTAAGAGTTGTGGACTAATTTAGTATGATAAGTTTGCCGGGTTGTAATTGAATATACTTTGGTAGCAATGAACGGATAAAAACCTCACTTCTTTTCAATATTGTAGCATTTAGCATCTAGCTTGTACTGCACGACTAACACTAGTCTTCCAGTCTTCTCGTTAACTATTATTCAGTAGCCATCAGGTCCAGGCTTGCACTGAGATAACAGGATAAATAGAGATCTCAGTATGTGGTGTGATACTTTGATGCGTGTTCAGAGATGACAGGTTTGATCTGTTTACCTGTGGATTATACGTTATGAACTTCTTACTGAATGGTAGAATGATAAGGTAAGCCCAGTGATTTGTCATATCCAAGTCAAACAATTTTAATTTGGTTAAAGCAAAACAGCATGGGCCAAGTGATAACAACAATTGAATTGGGTCTAACATACAAATTCTTCTACAACAAAATAAAAGGTTTGATGGGAGTAAATTGATTTTATGTCTGGCTCGTGGACACAACTATGTCAAAGACTGTGTTAAAGCTTTAACTTGATTGCAGATTCTCAACATTTAGGTCTATAAGGGAATTATTTGTCGGAATCTAATTCAAACTCAATTGATAACAAGATGTCTTGAATCATCATAAAGTGATACGATTAATTTGAATCACAGCTTCAGATGACTTGCATATTCATATAACTCCCATGTGAGAATAGCCCAACAAGACGTCTGAGTAGACGGTATATATTTATATTACCGTTGGACTGGTGTCACATGCAGAAAGTAGCCTTATGCAGAAAGTAGCGAAAGACCGCACTGCGCATGCGCACAAATCTCGGATACTTTCAGCACGCCGCGTCGGCGTGCAGAAAGTAGCGCTATGCAGAAAGTAGCGAAGCCCAAGCGCGTGGAGGATAAGGGTTGCCCCATGCAGAAAGTAGCGAGAGTGAGTGGAGCGCCATAGCGTAATTACTGTGATCATATAAATGAAAATAATAAAGTGTGTGAAAGCTAGTAAACGCCCCTTAAACTTTCGGCATGTGACATACTCCCATGCTGAAAGTTGTCACATCTATGCAGAAAGTAGCGAAGCCCAAGCGCGTGGAGGATCAGAGTTGCCCCATGCAGAAAGTAGTGAGAGTGAGTGGAGCGCCATAGCGTAATTACTGTGATCATATAAATGAAAATAATAAAGTGTGTGAAAGCTAGTAAACGCCCCTCAAACTTTCGGCATGTGACATACTCCCATGCTGAAAGTTGCCACATCTATGCAGAAAGTAGCGAAGCCCAAGCGCGTGGAGTATCAGAGTTGCCCCATGCAGAAAGTAGTGAGAGTGAGTGGAGCGCCATAGCGTAATTACTGTGATCATATAAATGAAAATAATAAAGTGTGTGAAAGCTAGTAAACGCCCCTCAAACTTTCGGCATGTGACATACTCCCATGCTGAAAGTTGCCACATCTATGCAGAAAGTAGCGAAGCCCAAGCGCGTGGAGGATCAGAGTTTCCCCATGCAGAAAGTAGTGAGAGTGAGTGGAGCGCCATAGCGTAATTACTGTGATCATATAAATGAAAATAATAAAGTGTGTGAAAGCTAGTAAACGCCCCTCAAACTTTCGGCATGTGACATACTCCCATGCTGAAAGTTGCCACATCTATGCAGAAAGTAGCGAAGCCCAAGCGCGTGGAGGATCAGAGTTGCCCCATTCAGAAAGTAGTGAGAGTGAGCGGAGCACCATAGCGTAATTACTGTGATCATATAAATGAAAATAATAAAGGGTGTGAAAGAGTAAACGCCCCTTAAACTTTTCGGCATGTGACATACTCCCATGCTGAAAGTTGCCACATATATGCAGAAAGAAAGCGAAGCCCAAGCGCGTGGAGGATCAGAGTTGCGCCATGCAGAAAGTAGCGAGAGTTATATAGTTATACTTGGTCGTCTGCCCTGCCCGACGAGATCAAAGAGCGTTGCGACGCGCAATGCGCCAGCGAGGATCAGAGTTGCGCCATGCAGAAAGTAGCGAGAGTGATAAAGTTATACTTGGTCGTCTACCCTGCCCGACGAGATCAAAGAGCGTTGCGACGCGCAATGCGCCAGCGACGCACCAAGAGTAGATCCGAGCTGCCACGGACCGAGAATGAATCAAAAGGGCCTAGCAATGCTGTGGCTGTGACCTCTGTTCTTGACTGTATTTAAGCTGACTCTCATACACCACAATTCATATAACTGTTACGGTTAAACCACTTGAGATCTAATATTCACAGACTTGACATCAGTTCCTTTAACTAGGGTGCTGATTTGAGTTTGCGTTTGTTGTTGCGGATGTGTTGGGAAAGTCTGCGTGGAACAAAGTGGACACCCTACTGCTAGAAAAACCATTACCTGCATCTCTGAATCTTCACTGCTTGCCTAGCTACTATTTTTTTTTACTCTGCTATTGGTATTATTTGTTCTAACTGTTCAAATTTAAAGAAATTTGGCAGTCTTAAACAATGGCCAATATAGAGGTCCCAGGGACCAAGTCGTCTTCTCGGTCAGATTCCCAGGCGGAAATGAACTGTGGTCGGTTTGAGGCCTATGCTACCTACATCAAGCACATCCTGCAGTATCTGCGGACTGGTTGTCACGGTATGCTCAAAGTAGCTGGAGTTTATAGATGTGGCTACTTTCAGCATGGGAGTTAACTGGTATGCTCAAAGTAGCTGGAGTTTATAGATGTGGCTACTTTCAGCATGGGAGTTCACTGGTATGCTCAAAGTAGCTGGAGTTTATAGCTGTGGCTACTTTCAGCATGGAAATAAATGGTATGCTCAAAGTAGCTGGAGTTTATAGATGTGGCTACTTTCAGCATGGGAGTTCACTGGTATGCTCAAAGTAGCTGGAGTTTATAGCTGTGGCTACTTTCAGCATGGAAATAAATGGTATGCTCAAAGTAGCTGGAGTTTATAGATGAGGATACTTTCAGCATGGGAGTAGCCCGAGCATATTGATATGGCAACTTTGAACGTGGGAGTAGCCATGTATGCCCAAAGTAGCCTGAGTTTATAGATGTGGCTACTTTCAGCATGGGAGTTAACTGGTATGCTCAAAGTAGCTGGAGTTTATAGCTGTGGCTACTTTCAGCATGGAAATAAATGGTATGCTCAAAGTAGCTGGAGTTTATAGATGTGGCTACTTTCAGCATGGGAGTTCACTGGTATGCTCAAAGTAGCTGGAGTTTATAGCTGTGGCTACTTTCAGCATGGAAATAAATGGTACGCTCAAAGTAGCTGGAGTTTATAGATGAGGATACTTTCAGCATGGGGGAGTAGCCCGAGCATATTGATATGGCAACTTTGAACGTGGGAGTAGCCATGTATGCTCAAAGTAGCCTGAGTTTATAGATGTGGCTACTTTCAGCATGGGACTCATTGGGAGTAAACTGATATGCACAAGTAGCCTATGTTAAGAAATATATGTGGCTGCATTCAATATGAGAGTACAATGTCGTCTTTTTATTTCTTACATGGCAAATAATTCCACTGCTTCACTTGCTTATCCGCAAGAAGTTTACTGTCATCTGACACATTGTTTACTTCAATCGCTTAGTGTATACTGTCGTCTGCTAGTGATAATGTCTGCAATTATAGCGAATTTCTCTCTTTTTATTCCTTCCGCGACCATTTATAGGTTAATTTAACTCGTTTTATTCCTACCACGACAAGTAATCCCATGAATGATTATCTTACGAAAGAATGAATGGTTACGACACATTGTTTACTTCAATCGCTACTTTGTGCATGGCCGCCATTTTGACTAAATACGCGCATGCGCAGTACGCGTAAACACCACTTTCTGCATAGGCTACTTTCTGCATACCACACCGGAGCTAATCATCACCTAATCATTACTGCTGATGTGAGAAAAGTCACTCGTAATGTTTCGTCTGAACATATTATTTGTTCATTTTGTGGACAGGATTTCAAAACCGCCTATTTTATGTATCTATACACAGTGTTCCATCTCAGATAAAATGCTGGTTAATATCTACCATGTCCAGAAATATCAAAACCAGCTCTATCCTTGCCACACCCCCTTTGAAGTTTTGCTGTCACCGCAGGCTAAGCATCCACCGGTCAAAGCTGATTCATGAAACCTATGCAGCTCAAACCTCGTTATTGTAATAGTTCGGCATAAACAACCCAGTAAATAAATAAGTTAACACTGCAATGAACCAAGGACATTCGCCCATTCAACAATATTATATTACCATCCAATAGAGCGAAGTGTATGAGCGATAATTCCGTCTACCTCCTCCATAGTCTTGTGATGCGAATTAAAGTCAAGCGACGAATGCTTCCTGAAGATAACGACCTCGGTTACCCTATGCGCCAGAAATTTTTTTTGCTCTGACACAAATTCAAGCAACTATACCAACAAAAATCACGAGAATAAGCCACCAACCGAAAAGAAACGACGATTCCGGTTCCAGTAGAGATTAAGTCGCACTCCTGGCATTACCACCGGCGCTCGAGTCGTAAAACGCACCTGCTTGTATCTATATACACAGACACTTGTCCATACATACCAGAGACCACAGAGCAGAGATGTTTTATGAGATATGGTCCTCGATTTCCAGAGTGAAAAATGTAATGGTCTAAGCCCGGGGGTCTAAGTCAGTCAATGTGATTGGAAGAATATTTTGGAATGACAAATTTAACACAAACGATGGACTACATTTACAGAAACAAACCTAGATGGCACAAAAGGTATGCAATATATGACAGTAGTTCAAAACAACAAGATCTGATATCATTAAAAGAACGACATCGTACATAAAAAGCCAAACAATAACAAAACCACTCACATAACATAAAAACAAACTCAAAAGCATTTTACAGCTATGCACGGTCAAAACAGAAAACTAAAGAAACCACCGGTACTCTTGTGCCCAGTGTCATTATTCTAATTTCAGATAGTGCAGATTTAGATGTCGAGATAGAAGGACCAGTCAAATTTGTCTATGGCTGTGACAAGGAAGAACTAGACGAAATGCTGAAACTATTAACTGCTTTAAAACTGAACAGGGTGCCTGGCCCATACATACAATACCTTCAGTTTTTAAAGGAGCTATATATATATATATATATATATATATATATATATATATATATATATATATATATATATCTATATATATATATATATATATATATATATATATATATATATATATATATATATATATATATATATATATATATATATCTCTCTCTATATCTCTATATATATCTCTATCTATATATCTCTATATCTATATCTCTCTCTCTCTATCTCTCTCTCTCTCTCTCTCTCTCTCTATCTCTCTCTCTCTCTCTATAGCCTTAGGAATATCGCTACAACTTTTTATAATATTTAACGAATCCATTGAAGAAGGGAATGATCCTGACGACTGTTAATGTGCTAACATTACGCCAACATTTAAAAAGGACAACCTTCAACAGCCGGCAAATTACGTCAATCAGCTTAACATACATAGCATGCAAAATACCAGACACGTTTGTGGATTGCAAACTGATAGAACATTTACACAAGCACAACTAGTTGAATTAATCTCTCGATGGTTCCTCTGGCCAACCGATTTTGAACGGATCAAAGTACCTTCAAAACGTGGTCCATCAATGGCTAGCAAGCAAACTTATAGCTCACGATATCATTGGTCAAGCAGTAGAAAGGATGAATGAAGTATTAGTGATATCCTTCTATGATCGGTGCTTTGGGCCATTCTCGTGGCCATTATCTACTTGTGGTCTAGATAGAATATTGTTGATATAATGTCAAAACAACTGTAGATGACTCCAATGTTAGATTCCAAAACCAGACTCATAACTTCCGACAAAGGTTGGTTAACGCTTTACAGTGGGGAAATGGTTCGCAAAAGCGTTTTTACCTTTAAAAAAATGAACAAATTACCTATAGGTTAGGTCAAACCAAAATTATGTGTACCTAAAAGGTGGTTCTTACCCGGGACATATATATATATATATATATATATATATATATATATATATATATATATATATATATATATATATATATATATATATATATATATATATATATATATATATATATATATATATATATATATATATATATATATATATATATATATATATATATCTATATATATATATATATATATATATATATATATATATCCACTTTTTAGAGAATGTAAATATACACGACATCATCAAACTTCGTGACCCTAAATTTAATTTCCAGGTAAAACATGATTTTGTCAGACAACTTTACAATAGCTGCCACCACAATACAATTTTTGTTATGCCTTAACGCTTTTTCATTGTGTAGTTTTTATAATATTCATATATTCGAATAATCAAATTGACGACTGGCTATATTTGAGTATCTTAAGGTCTGACCAAGGAGTTACATAACTAAAGGCTATTGGTTATAACTCATTGGTCTGACAGATGGCTATTGTCAGACATATTACATTACTTTACAATTAATTTTTTGTATTTCTGGCAGTCGATCTGTCTGTCTGTCTTTGGTTCACTTTGTAGATTGGCGATTCTGCATCTAGGAAGCAATCATAGACTAGTTGATGTCCCATTGCATTCTGGTATTTGTATACATCATGGCGGTCAACTTAACAAGAAATGTCAGTATTTGAAAAAATGTTTGATTACAAAGATTGATATTTGTATATAATTTGTCCTTTATGAGTAAATCACCCCTGCAGAAAAATCAACAGAGTGATGGCGAGTGATGAAGTGGCATTTTTGAGGGATCAAGGTGAATACATAAGATGAAAAATATTAAAAAGATCATCTATTTTTGCATTTGCCGATGACATGCATTGGCTTGTTCGCTGCCTCTGATCGAATGTAAAAACGAATGCCCTATGCACAGTGATGCATGTTATTGTGTGTTTTTTTAAAACAGTTCAGAGATTAAATGCTGTGTTGGCTGAATACCAACAGCGGTATCCTACCGTCTGCTTATCATCAGAGGTGTGATGTTTACTCATTATTTATCGTTTACATTTGTTCAATGATGTTTATAAAAATTCTGCATATTAACATAAACTATTTACACAGTATGATTAGCAATCTTATCTAAAAATTTGTTTCCTCTACTTGATCACAGGTTGACCTATCAGATGCACCATGGCTCACAGACAAGAGGTGGGTGATTCTTTGTGCGGTTCTTTGTAGTCAATCGTTTAACTATGCAAGACGGTCTACAACCATCACCCATTAACCATCAAAGGTTGACTCATAATGCTTATCAAGTACAATAATTTATTATTAAGTGATTGGAGTGTGTTTTTTGCAGCTTGATGTCACCGCTACTTTCTGAGTATGACCGTAGTATCAACAAATTACAAGAAGATCTCAGTTCTCAGTTGGTGAGTTTTGTTGCATGCAATATCATTGATACTCACATGATGTAAGTGTATGAGTATATGTCATAAAACATTTATAATTGATGTAGTTTACAGATATCTGTTGTGGTTCTATTTGGTGTTTATCTGTTTTATCATACCAGCAAGAGCAGAAGAACTTGCGTACACAAATAGACAAGCTTGTGGCTGAAAACAAAAGGTGAACTTGCAATCACTTCTTCCACTGACCCATTAGAATTGTAATTTTGTCCCTGGTGTTATTAAAACAGAAAGCTATAAACTTCTTTATTGACTTGTAATTCCTGTGTGTTGTTTGCGAGTCTGCTGATAATTTCATTTAATAGTCATTTCATAAGTTGATGATGTCTTTCAGATTGACTCGTGAACTGCATGATGCTGTTGAGCACACATTACAGGAGGCTGGCATTGCAGCACCTGGGCACCATGACGATGGGATCGGAGAGGATCAAATACTACGTAACATGCAACAGCAACTCCAAATGGCTCTCCAGGTAAAACTCACCCTGCACCTGTTACAATAGCCACACCTTGAACAATACTGTGGTTTCTTGGTGACAACAGCCCAATTGTTGTCTGGGTGTGGTAATGTGATCTCCATACAGGGAAGATGGCCCCTCACTGATAACTCTGATGTTCCAGCCCTTGTAACAGTAACTCCATACAGGTAGCAATTACCCCACCCTTGTGAGAGAAAAAATACTCTTCCTAGTTATATTATCCCATCTGCTGATAGCCCCATGCCACCTAGTAACAGCCATATGTCTATCTGTATGCAGCTGCCTTACTGTGTATCTGCCTCCGTTAATATATCTAAATTTAAGTTCAATTCTGCTTCATCAGACACCATCTCACACACCTAGCATTTAGAGCGTATATTTTTGTTTCTTCTAGCTCTGCTCTTTAAATGTGGATAGTCTGCTGCAAATGATATTTTTACTAAGTTTTTATGATTCCTTTATTTCCTTACCGCATTCACACAGCAGCATGCTCACCTCCCCATTGAATATCTCCTCATCACAGTGCATGCCTGACTGTGGTTTCTCCAGGAGAAAGAGTCGGCTATGGAGATGTTCCAGGCTGTTCAGCAAGAGGTTGATCGGCTTGAACAGATGCTCAGGGTAATCCTAAAGAAGCCCTCGCTATGGTTTCTCAATGAATTTGAATGCATATTTCACTATCACTCACAATCTTCTTTTGATCTCATTACAGATGTACATTTTTAGTTATTTTTTATGATCACTTATTATCATAGACGTTATTATACTCATTTATAGTAATTATAATCTTTCTGTGTTTTGTCTCATGCCTGTCCCTCCTAATGAAAGATTCACACTATTACAATTTGTCCTGTCCTTTGATCTGATGTTAATTTATATAAGAATTTGTATCACTGTAATGGGTCTATGATGCAGGAGAAAGGTCCGAACCCACGCATACAAATGATGGAGACTCAGGCTGCTCAGGTAGGTGTCGCCACTCACAGTACAAAGTCTCAATATGGAAATGACATGCAAATGTTAACTGTCCCATTATTCCGATTTTGATATATATTTAGTGCTCGTTGGTGTTTTAACTGGTTTACGTGAAATATAAGTTCATGTTGACATTGCACCAGTTATAGATGGAGATTTGTCACACGTTGGCATGGTAACTGTTTCAGATCAAGGGACAGTATATGAGGACTGTGTCTGAGCTGAACGGTGAGATCAACAAACTTCAGGAGGAGCTACGTGGCAGTAAGGGTGAACATCGTGTAGCCAGCATTCAGGTGACAGAGCTCCGCAAGACGCTAGAGGAAATGAGACTCCAACTAGACAGACAGGTGAAGTCATGTTAGAAGCCCCTATAATCAAGGTGTAAGAGGGATCTGTACCTGTTGTATCAGGTCGGCTGGATTTACTTAATGAAAGTAGATGGTGGAAGGTTTTACTTATGCACCCCCCACAGCCTGAAATATTTCTACCATGTCTTCAATTGTGCTCAGTATCATGACAGCGTACCATTCAAATAGGTCTTTATGTGGCTTTATTGTTTACTTCATAGCAAACTGGATATACCATTTGCCCAGCCGGCATTCCCAAGCTAAGATATTCAAAGATGTCAGGCATTCTCTGTACACTGATTTTTATGAGAACTTCCCGTCTTAATGAGGATAATGATCATATTGATTACATATAAGATGGTTATTATCAAGTCTTGATCGTTCCATGTTTGTGATGATAAGAGTAAGATAATTATCATGCTGAATACATATAAATAAGATGGTTATTATCTAGTCTTGTAATGTCCACATTGTGATGACAGGAGCAAGAGAGGGAAAGTCGGGTCAGGAATGGCAGTATGCATGACAGCCGGCTCCATGAAGCCCAGCGAACAGCCAACCAGCTTCAAGCAAAGTCAGTTACTTCAAGTTCTTATAAAACATCAATTTGATTTGTCTGGTAAACCTGGTGTGATTGGCGTTTCTTGAAAAATCCATCGTTTGGGTGAAATGTGACAAAGTTGTCTTGTCCAGTGACCATATTGTATGAGTCGATTGTGCTAACTATGAATATATACCTTACTGTGGTTATATACTCACATGGGAACCTTATTATTATATCCTGTCACCTTATTGTGGATATTTCCTGTGACAGGAATGTTCTATGAGGTTAAATTATCATGAAAGTTATTTGTGGTTATATCCTGTTACATGAACAGTATTTATTGTTGTACCTGTGCAGATTAGAAGAATCAGGAAGAAACTATGAGTTGCTCAAGGCAGAAAAAAGCAGTCTTGAACAGAAGCTAATTCTGATACAGAAGAAGAGGTGGGGTCCTATGCAGCTTAGTTTGAGTGGAATACGAATGACAGAATTTGATGTCATTACATGTATGAATCTATTGCTACACGAGAATAATGTGGAATAGGATTTGTGGCTTCTGTTATTAATACAAATTACAAAACACCATATCCCTTAAACTTATGTGTGTTGTTGAAACAAGTGCGGGTCAAGTGGATACTGGTTGTTTGTGTCTACCTACTTGTTAGTAGTAGGGTTATTTGATAAAATGCCATGCTGTACACATTCAATATTGCCCATATACAATTTGTACTCCATATCAATAATGACAGATGGTTACATTCAACACAGATTATATAACCTTGTGTTTAAGTTACGCCCCTGATTTTTTGGGTTTTGAATTAGGGTGCAACAAAATGCGATGTATACAGGGGTTAATACGGTAAATTTCATCCTTTCAAGGGAGGCGTATTTTCTCAGCTGCACAAAATAAAAAATTATGGTTATTTGATTGAAGATATCCACAGATATGTATCAATATGGATGCATTGAGATACTTATATTCATATTTTATATCACAAATGATTTTATTGTGTTGGTTATGTTATGGTGGTTATGTATAAACAGGTAAACAGTGGTTATAATGGTTATATGGTGGTTACAGTGCTGAGCATGAACAGAGGGAGTATGAGGCGGTTCTTCAGGTACGAGAGAGCGTGCAGATGGTTGAGAGCGCCATGTTGGAGAAAGACCAGGCATTGATGAGGGAGAAACAACTGGCCGAGGAGGCGGAGAGAACACGTGGCGCCATCAGCGGTCTCATTGATGAGGCAGGACTACGCACCAGACAGGAGGTTAATAACTGGACTTGGATCTTTAATGTTAATATTTCTTTATACAGTATCAGCAGGTTACTGCGTATAGGTTATAATGACTCACTTGCTGTTCTGTGTCTTGCTTGTGATGTTATGTAGGTGGACAACATAAAGAAACAGTGCAATCAGAACATTAGTCGTCTCATGGAGGAGATCCATTCACTTGAGCTCGTAAGCGCTCCAGTTGCCCTATGTATATCTTATTCTGCCACTGTCTCAGAGTGCTTTCAAGGACTAAGGATTCACGTAATGTTTTTTTAACCTGACTGTATTGCGCAACGCTTTTTTTGTTTGTTGGTAGGACTCTTTTTCTCCAACCAACCATGACCCAACAGTCTTTAATGGCCGTCTTTGAATCTAATACAATGTGGGGAGTAATTGTAAATCTGATGTCTGTTTTGTAATGTTATGGTAATGTCTGGTGATGGAATAATAATGTCTGGTAATGCCATGTTAATGTTAGGCTATGTTGTGGTGATGTTTGAGATCACGTTGGTATGTCTCACCAGGAGAGCAGTGAGAAGCAGGCACAGATTGACCGAGCTATCCGAGAGAAACGTGCGGTCGAGTCTGAACTGGAGAGACTCTACCAGGAGGGTCTTCGAGATGGAGGGAAGGACAGCTCAGCATTCGATGATCTCAATAGGAGGGCATGTAATGCTGAGAGTGCAAGAGATGAGGCTCTCATGAAACTGGAGACACTCAATGGTCAACATAGGCGTGAACAGATGTGGTGCTTATCTTCTCTTTCATTTGACCACATGCTTCATATGACCCCTTTCTCATCCATATACAAATGCAGCAAGAAATCCATATTATAATGATGAGATTATATATTTGTTTATCAAGCATTTTATGATGATTAAGCCTCTTATTGAAACAACTTGATATTTCTGTTTATCCACTGATGTCTGTTTTCAGTCACAAGCAGGATCTAGAACATGCTAAGGCCGAGATTTCCCAGCTGCAGGACCGACTTGCCCACATGAACACAGAATTTGAATGTGCCAGTGGTGACCGTGTCCGACTCACAGAGCAGTTAGACGAACTCAAACGTAAGGTCACGCGGGCTGAGCAGGACAGAGATTCGTCCCAACGAAACTTCAACAAGGAGGTAAGGCAGATGAATTATCTACCACAGGTGGTTCTCACTGGTATGTACTATCACAAACGTTCTGCCATCAACCCGGTTTTCTGTTTGGTTCAGCTGGTATGTGCAGAGCAGGAACAACAGCTACGTGAGCGCGAGTGGGAGGTGAAGCTTCAAGCTACTGAAGACTCGCATCGTAGCTCTGCTCAGCAACTCAGACAGATGCTTGCCCAACAACAGCGCATGAGTGCCAAGTATGTGTCATCATATTCATAATACCAATGACTCCATGAGTTCACCCAGACACGTTTCAGCTCCTCACTGAGAGTTTGGGCATCCAACTTAGTCCTTCCCCTTAAGCTATGTTTACTTCTCTTATCTGAAGTACTGTGACCTTTCTTGCCTTTGCATGTGTTTTGGTTTTCCCTCTGTATGTGTTGTGAATTTTCCTGCAATCCCTGGGACCTTAATATTGCTAATTAGAGACCTCCACCTAACAGTGCACCTGTTGACATCCATAATCTGATCTGTGTATCAGATGGAAGGAGGAGTGTAGCAGTGGCACAGCTCGCTTTGAGGGAAGGCTCAATGAGCTACGTAATGAACTCACTCGTGAGAAAAAGAGGAACTCAGATCTCTCTAAATTACTGCGAGATGCTCGTGATAAGACTGCCCAGGTACTGTATCACTGTGTACCAAGTTAAGATAATTGTGGTCATGTTTTGAAGGTCTGTGTCACTGTACAAACACTGTTTCTTGAAACATTGAGGATTTCACAGTTTATGTGTGTAAAAGGCTGAGTCAATGATGGTGGAATACACAATGAATATCAAGAGGATGGAGGGGAGAATCAGGGATGCAGAGGAGAGAGCCAGTTATAAGGTATGTCATCAGATTGGAATGCTTTAATGTGAATCGCAGATGCCGTGTGTTGGGTGGGGGAGTGGGGGTTGTGTGTGTTTTGTAGATATTGTGTCAGAATTGAGTGGGTATTATCCATGTATCACGGCTGTATCAGCAGAGTCGGCCGGTACTACGAGGCGAGCGTGATGTAGTCGTGGAGAGGAAGCAGTTACAGAGGGAGCTAGAGAGAAGTCTGCGTGAATCTCATACCAGTATACACTCCAGGTTTGGTATAAATTGTCAGTTGGGCTTGTCACTGATTTAATCTTATGGTGGTCATGTGTACACAATCAAACTTGTATTTCTGTCGTCTGTGTGAACAGTGTTCCAGAACCGTTGGCTGTATCTGACCTTGACCCTCAACCCAAGGTTATATTGACAAGTGCCGAGCAGGACATGATTGCTTAAATAGGCTACTCTCTCTGGTTACCCTGATCCCTTGCCCAACTTTTCTACCCCAGGCTATTGTATGGCCATTTATCTCTCATCACATTCTGTCTGAAGTTCCTAACCCAAAAACTTGTTCTATCCTATATACATTGCCTCCATCATCTCATCCAAACCATTACCTATTTTAAACCCATCCCATCAAACCCTTCATCCCAGCGACTGTGGTTCATCATCATGACAGCATCCCCCTTACTGTTCACCGGCTTCCTCTCTACATTGAAATGGCAGCATGCTCAGTCATCATCCTTCGACCATGGTGAACATGTTGGTGTGTCAACAAAATCCCGTACTCAAGAACCTGCAAGACTTAATTTAGATCCCCATGATATGTTCAGCTATTTAATTGTGATTGAACTTTGTTGTGTGTTTATTTCCTCATCCACATCATATTTGTTGAGCCTATTGAAATGAAAATAATTATTTCTTTGTCATTTGATTTATCAGAATGAATTAATCTTTGCTATTTTGTTATCTAAATAATTTACATGTGAAAATGTTGGGTATCTTGTGGAGATGTAGATCAAACAATGAAATTTGCCCCACCAATGGGTTATATTTTGCTCATAATTTTTTTAGTTTGAATGTTGAATTTACATACTGTTATTGTGAACTTCCGTCCACTTACCCCCAGTTTTTGGTTGCACTTTCTGTGTTGCTTATAATGGTAATAAATGGCAAATTATATAGGAAACAGTTATATTTTCCTTTGACTGAGCTGGTCTCAATACAGAATATTACTAATACTAAAATGCATCCATTTCTTGTCTAGATGAGAGGTACAACATCCTGAGATGTTATATTTCCCTGACATAAGATAGGTTGTTTCCCTGATGTGAACAAGTTAGTCCAACAATGTGTGCTGCTTCCCTGATGTGAGATGGAGTTTGGTTTCTGATATGGGGGTGGAACATTCATTATTACCCAAAACATAATATTACCCTAAACATTATGTGAGATGGAGTTTGGTTACTGATATGGGGGTGGAACATTCATTATTACCCAAAACAATCACCTATCCAAACATACATCATTTTATTAATCGCTATCACTGTCCATAGCAATTTTCCCCTCTACACCAAAGTAAGATTGAAATATATGTCCACATCCTTGCTTCTCTAGGAATTGAAACAGCAAGCCTCTGTCACAATGAGCTCCTCGTCCTTTTCCCTGACGTGGTTCAAAATACTGCTCTTCAAATTTGCCGAACTTTCTCAAATCATCAACATTTAACTGTCCCACTTCTGTTTCCTCTTGTTCCTTGAGTATTATACGTTTCCACTGCATTCGTCGGATACGTTGCCAGAACTCTTCAGCATGACATCGATATCCCTCGATGCACACAATACCTGGCTTGCCAGGCATGCAGAAGCCAGTTAAATTTAACTCTGAGCTATAATCCAGCATTGCTTTCCTTTTTATTTTACTATAAATATGGTGGCTATATATCCATAAACGAGAGAAAACAGTGTCATATTGAATTGGTTTCTTGTGATCTGTTTCAGCTGAGTTTGAATTCAAATCTATAGCAGAGGCTATGATATAGCTCTCCACATTGTCTTGGAGCCACTGTGTGATGGGAGCTAAGCAAAGATCACCACGCTCTTGATCCTCAATAAAGTTTGTGACATCATCTGTGAGACGTCTGTGTTGAGGGCGTGAAAGGGAAGCACAACGGAGATAAAACTCTGGCAGTGCAGAAGGATATTCATGAGGAAGCTGACAGACTAACTCCAATGTTTCCTGTAACAAGCATCACATTTAACATTGTCACCGAGAATGACTGAAATTTCTAGAGTGTAGTAAATATTCTTAATATATGAAAGTAAATCATTCCAAATACTCAATTCAATAGCAGAAGGTTAACTGGTTAATAAACCTTTGTTGTGTCAGAAAACTGTAAAAGAAAGCAATAATTACTTTTTCCGTTGGAAGCTTGAGTACGAAACCAAGCCGCTGTGTCAATACATCATATTCGATCGTATCATCTAGAAACCCTTGTATATTCTCAAGCGTGGTCGGGTCGTCAATCTCCAACTCGCCTGAGGTGGGAAACATTGACTGCATCATCTCAAATTCTGATAACTGCAGCTGCAATGATTTTTTCAGATCGTCTTGAGAATTCATACTTGCTAGTTCACCCATTGCGAATGTGGCATCCTACACACAATCAGAACATCTTCAAAGATGAATAAAGTTGTATGTTTGTCATGGGCTACTAGGAGACATCATGAAATGCCACAACAGTTGAAATAATTTGCTGGGAAAGTGCCCGACGTTGGCATCCAAAAAACAACATTGAACGAGTCGGTAGTGATACAGATGGGTCATTATGACGTCGGAGGAGTTCTTTGAGCAAAATGCGGCTACCTATGAAAAGAACTTCGAAATTGTCAAACCTATTTTGCAATCATTGGCTCCCGTTTGAGACAATAGGGTTTTCTCCATGCTGAGGATGTATCTTCATAAGGCGCCACTCCAAAGTCTCGCAACCATTTAAGGCATAATTTGTGTGCTTTCATAACGTTCTGATGCTTTGGGTTTTCGGTGGTTCTCTCTTCGGGTGCCGTCCAAATCAAGGGTCAAGCTTGGTGTTTCCGGTCGAGTTCACTTCCTCTTACTTGTAACCATCCAAGATGGCAACTCAAATGTCCAAGAAGCGGAAGGTAAAACTCATGTATATTCGGTTCTAAACATAAGGTGGTCCCCCAAACTGGATATTGTTGTTTAAAATTTATCATTCTATGCATGTGGGGTACTTCTCTTCTCTATGATTCCACACTTGTGACGATGACACCAGATATTGACAGGCGTGTATACCCTGACATATCGGTGTGGATGATGGTGAAGTTATATGCCAGCGTAAATCTAGTGTTATGGGTTACCTCTATGTGTGGAATCCATGGATAATCTATATTTTGAGCCGTTAGAAACTGTGAATAATTCCGAGGTCTGTCATTTTCTAGATCTGGATATGCGTCACCCAGATCGGGCAATTATCGACAGTTATTAGTAGCTAGCGATGCATTCTCATGTTACTTTTGGTTTTACACCAGTTCGTTTACCACCTAAGTTTCTCAAAATTATGGTGACTGGGGTACATTGCATACCATACAGCCTTGTATGCTGTATAATAGTGTGTAATATGCTGAATATATTTTAATATTGCTTTCAAGATTTCCATGATTGGTTTTATATTTTGGCTTTATGCATCATTGTTTCAGTTCGTGGCCGACGGAGTGTTCAAGGCCGAGTTGAATGAGTTTTTCACTCGTGAGTTGGCTGAGGATGGATACAGCGGTGTTGAGGTGCGTGTTACACCTACCCGTACCGAGATCATCATCCTGGCCACTCGTACCCAGAATGTCCTTGGGGAGAAGGGGAGACGCATCCGTGAACTGACCTCTGTTGTACAGAAGAGGCACAACTTCCCTGAAGGCACTGTGGAGGTGAGTGATTAGGTTAGCCCTGTACAGATAGATGTATCAATTCATTGTAACGTCCTGGGTCGTAACTTACCTGGATAACAAGCAAATTTGTCCTATTGGTTTTTAAATGCATCCCTGGTGAACATATAAAGACCCTGTGAACAAATCTATTGTACCACTATATAAGCTTCACTCGATCAATGCGGTTATTTAAAAAATGCCTTATGATACAGTTGGATCTCCGCAGGCTTGTTTAGTCTTTACTCCATCATGATGGTAACAAAGGCATATGTGATGCTAGGCTGTGCCCCAAGACACTGAGTTAAACGCCCACTATGCTTTTCCAAACTGCATCTGTTGGAAAGAGCCTGGACTGGCATGTGCATATCACTTGTGTGTTTTGACCTTTGTCATCATTATTTATTACATTATCACATTATTTGAGGATCATATTGCACAGCATTGCTCTTACCTGGCCTGTACTATGACCAGCTGGTTTTCTCATCTGTGCAATAATGAATCAGGCTCTTACCCCAACAGCTGTGTTATCTGTACGCTGACTGTTACATAGAATCTGAGACAAATATTATTGAAGCCTATCTTTCTTCAATACCACATAGTTGCAGCTTGTGTAATGTGTTGTTTGTCCCTGACTGCAGCTCTACGCCGAGAAGGTAGCTACCCGTGGTCTCTGTGCTATTGCTCAGGCAGAATCCCTCCGATACAAGCTTATTGGAGGTCTAGCCGTCAGAAAGTAGGCTCAGCAGTTCATTTGTTGTTTCACACATATTCATATGCAGTACTTTTCATCTTTGATTGCTGAAGCTGAAGAACCTAGGTGTAAATGGATATATTCTTCTCATGAAGTCACATAGGAAATTAGGACAGTTGTTTTAATAATAAAAAAATATGTTACAATATCAAGTTCCTTAACCTCATAAGAACTGGTATCAATCATGAGCCCCTCCAGGCCCAAAACATGTCTTTGTGTTATGTATATGGTGTAACTGCATTACAGGGCTTGCTATGGTGTACTGCGCTTCATCATGGAGAGCGGTGCTAAGGGCTGTGAAGTGGTCGTGTCCGGTAAGCTCAGGGGACAGCGTGCCAAGTCGATGAAGTTTGTCGACGGTCTAATGATCCACAGTGGAGACCCCACCAACGATTATGTTGATACCGCTGTTAGACACGTCCTCCTCAGACAAGGTTTGTTTATGGCCTCCTCAGTATCATTGGACCTGTATTTGTTTAGCATATTTTACCTGCATATCGTACATCTGCTCTGTCCCAAACACCTCTTTGCCTATGTGAAAGTTGAGACAATCTGGTACGATACCGTCATATTTTTGCCCCTATCCAGGTGTGTTGGGCATCAAGGTCAAAATTATGTTGCCATGGGACCCCACTGGCAAGATTGGCCCCAAGAGACCTCTGCCTGATCACGTCAGCATTGTAGAGCCCAAGGATGAGCGTCCTC
Source organism: Urechis unicinctus (assembly GCA_034190875.2). NCBI lineage: Eukaryota > Metazoa > Annelida > Polychaeta > Xenopneusta > Urechidae > Urechis > Urechis unicinctus. The sequence continues at coordinate 71,287,934 of CM067353.1, read as the reverse complement.
CTGAGACTCCCTACAGTGAACACAAGGGTGGCAAGCCTGCAGATGGCGCTGCTCCTGGAGCACCTGCCGCCCCTCTGGTTATGGCACCAGGACCCCCACTTGGATAATCTCCTCACTCAACAGGTCAGTGAGGCTGTTAGCAAGTGTCATGATATTGTGTGGGATAGATTTTCACGCAGATTTGTGATATGATTTGAATGTTGATCATTGTACATCAGCATTGATATCATTGATACTATCGGTAGGTTCAAGAGGGTAGTCTTCTACATGGCCTGTTGGTTTTCTCATCTGTTCACTGATGTATCAGGCTCTTACCCAGTTTTGCCATTATATATACACTGAGACAACTTAGGGTTGTGAATGTATCTGGTCCCGTTGGCTGGGAGTTGAAAATATGGTGAGGGCAGATATGGTAGGTGCCATGTAGGCAATGTCGTTTAAAGACCATATCTAGGCACCACAAATATTCATGCCCATTGCAGTTGCCACACTGCCTTATTGATAGTAAACTTTTGACTGCATTTACAGACCAACACCATCTCACTGGTTCAATGTGCACATATAGAAATAGTAATTGATAAAATTACAGAACAGGAGTTTGTTGCTCAGGAAAATGTTGTCCTTTCACTTATTATTGTTCAATGAGTTAATTTTAAACTGTAACATTTCCTCTGTTACAGCAACCATCAGATTTTGGACAAGCCGGACCTGAAGCAGTGTCCTCGAATAAAACTGCAAAATAAAAAAATGTAAAGAACTTCATTGTTATTCCTGGAGGTTGCATTTCATCAAGTGAAAATGAAGGTTGCCGTGAAAAAAAGTGAACACGTTAGATAGTGTGAAGTGATCTCTCTTGTCCTGTTGCTGAGTTTTGACCGGATGTGAAAACTAAACCTTTAAAAAGATGTTGGATGCGAGACATTGAAAGTCATGGAATAGCAAATGCAAAATTCAATAGCAAACTGCCTCTTAGGTTGCCTATGTAATCGTATGAAGTTACTGCTCTAAATGGATATTCAGGACACTGGTATAGTTAATATTCCCTACTGCTGAAGATTATACCAGGTCAGCAGCCAAGGAAATATCTTGAGCAATCATAATGGTGGATTGGTGACAGTTTCCTAAGTGTTCAAGCAATCGACTGGCTTTCATTTTAAAATTTCTGTAGACTTGCTGGTTTAAACCTGTTAATTAAGTTGTGATACCTGACGTAAAAAAGGATTTCTAGTCAGCCGAGTAGTGGAACTAGAAAGACGCTTACTAAAGAAGTACTGTTTATTTGCATACGCTGTTTCTGCGTCGATAGATTGAGGCATAATTCTTATGCTGTGGCATCTCATGAATGGGTTGAGGCGAATTGTGTGTATGGTGTTGTTTCGACGTGAATGATATTACTGTATTGTGTGTATGATGTAGTATCTAGGTGAATGAGGTGAGGCGTATTTGCGCTGTGCTGTAGGCTGTTGTACCTACCCTAAATGGAGTGAGGCGTATTGGCGCTGTGCTGTACGCTGTAATACCTACCCTAAATGGAGTGAGGCGTATTGGCGCTGTGCTGTACGCTGTAATACCTACCCTAAATGGAGTGATGCGTATTGGCGCTGTGTTGTACGCTGTAGTACCTACCCTAAATGGATTGGGGCATATTGGCGCTGTGCTGTACGCTGTAGTACCTACCCTAAATGGAGTGAGGCATATTGGCGCTGTGATGTACGCTGTAGTACCTACCCTAAATGGAGTGGGGCATATTGGGCGCTGTGCTGTACGCTGTAGTACCTACCCTAAATGGAGTGGGGCGTATTGGCGCTGCGGTGTGCTGTACGCTGTAGTACCTACCCTAAATGGAGTGGGGCATATTGGCGCTGTGTTGTACGCTGTAGTACCTACCCTAAATGGAGTGGGGCATATTGGCGCTGTGTTGTACGCTGTAGTACCTACCCTAAATGGAGTGGGGCATATTGGCGCTGTGCTGTACGCTGTAGTACCTACCCTAAATGGAGTGAGGCATATTGGCGCTGTGTTGTACGCTGTAGTACCTACCCTAAATGGATGGAGTGGGGGCTGTATGGCGCTGCTGCTGTGCTGTACGCTGTAGTACCTACCCTAAATGGAGTGGGGCATATTGGCGCTGTGTGCTGTACGCTGTAGTACCTACCCTAAATGGAGTGGGGGGGTACGCTGTACGCTGTGTACCTACCCTAAATGGAGTGGGGCGTATTGGCGCTGTGCTGTAGTACCTACCCTAAATGGAGTGGGGCATATTGGCGCTGTGTTGTACGCTGTAGTACCTACCCTAAATGGAGTGGGGCATATTGGCGCGCTGTGTGTGTACCTACCCTAAATGTACGCTGTAGTACCTACCCTAAATGGAGTGGGGCATATTGGCGCTGCGGTGTGCTGTACGCTGTAGTACCTACCCTAAATGGAGTGGGGCGTATTGGCGCTGTGTTGAACGCTGTAGTACCTACCCTAAATGGAGTGAGGCATATTGGCGCTGTGCTGTACACTGTAGTACCTACCCTAAATGGAGTGGGGCATATTGGCGCTGTGATGTACGCTGTAGTACCTACCCTAAATGGAGTGGGGCGTATTGGCGCTGCGGTGTGCTGTACGCTGTAGTACCTACCCTAAATGGAGTGGGGCGTATTGGCGCTGTGCATATTGGCGCTGTGTTACGCTGTAGTACCTACCCTAAATGGAGTGAGGCATATTGCGCTGTGCTGTACGCTGTAGTACCTACCCTAAATGGAGTGGGGCGTATTGGCGCTGCGGTGTGCTGTACGCTGTAGTACCTATCCTAAATGGAGTGGGGCGTATTGGCGCTGCGGTGTGCTGTACGCTGTAGTGCCTACCCTAAATGGAGTGGGGCGTATTGGCGCTGCGGTGTGCTGTACGCTGTAGTACCTTCCCTAAATGGAGTGATGCGTATTGGCGCTGTGCTGTACGCTGTAATACCTACCCTAAATGAAGTGATGCGTATTGGCGCTGTGCTGCACGCTGTAGTACCTACCCTAAATGGAGTGGGGCGTATCGGCGCTGCGGTGTGCTGTACGCTGTAGTACCTACCCTAAATGGAGTGGGGCGTATTGGCGCTGCGGTGTGCTGTACGCTGTAGTACCTTCCCTAAATGGAGTGATGCGTATTGGCGCTGTGCTGTACGCTGTAATACCTACCCTAAATGAAGTGATGCGTATTGGCGCTGTGCTGCACGCTGTAGTACCTACCCTAAATGGAGTGAGGCGTATTGGCGCTGCGGGTGTGCTGTACGCTGTAGTAGAGCCTACCCTAACGAGGAGATTGGGGTGAATTGGCGCTGCGGTGTGCAATGTACGCTGTATTATTCATTACCTTCCCTATCTCGCTTGTGTTTGGCTTTGTGCTGTTACAGTAATACATTAAATGAAGCAACAAAATGCGCTGTGCTGCACGCTGTATACCTACCCTAAACAATGTGAGGCGTATTGGCGCTCGCGATACATGGTTTCACAAGTGGATGGATAGATGCAGGTATTTCGGTGAATTCTGCGCGTCGAAAGTGCATTATTCATTAAGAAGACCGCCACTTTTAACAGTCATTTTCTCATACACCGCTGCGCGTTATTTATTATCGAACCTTAAAAGAGATTTACCAGAGATTTACACAAATGGTAAAATAACAGAGACAAATTGCGAAAGTCTTTATGTTGTGTATTAACCACTGAACAACATACGTCGACCCCATGACTGATAAATACTGCTTGAAAAACAGCTCTACAGAACTGACTCATTCGTCATAGATTCTGTTTCAACAATTATGTCGATTGTGCAGGTTACAATTAACAGTAAAAGCCACATCAGAAAAATAACATGAACAAAACAAAATGTACCACTGTCATGGAAACGATGAAATCTGTAGAACGCAGTAGAGCTTACACATCAAGAAAGACAAGGTGGACGATATCACAGACAGAATAATGCAAGCAACCCTCAACACATCACATACAACACTCGAATTAGTGCTTTCAATGTTGACAGAATCCGCACCTCAACGTTCCCATCGAAAACACATGAGCGTAAGTAGCATATGTAGGCGTTATCTAAGTCTCACACGAGTCGCCACATGATGAAAGAAATGGATGGCAATCTCGAACGTGAGCCGAGAGGGTTTCGCTTTTGTGTAACTCAGGTGGCGAGGAATGAGTTTAGACCTCTTTCTCAGGCGCGGAGTCAGTTGGCGTACGTAGCCCTCAAATAGCGCAGACGTTATTCGATGACATGCGGAAACAGGCTGTAGCCTATACCTGCCACAATAATAAATGATTAGTGCTGTCATCTTTTCCCGCCGACTCGTTGTTCGCGTTATTCCGGAAATCTTCGTAGCCATCGCCGCCACTGATGATCAACATCTTGGTCGCCAAGGTCAGAGTGTGCTGCGTCAAGGACGCTCGTCTTGCCATCCAAGACGGTCGTCGGGGAGTCGTTTCTGGTGGAGGAGAATCTGACGTAGGACTGGATGCGAGAAGAGACTGGGGGAACTTGGGGAGAGGCATTTCTACACTAGTGAGGAAGCGCACGTGGCCCGTGTGACCATAAACAAGACCTGCTCAATCAAAACAAGTCATCTTCATTGGCTGCGTCATATATTCTTGTATGAACTGACATCAAGATGATACCAAACACAGGCCAATGATGCCCAATCATTAGCCTGAATTCATGCTAACGTTAGATTACATTGCTCGATTTATCGTCATCAGTGGATTTATTTTGTTTAAATTTACCAAGTAGTTAGACATTATATGTAACTCTTGGAATTTACCTGGCAATAAAATCGACGCACTCTAGATGGAGATTAAGAAAACGCTTGAATTATGTTTATTAAAATTTCCTTATGTTCTTGATGTACCTGAGACCGTGGGGGGTACGACGTCATTTCTGGTGGTAGTGGAAGCAATCTTCGGCATGGGGACGGTTAGGAGGACTCCAGCGCTAGTGCCGATCCACAGGAGGTCTTTACAGGTTAATAAGGCAGTGATGCGAAGGCACGCGGTCTTATGTTGTCGTATTATGTCATCCGTGGCTGCAAGGCAGACCTAACGTTATGATGACAGTGGTATGGATATTTTTCTCAAGTAAAGCACATCGGATATCCCCGTAGACTCTCAATTCCTGAATCTGATTAATGAGGATTATTATAATGATCGTACTCCAACCCTTAACTGCCAGCGCAAACACTTTTCTTTCAAAGATAACCGCCGACCATTGGATGCAAGAAGATGGCTGCAGAAGGTTAAAATGTTACTCTGTTAAGCAATACCTTGTAGTTTTTGCGTAACCGCATGCTTTACGCTGACTTCCATAAGAAGCTCATAAGTTGTAGCGTGAAAGAGAAGCACACTGGCGCCCCCTTGCGGGGCGATCCAGACTGCCAGACCGGAGCTGGCGACACACTGTAACCCTCGCTTCTCGTCCGACCCCGCTTGAAACGTAACCTGTCACAAACATACGCCTATTACTCGGAGCAGACGACAGACCGCGTGGATATTACGAATGATTGACATCTTATCCTTGAAGTTCAAAACACCTTCACCTCTGGGGCTATTTAGAAGCTAATTCTGAAGTGATACAAATATGTCTAGCCATAACAATGGGCCATAGTTAACTGACCTCAATCTGGAGCGAGTTTGGATTGAGGACCATGACCTCGTTATGGCTGGTGCACCAGAGTTTTCCTGCCACCGCATGCATCTTGTTAACGGGGGCAGCCGCGTTGCTAACGCTCATCACTTCCGGGTTGCCCACGTCCCAGACGCCACCTGATACGTCACGAGAGATTTTTAAAATAAGTACGGACTCTTGGCGTTTCATTTGTTGATGATTACCTCCAACACCTTTTCAACGCATAGTATTTATTGGAATTTCAGAACATACTATGATCTCTGTTGTATACGACAATGTCTCCATTAGCGAGTGAGACGAATACTTTCTGGTCGTAATGCCTGAAAACATAGAATACAAAAGTAAAACAAAATCCAAAATAAAGGACTTGCATTGTATATTTGTTTATATTCTTCTTAATATGTAGCGTTCTTACGCGATACAGAGTATTCCAGAGCTCTGTTGAACTTTGACCTTATTCTTGGTTGTCTTGATGTTTTCAGTGCTCGGGAAAATTAGAATACTGCAAACACACAGCTTATACTATCAGTAAAAAACGTTTACATGGCGTACACTTAGACTAAAGGGAAGGAAATCCATACCATATTTAGACTCCTTGACACGTATTATCCACGAGTTAACAATGCATCAGAATTATTTGGCCTTTGACGCATTTACAGGGAACATGCAAGTGAGGAATGGCATTTTACACGGCGACTCGGTTATGAAGCATATAGCAAGGGTCCATGACATAAGTGAGTTACCATCCGTCCTCTGTGCCGAGCCACATTGTGCACTTGAGAGGGTCTAAAGGAAACGCCTCCTTGTGACCAAGGTCAAGTGACGGTGACCTCGACCTCTCCTCGTCTGGGAAATGCACACCTAAGCTTCCTGGTAAACAAACATACATGTCACAAATGTGGTCCATTGCGCCGAGCCAGGCTAAATATCTGTCATTCTAGTCACCCAGTGTCATTCAGATATCACTATAACGCGTTATTATTATATTTATCATAATATTTATGTCACCACCACTAGAACGTCCAGTATTTGTACCGACTGTACTTCCCGTATCTATAACGTCCATTAATTGTCCATAACGTCTACTTATTGCAATATTTAATATCACCGTGGCCTTAACGTCCATTATTGATGAAGGTCAATATCATCCGGACTAAAGGTTCATAGTGATTATTCAATGAGCCACGATGCCCAATCTACGTGTGTAACTCACTGACCACGCCAGTATTACCTCACCACTGTCCATTTATTTACCTTGGCTACCATTGCCCATATCGACGACGTCGTCGAACTCGTCGTCAGAGAGACTAGAAGAGCTGGAATCGGAGAGGTATCCATCGTGATCCTCTTCATCATCCTCCTCCTCTGTCTCCTCGATCCGGATCTGAGGCGCCTGTACCTGACTCATCACGTGACGCCGCCCACTGCCCTTCCTGTCCACACAGCAACAAAATGAACAGCATGACGAGGAATAGAATGCTCTGGGAAAAAGGATGAGCGCAACCAAAGTGTGCGAGTCTTCCACGTTTAAATCATTATACGTACTAGCATATCAACGTCCGTATCAGCTAGCTATGGTTATTCTGATGTCAACGAACTCAGGTTATGCTCAAGTCAGAGCGCTCTGGTTATGCTCAAGTCAGAGCGCTCTGGTTATGATTAAGTCAGAGCGCTCAGGTTATGATTAGGGCAGAGTGCTCAGGTTATGCTTAGGTCAGAGTGCTCTGGTTATGATTAAGTCAGAGCGCTTTGATTATGCTTAGGTCAGAGCGCTCGGGTTATGCCAAGGTCAACACGCTCAGATTATACTAATAGCAGAGCGCTAATTATGGTAAGAGCAGAGCACTCAGGTTATGCTAAGAGCAGAGCTCTCAGGTTATGCATGGTCAAAGGGGATCATATTAAAATCAGAGCGCATGGCTTATACTTAGATCAGTGCACTAAGGTTATGATCAGGGCAGAGGTCACAGGTTAAACACATGTCAAGATGCTGAATTAAGGCCTATGCTGGGGTAGTTAACTTGCCTTCGAAATGATTGGTAGGGTGGAACTGCGCATATACATAGGATGCGCGAGTTACATCCGGGTACCGGTGTGTTGAGCGTGACGATGGGTTCCGGTTGCAGGCTGAGCAGGCACATGTGACCTACATAGCCGTCACTATTACACACCCATACGTCACAGTGCTGCTTGGCGTTTAGGCCGTCGATCGGAGACGCACACGAGAACTGTTACACGCCAACAAAAACAAACTAGATTCAGTATTATATGAATACCAGATGTCAACGATGTCTTTTTCGAGATGTTATCAAATTGTCGGAATATTCTTCATCATGGAAACCACTTTATAACGACAATGATGCTTAGGTTTTATTGTTATTAGACAGGATTATGATCGGCTACAACAATTGAAATAATAAGAGCGCATTCACTAAGGCGCATACTTTCGCCGAAATGAGTAGCTCTCCATTTGCTCTATCTAGCAATCGTTAAGATGCATTTTGTTAGTGCCGGGTTCAATATAAATTTTGTTAAAACAAATATGCAAATGATCAACAATCAGGTCTTATAACTACGCCTGCACGATTCCCCCGCTCTGGTATTATCACTCTGCCCGTTCTCAGCTTTGGATGACTTGTAATGTCTAACATTTGTTACATTTGGCTTATTTCAAAAATAAGCAATTAAAAAATAGGAGGGAATAGGTCAATCAAGTTTTTTTTTTATAACAGAAGTTAATGATGAAACGCACTTTTAATCAAATTGTCCCATGATTAATATTCCCTCAACCATTGAAATCCCTACTTATATGAAAGACAAACTGCATGGTGAGAATTTTCCCCGTTCTCTCATTTTGTTGAGAATCCTTTCAAACATGACCCTTGCAAAGCTATCAAATATCAAGGAGGGGTGGAGACAAAGAAACAGACAGTGGAGAGTGAATACATTTTAAGCGGCGATAACAAGAGCAGCGTTCACCTGCATGCCCGCGCGCGTCTTGGTGATCTGCAGAGCTTGTAGGAACTCCGGCGGCCGACCCACTGTGTTATCGGCTGTACGCACGTCAAGTAAGTTATAAAAAATCGAATGGACTGTCAAATGTATTGAAGGAATCATAAAACCAATCGATTGCAGGGTTTACAAGTTTACAAACAAAGATAACATACCTAGTTTCTGCTTGGATTCAATAAAAGCACTTTCCCATGAAGCCCTCTTATCTGGGCTTGGAAACACTATGATGACATTAGTGAGACCTTCTCTGTTAGACACACACAAATTCATGTTACCACCCAAAAAAAAAATCGTGTAGGCAAAGAAATGCCATGTAAGATGTGACGTCATATGTAGCAATGACAATATCAGACGTGGCACACAATGTGACGATGTCAGGCGTGGCACACAATATTGTTCAGTGGCACACAATGTGACAACGTCAGATGTGGCACACGACAACATCAGACGTGGTACACAATGTGACAATGTCAGACGTATGACACACTGTGACATCACAATGTGACAAATTCCGATGTAACACACAACGAGACAACTTCTGATGTGACACGCAGTACACAATGTGACAACTTCAGACGTGGCACACACGTAAGGCAGTGTAAGATCCAGCGTGCCTTGTTCGATCGCTCATCAGCTTTAGCACGAGCGTTCCGGTACCCATTACGACGAGAGACATGGACAAAAATTGTTAACAAGACTCAGGCGGAAAGATAAGATAGGCCATTACGTGGTGGTAGCAAGCAATTCTACTCGGTTGGCTTCCGGTGGCGGACTCTTGAGCTGGTGTTCGGATAATTGCTTGTTAATGCGACTCCTCAACTCATAGATGACCTCGTCTAAGTTCTACAAACAGACATCAACGATACTGGACAATCATCTCACAGAGATCAAAATCACTGCATCAAATTAACTATAACAAGACTGTTAACTGAAATGAGCGATTAGCGCTAATTGACAATAACGTTAACAAAATCTCATCAAAGTGGTCTAGTTATGCAAGATAACACAAAGGACAGATTTTCAGGAGCTGCATTGGTTGTTATATAATACGTTCACCCACGTTGGAGTGAGAAGGGGGAGAACTGAAATGTAGTTTTAAAGTCGCCTACCCCATGACCACAGTTAAGTTGATTGCTTAGATCAACAATGTTGTTCAGAAGCATGAAATCTTCTTCCAATAACTCTTTGTCCACCAGAGGGCGTTTGGTCAAGGGCCCGCCTCCTACATGAAACATTGTAGAACATTCATGATATGGTCATAAATGCTGCTGCAGCTGCTGCTGCTGCTCAAGGCGGAACTGAAACCATGGCAACTTCAAAGATGAAACCACGTTCCTATCCGAGCAAGTAGAAGCGCTACGTCGTCATCGTGAATAGATAGGATGACAGTACGTCGTCATCGTGAATAGATAGGATGACAATACGTCGTCATCGTGAATAGATAGGATGACAATACGTCGTCACTAGTAGTAGAACAGATTACACACCGCCCCCGCTTATTTTAGCGGCAGATTTAACGACTCATTCTGTGGCGATTATGTTGCCTATACCTGTCAGTTGAGTCACCCATCAGAAGCACAGCCACCTCAAATGACATGGAGTGCCGACTCGCCGTTATAGTTATCACAGCATATATGACATGGTGTTAATTACCTTTCAAAATTTCAAGATCGTCCAACGGAATTTTGAGCCAAGTTTTATGTTTGGTGTTTTCAACGAAGTCGTTTCCTGCGGATGATTGTCTGAACAAAGAGACACAACAACATAAAATCGATGTAAATATATAAATCAGTCATTCGGTTTTAGGATGCAAACAATCTATTTAACTTCAGGGTCAACTTAGAATGGAATATAATGTACACTGATGTCAAGTAATGATATATATAATATCCTAGTAGCCGACAGGGATGCTGAATAATCGAGGGGATAGGAGAGCAGGTGGAATATACTTAATCATTCAGGGGCTAGAGGACACACGATGACGTCATGATATGATCACAGTGTACAAGAAGGAAGGAAGGAAGTAGAAAGCGGTAGACATACAGGAGCAGCGTGGTCTTGCGGCTCACGGGGCCGCTCTTCCGTTTGATGGAGCTGAAGACAACCAGATCAGAGAAGAGCCAGATGCAACATGGATCCTTCCGGTTCTGAAGTTCACACATCACATACATTTTGTTTAGTTGATTTATGAAGCTTGAGTTATGGATTTTTCTTATAGAATGCACAGGTGCTTAGAGCTGGGTTGACCTACCAGCAAATTGATCATGTCATGTCTGAGATAAAGTCTGTCTGGAGCGATCAACTGTAAACATATGAACTGAGATACAGTGGTATCATAATATCATCGATTAATAGAGTTGAACTTCTCGGGTCATAGCGAGATGTGTGTGGGGGGTGGGGGGGGGGTGAGGGTGATGCTGGTGAAGCTCCTCAAGGTGTCGTTTCCAGCTTACCTCCATAAAAAAAAACACGCCACCTGGGGACGTGGAGGTTTACCATCATCAAGTCCAATAAGAATCGCCTCTAATAATCGAACACTTACCAAGGTAAAAACACGTGATCTAGATGATACCTTATAACACCACATCGCCTAAGACAAGCTCTTTCGAACTAAGTACGGGAGTGCAGCACTCCCTCGACAAGGTGATAAAACCTGACGTAGGTCTATTGGGCTACCTTAGACGCATTCAACATGTGTAGACCATCATGCTATCAGGGAGAGTATGCTTGCGAATGTATCTTACATCAGTCATAAGTAGTAGCTCGAGTTTCTTGAGCGTCTCCTGCAGGTCGGCACCGTGTTTGCTTTCTTTGACACTGTTGATCTTGAGCGCCATCTTGTGGACGGCTTTCTCGGCCTTCTCCAGCTGCTCGTGATCAGGGTGGTCGACCGGGGTGTTGTCAAGGAGACGCTACAGTTAACACCAACAACAACAATAACAAAGTTGATATAAGAGCTTCTCGGCACGTCGAAATGAGTACCGAAGAGCAAGGTGTATTTAGTCTAAAATAGATGGTATTAATTGCCTAGAATCTCTTCCGAATGATGGATACAAGAGATGTGTGTACGAGGAGATTGTCATGCGTCACCTTAATGAGCAGCTCGTATCGCGGAATACGCTGAGCAGGCTGAATGATCATGGCCTTCAGAGGCAAGCGTCTTCCTTGCTTCTCTATTTGCTGGCATCACACAGAACAACAGAGCTCTAGCAGTTCTATGTAGGGTAAAAGAGCTAAAATTCTCAAGAACAACAACGGACTGATACATCACAGAGATAAACATAGAGCTACACAAATCTGACATTCCTCGTGGAGCAACACAAATCTGACATTCCTCGTGGTGCTACACACGTCTGACATTCCTCGTGGAGGAACACAAGTCTGACAATACTCGTGGAGGAACACAAGTATGACATTCCTCGTGGAGCAACACAAGTCTGACAATACTCGTTGAGGAACACAAATCTGACATTCCTCGTGGAAGGAACACAAATCTGACATTCCTCGTGGTGCTACACACGTCTGTGATTCTTCGTGGAGGAAGACAAGTATGACATTCCTCGTGGAGCAACACAACTCGACATTCCTCGTGGAGGAAGACAAGTATGACATTCCTCATGGAGGAACACAAGTCTGACATTCCTCGTGGCGGAACACAAGTCTGACATTCCTCGTGGAGCAACACAAGTCTGACATTCCTCGTGGAGCAACACAAGTCTGACATTCCTCGTAATGCTACACACGTCTGACATTCCTCGTGGAGGAACACAAATCTTGCATTCCTCATAGAGCTAAACAAATCTGATATTTCTCGTTTAGAAACAGAAGAAAAATATTCTCATTCACAATTAAATAATGTTCATAAAAGACAACAGAGGTCGACACAATTCACCATCACACCAACCTAAACAGGTCGGTTGATGATGTCCATACGGACAAACGTAGGTCCGCATGTAGTTGTCTAGATCATTCGTTCGGTGAGCACGTGTCTAAACAATTAACTCTCGGATCCGCGGCCTGTATCATATAGCCGAGACCCCTAAAACCCATTGCACCAGTGATAGAATACGCTCATTTCTGTAAAACATCCTACCTCGACGAACTTCTGGAATGATGTTTTGTTGGAAATCTCGACCAGGACCTTCTCCGCACGAGGGAAGTTGTCGATGAATGACACATAGCTTCCTATCACAGTTTCTTTGGAAAACTGAAACCCAGGCATCAGAGAATGAGTAGAATGTGATTGGTCGTGTCCCATTACTAATGTATAGGGCGCTGGAGAAACAGCTGTGAATTATTTCGATGAAACTTCCAGAAGAAAAAAAAAAAAAACGGGATTTACGTCAAGATATATGAGACTCCCTCAAATTATAACCTACATTTCTGTAGATGACGTCACCAATAGTTGTCCGGTGGTCCCACGTGGTGACCGCTCTCCCGAGGAAGGTGAGGAAGGTAGCATGGTGCATGTAGATCTCATTGATCTTGTAGAATATATCATCCACCATGTTGCTGTCAAGCGACGCCGCAGCCTTCATGGGAATCATGTATTTCTGAATGGAAAAATACGTAGCGACATGATCTTAGACGAGAGGCCAACAGGCAACCCCCATTCATGTCAGACATAAGTATGAGGGATTATATAAAGGCTATCGGTATGACAGAAGGGGCGCTGGTGCATCTAGGAGGTACAATGGTACCTAACCTAACGTCAAAGGTTACAGCAGTTGCTGACCACTTTTAGCGTATGGGGCAATACGATGTGACACCATGCTGTCAGCCTGGTCAGCTATGACAAGGGGGGTGGGGGGTGGGGGGGGAGGTTGGAGGGTTAGGGATCTTTGCGGGCCGGAATGTGCTGCTGTGTGGCTGACGCAGTACCTATTCACTGCTGTCTTTACCGACTACATGGGAAAACACAATTAGGAATATGAACTCCACTGTGAAGCATCATTTGTCTTTGTCTAATCAATCAGTGAATTAAGTCAGGTGTGTGTACACCTGTATATATGAGTGCATATCTCACCTCCACCAGCATCTGTAGTGTTTCCACGTATTGCTGCTCGGTGCTGTAAAACTCCTGCACGATCAGGTCCCTCTTCTCCTGATCGATACACACACGATGGATGTCAATAGGACGTAGATAAGGTAAGGTAAGTATAGGGTTAAACGGCACATCAACACAGATGCTTGTTATGGTGCCAACTAAAGCAGAGTAAATACGACTAGATAAGATTGCCCTGATTAAGCAACCGCCTCCTGGAATAAATGGAAGAAAGAAGGGGATCCATGTGGATGAATATGGACAAAATGGTGGAAAAGATCAAAATGCTAATGATTATCCTAGGGCTTGTTTCCACCAGCGATTGACTGGAACAGGGAAATCCAGCCACTCGAATAGGTGAAATTCACACTATTAGGTGCCTCTTACCATGTAGAAGCAGACAATGAACGACAATATCACGTAGAGGCAGACATTGAACGTCAATATCACAAAGAGGCAGACAATGAACGTCAATATCACGTAGAGGCAGACAATGAACGTCAATATCACATAGAGGCAGACAATGAACGTCAATATCACAAAGAGGCAGACAATGAACGTCAATATAACATAGAGGCAGACGATGAACGTCAATATCACGTAGAGGCAGACAATGAACGTCAATATCACGTAGAGGCAGACAATGAACGTCAATATCACGTAGAGGCAGACAATGAACGTCTAAATCACATAGAGACAGACAATGAACGTCAATATCACGTAGAGGCAGACAATGAACGTCAATATCACGTAGAGGCAGACAATGAACGTCAATATCACGTAGAGGCAGACGATGAACGTCAATATCACGTAGAGCCAGACAATGAACGTCAATATATAATAGAGGCAGACGATGAACGTCAATATCACGTAGAGGCAGACAATGAACGTCTAAATCACGTAGAGGCAGACAATGAACGTCAATATAACATAGAGGCAGACGATGAACGTCAATATCACGTAGAGGCAGACGATGAACGTCAATATCACGTAGAGCCAGACAATGAACGTCAATATCACGTAGAGCCAGACAATGAACGTCAATATCACATAGAGACAGACAATGAACGTCAATATCACGTAGAGACAGACAATGAACGTCTAAATCACGTAGAGGCAGACAATGAACGTCAATATAACATAGAGGCAGACGATGAACGTCAATATCACGTAGAGGCAGACAATGAACGTCAATATCACGTAGAGGCAGACAATGAACGTCTAAATCACGTAGAGGCAGACAATGAACGTCAATATAACATAGAGGCAGACGATGAACGTCAATATCACGTAGAGCCAGACAATGAACGTCAATGTCAAGTAGAGGCAGACAATGAACGTCAATATTACGTAGAGGCAACCTATGGATAGGTGATTACTAAAATGACTTTCAAGTTTGTTGTGGATTCAGGCCATATCAGGAGGTCAGCTGATTGAGAAGTAAATATCTTAGGCATGATCAACGTTCATGGATGACGATGATTCTAAATGACATTGATTCTAGGTGACAATGATTCAAGACGACGATGATTCTAGTGATTCTAGATGACGATGATTCTAGATGACGTTGATTCTAGATGACAATGATTCTAGATGACGATGATTCTAGATAACGATGATGCTAAATGACATTGATTCTAAATGACGTTGATTCTGGATGACAATGATTCTAGATGACGATTATTCTAGATGACGTTGATTCTAGATGACGATGACAGTTTCACGGATACTTCTTACATTGACTCTGATAATGATGATGATCGATTTTTAAACTCAATTAAATTTGAAAACCACACAAAGGGCGCAAGCTTTTATACAAAGGTGTTCTTCAAGAAAAATAACATAGTTATGAGAATGATTTCAATGAGTTCCTACGATTGATTTCCTTTGGGAAGTGAAGCTCAGTTTATCCGCATTGTTGCTTATTTGAATATTCACGTGAAAGTCACTCGGTTTGTTTAAAAGTGCCGCTGACTGAGCGACAATCAGACGACGATCAAATCACGCATGCGTAATATGTAAGGATCATCATTTCTGTATACTGCAAATGATAGTAAGCAACATAGTTGTCGAAAAATTGTACGAGCTTTAGTGTTCCGTATAAGGGAGAAGGAATTATTATTAAGAAACTAGACAAAATTAGTTATCGGTACGCGAGTCAATCCTATATCATCATAACGTTTAAGAGATGGGGCAAGGTGATAGCACATAAGAGGTGCCGTCCAGACATCACGATCATCACTTCAGCGTCACTTTATCAGCTCGTCACTTCTCATTATAACCCCACCCACCCCTCCTGCCATCCCAATTGAATGGTGTCAGTCGAAACAACGCAACTCAATTATTTTTAGATCGATTCAGACAACTACCAAACACCAAACATACACAAGTGATGGAGTTATAGAATGCAATGATGTTTTACGGACAATTTCATCCCTTTTCGGCTGGTGATTTCATCCGTGGTAATTATTTATAGTTCGATCAATTTGGGAAGCGGTAAAAAGTCAGAAACACAGCAACATGTTTGTTTACAAGTTCAAGACCACATGCATTGCGCGGGGGGGGGGCACTTAAGTGTAAAGATATAGTATACATGTGCCGCACGAAGGGGGTGTTTTTTTTCAACATCTCGACTTTTACGACGGGTTAGACATTCGCATAATACCTTGTACGATGGAGTATACTTTTTCTCATTCTCAACGAGTACAACGGGTACAGGGTTTTCGAGTCCCGCGGCACACCCCTATCCGAGTAGGGTAAGTGCCCCCCACTTGGGATGCTAAGGCAATGCGGGAAATCGCGAGAATTAATTGTTTCCAAAATGGCAGACATCGTATCGCGATTTGTTAGGAAACGAACTATCGATGCCATTTATTGAAGAATAGCGTCGAGTGGTGGTAAGTTTTTTGGCGCGCAAAGTCTATTTTTTGTAAAGGCTCTTGATATATGTTTATTTTCTAGGTACGCAAAGTAGTCCTTCAACCCAAACGAGAACTTACATTATCTAATTTTCTTAAACTTTACACCCAGTACCGACGCGCGATTCCGGTCGGTAGTTATATCCGGTTAGGATCTCCCATGGTTGCGTATCGCACGAAGCTAGCTCAGGAAAAGAGATCGCGGAGGCTGCCGAATACAGGGCGATGAAGCCGGTGGACTGTTGGATATATGTCGCCAGCGAATGTTTTTCTAACAAGAGTGCTTCACAAAACACACTTGTCAGCAACAGCAGATTAAACAGCCATATATATATATATATATATATATATATATATATATATATATATATATATATATATATATATATATATATATATATATATATATATATATATATATATATATACACAGTTCTTGCGCACTGAGAAGATAGAATGATCTGTTTCATCGCAATGGCATAGAAAGCCAGATAGATACTAAGCCAATAATATCTGTTAACTCACCACAGATCATTATCAACATATTCTTCATTAGTCAAGAAATATATATATCACATAGATTAAATCACTTCGACTGTATTTCTTCACTCCAGCATATCTGAGCGGTATCATGCAGAATCTAAAACTCGAAAGACGGCCTTTCCGACCATTGGCACCAACAACAATAATTTTGCCTTGTCAGCAGTTTGCTTTCCAGGCCACACCCAAGCGTACCATGCAAACAACTTGGCCTCCTAGCAAACAGACGCACGAGAACTGCTCGTTATAACGGCATGAGTTCGCTGGCCTCTTTCCCTTGATTGTACATGGCTAGAGCAGGTATTGCACTCGAATGGAGCGCTCAAGAGAAGGCCACGATTGGGTCGTGGGCTAACAGAGCAAGGGAACGATAAGACGAAAACTATCCAGCTTTATTGATATGTAGATACTGACACGGGGTCAATACTCCAATTGTTCGCGGAACCCAACAAACGGTCTATGATAATGCAGTAATGGCTTCTGGGTATACGCGTGGGTCTCGCGTTGTGGTTACTTCCGCTACAGGGTATGAAGGGTCATGGTGGGTTCTGCCTTGCTATGCAAAGTCAGAGCTGTGCTGTGAGGCAAACCGTACAAAAAAACCATAACAGAAGTGTGGTAATAGCTGCAATGTGGCACCCAACGGAAATAATTTTAATGACCAAACTGTGTATCAGAATTATCGCTAACAAAAGATGAGACAAAATTTATAATAAATCGCCTCGTTAACCGTAAGTCAGCCGAAACGCGCAATTATACGTCTATGCTCCAAGCTCACTGAGACAGTTATTCATATAGTTTATCTACCACATGCAGTTATAACTGTTTATCTTCCACACAAGTGCTTCCCAACTTATACCCAGCGTTCGTCTCATGGGCTGTCACTCACCGTCATTATGCCTTGAAGTATTGCAAGTTGGAAAAGCATAATAAGCCAGTTTCATTGTGGTGTGTGGCATGCAAAACGCGCCGACAATTAAGTCAAATGTTACAGGGCACGAATGTCAGTTTCGTATGCATGTGAACGGGTCTTTGCTCGATGTAGCTTCAAGTCAACGTTCACCAATCGACCTCATAACCTTTGACGCAGATTCACAGCGCCATTTCAGAGTTCACACTTGCTTACCTAAAAAACAATTTCTCCATCATAGAGCTATTTGTGCACGTGTCACTTTTTGGCAGGAAGAGCGTGCGACGGTATCAATCATGACCGATCTAGTTTTACAAGTACCAGACAAACTTCATACGCACATTAAACTATACTGTTCGTTTGTGGGTCATGAAATTGGAATCATAATTAAAAGGGGAAGTTTTTTTTAAAACCCTCCCGATCTGTAGATAAAATGCGCAGAGGTATGATGAGTTCAAACGATGGTTTGGAAAGTTTCGCAAACACCATCTTGTCAAACAAAGCCATGCGGTAACTAAATTATGGAATACATATATTCCATGGTAAATCTTATCCATTCCAGGGTCTCGCCAGCTAGAGAGAATGCTCCCTGCTCCTAATTTATCCCCGAAAACTAGGCTGTTAGTGGTGTGTGTGGGGAGTGGGGTGGGGGATAAGTATAACAAGAAAAGAAACGCCAATCGACTCAACAGTTGTTCCAACTCCGAGTTAACCATTTATTTTAAAATGAGGATGGGACTTCTTCATTTTCGGGGAGTGGATACATTAAATGAATGAATCGTACATAAACTACAGCCGGATGGATTGAAGGAAGAAGGTTTGTATGTATGGTGGGTGCAACATGGATTATCGCCGTGGGGTTCGGGGAGAGCTTGGTGCGTGTTCTAGGTAGTGAGTAGATCGGATGTGAGTGCGGTTAGCCAGCTATGCTGCCCAAACACGTGGCAAGCATATGGCCTAACTGACATCACTTCAACTTCGGCTGAACACAAGCCGAGAACACAGATATGTAGCCGATATTATTTTCCAGATAGAGGTTATGTGTTTACACATTACGCGATGGGGATTCCTGGCATTCGTACAACGTCTGAAATGATACGGCGCAAGCCGACATTTTGTTTCCTATTATGCGCGCGCACACTGTAGTATTATATATCAACGAATAGATGAATGGGCAGGTGACGCTGCGTTAACTCAAAATGAGTTTATCTTACGTTAATTAAATTCTCGCGGATTTCAATGAATTGTTTTCAATATGGTGTTATTAGTTTGTGTGTGCGAATGTATAATAGAAATATAACGATGGATTTATAAGACACGTATTCGATTCAAAAGAGACGATAATTCTAATTGAACCAATAAAACTGGCAAGGAATGTTAGGATATGCCGTGTAATGTTATTTCGCTCGGATACCTGCCGATGGAGGAGATTGGTGTATGGTAAGCCGACTGAGCCGATTATTGCTATGGCGGGTTGGGTGAGTTTTGGGTGTGTGTATATCGTCTTGTTGATAAATGTTTACTGCCTGGTAACTACCGGCGAGCAGCTCACGACACTCGATCAGACAAACAAACACACACACCGAACTCACGAGACAATCTCTTACCTCGAGCTATTACACCGAAAGGCAAAAAGTTCAAGCCCAGCAATTGTGTGCTGTGATAAAGAATAGAGTTCACGAGCGTGATATCCCTGTACGCGTGGACTTCGTTCTACGTTCAGGAACCACTGATTAAAGTGCTCATACATGAGAGGCATAGCTTGGTTGGAGCTTGTGTAGCAGTCATAGCTAGCTCTTGCAGGGTATCCATGAGTTCGATGTATGTGTCAAATGTATATAATTTGGTTGAGGTGTATAAGAACACGCTGTCCATACGAGGCAACAACCACCAGTAACCACCCACTTAGTAAGGCCTAATGAACACGTGACCGCTCACGAGAGGGAATAGACAAGGAACAAAACTGGACCAATCTTGGCATTTTGTTGATTAATTGTAGCAAGAAATATGAAGGTGACGGTTGAACGTTGGGCTATTTGTGTGTGAATGAGAAGTCTCGGCAGTCTACGTTAAATGCAATCGTTAAAATTCATGCAATTGTGAATAATTCTTTCGTCTTATATATCTCTCTGTGTAACCACTGCGTTGTTGTGTGACTGTCAGTGTGATAGATATCAATTTGACCCTCTCAGTCATACAGCTCTTCAGCTTGTTGCCTGATAACCTTTCAACAACAATATCTCATATTTGCACACACAAGCTCTTAAATTTTCATTGACGCCAAACACTAGTTCTTTAGGAGTGAGAGTGTTCATAGCTTACCTTTTCTTCCGCTGAGCCTTCGAACAGACTCAGAGTGGACTGGGAGAAGATGGGTTCCAGAGAAGGAGAGAAAGCCCCTGTGACAGCTTTGTCCCGCTGAGAACGACCAGAACCGGGTGAATGTAGGTCACCAACGTGAACTTCGCCTTTGTTGACTTTCGGATCACCTTGACCATCTTTTGAGCGAGAGCGTTCTTGTTTCTCCCGGAGGAGAACACTTGCTGAACTTTGGCTTCTAGTTAAAGAAGATTTCTTGGCTAAAGGCAAGCCAAGAGAAGCTAGACCACTGCGTTTACCCTTCTTTTCCAGAGTGTTTTCCGGAGACTGATGAGGAGAACGGGCGTGTTTAATTGATTTGATCTTGGGAGATGCACTGGGTTTAGTTGGTTTACCATCCGAATCAACACCTTCTCTTTGTTCCCATTT
Source organism: Urechis unicinctus (assembly GCA_034190875.2). NCBI lineage: Eukaryota > Metazoa > Annelida > Polychaeta > Xenopneusta > Urechidae > Urechis > Urechis unicinctus. The sequence continues at coordinate 71,267,107 of CM067353.1, read as the reverse complement.
TTGGATGGCAACAGCGAGAGAACGTTGTCGTTTCTTTGATGATCGTCTATGAGGTTGTCGTGGTGTAGGTGGGGGTGAGGCAAGGAGGACATCCTCGGAGGAATCTCCACTGGTGTCCACCACCCGAACCGACACCTCTTTTAGGCGTGGTTCTGACGACGAATCGACAGGTGTATCACTACTGCTCAAAGCATTGTCGGATCGGGAAATCCTTCTCTCTGCATCAGAGCGAGAAAATTCCGGGAGCTGAGAGACGGTGTCACGACTTTCATCCAGTACTGGGGCACTCTGGGCATGGCTAGCTATTACTGCAGGAATATCGATATTCTCTTGTTTCTCCCCACACGGATCACTCTTGGATTTATGTTTGAGCTGTTTGCTGTTCTTACGTTCAAAAACTGTGCCGGTGTTTCCTCGTTGTGAGGTAATATCTTGGACCACCTCATGGTAGGACGAGGCAGGTTCCTCATCGGCAGGCTCCAAATGGCTATCTAAAGATGCCACACTGTGTTGGGAGCTTCTTTCCCCGGGTCTCTCACCGAATTCATCCGATGTCTGAGCACGATAGCTGCCGTTGGAGACGTGATCATCTTCGCTTGGTGCCACAATGGTAGGGATGAGTACGTGAGAGTGTCTACTGTCGGTGTCATCTCCCTCACCCAGGTCATATCCATCCATAGCACCCAGTCCTTCATCCTCAGTTTCTATAGAGCTTTCAGGGACATATTTGTGTCTGGTTATGCGGACTTGACGACGTGGTGGCAATGGTGATGCCGTATCATCGTCTTGGTCGGTGATGTGGAGCGAGAGGAGCGAGGTGGCTTCAGGACTGTCTCCTGCACACACTGGCTTTTGATGAGATGATGTAGATGACCCCTCACTGTCGGTGCTAGTAGTAGCTTTTAGCAGCCCCCTCCTTCGTGTAGTTTGAGGGGTCAATTTGAATTCCACTTGCGTCGAAGGTTGATTCGTGGAACTTGATGGGGTTGACGTTATATCATGCGAGGAAGCCATTAATGTTTCAATCTGTTGTGCTGCCTCTTTGAACTGCTCAGGTGTGTGTAAAGTGTGTTTCCATGTCACCTCAGTGCCAGTGTCCGCTATAGATGTGGAAAGATCTTGGAGAGAGGAAAATACTGTCTTGGGGGTAGACTTTAATGATGACACACTAATGGGATGAGTGGAACTTATAACTGTTGTTGCGTCTTTAGTGGAATTCAATTCAATAACAGGGATAGCTGTACCACTTTGATCCCCGCAAATAGTTGGACCGGGGGATCCTCTGGCAAAGCTCATAATGGATCCCGGTAGTGTATGGAAGGAATGAAGGGGAAGGATGGCAGGACTGGCCTCTCCATTGACACTGGATGTAGCTGTGTTAAGGATGAGGCTGTTGCCAGATGTTGGCTCAAATGGATGTGATATTACAGCGCGGTCTGGTGAAGGAGCAACGATGACCTTGCTGTCCGACTGAATGGCATTATCTATATGATGAGAAGAGTTCTCATCTCGACCTAAGTCATCCTTCTCTGATTTCTCACGTCTATCTTTCACTCGCTGAAGCTTCAGTTTGATGCTTCTCATGCGAGTGAGTGTCAGCGAACCCCGCTTTTGTGGGATAGATCCTGATTCTGTAGTAGGTGAGCATATAGGTGGTTTATCATTGGCACCAGGAGAAGAGGCCATAGTTGACGGACTGGTGACACCGCTAGGTGGTCGTTTAGGTCGCCTGCTGTATTTACTGACAAAATCCGTGTTTCCCAGTGATGACAAAGCTCCCGAGAGATCCTCCATCCCGCCATGACCCACGGTAGTGTCACCTGGTGATTTGCCAAGCAGGGACGTGGGTAGCCGTGGTCTTGACCTCACCAATGTAGGAGTACCTGTCCTGGAGGTCGCAGGAGAGGTCATGGTAGAGGCAGTATCGTGACCTTCAGGTGTTCTCATGGTGGAGGATACTGCTACATTGGGTTGCCGAGAAGCGGGCATGACCACTCCATTACTAGTATCCATACCTATAGCACTGTTTGAACGCTTGAGGGGATAATATCCCGCGGTGGAGAAACTACTTTCTGACTGAAAAACATCCTTATTCCGTACAGTGCTACGGAAACTCCTCAGACGACTGAAGGTGTGGAAAGTTTGCGGGATATGTGAGGGCTGAGCGCGTTGCTGCTGCTGATGCTGCTCTGGGCCCGAGGGGGTGGTTGGGGGTTGCGTGCGTGGGCTACCTGCAGGCAAGTTGTGAAGAATAGAAACGGAAGTGGCCGGTTTGAGCTTGGTAGGAGTGTGGTATAACACATTACCAAGATGCTGTAGGCCTGCTAGCCTAATGCTGCGCCTGGCTTTTTCTATTTGCTGCTCTGCCGTTGCTGCTGCTGCAGAAACAGCATTGTTCAAACGGGCCGCATGCCGGCCAACAGTACAACTGCCGTAACTTCCAGATTCCCCCACCCCCCTCACCCCACCATCATGCTTTGTTGCCATGGTGACATTTGTAGATTCAGAGGCTGGCATGTCAGTGGGAGGGGTCGTAGAGTCAGTACATACATAATTTGTAGTAAGGTACGGAGGAGTGAAGTTGGGTTTGCTGTGGGGTGCGCAGTAGTTTTCTCCTAGATGCTGCTGATGCTGCTGCTGTTGGTGGTGGTGGTAGTAGTGGTGGTGATGCTGTGGTGAGGCAGGGCATGATGGAGAGTTGTACAATAGGACAGATCCATCATGGCTGTGTGGAGTAGAGTAGGAGCTCACACGTGATAGCCCCGCAGCCTGCGATGGATGTTGTTGTTGCTGCTGCTGTGGGTTCATACCCGCTACCTTAACGTGCTCTCTTGATCCCGGGGAAGGGGACTTATCAAAACCCCCGTTGCTGTAAGAGGTCGCATCGCAACTGTCGCTTCTACTGGCGGCATAATCCTCATTGTCAATGTTCAAGTTGGCGTTGTTTTGGTTTTGAACGCTTTCTTTATGTGATTGATAGTTTTCAGACGAGTCTTCCTGTATACTATCTCCTCGCAAGAGGGCGCTGCGATGCGGCTGTACGGCTTTCGGGATACCGGCAAAAGAGTACTTACGACCCAATCCAATCGCACTAGGTCGGCGTTGGCCACTCAACATATTCGCGAATTCCCTGCTATTTGAGCAAATAAGTGTAGAATCGCTTTTTCTCCGTGCGTGAAGTGAGTTAGCAGAGCCGGGAGTTGATGCTGAATTCGGCTCCATGATACTGTCACCAGCTCGACACACAGCGCTGGCTACATACATCGACAGACTATTTGAAGGAGTTTTGCTTGTAGGGGAACTAGGCTCTGAATGAGTCCCGTGTCGGAGTTTTCCTTTACTTGTGCGACCCTTTAAACGCGGCAAAGATCCCGAAGCCCAACTGAGTGGACTGAGATCGCTGCGTTTTAATTGTTGCGTATGTAAGTCATCAGCACCGCCCAAGGGATGGGTAGAATTAGTGTTCGTGGGAAGATGGCGTTCCGAAAGGTCTGGTGTAGAAGAGAAGTGGGGTGGTGGTGCTGAGATGGCGGGTGGTGGGGCTGAGATGCCCCCTATATCCCAGTGTTTATCAACAGCGCACCATCCCACCCCACCAAACAAGCCTCTTGGCGTCGGCGACGTTAATCCCGATGACAAATCCAAAGCCCGGGGCTTAAAATCAGACAGCGAGTGGGAGAGAGGAGATGTGACGTCACCACTTAATTTGGCCTCATTACCAAATGCAGCGTCATCACTCAATAAAGCGTCCCTACTAAGCAGAATGTCATCGATTTCCGGTTTAGCGGTACCTCGCAGGTAGTCGGCAGTTATAGATCTGCGGACTACGCGGCGACCCGTTCGCCGTTGGGGCTGCGCAGTCGCTTCAGAGTCACTTGGCTGAGACGCCTTGGTGTCTACTGGAAGTGACGTACAAGTGTGTGTAGGTAACAATAAAGCATCTGCAGGAAGTGACGTAAGGGCGTCTATATGTGACGATAAAGCGTCTACAGGAAGTGACTTACGGGCTTCTATATGTGATGATAAAGCGTCAGCGGGACGTGCAACTGACTTGACAAGAGGTTTAAAACTCGATGGTTTGCCAGATAGTGAGGGCGAGTCATCACTTATAGCCAGTCTGTAGCTAGCCACCAGTAAATCTAGCTCTCTTCTAGACGCATCCGACTCTGAGTCCGTCTTCGCTCTCCGTCCTCGTGTTGCGATTGTACCTCGGACGGATATACTATCTTCGCCGGTGTTGGCGTTGCGTTGGGAGCGAGTTCGCCTGTTGCTTTGTGACCCGGAGCGGAGGTCATGAGTGTCTAGCTCGATTTGGTTAACGTTGACCTCATCAGTTTTTGTGGTCGACTCTTTACGAACAGTAAGTTGTGTGCCTTGCTTTTCAGGTGAAGATAAATGGGAGTCTTGTTTTTCATGCGTAGTTAAAAAGGTGTCCTGCTCGTCAGGTGTAATTAAGTGGGTGTCTTGTTTTTCATGCGTAGTTAAATAGGTGTCTTGCTCGTCAGGTGTAATTAAGTGGGTGTCTTGCTCGTCAGGTGTAATTAAGTGGGTGTCTTGCTCGTCAGATGTAATTAAGTGTGTGTCTTGCTCGTCAGATGTAATTAAGTGGGAGTCTTGCTCGTCGTCAGGTGTAATTAAGTGGGAATCTTGATCGTCAGGTGTAATTAAGTGGGTGTCTTGCTCGTCGTCAGGTGTAATTAAGTGGGAGTCTTGCTCGTCGTCAGGTGTAATTAAGTGGGTGTCTTGCTCGTCAGATGTAATTAAGTGTGTTTCTTGCTCGTCAGATGTAATTAAGTGGGAGTCTTGCTCGTCGTCAGGTGTAATTAATTGGGTGTCTTGCTCGTCAGATGTAATTAAGTGGGAGTCTTGCTCGTCGTCAGGTGTAATTAAGTGGGTGTCTTGCTCGTCAGATGTAATTAAGTGGGAGTCTTGCTCGTCAGATGTAATTAAGTGGGAGTCTTGCTCGTCGTCAGGTGTAATTAAGTGGGAGTCTTGCTCGTCAGATGTAATTAAGTGGGAGTCTTGCTCGTCGTCAGGTGTAATAAAGTGAGTATCTTGCTCGTCGTCAGGTGTAATTAAGTGGGAGTCTTGCTCGTCAGGTGTAATTAAGTGGGTGTCTTGCTCGTCAGATGTAATTAAGTGGGTGTCTTGCTCGTCAGGTGTAATTAAGTGGGGGTCTTGCTCGTCGTCAGGTGTAATTAAGTGAGTGTCTTGCTCGTCAGGTGTAATTATGTGGGAGTCTTGTTCGTCGTGTGTAATTAAGGGGATGTCTACTTCGTCAAGTGTAGTTAATCGGATGGCTTCTCTGTAAGGTGAGGATGCGCGGTTTGTCTTGTACACACGGTGTACATTTGACAGAGAGGTCACGAAGATCAGTGTCAGATCAATGTCTTGTCCGACAGGCGTTGTTAAGTGGGTGGTTTGGATCAATGACTGTACTCCGTTTTTTGCTTGGTTTCTGTCCAGATCGCAATGGATCACTGACTGTCACTATCTTCTTCCTCCTTGGCTGGGTTTTCAGTCAAACTGACTGTAACGTATTAGGTTCGGATCAGATGACTGTAAATGTTTCGAGGTTTGGATCAATGACATTGTAAGAGCACGTCAGATTGGATCAATCTGACTGTTTTGCTGGGTTTGCTGATCAATGACTGTTTCCTGTTTTGCGGATCAATGACTGTAATGGTCTGAGGTGACAGGTTTCGATCAATGATGTCAGGTGAGATCTTGTGCGTCTGTAATGCTCCGTGAGTTTCGATCACTGTGACTGTAATGACATCAGCCACTTAGGTTTGCCGATCAATGCAACACACTGCTAATGCTTGTTTGGATCTTGTAATATCCCTGCTGATCAATGCTGCTGTAATGCTTGGTTTCGATGCGTCAATGACTGTACACGGTTACTTGACGTGAGGATCAATGACTGTAATGCTTGGTTTCAATCAATGACTGTAACGTGAGGTTGGGATCAATGACTGTAATTGCTTGGTCAGGCGGCAAAGCAGCGCCATCAATGACTGTACAGCGCCGTTGAGGTTCGGGATCAAGGTGGGTCGGAGTTGTCTTGGGCTGTCCAATGCTGTGGTCTGATTGGCCAATCAATGACTGTAACTGTGAGGTTTGGAAAAGCTCGAGTTTTTTCTCTTGACTGTAATTGCTTGGTCTTGGATCGAGTCGAGCTGTGAGGGTGAATAACGACACACGTGAGGTTAGGATCAACACTGTGGAATTCAATGGACTGTAACGTGTAGTTCATCGATCTCCTGCTCTATGCAAGTGACTGTAATGGCTGCTTGGTAACCATGCTTGTGTTTGGATCACTGTAATGTTAGGTTTGGATCAATGACTGACTGTAACAATGACTGTTGTCAATGTTGAGGTTTGGGATCAATCACTGTAATTGACTGTAACGTGAGGTTTGGATCAATGACTGTAATGCTTGGTTTGGATCAATGACTGTAATGCTTGGTTTGGATCAATGACTGTAATAATGACTGTAATGTGGATCAGGTTTGGATCCTTCGCTTGACTGTAATGCTGGTTGGATCACCTCTTTGTTTTGGATCTTCAATGACTGTAATTAGGGTTACCTGTAATGTTGGTTTCGGACTAATGATCAATGGACTGAATTGGCACTGTAATGCTTGTTTTGGATCAATGACTGCAATGTTAGGTTAAGATCAAAGACTGTTATTTAAGGCATAGAGTAATACTAGATGTAGACCCAAGGCTGAAATGTTAGGTGTATATTGATGGCTGAATTGTAAGGCGTAGATCAATGGCTCTCATATTACCCGTATATCAATGACTTACAATGAAAGGTGTAGTCAGTTTTTTCAGTCAGATGAAGCGAGGTGACTTGTATCAATTAAAGACCAAATGTTTTACCTTTGATCACTGCTTGGAATCAAAGGAAGTAATCAGCTGTTGACAAGGAGGCTTCCTAATTAGACTGTTCATCACCTGGAAGCAAAACAAACGGTTTTTGTCAATACTAATCTGGGCCTGGCGTGAGTTGAAAACGGGCAAATTATAACTAAAGCAGCACTGAGGAATATCGATAAGTAAGGGCATGCAGGAAGGAACAGAAACAGTGACTAAATAGAAATAGACGAGAGCAGAGAGAGGTTGATAGAGAGAGGAAAGAGTAAGTGAGGGGAGAGATTGACGATAGGGGGAGAGGAAATAGAAAAAGAGAGATGAGAGAGAGAACAGAGAGAAAGAGGAGGGAGATAGGAGAGCGAGAGGAGAGACAGAAGAGAGAAAGACAAAGAGAGATATGATTGAGAGAGAGAAGAGAGAGAGAGGGGAGTGAGACATAGAGTAGAGAGAGAGGAGTATATAAGAGAGAGGAGAGAGAGAGCTGGAGAGCGAGATGCAGGAGTATGTAAGAGAGATGACAGAGAGAGAGAAAGAGAGGAGAGAGAGAACATGGGAGTGATATGTAGCGGAGAGAGAGAGTTGTAAAATAGATAGAGATAGAGGGGAGAGAGATAGAGAGAGAATGGATGGAGAGAGGAGAGACAGATGTGAGACAGATTAGAGACGGAGGAGAGACATAGGAGAGAAAGACAGAGATATATGAGTGAGAAAGAAGAGAAAGAGATAGAGGAGTATGAAAGAGAGAAGATAGGGTGAAAGAGGGGAGAGAGAGAGGAAGTGAGATATAGTGGATAGATAGCGATATAGTACAGAGAGAGGGGGAGTGAGATAAAAGGAGAGAGAGGGGGAATGAGAGAGCAGAGAGAGCAGAGCGAGAGAAGAGAGAGGAAGAGGAGAGAAAGAGAGATCGAAAGAGAGGAGAGAGAGGAGTGAGATATTGAGGAGAGATAGCGAGATTGATGAGAGAAAAGGGAACGAGATATAGAGGGGAGAGATAGAGAGGTATGAAAGAAATAGGAGAGGGAGAGGAGTGAGCTATAGAGGATAGATAGAGAGAGAAAGAGAAGAGAGAGAGGGAGGAGGGAGATATAGAGGAGAGATAGACTGAGAGTGAGGAGATATAGAGAAGATATAGACAAGAGATATATAGAGGAGTATGTTAGAGACAGAGAGAAAGAATAAAGAGAGAGGGAGTAAGATATAGAGGAGAGATATAGAGAGGGGAGTGAGATATAGAGAGAGGAGAGAGAGAGAACGAGGAGAGAGGGGGAGTGATATATAGATGAAAGAGAGGGATAGGGAGTAGAGATTATATATATAATATATAGATATATATAGATATATATATAGTATGTTTGCACACACACACACACACACATATGAGATATACTAGAGAGAGATATAGAGAGGAGATATATATATATAGAGATATATATAGATATATATATATATAGATATATATATATATATATATATATATGTATATATATATATATATATATATATATATATATATATCTATATATATATATATATATATATATATATATATATATATATATATATATATATATATATATATATATATATATTAGCAACATGTGAATGCAGTAGTAGGGGAATATCGTTAACTTGAGGTGGATAGAAAGCAGGAGCAGACTGATGAACCAGTGGAGATTTGTAAAAATGGAGAAGTGTAGAAAACTACAAGAGGATGGAGAATTTAAAGAATTTTGAGAACCAGAAGAGAATAGCTAATTGAAGGCAAGTGGATGATGGGACGCGAAAACTGGCTAAGAATATCGAGCTAGAAGGGTGTAGAAAACAAGAGGAGAGTTGAGGATTGGATAATAGATGTGAACTGAAAAGGTAGTGAACCTGATAGAGTTGCGGTCAAAAGGAGGGGAATATATGATATAAATTATATGTTTGCAAAAAAATCTTCGTAAAATGCACAATATTTAAACCTGGTGGCGATTACACCAGTCATGTAAATCATAACGTAACGTTACGATTATTATACTGATTTCACGTGATACGATTTCGTGTACGACGACAGACAGAGACGTCCCAAACCTCTACTTCACGGTTTGGGGAGACTTTTGGCTGGGTCAAATAGCATCTGACCGTTACTTCCCGCATTATAATATTCCTCTAATCAAATCCACAATGGCACCGATCAAATACAGTTTACACACATACCCTCTCGATTGAACAGTACCTCATTAAGAGTTACATCACTCTCACTTGAGGTAATTCTAGAACCGATAAATTGGAGGTCAGAGGCTGGCGTCTGCAGTGTGATAACCCATCGCTCCATGTGAGTCAAGTCTAGCCACTCTTGGAGTAAGTCATAACGTCTACTCCGATCATACTCGCTATCATAACGAATCGCAGTTCATTCTTGCACCCTGCAATTAATCGAGGAATATCACACTAGTGGCGCCTACTTGCATCTCGTTTTTCGCCCTGAATTTCCTCTTAACCCCCATTACTTTCTCCAGATACCGACCTTTACGTCCTCGCCACACCACGAGTTACACATAAGCTCATGCTCTTAATCATAACTTCTGGATGGACCCAAGCACCTGGCTCCAATAATTAGGTTGCTATAGAGATGAACTGAGTAACCTTGGAGAGAGACGTATAGTTTTATGCATTAATAAATGAGTAGAGATAAGCTCAGAACGAGAATTTGGCAGATCTATGCAGGTTATTGTGGCGAGTAAAAAATCCCGGTTCGCCTTATAGCGATTCCGAACGACTACGCACGGTGAATGTGGCGGGTAATGTGTAGGCATTTTTGTGACCACGCTGGGTGAATGTGGCGGGTAATGTGGAGGCATTTTTGTGACCACGCCGGGTGAATGTGGCGGGTAATGTGGAGGCATTTTTGCAACCACGCACAGTCAATGTGGCGGGTAATGTGGAGGCATTTTTTTGCCCACGCACAGTCAATGTGGCGGATAATGTGGAGGCATTTTTGCGACCACGCTGGGTGAACGTGGCGGGTAATATGGAGACATTTTTGCGACCACGCACGGTGAATGTGGCGGGCAATGTGGAGGCATTTTTGCAACCACGCACAGTCAATGTGGCGGTTAATGTGGAGCATTTTTGCAACCACGCTTGGTAAATGTGGCGGGTAATGTGGAGGCATTTTTGTGACCACACCGGGTGAATATGGCGGTTAATGTGGAGGCATTTTTGCGACCACGCTGGGTGAATGTGGCGGGTAATGTGGAGGCATTTTTTGCCCACGCACAGTCAATGTGGCGGTTAATGTGGAGGCATTTTTGTGACCACGCACAGTCAATTTGGCGGGTAATATGGAGGCATTTTTGCAACCACGCTTGGTAAATGTTACTGGTAATATGGAGGCATTTATGTGACCACGCAGGTTGAACATGGCGGGTAATGTGGAGGCATTTTTGTGACCATGCCGGGTGAATATGGCGGGTAATGTGGAGGCATTTTTACAACCACGCACAGTCAATGTGGCGGTTAATGTGGAGGCATTTTTGCAACCACGCTTGGTGAATGTGGCTGGTAATGTGGAGGCATTTTTGTGACCACGCACAGTCAATGTGGCGGGTAATGTGGAGGCATTTTTGTGACCACACCGGGTGAATGTGGCGGTTAATGTGGAGGCATATTTGCAACCACGCTTGGTGAATGTGGAGGGTAATGTGGAGGCATTTTTGTGACCACACCGGGTAAATGTGGTGGGTAATGTGTAGGCATTTTTGCGTCCACGATGGGTGAATGTGGCTGGTAATGTGGAGGCATTTTTGTGACCACAACGGTAATATTGCGTATGCTGCAATGGCTCTAGGTTAACAGTAGATATTCATTCGACGGGCATCATACTGCTCAACTTGGCCATTGTTGCGCTTTGGCCATTGTTGCGCTTTAAAAGAATTATCTGTATGCCTGATTTCTTTTTCATGGAAAACCAAACGTACAACTCACGAATGCCGTAGTCTTTTGTTATGGACGTAACACAAGCGGGTTTGTGCGCTGCGGCACTGGGTTTAAACGAAACAGATGACCTGATTTGATCATTTCCACCTGTTTCACTTTGCATACAAACCCAAAGGTGTCCACCGTTAATGAGCATGTGAAGGAACATTGTCAGTACCAGTGCACCTCGTCAATTTCAACCAGTACGAGTTGGAATGTTGTGTTGCGCTAAACAGGAAAAATTGGAAAGCTTGTTTTAAAGCACGCAACAACCTACCTGGAGAATAAAAGGGGACTCGTTCATCTTACCAGATATACTTGGCTGGTGCCAAAAATGCCATGGCAGGTCTTAAGTGATCGACCTGCCCAGACACTTGCTACTTGAAGTTTTATGGTACCTGTGAAATTCAAGCTTTTGATAAATTTTAGTTTCACAAATAACTGAAGAGAACTGAGATATAAGCATACTATTTGGTGCATGAATGTGCGCGCGTGCGTGTGTGTCTGTGTGTGCGTGTGTGTTTACGTGTGTGCGTGTGAACGTGGGCTAGTTGGGGCGATTTCAGTCGGTGTGTGTGTGCGGCTATGTGTGTGTGCGTACGCGTATGTGTTTTGGCATTCTGCATTAAGTTTCTGATCATTCTAAGGATGATTATTATCGGCACGCATTTAGACAGTGATGTCAAAACAAGTTCAATGATCTTATCATGTATACAAATATATACTGAACGCACACATCTATCAAATAGCCAGTTATCCGCTATCAGAATAATGCCACCAAACTAATGTGATGTCACACCACCAGCGATCTGACGCTCTACTGCGACCTGCCACCCGAATAGAAATCTGCCACCCTACACATACCTCCCTAATAGCTACCTGCCACTCTACCAACCACCCTAATGTTATATATATATATATATATAGAGATATATAGATATATATAGATATATAGAGATATATATATAGAGATAGAGAGAGATATATATATATATATATATATATATATATATATATATATATATATATATATATATATATATATTAGTTGTATATATATATTTGTATACAAATATATATGTATTTGTATAAATATATACACATACATGCACATATATATATATATATATATATATATATATATATATATATATGTATATATATATATAAAATATATATATATATATATATATATATATATATATATATATATATATATATATATATATATATATATATATATATATATATATATATATATATATATAATAAATATATAATTATATGGTAAATAGAATTGAACAGCGCAAGACGTTCTATCTGCAGTATATCTAGTGGTGGGACGGTAGTTGGTTAGGATTGAAACCACTTCTCCTCGCCGGATGCACCGTGGGTCAAGTACTTCTCGGCTTCTACCCTCACGGTTTCTAAGTCCAGGTTGTTGAGGGTTTAACGTGCGCTGGCGTCGTGCTTGAGAGGCCGTTGACTGATGAAGGAGTACAGAAAGAGACTGGAGTTCGATGGGGAGCCTAAACGTCGGTAAACACGTGTGCCTACATAACGGGGTAACCAGTCGTCTAGTCCTCTAACTTGCAAGATACCTCAACCTCATCATCGCCAACATCACCCCTTATTCACAGAGTCAAGGGCGACTTCTAGATCGTTACCATGTAACTGTGTCGGTAATCTTCATATCGTGTATGTGGGAGGCCTGGGGTGGCAGTCTATCCGCGTATTAGGCGCCCCTGATTATGTCAGAGCTCAGCAAAGATTATGTACATTATAAAGTTGCCCATGATTAACCAAGTAACGACATATCACCATTGATGTGTCAATGATCATCACCATTAATATCAGTATCACCATTGATGTGTCAATGATCATCACCATTAATATCAGTATCACCATTGATGTGTCAATGATCATCACCATTAATATCAGTATCACCATTGATGTGTCAATGATCATCACCATTAATATCAGTATCACCATTGATGTGTCAATGATCATCACCATTAATATCTGTATGTGGCCGCATATTATAACTGATGACAACCTGAAATGTTTGTCACCTTTTATATTAATATCCGGCTGCATAAACCAACTGATGACAACGTATTACAATGATGATAATGAGTAATGTTGATCACCAGTAATGTCAGTATGTCGCTGTATATTGCAACTGATGGTAACATGCGACACGCATCATGATAATGCAGTTGTGTCGTCGCATATTTCTATATTACGTATGCTTGTCAATGTATTTCATTCATGCACTTAATGCAACATTTCTATTGCGCGTCATTATTCAAGCAATTACATCCCAATATCAAGGAAACATGGTTAATGTCAGCTTGTCACTTATCATGACATAGCATAATGCACATCACTGTAAGTGTCACCACATCAGTTCACATCACTTGTCACGTGAACATGTCAGTATATAGTACTACACTTTTCCGGGATGTTTGGGGAGCGACATAATCGGGGAGTGGGGGGGGGGGGGGTGTTGGAAGGGTAGCTGGGCATAGGAATGGATATATCCGCAACGACTGACTAAGCTTAAGAAGAACAACTGCTCAAACAACGACTTACGGAACGGTCATACATCAGTGAGAACAGCTTAAATGAGAGATTATTACAACATCTGAAGCATTTCAACAGATGTGCCTTTGTCGCAGAAAGAAAAAAGAAAATGGATAGATAAACCTTTGAGTAGCTTGTCTGATTTATCCTAAAAAGATACTCCTTACAATTATTCTTCATTTACCTGCTGAACAGGTGTATGATTAAAGTCCCCCCCCCCCCACTCCCCCGCCCCACCACTCCAGAACGACTTTCAAGTGCCTTCATATTTTTTTGAAGCAATACCTGTGAGCGCATGCGGCCAACCTACCTGCGTCGTATAAGGCTTTCACCAGCGTGAACATACAGGAACACAATTAATTCCTTGCAGGCTGTTGACAGGTGAGAAGTTCCCTCTGGGTCTGTGCAACCTCGCGCGTCATCCGCGGACCCCAGTTGTACACTGTGTATCCCCTAGAACAGCCACTCAGTCAGATCAAGTCAGTTCCTCCCTCCTTCACTCCCACCACCGCTAGGCGCCAGGTGTGCCAACCGCACCAAATGATATTCGAACAACTAATATCATTCCTGGCTGGGCTGAATCTAATGGAGTGGCCCAAGACGCGTGGTAGCTGGTACTGAGTTGTAGCCGTGGCTGTCGCGGATGGTCAAGGTGTAGTAGATTCACAACGAGGGATCTCCGGGGCGAAATAAACCCTTGTTGAGGGTGAATCTAAACAGGAAGAGCTTGTGTTTGCTGCGGTTAAGAGAAGGTACATATCCTCTTCTGGCAGCTGGCTTGCACCTGCAGTACCGAAATCTGCCGCGAGCTGTTCGGCACCAGTGCCAACTTAAATCTGATTTATAAATAATAGAGAGGCAAAGTTTGCTACAGAAGAGGCTGCATACAGCGGAGTCATCTCAGCAACAATATGGCTGTATGAGCAAAAGGTCGCTGCCTCTGGCTGAAGTTTTGATGTGGAAGCACAAAAAGTGCCATAGTGGCCTGTTAAGACGTAGAGATTTGATGATGTACAGGTAGGGCTTGCTCTAATTGGTTGTAGAAGGCTGCTGCTGCTGCTCCTGCAGCTGGTGAGTGGTGTTCTAACAGAAGTCGGCGTTCGCTAGCACAGAACGCCTTCTTATATAAACCTTGCTCGGGGGCGATGTTTGTTGTAACGGTAAAGAAACCAATATTTGAATACTACGATGCCTGTTAAAAATCAGAAGATTGCTCGTCTTAGTAAACTCTTTTGCAACAGCAGCGGTAGATAACGGTCGATGCGGGGATCGCTTACGGCTTTCTGATGCGATTGAGTTGAAGTGAGATAGTGAGAGATGGTCTTCATATGCTATTCGCTCATAAACATCGTGCTCTTTTCTTATCTTACATGGTAGCACACAACAAATTACACTAGAAATGCAGAGCGGGGATTGACCTCCCCTCAACTCGGGTGCTCAGCTCAAATAATCAGTCTGTACAAGAACGAATTCCTGCACCATTGCGATAGCGACGAGGTTATCGGATCGGTGCCTGCACGGACGGATAGTGACTGTCAGACCTCTATCGCGTGTGGCATCGGATTTCGATGCAGTGTGTCTTCCGCGAAATTACCGCTTGGTGTCTTGCGAATTGGCCATGTATCTCTGAGTCGTGTATGTAACTGTCTTAGGCCCTCTGCGCGCCGTGATGGTAGAATATCGTGTCTTGAACACGTGTCTGTCCGAAAGGCGTTGCTCTTAATGACATGATGTTTGTAAATGTGGAGTAAATCATACATCTAATAATCTGTATTAACGTCGAGTTAGGTATATGGTCTGATATATATATATGTCACCGGCACCCAATTACCATATGGTGCCTCATGGGAAGGCCAAAAAATACAGCAGGCTCGGTTGTTTTAAGTGTTGCACTACACAATACAACAAACTTAAAGTCAGGTGTTGGAAAAAGGGAATACGAAGTTGAACTTGTTGTTCTTCGTTACTATCCTTTGGTCTTATTACTCGTATCAAATGATAAACAGAAGGAATCCAGAAGTCCATACTAACAAACTTTACCCAGAAAGACTCACCAATGCTAATTCTGTACACCCAGGAGTTACATCCGTGACATAAGCGACATGGAATACATAATTTTCGCGGACAAAGTTTTTGTCGATCGTTTAAACACTTTGCAAAATAACACTTGTTAAAGACCTTCAGAAAATTAACTTGTTTTGATCGGGACGTTAGAGCCAACAACAGCCAGCGAGGGCAGAATAGTATTTGTCCTTCGACTTGCGAGGTGATTCGTCGTCGGGCAAGTGATCATAACTTGGCAAAGGACCGGGGACGTCGGTCATAATGCGCAGTCATAATGTACAAAATTGAGCAAACGAATGAAGTTAGCTATATTCATGTCAGAGAAGAAATCGCGCATTTAACCGCTATCGTGTCCTACTTGGTAGTTATCCAGGTTATTATTATTCTCTTGATGTTTGAAACTGTTCTATATTTCTACAGTTGGCTACGAAATTCGGATCACCAATACACACAATCACTTGATGTTAATTCACATCTGATGTTGATTACGCCTTGATATAATCTTAATTGTTACAAGTTTGTGATCTGATAATCTGTCATATAAATGTGAGGATAGTATGTTTTACCTATCAGTGATACGTCACTAGCGAGCCCTGCAGGTATAACTATAGCTCCGGTCGAAAGGTAATATGAATCTACTCAGACGTCTTGTAGGGCTAGTATAACTATATCACTGTCCGACCGGGGCTAAAATCCCCCGGGGGGGGGGGGGGGGGGGGGGCGGAGGGCACTTGGCCTTATTCTGGATAGGGATGTGCCGCGGGACCTCAAAAAAACCCGTACCCGTCGTACAAGGGCAAAATGGCCAAAAGTATACCCCGTCGTACAAGGTATTATGCGAATGTATAACCCGTCGTACAGATTGAAGCTGAAAAACATACCCCGTCGTACAAGAATGAGGCCCAAAAACCCGTCGTACAAGTCGAGAGGCCAAAAAAACATACCCCGTCGCGCGGCACATATATACTACCTCTACACACTTAAGTGCCCCCCCCCCCCCACCCGGGCTAAAATCTCACTAGCTTATTCCCCTTAAACTTATTTGAATCGACATCCGTTATGTCCAGTCCATTTTGTGATTCTGACTATCTATTTCTATGGCTTTTGATAAGTCACGTAGATTATTTTGAATGAGACGTAAAGGATACACCAAATATCAAATATCGCACCGGTAGACACTATTTGATTTCGGTAGCTCATAAATGGGCACAAGCCAGTTTAACGATGAAGCGATGAGACCCAACCACGACCGGGCTTTCGCTCTTGGTATAACCACCTTTGCCTCAGTTGGGGAGCATACATTTGTACTTCTATTTAGTGTAATAAAGTAGTAATATCCGGCTGTTTCCGCATTCTGGAATATATTCACGGTACGATAATCAAAAAATTTAAAGTTGAAACCGAAAGGATTAAATTATGTTGCCTTAACCTTTTAACATTGTGCTTCTTGTGGCTATTTACATACTTTTATGGCTATTTACATACTTTTGTATAGGATTTTACTAAGTTGGGGGTTGTGTTGAAATCAGATAAGAATCCAAGACGATGTCGCCACTGGTGGCGCTAACTAGACGTGGCAAATAATTCATGCTCCTACAACGTCGCTGGGTCGTCGCTGCGAAGACCGTGTGAGGCCACGATGACGTCACTGGGTTATTTATAGTACTTCTTCTTCACCTGTTTACTGTTGGTCGTCAAACAGTAGGAGATACTTTCATTCACAGGAATCATTATATCTGTGAAAAGTTTATAATCATGGAATTTCCCGAGCTTGGTAGTAATTGCTCTATAGAATCCTGCAAACAACTTGGTGAGTTGTTATGTCATTGTCCGAAATCAAGTGAAGTTAAGAAGTAACGATCATTTATTGAATGTATTATCGCCCATGTGACTAAGGGTGACGAAGGTCTTCTGGCAACTAAATCGAAATCATTCACACTTCCCGCAAAGATATACTATCTCTGAATTTCACCAGTTTATTTTTTACATACATTATATATATATCTGCTTGAACTTGAAGACGAGGTAACAAGATGTACTGCTCGTTGTCAACTGGTCAATCTCAGACCAAGCCTGTTTTCAATTGACCATATTGATAAAAGGGACCAGTCATGTAAGAATAAAGTTAGACCTCGTCGTGTGTAGTTTATGTGTTCATCAGCAGCAGTGCTTCCGTTGTAACATATTTACAGGGTGAGACCTACAATTGCCTACTATGGTCAGCAGTAGTGCCTAGTAGCCCAAAACTTCAAAAGACCAACGCCAGGTTCTATTTATCACCTTGTCGGTCCAACAGTTTAAGCTAAATTGTTTGGTCGATGCATTCGATCAACCCAGAACTTACCACTTTTTTCACGCTTTTTTATGCATGTTCTGACGAGTTTCGGGCGATCAGTGTCGAAAGTTATTATCTAATTCGGTTCGAGATAATGTTTAATATTCCTATCGTCTGCGGGAAACTATATTTATCGATAACTTTCCAAGTTTACCGGTGATATTTTCTTCCGAAATACAAGCGCGGAGGACGATATCCCAGACAGCCCCAGAAACTTCCGATGTAATTAAGGCGGTGAGAACATAGGCAAAAACTATAGCTGATAATTCCTGTCGCCTTTTCCCCAGGTTTTCGTTGCTTTCTTCGTGATTCGGTGTGATATTTGTGCGACAGTGAATGTTAGTGGCCTTTTCCACTTGTTAGACAAGGTCATTTTAGCTTTTAGCTTCGTGCCACAAATAGTCCCTGTGAACCCGCGTCTTGTGAGTGGTCTCGCCTATGTTCCAATTGGTGAATCCTCCCGCTGGTCAGTTTCCGCCGCCATGTTGCCAAGTCGGGCTCAGATATTACCGTTTGGTGTGTTTTAGGTCAAAATACTTATTCACAGGATACTGTTGTTGCTTAAATTCAGCTTCTGGTCCTATAAATGTTTGGTGAGTTGATTTTATTAGCTAAAACTAGGTAAAGCAGCGGAACTCTTGATGATTCCGTTGACTTATGCCGGGAATATGCGTTGGACGTCAGAACTAAGAGGGAGTGCAATGCAGCACTACCCATACTTAGTTCGAAAGAGCTAGTGCCTAGTGGTAAACAGACATAACATTATAACTCGTTAATGGGTTTCAAAATATTTGACACATTTGGAATCAAAAAGTGGTGGGTGTGACTGGGCCAAATCAATCCTTTTGGACCAGGTACTTGTGGACTGTGAACGTTATGATGTAAAAAGAGTATTGTCCCATCGTGGCAAATCTATCATGAATAAATTAATGCACCCCGTCTGACATGTTGTTTGTGTTACCCATGTGCCACTATTGCAATCACAGGCACCGGCTCCCAATGCCAAGCTTCCAATTGCTGAGCTGCTCTCTAAAATAACATTGTTATATATTGCTAAATACAGGTAGCAGCTCAGTGCTTGGCAGCTTGACATCAGGAACTCAGCGGCTGTGGTTGAAATGGTGGCAGCTGCTCGTGTAAAGAGGAAGTGTCCTCATAAAATGCTGCATTAAAGCTTTGTCGGGGTTTGTCAGCATACAGCCTTTGCTCGATGGACAAAGTTGTCATTGTGCAACCAAGCAACTTGGCTCACCACCCCTCCGTTTAATTAAAAGTCCCATGTGCTTTTGTTCATTTCACAGAATCGTCGCCTGATGACGGGGGTGAATTTTGTGTCATTTCATAATCACCACACAGCTTAGCCTAGCTATAAACTCTTTGCTCAAAACCATCACATGTCCCTGATAAGCCAACAAATGTTAATGTCTACCCCAGGCCAGTTCCCTCTGTACAGACAGTTACTGACTATATAAAACCGTGGATCGTAAACTGCGCTGAGGCTTTAAGAGGCGAACTTTTGTCAATATGTGTACCCCAGGGTGGACAATTTATTAAATTGACATTTATTAAATAGTGTACTTGCTATTTTTAAGCCTATAATGTGACGTGTTTTGGCAGCGGAAAGGCTCTGCAAACGATATTTTTCCCCGCTCTCATCAATAGCAGTGACGTCAGCCCAGTCCATGTGCTGTTGTTTATCTCACGGTAGCGCCATCTGATGATTGCAGTGTATTATAGTTAGGGAAGCAATCGGCAGGAGGTGACATACCCTTGGATAATCATTTGCATTATTTATCTTTTTTATCATCATCCATGTGTATTTCCTTCATATTCCCATTTATCCTAGACGGTGGCTGCTAAATCAGGTCAATCGAATCTCTTCATATTCATCCACCTTTACATGTATTAGTGGTGCCTATCATGCTTATATCAGAATGATCCTTGAAATTGTCACCAAAACAATTTTTTCACTCTTCTGCTATGTTAGTGTGCTTTGTAGTCTCCACTAAGAATGGTGATTGCATAGATGATTTGTTTTGGTTTTATTGTGCTTATAATGATCAGGAATAATGTTCTTAATATGTCAGTGAGCACAATTATATATTAAAAAATATCCAGGGATGGTTTAACTTTAAATGTCATTCACCATAAAAGACAACCCAGAATGCCACTTGAGGTTTCACAAGTTTCTCATTCTCTTTGTCATCTTCTTTCCTCTCTAGTGATTTATTTCAATTAATCGAGATGAACTTCATCTTGATTAATTGAGTTAAATCACTGTCTTCATCATGAAGAGGTGATTTGAGAAATTTGATATATTAAAGCAGTTATAGGCCTGTGTACTAACCTGGTCGTTTTTACTTGGCCTCTTGTATCCAACTCACGGGTCTGCTCGTCCTTCCTCAGACCCCATTTCTCTGAACATCATTCTAAATATGTTACATCCAAACAACCAGTTACATGTAATAATATTGTGATGTTGTACCTTGTTGCTGTAACAGACTTCCTTCCTGTCAAGTGTGATGCCTGCCAAAAAACATTTTGGTATATATGTGGCTTTCTCTTTAGAAAAAATGTTGCTTTATAACTATGCTAGAGCTCATTCAAGTGAACCTATTTCTGCTATGATACCATTGAAAACTATTCTTTCTAAAGTGATGTATTTTTTGTTTGCACAGCAAGGATCATTTTGCATATGCTGAACACCAATGTTCTGAATCTTTTAAAAAGGTGAGATAATCATTCCTATCTGCATCTGAGTTCCAACTTGTCACATCTTGATAAAAACATTTGTAATGTTATGTTTTATATATATATATATATATATATATATATATATATATATATATATATATATATATATATATATATATATATATATATATATATATATATATATATGATATATAAATACGTATACATATGCATATATATTTATATATGCATATATATATATACATCTGTAAATGTTTATATATACATGTATAAGTTATATACACATGTATATGTATAAAATATACATGTATATATATACTTGTATAATAACTATATATGCATATATATGTTTATATTTATATGATTGAATATGCATGAATATATTTGTATGTATATACATGTACATATATATATTTATATATATTGATATGGATGCATGAATATCTATACATAGTTCTTGCTTTCGTATCAATATATTTGTTTTCTTTTATCAAACTTATATTTTTTGTGTATGAAAAAGGGCTGCCTCAAATAGTTAGCCTGTTTGGAACGTGAAAAACCAACCATTTTTTGACATAATATACATTTTTCACTTGATAAATCATGAAATAGTTCCTCTTAGAGCAACCTCATGTCAGAGCACATGAAGAATATAAAATTATTTGACTAGTGTTTATTTCGGTTGCCCAATGTCCTTATACAGCACGAGGGCTAATATATAATCCAAAATGTTTCTTTATTTTTACAATCAAATCTACAATATATTTGCTAGGAATTGTTATATATATGAAAATTGAGTGAAACCTGCAGTTTGATATCATGTTTGATAAAGTAAGTCAAATATATTAAAAATTTCAAACTAACATACAAATCATTGATCTTAAATATGCATAGAAAAGAACAACAGAGGGATAAATAAAGGAGATAATCCATGTCAAAACAAATATCTTAGTGTTAAGCAGTGTACAATGAGTGTAGAGTGTATATATATATATATATATATATATATATATATATATATATATATATATATATATATATATATATATATATATATGCATATATTTGTATAAATGAATATATTTATATATGAATTTATTTTATATCATATTATATCCTATTATATTCATGTATGTGTATATTAATACATGTATATGTATTAATTAATGTACATGTATATGTATATACAAGTATGCATATATATATTTATTTGCATATGAATTTTATTTATGTATGTTTGAATATATATATTTATATGTATATTTATGTATGTATGTGTATTTATATGATGTACATATATATGAAGATATTGGCCAGCTGTTGTTTTAATTATACAGGATAAGCAAGTCCCAATCTGTCCCCTCTGCAACGCTCCAGTGACCATCAAACAAGGCCAGACTCCAGATGAGGTAGTAGGAAGACATATTGACAATGATTGTCAGTCAGATGTCGCCATTCACAAGAGAAAGGTTAGTCTTAAGTCAGTGGAATGCAACATACTGTATTGACTCTTGTACAGGTCAAGCAAAATTCAAATATGAATTCAGAAGGTTGATAACAAATATAAGACAAAATTTCTAGGGAGATGTGACACAACATGTGTGACCTACTCATGAGTGTGTTAAGACTAAAGTATGCATCATGTAAACACAAGTATTTACCAAACAGTAAATTAAGGTAGTCAGCAAATTCAAAATGGTTTAATGTTTGGAATACACTTGATATCAATTGCAGGTTTATTCAAACCGGTGCTCAAAGAAAGCATGCAAAACAAAAGAAGTAAGTACTTGCAACAGTTTGCAATTATTGTGAAAATTCAATGAACATGAGTCATAAAACTTTGATCATGATTTCATAACCTCTATGACCCTATGTTATGTGGAGACAATAATGAACAACCAAGGCATATTATCATCCTTGTTGCAGTTGATCCCTTTCAGATGCGAGTCTTGTCGTCAGAACTACTGTGTGAAGCATCGTCTTGAAGCTGACCATAACTGCCAGGGATATGAGGGGTCTGGTAGGAGTATTTCTGGTGCTGGGTGAGTTGCTCTAAACCTTAACCTTCGATGACCCTCTAATATCCATAATGGTGATATTTTGATGAAGCAGTATGTTGAATGTTACAAAGAATATTGATTGTCAATGTGTGTATGTGTATGTAGGGCTGCAGCTTTAGCCAGAAACTCAGCTTCATCTAGTGGTGTTCAGTCCAAATCCTCAGTACCCAAGAGTAAACCACAGCAAAGCAAGCTCTCCTCCATTGGCAGAGACCTAGACAGGCAAGTTGAACTCATTCCTCATTCTCTGTGTAGTTGTGGTGAGAATTCATGGTATTCTGCTCATTGATACTGCAGGTTATCTCGAGTCTGGATTACATGTAATAGCTCTCTTAATATGGCAGTTAGACCTCAGTTAATTTATCATTTTTTGTAAGTTTGAGAGAATATGTAAGTCAGTGAGTGTTTCCCTAACTCAGTAGCTCAATGGTATTGTGTTCGACTGTAGGAATTTGCAATCTCTCATTGCCAATTGGTTTGTGACTAGCATTACAATCATCCTCATCCCTCACCATTGCAATATTGCCGGCTTGTTGAAAGTAACATTGTTCATTTACTTTTTCCATGTTTGTTGCAGAGAGCGACGGGAGAGAGAAAGGAACCCCCCTCAGCCGCGCAATCTGCGGTCCATGCAGTCTGGCATGGTATGTACCAGCATTTACAGTCATCCCTAGCAGTTCAACTTTTTATAAGACCTGTGAGCCCAGACTCCATGGCTATATATTTTCTGTTACCCTTTTGACGAAAGTGTGTATGTGTGGGTGTGTGAACAGACAGAGGAAGAAGCCATGGCTCAAGCCATCTCCAGGTCACTTGGTGAAAACCAGTCCGAACTGCCTCAGTCAGTCCTTTAATCATTTCCAACACCTCACAAAAGCAACGATCACAGTCTTCACTTATTCTCTCTCTTCTCCTTGACCCTCTTAAGAGAGGGGTGTGTCTTGACACATAGCCATCCCTCATGAAATTAGATTTCATTTAATATATGCAGCTTATAGACTATCAGCCTATAAGAAAAGTAAGTTTTTTATTCCATAGGGATTTGGCTCAACACTGCATTCTCTTATGGATTAAGCTGAGTTACTCCAAAATATTGACTATATGGTCATATACTCATCAGTCACACTTTTTGAGTCCAAACCCTTGTTGTATGTGTATTATGAATTAAGATATTTTTAAGCATATTGCTTGTTCATTGCAATAATAATTGACGCTATGATGTGAAATTAACGTTATGATGTTATTTTTAGGACAGAAGAACAGAAAGCACAAGAGGAAGCTGATTTAGCTTTTGCCAGGGCTTTACAAGAGAGCGAACAGGCTGTCCACAATTCACAATTGTCACAGAGAAATACACGGGTAATCCAACATGTATGATCAGTGTCTGTCCTGTGCCTCGAAATATTTTTCTTTTTTGGAGGTAATCATTTTCTTATAATCATTATATTCCATAAAAAATATTCTGAAGATAACAGATCCAAAGACATTTCCTGAAGTATGACCAAATTTTCACCTTAAAGAATTGTACTTGTGCCGTCCTTCAATTGTGTAATTTCCTGTTTGTAGATTCAGTGATATTTTTTATTTTCATTTTGTTTGCAGCCCCAGGCTGCAGACAGACAGAAGTCATGTACTGTTTCCTAGCAAAGTTTGAGCTCAATGTACATACTCCTGTATTTATATATTTTGTATTTGTAATGTTTATCATGTTAACTCCTGCTTGGACACATATAACCGGTTTCAATATAACTTGTTTTAAGATGGTATGCTCTGGGTGACTTGTTGGTTTGTCTGTTCAAAGCAGCATTTAGTGATATCCATAAAATTGTTAATCATAAATACTATTTTGGTATTGTCATGTTTTGTGCAATCTCATGGGGAAATTGGTGTATAAAGTTTTAGTAAACTTTACTTATTCCAGATTTACATTCTTCTCACTGCAGATATGTTTAACATGGTATGAAATAAATTCTAGTTGCCAGAGTATGTATTTGTCATTGATGTGTGCCTATAAAGTCAACAAATTGGATGCCAAGACATAGTTGTATCATTGAATTAATGAGGTTCGTTGAAATGCAGATAACTAATTACTTTGTCGATAATTTATGCTCTCTCTATTTGAGCTGATAGTGGGTGCCGTCTGAAACTGGCAGATAGTCTCCTGTTGTCTGTAATAGATGCCATCTCTAGCTCAGCTGATGGCAGATAAAGCCCCCTTGTTGTATGTAATAGATGCCATCTCTAGCTCAGCTGATGGCAGATAAAGTCTCTTGTTGTATGTAATAGATGCCATCTCTAGCTCGGCTGATGGCAGATAAAGTCTCTTGTTGTATGTAATAGATGCCATCTCTAGCTCGGCTGATGGCAGATAAAGTCTCTTGTTGTATGTAATAGATGCCATCTCTAGCTCGGCTGATGGCAGATAAAGCCTCTTGTTGTATGTAATAGATGCCATCTCTAGCTCGGCTGATGGCAGATAAAGTCTCTTGTTGTATGTAATAGATGCCATCTCTAGCTCGGCTGATGGCAGATAAAGCCTCTTGTTGTATGTAATAGATGCCATGCATTACACAACCCAAAGCCCATTTTGACATGTTCAAATATGCCATATTTGGTGGTAAATACAGTTTTCCTGAGGTAGACTCTTGAATGACCCTGGCCTCCAGCATTTTCATTACGTGGACCTCTTCCTCACCCGTGAAACATGCTGGAGCTCTTCTTATCCTCTGCTTGATTGGCCTGGCATTCCCGATGTCTATGGAGTGCTCAATCTCCCAGATCATAAACATCGCCGGCAAACACATCTAGGTGGCAGTTTTGGTGGTTCAGTGCGATGACCGCCCTCTAGTAAGCTAACTCCCTCTCCGTCGGGTACTTGATAAGCCTTGCGCAAGGCAAAAGGACGAACACCATAAGGAGAAGAAAGCCCCCTACCAAGGGTTCCTCACGGTTACTGACCCTACCTTACCTGCTACACCTGCGGCCTTGTCCGACACCACACAACACCGACATTCCTCTTTCTGTTCCTAAGTCCACCCCTGCGTCCCTGCAAAACGCTGCCGGAAGACTCTCCAATCCTCCTTTCCTGCAAACTTAAGCCCCTTAGGTAGAGCCCATGTTGGATCCCACCCCATTTGCTCCTACCATACTCAGTAAAGTGGTTTAGCGGGATCAGAGGAGCTGAATGTGTTGCGGATTACGCTAAACTAGGTCCATGCGATTGCCTATCTAACCTAGGATTCGGAGTAAACAGGTGTATGCCGGTGAGGCCTAAATCCCCCAATGACACTGCCCTAATTGGACACCGAACCAACATCAGAGTTATGTAAATTAAGGTTGTCATCAACAGGTAAACGTGAGTATGTTCCAGATCTCCCGGCAGCAACCCCTGACAGTAATGTAAGCCTGTGTCGGAGTGATTTGGGGAGTTTCCAAAACCTTCCCCCATGTGCCCTGATGCCAACAGATTCAGGTTACCTTCCCTTACTGCTCTGTCCTCCATTTTGACCCTACTTGACCCCTCTGCTCCCCCCGGTCTAAAGTGTGGTTGATTTCTCGGAAGATAGATCGCATGGCCAGCATCTTACCAGGAGCTCCAATACCGACATCTTCCTGTGTAGTATTCTGTAGCACAAGTGATTAAATTGGAATTTGCAATTAGTTTTTTTGATTCTCATCAAAAGTAGTCGAAAGAGTTGCAGTGACATGATTAATATTTGCTTATTGTGTTATTGCAAATGACGTTGATGGTGGTGGAATCCTATCAGTGACAGGCGATTATTGCTGTTCATCAGCCAAGAAGGAGTTAAACATGGTATGTACATTACTGATGTATGAGCTTCATCATTTATTATCATGTAACATTTTGATAAAAAGAGTGGAATTTGTTATCTTATGAATGTGTAATTGTTTTGACATGAACTTTACCAGAGACTAAACTTTAAGGTGGTTTTTTTAATGACTTTTTTCCATAATATATCTGGTTAATTATTTGTGATCGCCTGGCCAGCAGCTTACCAGGGGATCCAATTAATGCATGTATAATGAGTGATAGGATATGTAATTTTACGTTTTCCAGATAATGAAGAGGATGACAGTGGCATCAACCAAACAAGTGACAGCAGAAGATACACAACATGTTAGGCCCCATAATTTTTATATTGTAATATTTTTTTATAATGTGCTAGTTTGCAATTTGTTAAAAAATTTTTGGAATCAGGTTATTTTTGTTATCAATAGTAACTGTGATTTGTACCTGTTCTATGTGTGTTCAATTACAAATTAATCATTATTTTTTTATGGAACCTGTGAATTATTGTTGTGAAAATGTTAAGTAGTATTATTTATTATCTATATGTCAATCTTGAAGCAGTGTGAAATTAGCTTTTCTTGTTATTAATGTATTGCATGGATTTCATGTGTATTTCTGGCTGGACAAGAGTTACTGTGGTAACTGTATTTAATGTTTAAATGGTTTGCCATTTATGGTTGGTACAGGACAAACGCCTAATCTCAAACGATAAGCCATAACCAATTGCATTCAAAACTGTGTCTGATGGTATGTTGAAATGATTTATAAAACATATTATCATCAAATATTCCTCATGGCTTGTTATTTTTAACAGCTTAATTACTTTTGTATAACCAGCACAAACACTACGAGAAATAGATAAGTACTTCATGAAATAAAACAGGATGAAGGAAATCCTATACAGTAGACTTGTGGGTGCCTCTTGTGCTTTGACCGACTTTCAAGGTATTAAACGCGAAATACTAGCTGCTTGAAGGTGGATCGTCAAAGGCTGAATGCTCAATCGTCGAAAATATTCTATTAGGCATCAGAAACATTAATCCCAATGTATCATGTCCCAAGTGAAAGAACATTAATTTCGCTTGTGAATGAGGGTCGGACTGCAGGAGCCATCTGGTTTCATACCTTTTGCTATTTATAGAGAGCTATCACACACCTGACAACCAGGTGAGTAAGGGATATGATTGTCCATCCACTGTCAAGTTGGTATTTGTGATAAACCCATGTATATATGAAGCAAGGCTGGCTAATTCGGCCAGACCGTCTTTTACGCGCCTGCGCATAATGTCCCGAATAGCAATTCGCCGTGGAGACTTAATATGCTACACCGGAATATAGCTGTGTTGAGTGAGTCGCTGTGTTATTATATTATGACTAATGTTCCTCTGTGAAGTTGGCGGAATCATTGACAAATCGAGGAAGTTCCTGCCGAATACGACATTTGTTAACGGCTCCATTATTGATGTATACAAATTGAAGGTTTTCAAACTTGAGTGTCTCAAATAATGTTGAAATCACCACACAGTCAAGTAATTGATTCTCGGTCGGTTGACACGCCGGTGTGGCCTGACGGCGATGAATCCTTGACTTGGGGGTTTGCTCTGGTCCAACGACGGTATTTACCATGTAGATGTGAAAGCAGCCAGGTTTTGGAAGAGCTTCTTAGCTCCCAGCGGGATCGAAGTTGATCTAGAATCGTATCTTGGACAGGTTCTCTGAATGACTGGACGAGAAGTGAAACCATTGGTGTGACCAACCATCAGACCATGGGATCAACTCGATCCTAGTTATAGAGACTATAGCCTATAGTCTCATATACGCGATAATAGGATATCAGATAGTCAACCATTAGGTGCGAAGTAACTAGCCTATTAGCTATCCTAATATCGCGTATATGTGAAATCAAAAGTAGTCAACAGTATATTTGCCTAGCCTAGCTAGCGATTGCTGATGTCGGACACTGATATCATCATAGCGCAACAAGCAGTGTCCCAAAGTTGTGAAGTACCTTATATTCAGTGACATAGAATTAGCTCTTTTGAACCAAGTGGAGCAAGGAAGTACCTGATCGACTGTTGGTACCAATAGTCACATGTTGTACCTGAAAATAAACAAATTATGGGCAGACTATTACAAGTAGACCAACAGCAAGATTGATTACCTTGTTGGGATCAGTGTCTCTCCCAAACTTGGTCCATAAGAGCTTACACAGGAGCTAACCAACAGATCAGTCAGCTAAGATTTCCTCTTAGTTGCCTCTGACTTCTCTTCATCCATCTACGCTTTCCCAACCATGAGAATGAGATGAAGTTTTAGCGTTAGTTGGGGTTATATTCCGGTTAATATTGATGTGTTATTTCGTTCATGTCAAATAGAGTGTTTATTCATCATAACTGTGATTTAATAGTCTCATTATTGGATGGCCTGTTGTCATGTCTGAGGCCCGGGGGGGGCACTTAAGTATATAGAGGTAGTATATATGTGCCGCGCGACGGGGTATGTTTTTTGGGCCTCTCGACTTGTAAGACGGGTTTTTGGGCCTCATACTTGTACGACGGGGTATGTTTTTCAGGTTCAATGTGTACGACGGGTTATACATTCGCAAAATACCTTGCACGACGGGGTATGCTTTTTGGCCATTTTGACCTTGTACGACGGGTACGGGTTTTCGAGGTCCCGCGGCACACCCCTATCCAGAATAAGGCCAAGTGCCCCCCCCGGGGTCTGAGGTCAGGTTATCTGGTACCTTTGCCTCAGCCAACTTAACTTCTAGGGTTTATTTTTACAATTTGAACCTTAAACTAAACTTATGCTATGAAAATTAATTGATACAAGAACAATGAACTAATGCCATGAAAGTTATTTAGTTCCCGGGGGGGGGCACTTAAGTGTATAGAGGTAGTATATATGTGCTACGGGGTATGTTTTTTCGGCCTCTCGACTTGTACGACAGGTTTTTTGGCCTCTTACTTGTACGACGGGGCATATTTTTCAGCTTCAATCTGTACGACGGGGTATGCTTTTGGCCATTTTGACCTTGTACGACGGGTACAGGTTTTCGAGGTCCCGTGGCATACCCCTATCCAGAATAAGGCTAAGTGCCCCCGGGTTTAGTTCATGAATTTGTTTTGGTGCTTCATGAAGATGAGATCTCTGAAGGGCCGCTGTGTAGGTTTGCCCGTGTCCCTAGGGGTTAAGGGTAGATATCAGTTATTAAACGCTTGGTTGAGCAGCTTGGTGTCTCCACTGTATGACAGGTTAGGAAGACATCAGATTTGGTCTCGCATGGTGCTTTGCTATAGCATAAATATACCGTAGAACAAACTTTCGGCTTTGATCAGTGTGTCTTGATTATGTGTGACTTAAATTATGTAAAAACAAAGAAATATAATAAGTATGATTATTAATGTGTGTGTGTGTAACTTCTGTGCAATATCATAACATCTTAATAAATACTAGTGTGTTATGAATAGAAAGTTGTGAGGTATGTTAAAATGATTGAATATTATTATGTGTAAGGTTATTGGGTTGCGTGGTAATGGGTGACAGTAATTGCCCTGGCCAGTTTTTAAGAAAGCTATGATTTTTTCCCTATGGCTTTTGACCTAACAGGTCCGCACGGGGTGTGAACCTGCTATAATCTTCGACCAATGGGACCGGTGTAGGCCAGGACTGGTTTTCAGGATCACACCCCTGCCAGGGTTTTTTAGTCAGATGGCTAGAATAATATGACATTACCTAGATATATTATTGGTACAGGGGTAGAATGTACTTGTTATCAGCATCAATTAATCATCAGCAAGAACTAAATATGTACGCATTTTTATCGAGATTATGAAAATACAGATTTGGTTATGTTTCACTGTAAAACCACCTCCTCTATTCCCCTTGTCTTTAACATTAAACCATTAAATATCTAGGTACAGTACATAACATCTCTTTCATCCTTTCCTTCTTGCTTTTGTAGTGTTACTGATAAGAAGTTTGTGTGTTATTAATGCAGCACTGTAACTTTGTCATCTCTCTCTGTTTCAGGAATATCAACTTACCTCAACATCCATTTGGTCAGGAAGTCAACCAAACACTGCAGTATATATGGATTATTGATTTTCCTACAAACCTTGGCTAATGGTGTTACCTTGTAGTGCCTCAGGAAAGGAAGACCCTTGATTAAAATACCCCTCCCATGTGTGCATAGCATCAGTGCATTAAACTAACTAAGACTATGCATGTGCAGCTTTTAGACCATACCTGCATAAAATCCCAGCGAATTTTGAAGATTTATTATGTCGGGAGAATTAAACCGCACGATTCCTAGGGCGAGGAGATATCCGACTCTTGGCCCCACTCCCGTGGCACAGCGGTCTCCATTTTCACGGACGGGCGTATCTTCTGAACAGTCACCGATTTTCAAGCCAGCTAGCCGTCTCTCGTCAGCTAAGAAAGATACTGCTAAGATGGATCAATTACCAACGTCGTTTGATGAAAATCTGGCCAGTGGGATGTATGAAGCCGTGACTCACTGGCGAGATTCCTTCAAAGTACTCTATGAGTTTTATCAAAGCAAAGTCATGTGTGATGTTGAGATTATTGTTGGCAGCAAAGCGATACGATGTCACCGCGTGGTTCTGGCTTGTGTCAGTCGCTATTTCCTGTCCATGTTTACATCTCAGATGTCAGAAACCCACAAGGAGTCAATCACCATTCAAGACATTGAAGAAGACTCGTTGCTAAATATCATCGAATTTGCATACACTGCCAAGATCAAGTTCACTACAGAGAATGTTCAATCTCTGCTTTTTGCATCATCTATCCTCCAGATAGAAACTGTGGCCAATGCTTGTGGTGAGTTCATGAAGACCCACATGCACCCAAGTAACTGTATCGGCATACGAATGTTTGCTGAGCAACATGGCCGCCAGGATCTCATTGCCAAGGCTGATCAGTTTATCCAGGATCAGTTTTTGGGTGTTGTTGAGTGTGATGAGTTTATGTGCATGGCTCCGGAGCGGTTGGAATGGCTTGTATCGTCGAGTGATGTGAACATTCATAGTGAAGTGGAGGTGTATGAGGCGGTGATAAGATGGGTGAAACACGACCCTGATGAAAGATGTCAGTACCTGCCTTCACTCATGGCCAAGGTGAGTTGTTAGTGCTTAGTACATGTTAAATGACTGCAAAGGGCGCATCTTCTCACCCCTTATGTTAGAGGATAGAAAATGTTGCTAATTATCTCATAATATATGTAAGATGTATTCATTGACTTGGTGTCTTGACTTGATGTCATCAGCTTGGTGTCTTGACCCTATGTCATCAGCTTGATGTCATTGACTTGGTGTCTTGACTTGATGTCATCAGCTTGATGTCCTTGACTTGGTGTCTTGACTTGATGTCATCAGCTTGATGTATACAGGTTGATGTCATTGACTTGATGTCATCTGGTTGATGTCATTGACTTGATGTCATTGACTTGATGTCATTGACTTGATGTCATCAGGTTGATGTCATTGACTTGATGTCATTGACTTGATGTCATTGACTTGATGTCATCAGGTTTATGCCATTGACTTGATGTCATCTGCTTGATGTCATTCTTGATTCAGGTGAAATTAGGGCTTCTCCCTCCCACCTACCTCATGGAGAAAGTCTGTACAGAGGAAATGGTACGTAAAGACCTCGATTGTCGTGACCGCCTCGATGAAGCCAAGTATTATCAACTGTCTTTGGCACAGGTGCCTGGCATGCAACTCGCCCAGCAAATACTGCCACGCAAAAGCTGCGCTGGTAATTCTTACTCTAGCATATTGGTTGATGTTTCATTTTCCACAACAGGCATATTTACTGATGGTGCTACCATTGTTTTGACCGTTGTGTATAAGGCCAAATGCGATTAAACTGAATGTCCTGATATGTGAGATGATAATTTATGTTGGTGTGATTTTCTTGTTTGTGAGTTGGTGTGTACCAATCAGCGTGTTTTGTGTTCCAGGTGTGATGTTCTGCGTTGGGGGTCGGGGAGGCTCGGGTGATCCTTTCAAGTCCATAGAGGTGTATGACTGTCGCAAAGATCAGTGGCTCCAGGTGGCAGAGATGTCCACCAGGCGGCGCCATGTAGGGATTGTGGCTATTGCCAGTGAGTATATCCCAGTGTCATAATGTAAGCATATGAGTAGACTCATACAACAAGATATTGCGTTGGAAGTGGGTCTAGCTGTGACCAGAACGGTGTTCTTGGTTATTGCAATGAGCAAAATAATTTCATTGTTTACAAACTGCATTGTATTGATTATGGTTAATTATAGAATAGGAGAGATACATTCCTTATATACATATATAATATTATATTACATTTCCTTGGTGTTCATGGTGTATAGGTAAGCTGTATGCGGTGGGCGGACATGATGGGACAAATCACCTGTGCTCGGGAGAAGTCTTTGATCATCTCACACCAACAAGTGGACCAACATATCACCCATGGCCACGCCCAGGTTGGTAATGCTGTCCCTGTAGGTCACTGTAGCAATGAACTGATTCACCTTAATCATTTAATTACTTGATGCACATTCATGGAAACCATCACTAAATTAAAGCGATCAAGAAAAGCATGAATGTTCATATAGTAAGTGGTCTCTGGTTTTAGCCTCTGTTATATATTGAGTCAGCATCTTAAGTGGGTTTTTTTAAAGAATGAAAGAATGCCCCATATTGCTAGTGTTGAGAGCCTGTTTGTGTGCTCGGCAGACGAGGCATTGGGCTGGCCAGCCTGGGCAGACCCATCTATGCAATAGGGGGTTTGGACGACACCACGTGCTTTAACACAGTCGAACGTTACGACATGGCCTCCAACTCGTGGAGCCGCGTGCAGAACATGAACTTCTCAAGAGGAGGCGTTGCTGTCACCACAGCCAGAGTGAGTCATGTCCACCCATCCCTCTACATCTCATCAGCCATCTCTGCTTATCTTTTCCATTTTAAATTTAGATTAAGTGAAAGTATTTCTGTACAGAGTTAACTTCCATTTTCTAAACATTTTGTTCTAAACTTACCCTATGCCTTACAATACTCTACCTTAACTTATGCATGGTGATAACCTAAGCTTATCTTAACTTATTCACACTTAAAGCACCATTAAATTACCTTGCATTGGTCTTAATCTGACCTCATCTTACATTGCCTTACCTTACCTTAAATTGCCTTACCTTACCTTACTTTACATTGCCATTACTTAGTCTAATTCACATTGCCTTACCTTACCTTAGTTTCCCATGCATTGCCATAACTTACCCCTCCTAAAATAGCCTTACCTTACCCATCCTTTCATTATCTTAACTAACCTTACCTTACATTGCCTTACCTTAACTTAACTAATTTCATTTAACTTAACTCAACTTGACTTAACTGACCCAGCATCATGTTGATCACAGGGCTTCATCTATGCCCTGGGTGGTAATGATGGATCAGCCTCACTCGAATCCTGTGAGCGTTATGATCCTCACCTTGACAAGTGGTCGCTGATTGCTCCAATGAACAAGCGCCGTGCCGGATCTGGTGTGGCTGAACTAAACGGAAAACTATACATGATAGGTGAGCTCTCTCAAGGTTATCATTTATTTATTACACTCATCGGTGAGCTATAATTCTTTCCTGTATATTGCCAGTAGGCGTGACCCAATTCTCTGGATCCTTGTTTATTCCCTTTATTATCTTTGCCATAGAAGAAAGCCATCCATCTGTTGGCGTGTCAGTGCATGTAGTGAACTCATGAAGCATTGTGATTGATATTTTTTTGTATTTTTCCATATCATATAGTTTCTGTGGTCATCAGGTGGTTACCGACCACTAGTGTGTTACATGTCTATGAAAAACTAGTAGCAGTAGCTTATTCCTGTATCAGCATTCAGTGTTGTTGTTTCGCATCATTGAGCTGTCAAAGCTTTCATGTTATTTCCCTCTCACATAGGTGGTTTTGATGACAACGCCCCTCTCGACTCCGTTGAATGTTACGATCCGAACTCTGACACGTGGACACTGGTGATGAACATGTCATGTGCACGGGGAGGGGTAGGTGTGGCACCCCTGGCAGGCCGCCTCTATGCCGTAGGGGGCCATGATGGGGGGCAGTACCTGGCCTCGGTCGAAGCTTACGACCCTGTGGAAGACACGTATGTATATGTCATACTCTTGAGGCATGTGTTTCAAAGCTTATTCTGAGACATGTACTATTTTCAAATAGTGAAATATCAGATATATGATGAAATGATTTACGACCCATGATCTTTGATTGATTTAATTGTGTAGTCAATTTGTGAAATCAAGTTATATTGTATTATTTTCAACCTTTTCACCATCTGAAGTCAGTTTTTATATCTGAATGCCCCATGCACCAAGAAATTAGACTCCTGGGCATTCCTCCCACAATATCTTCACTACATTGGTGCTGTTCATATTTGTCACTTTTGAAAGCCATAATGGGCTTCCCTTTAATATACTTTAGCAATATTAAATTTCTCTGAAAAGAGTGGTCAAAAGAGTTTTTGATGGGACAGTGTCTGGCATTGTGGGGATTTCACAGTCTGCCTTTAAACAGATAACCCTGTGACTAGAGACAGGGGGAAATGTTGCTGCTAAAGGCCCCTGTCAATTACAATATATAACATGCGAAGCTAAACACTAAATGATGATGAGCTGTGACATAATCATGGAATCTCCTTTTACGGTAGCTTCTGGACAATTTAAACAGTTTTGAAAAGTTATATTTGTGGAAAGGAACTTAATTATATGAATATTGAACATTCTTTGTAAAGGTTATTCAGAATAATAAGTTGGCTAAGTTGTTGGTGGTTGATTTGTTGATGGCTAGATTATTGATGGCTAAGTCGTTGAAATCGTTGATGGCTAAGTCGTTGATGGCTGAGTCATTGATGGCTGAGTCGTTGATGGCTAAGTCGTTTATGGCTAAGTTGTTGATGGCTGAGTCGTTGATGGCTAAGTCGTTGATGGCTATGTTGTTGATGGCTAAGTTGATAATGGCTAAGTTGTTGATTGTTAAGTTGTGGATGGCTAAGTTGTGGATGGATGAATTCTGATGGATAAATTGTTGCTCTGTACAGTTGGTGTAGCGTAGCATCCATCAGCTCGAGTCGGGCGGGGGCTGGTATCGCCACATTGAGCTGTCATCTGGAGAATCTACAAGATGTGACAACGAAACAGACACTCTCTGCTGCAGGTGATTCTATAGTTATAATTTAGCTCGTCTAAACACCCTGCTAATGTATTGTTTAATGTTTTTTTTTTACTCATTGTGCTTCATGACAGACTTCATTACCCTGCCCATCAATGAGGCACACCTAATGCTTTGCTGTCTACTCAAGATACCTGCTGATCATACACACTGTTAAAAGACTGCCATTTCCATCATTGCTATCTGCAATGATATGGGTTGCGGACTGATATACAGAGTCACTATTGTTAGTCTGCCTTTTTTTGAATAGGTATTTACTAAATCATGGGGATAAAACCTTTTGACTAAGGTTTACCATTTTGGTTTTACCATTTTGGTTTTAAATAGAATCTGAACTATAATCATGGTCAATCACCTATTCAGTGTCTCTTCCCATGTATATCTGTTCAGTCAGTGGATGGTTAATGCAATCTTGCCTATGTGTTACATGTGCTCTGGCTTTGTTGTGGAAATGATTTGCCATTTGAATCATCGTATGCCTTAAGCTTCAGCCTTGATAGCAAGGGCATCAGATGGGTGTTGGATTTAAGCCCAGTC
This sequence comes from Urechis unicinctus, assembly GCA_034190875.2. Classification (NCBI taxonomy): domain Eukaryota; kingdom Metazoa; phylum Annelida; class Polychaeta; order Xenopneusta; family Urechidae; genus Urechis; species Urechis unicinctus. Next base: position 71,230,913 of record CM067353.1, on the reverse strand, counting down.
AATGAGAGGGTTGTTGAATTGAGCCTGTTAGCTGAGAGAGATATTGGATTGTGTCTATTTGATGAGAGGGATGTTGGATTGCATCTATTTGATGAGAGGGATGTTGGATTGCATCTATTTGATGAGAGGGATGATGGATTGCATCTATTTGATGAGAGGGATGATGGATTGCATCTATTTGATGAGAGGGATGTTGGATTGCATCTATTTGATGGGAGGGATGTTGGATTTAGCCTATTCATTGAGAGGGGGGTTGATTGAATCTGTTTGCTGAGAGAGATATTTGATTGCATCTATTTGATGAGAGGGATGTTGGATTGCATCTATTTGATGAGAGGGATGTTGGATTGCATCTATTTGATGAGAGGGATGTTGGATTGAGCCCAGTCATTGAAGAGGGGTTGAATTGAGCCTGTTTAATGAGAGGGATGTTTGATTGCATCTATATGATGAGAGGGATGTTGGATTGCATCTATTTGATGAGAGGGATGTTGGATTGCATCTATTTGATGGGAGGGATGTTGGATTGCATCTATTTGATGAGAGGGATGTTGGATTGCATCTATTTGATGAGAGGGATGTTGGATTGCATCTATATGATGAGAGGGATGTTGGATTGCATCTATATGATGAGAGGGATGTTGGATTGCATCTATATGATGGGAGGAATGTTGGATTGCATCTATTTGATGAGAGGGATGTTGGATTGAGCCTGGTCAATGAGAGCGGGGTTGAATTGAGCCTGTTTAATGAGAGGGATGTTGGATTGCATCTATATGATGGGAGGGATGTTGGATTGCATCTATTTGTTGAGAGGGATGTTGAATTGAGCCTGGTCAATGAGAGCGGGGTTGAATTGAGCCTGTTTAATGAGAGGGATGTTGGATTTAGCCCAGTCAATGTGAGGGGTGTTGAATTGAGCCTGTTTGCTGAGAGAGATATTGGATTGCAACTATTTGATGAGAGGGATGTTGGATTTAGCCAAGTCAATGAGAGGGGTGTTGGGTTGAGCCTGTTGGATGAAAGGGATGTTGAATTGAGCCTGGTCAATGAGAGGGATGTTGGATTGCATCTATTTGATGGGAGGGATGATGGATTTAGCCCAGTCAATGAGAGCGGGGTTGGATTGAGCCTGTTTGATGAGAGGGATGTTGGATAGAACCTGGTTATTAGTGTTGGATTGAGCCTGGTAATGAGAGCAGTATTTGATTGAGCCTGTTTGATGGGACCAGTGTTTGATTGACCCAATCATTGAGAGGGGTGTAGGAGTGACCCTGGTCGATGAGAGGGAGTTGGATTGAGCCTGGTTTATTAGAGGGTGTTGGAAAGGGCCCGGTGAATGAAAGGGGCATTAGATAGGGCCCAGTAAATGAGAGGGATGTTTATAGAGCCTGGTCAGTTAGTGGGTTTATGATTGATTTGAGTCAATGCGAGGCGTGTTGAATACAGTACGTTCAATCAAACAGATGTCTTCATCAAAGTTATCACTATAATCTAAAATGACGAAAGGGAATGTAATTCAATCACCATTCATTATGTGTGTCTGTGTCAGGCCTGAAGAGGTGGAGCACAGGTACACGTATGTGCTGCACTGTCCAGTGTAGTATAGTGGCCCAAACCAGTTACCTGCCACAAATCGACTCCGTGCCAAACAATCGTCACTGTTGATGGTTGAATTCTGTGAACATGCATTAAAATTTGTGCTATCCAAAACTAATATTGTCTCTTTTATGTTTGTCAAAAAAAAATGCAAGGCCACCTATTGAAAACATTTTGTCATGAGTTAACTACCTTGAATCTTGTGTTTATGACACACCCCTCTTAAGCAACTGATTTTGGGGTAAAAAGTTAAGTTTTACAGTAAGTGTTTGGGAGATGTGAGACAGTTATTGTCTTAGCATGTCTTCAGCTTATGTCCAGTAAAACATGATTGCTTGTCGTGAATGGGGTGTGGGAGCTTGGTTGAATCTTTGTTACTGTCAAATAATTGTTCACATGGTTTGTTAAAGACTCAAGGGAGCTATTTATTTCTGGGGACACGGGTACAAGGGGGATATGTGCTTTTCCAGTACTCAATATCCTATGATATGCACCTCATGTAACTCGGGAAATGCTCATTGAATTATCTCGCGTTGTGTTAGATGGATGTTTGATTATATATACAACATGGCAAACCAATGCATTAGTTCTTGAGTTCCGGTGTTAGTGTTCCAGGAGGTGGATGGTTGGATCTTTGTGTAACAAGCCTGTTGCCATTTTTATATATATTTAAGCTGTACATCATATGCTAAATTTGATGGTTAGATAAAAATCCAATAGGTTGGTTTTCAGAGGCATGGCACTAGCTACTGACATGTGGACTAATGTATATCCCATGTTATATCATCAATATAACCCTGTGGCGGAGTAGATTAACTTGAGGTGACGTTGTCATCATTGACATAGATGCACTACATGCAACGATTCTATGCAGTATGTGTGGATGATCTAATACCTGAATGCTGTCTTTGGTGATATGTACCTAGTTTCATTTGCGTAGTTAGTGGATACATTATACTAGTATGTTGCGTGCTGAACCAAGAGGGTCTTCTCTTGCTGGGGCTCAATGGAAGAGATGGCAACCGAATTCCACATTGCTCAATCCTCCAATTGAATAATGTTATCACTTGTCTGTGGTAGTCTTTCTTGGTGATGTTTGTAAAAGTGCTTATAGCATAGAGTCAGTGGTGATAAGATATCTTAGTAGTGATAATGGGCAATATTCTACTGTCAGCAAATGGTCACTCTGAATAACATCAATTTATTATCAGGGTTTTTTTATGGAGCAATCTTGTAACTTATGGGGGTGATGCAATAATGTTGTGTATGTACCTGTGTGAATGCCAGTTTTGGGGTTTTATGTTTTCGCTGTACAAGATCTGAAAGGTTGTAATTGTTATATACACCGTGCAACATTGGTTGTGTCAGATTCCAGGATTGCTGAACACCATGCATGAATGATGATTCATTTTTCAATTCTTTTCAAATTCCAGTTGGTTTATGTTGGAAAAACTCCAGCTTTCAGAGTTTCCGTGACCTACGTTGACTTTTGTGAACATGAGATGGTTGGTGGGTTTATTTGAGTTCATTTCTGTTGTGTGTGTGTTCAGCTGGAAACCTCTAAACTCCTCACTCTGAAGCATGCTGGTACCTACTAAACCCTCTCCCCAAATGCTCGCAGCTTTCTGCCTCATATAATCCAGGGGTGTTTATGTTATGTTTGGTTGTGGAAACTCATTTTTTGTTGTTAAATATGGGTATGGTGCTTATTGGTCCAAAGAACTTTGTGTTCAGTTGTCTGGTGCCCCATGCTGGACTCATGGAAACAGAAGAATCGTTAAAAAAATATTGTTAATCGTTTTGTTTACTGGAATTGTAAGTTGATATCGCATTTTCTGAATAATGGTGTGATTTTATTTGTTGTGACTTGGCATTGAGATTGGATGGTTACCTACTTTGACTTCTTGTATTGATCTGCAGTGGGGGTATTTAAAATATGATGTCAAAGAATGAAGAAAAGGCTAATAATGTTATTTCTTGTGATATATTTCTTAAGGTAACAGTGTGATTCATATTTTCTGTTTAGGTGTTGAGCTTAAGAAATGCAATGTAATACATATTTCTTAGAATAATCAAGCAATAGACAATGCTTTTCCCATCAGCTTGTTGATGGTATATTAGTTAGGTGTTTGTTTATTTTTTGGGCTTGAATAAGTTGGGTACCTTTTTCTGATAACATTCTTCCCTTCCAATTACCTCACTTACCATATGGTTGAATTCTTTGCCTAGTGTTATCTAGTTGTTTGGCTTGTATGCTTTTGAGAACTTCATGTTGTTTTATCGCTGTTTTCCTATTATTTTTATAGTTTATTCAGACTTTTAAAAGATACTTAATTAATATTTATACAAATTGTTTCATTCCAAATGTCAGTAATATAATTGACTTATTTCATAAACTTAATGGGTGATATCCTGTGTATTTAACTACCTGGAGCTTCTCGTAGTTGCACCGACTCGATTATGAGATCCAACCATTGTAAACTAGCAACACAGGTGATGTGATGCTTCAGGTGGCTTGTGCTTGTTGCTTTGTTTGTCTCCTCTCTCAGAGCAGTTGTATTTTGACAGTAAAATTATCATAAAATCTATCATGCTTCTCCTCTATGTATGTTGTATAGTGAAACTTTTGAGAGTTTATGTCTTGGTCGTATGATGGACCATATTGTAACCCATGATTGGGCTCCCTCCCACCATATGTTGGCTGAGCATTCCATACTTCTGTCTCCAAATTTGTCCCCTTTTTATTTGGGTTTAAATAATTTAGACAATACTGGTTTATACTGCTACTGGAAAAATAAATGCCTAGGATTTTTGGCAAAATCATTGTTTGGACAGAGATAAGTAATTATTCAGCAGAAGTAATCAATCATAGACCTTTTTTGTCAGTTTATGGCAAGTTTTGTTATAAAACAAGCAAGCAGTCCAAAAGCATACATGGTCCCTCTGTCAATATCTCCTATCAAACTAAAATCAAATGTTTAACCTTTGATCCTCTATTGATAACATGCATACAATTTTCTCATTCAATGCCAACTGCACGGTGAATTGAATTGAGCTTGCACAAGTAGCCGATCGACTGTTGGTCTTATTGAAACTGCTATTTATTAGCAATCAGTTGACCTATTGTAATCTCTGTCATGCTAAATATTGTGTCTGCTATGACCTTAGATTAGAAAGGTTAACAGTGCCCTTTTCATTTCAATATCACAGCTATATCAAATGTGTCCAGGAATCTGACCCGTTTTAGCATGCCACTCAAGTGGGTAATGTGAAATAGATTTAGGACTGTCACCATGAGTCTATTGAATACATAGGAAAATTATAAACATTTTGGTTAGTCTTGTCATAGTGTTTAGTTATTTTGCCATGATTGTTTATCGTACCCAGATAACATTTAATTGTTCATTAGCACACAAGGCAACCAAACAAGCTTATGTTAACCTGCACACTGCATCATGAGATTGAACTAACCTAACATAAATATCTGTTGAGCCCATTAACCATTTTAAAAACTGATCCCCACAAAATGTAAAACATGGCTGATTGTTAACCTGAATTATTGTGGATGCACATTTCTCTGACTACAATTATAAGTTAATTATGGTTTATGAGTAATAATATTTAATAAACATGTAAAAATACAATAGCACAAAAAACAATTTTTTTCATTTATAATCACATGATAGATTCAGTTTTGATATTTGGCGATCCCTAGGTTAAATAGAATAGACTTAATATTGAGAGCTAAGAAGGGACTTGAATCTGTCGCCGTCCTCAGCATCTCTTGGCACGAGTGGGCCAGACCACACACCTCAAAGTGACGCTTGTTGCTCCTGGAAAAATCACATTCCATTCATTTGTGATCCAACAAACGATACTGATGATTTCATGACATATATTAAATGACCCAGAAAATAAAAATAAAAATGTCCACATAAAGTGTATTTAATCACACAAAGAAGGAATTCATCCTACTTCATTTTGGAGAGTTTCTGGAGTAAGATGGAGACTTTTTCCAGTAGCGACTGGTGCGTGGCTGGTGCAGTCCACATGAGTGAGATGGCCTGGAACCAGGAGGCTGAGCCACAGGTGATGAGGAACGAGTCCAAGTGGTCACTCTCCACACACAGGTGGACATAGATGTCCAAAGCTGTTGAACTCACAGCCTGTCACATAGTACATCATATAATAAACACATTATATAGTCATGATCCGGCTGCGAAGAATAAAAACCAACACTCATGGTTTCTGAGACATTACATTTCACATATAAAGATAGATTATAGATATAGGTAATGTAATGTCAGAGTTCAAAGGAGAATGGATCCTGCCTTGTTGGCTGGTCGAAGAAAAGGAAGCAACAGGGGTGTGGCCTGGTAAATAACAAACAGCTGTTTTCCACCAGAGGTCAGAACTCGCTCCCTTAGTTCTTCCAGTGCTCGAGCACACTTGTCCACTACAACCAATAAACGGTCTTATATAATAGCACCTGTCTAATTAGGTTAGATCTATAAATAGAATTAACTTGAGGTTGGTGGGCTAGGTTTTATGGTTCGATCGGGCCAGGCATTTCTTATTCAGAGATGAAAGTTTTGTGAAAAACCCTGAAAATGTTTATGAGATGTTGATTATTGCCAATATGAGCGCCGCATTGTGGCTGCCGTAAGAAAGCACATGCCAGTACCGAAGGCACGAAGCCCCACTTTGAAAAATGGAGCTCTCAGGTGGATTCTGGTGAATCAGGAGAATTTACTGACAAAATCTCAGATTCCGGAAAAATCCGGAACACTTTCATCTCTGCTTATTGGCGATGAATACCTGAACAGTTTCTAAATGGACATAGACCCACTCTCTTAACAGGGACATTACCTTGTGTAAGAGAAATCAGCACAATCAAACATGCCAGGAACTTTTCATGAGACTCTTGATGGTCAGTGTTGTCCAGCATGGTGTCCTTTTTGTGAGTGTCAGGTGTGGTGAGGTAGGAGGTGTACAGGTGTTCTCCCAGACGTCGCAGGGTGGTGATTAAAGACTGACACACAACATCAAACACCAATGAGCCAGGATAGGGATTCCAATGCATACAATCAGCAGGGATGACACAAGGACTTGTCCTCAATCATATCTATTGATTCATGACAGAGATATTGTGAATTAACCTGTTGCTTTAAGCTGGCGTCAATATAACGTAATCCCCAGTAGAGGAAACGTAAGATGGGGAGGAGGGATGGGCTTGAGGATCGAGACACCGAGTGGATCTCTTGGATCAGCTCCACCAGCTGATGGATCATCTGGATACAACATAGTCAGACAACAATAATGAAATTGGACACAAACTCCTAAGGCATTCACAAATACACATCATTGCCAACAGATTTCAGACCTTGTCTTCTTATGATGCACAATACAATAAGAGCCACATTCTTTTCGGGTGATTATTCATCTGCCAGCTTATGTCTTCGAGCGATTATTTTTATCAGTTAGCATTTGTCTTTGAGCGATTATTTTGAACAGTAAGAATTTACCCTTGAGCTATTACTTTTATCAGTTCACATTTGTCTTTGAATAATTAACTTTATCAGTTCACATATGTCTTTGAATCATTATGGACCTGAGTGCATTTGTCTTTGGGCAGTATGTGTAGGTTGTGAGATGATGTGATGCCAGACACCGGCGGTTGCAGGCTGGCCTCGGCAACACAGTCCAATAAACCAAGAACCAATTGAGTTACACCTCTGGTTGGTAGAACATGCTGTAACACACAGTTAGATGAATCAATGGAAGGCTCATCACATTTCATTCATATAGTCACAACATGGTTTGCTTGGAAATGAAGAACATCTTGGACTTTTAGATGAAGATAAATAAATAGCGAAAATGACAGATGAATGGATGTCTTGTCACAAATATACAGACTGTTGACAAGGGCACATCATGAGGAGAAAAGATGTACCTAAGCTGTACCTGACAGATTAAAGGAGATCGTGAAGGGAGAGAGAAACACCATTCAGGAAAAAGACTTCACCTTAGTTTTGCTGCTACTTTGCATGGTTTTGATTTGCTTTGATGGTGCTGTAGTTGTGCATTGGTTAGGATTGAACACACCATGTGGAATCTCAGCTGAAGAAGTCGGTCTTTTCTTCTGCCGTGTCATCAGTAAACACAAACACAAAATATTGCAATAGCATTAACTGAGGTCACTAATAGCAGGGATCTTAATAGTTTACTAAAAGAGTTTGTATTACAAAAGGTTGGAAAAGGGGTACTTTTCATTACTTACTTCTATCAAAATGATACAGAACTTCAGTAATGATGACAGTGAACTTAGATATAACTATCAATAAACCAGCACACTTAAATATGAAAGAATCATTTAGACTTAATAAGGCACCAACCAGGAGATTTGCCAATCTTCCTTGTAGACAACAATGTTGTTTCTCCAAGGAGCTGTGTTGACTTTGCAAGGTGTCAACCTATAGGAAAATAAACAGAAAACCCCCCAGACAATTAATGGCATCTTAGTGCATGGGTATTTCATTGGATGGTGTTAGCAGATAACAATGGCGGGGATCAATAACCTTTGCTGTGAAACATCATATGATGATACTGTTCAAGAAAATGTATTAAAATCAGCTATATGCAGATGGTCACAAAGCTATGTTGTACAATTCATCAGTCAATGATCACTGCTACCATACTTGGTGGACAAAGACAGACAAGCAGGCACACACTCTCCACAGCTTCATCATCCATGAAAGCCATTTATGCAAAGACTTACATGTGTAGAATGCAAGAAATTAACCTTCTGAAATTGATGACCACTAACAAATATATGACAAGTACATATATGGTACCCTATAATACCAAATGAAAGTTGGAGCACAGTAGTTGTCCTCACTTGACAGTCAATGTGTTGCGGCCATGCTCGTGAGAGATTCAAACAGAAACCTTGCAGACACAACTGGACTGCTTTGTTCATGAAAATTTCAATAAAGGATGGGCCGGTCACCGTAAGCCAAGCCAGTAAGGCTGGGTCAAAGATAGCATCATCATAACTGAGTTTTAATCTTTATATCCACGACCAAATTTCACAAAAAATTAGACCCACAAGCATGCAATGATAATTTCTGATCACAGAAATGGCGACGTATTGTCAGAGACCACAGTGCCGTGCAGCTGAAAGACTGAATACTTTAAACTTTTTGTTTCCAAAGAGCGGTTGCTTAGCAGCTAGCTAGGCAACTTCGTTCCAAATATGGGGCTGGAGCCCCTCCTGAACAGAGGTAGATATTTATATCTAAATCAATACCTGAGTTCGCAAAGAATTGTTGGAAGATTTCAATGCTTCAAAGTTTTGAGTGAGCCTTTTATTGTCCTTTGTTTTCTGTTTCAAGGCTTCTTCCAGTTGTCTGATTTCTTGTTTGTGGGTCTGAAATGTAATCATAATATAGCGATACTATGCGTAAAATTCATGCCAGTCATTCATGAACAACTAATGATGATGATTATGAATAGAAATAATCACCTCCTGCAAGTCCAATATCCTTGCCTCCATTTGAATCTCCATTGATTGAATGGCTGCCTCTTTCTCATTGACTCGCTGTGTGCGCTCATGTAGTATATGAAGCTCATTCTACACACAACAGGCCAGATTAACATCAGCTGCAGTCATGAGAAACATGTATTTATCTGACGTGAATACCACCACCAAGAACAAAGAGAGCACTGCTAGTAGACAGTCAAGTGCTATGCATAAGCAGAGTTCTTACAGTTGAAAACTAAATTCAATAACCAATCAACACCCTTATTCGTTGATTATTTTGCATCACCTTTAGTTTTTGTTGATTGCAATGAGTTCAGCATAAACATCTCCCATGTCAGGTATTGACTTCATAATATCACTGTCTGATGGATACTGAGCCTCACACATCACAGAGGTGTGGCCTTCTTCCTGTGAGAAGGTGTTTGTTGGCAGGCTGGTATAAAGAGTGTCATTATCACCATCATCTGATGTCAGAGGTGTTTCAAGAAGCCTGGAAGAATGCCTTCCTATTCTTGCTGAATGCCTCAAGCGGCGATCATGTAATTGCTGTTGGTGTTGATGGTTTGTCTTTGGGATGTTCATCCTCGTTTGATCCTTGCCTATAGGAAACATTTACCATATTTAATATGCAGTGTTAACCTATTCACCACCAGTGCCCTGTTTTCCCCTGGTACACTATGCACCTAGCTACCAGTCCCTTGTGTACCCCAGTTTCCCAGAGACACATCACTGACTAAATAACGATTTATCAAAAAAGCATTATTATTTGCCGTGATATTTGTTTCAATAGACATAATACTCAAATAGCTGTTATTGAAACAACATATTGCGCTTCCTGTCAGCATTGTTTAATTTAGCCAAGAATGGACCATATTTAGCATTTTCGACAAGACGTCTGTTATCTACAACGCTTATGTTATGTTTTTTATATTGACTAGACCCTAATTACGTACTTCTCAGCGGCTGCGCTATGTAAAAGTCTGGGAAGAGGGTGTCATATGTTATAAATAGATAAATCATAATCAAGACGACTGTTATCTACAACGCTTATGTTATATATTTTATATTGACTAGACCCTAATAACGTACTTCTCAGCGGCTGCGCTATGTAAGAGTCTGAGAAGAGGGTGTCATATGTTATAAAAAGAGAAATCATAATCCATTATGTCATCGGTAAGGCGATAGATCGCCGGATAGTCTACGATCACCGTTCCATATTTCATCTTCACATGGCCCAAAAGCCGACCTGCGTGCGCAGCTACTAAAATCATGAATAACAGGATTATGAACATGAGCTTTGGAGCCTACCGAGCAACTTAAACACATTTTCATCACGCAATGGTTTTTGAATAGGGATTTACCTTCATAAATATTCAACATTCCCGGTTTAGCAGGAAATGGTGGCGAGGGCATGGTTCCCGGTAAACTGGGAAATGGTGGCTAGGGCATGATTCCAGGTAAACTGGGAATTGGTGGTGAAAGGGCATGGTTCTCGGTTAACTGGGAAATGGTGGCGAGGGCATGGTTCCCGGTAAACTGGGAATTGGTGGTGAAAAGGCATGGTTCTCGGTTAACCGGGATTTGGTGGTGAAAAGGTTAAACCAATGTTTTATGGATCAGTTCATAAATGTAGGGTGTGGAGTAGCCCGGTTAACAGACCTAACTACTACCTGTTAGGTCTGGCGTTTGGCCTATTCAAAATGTGGTTGACAACTAAAGATTGATCTCACTGACTTTCATAGTTAAACAAATACAAAGATGAACAATATCTGGTTATTCTTAAACATCTTACGCAGTGAACAACGACACAACTGGTTTGAAGCATGCATCCATAAACATTAATTTTCTTAACTCTTGCCCAAATCTTTACAAATTGTGACCTGATTCACCAATAACCCAACAGTTGGATCGATTACCTTGTTGGAGCACAAAATCCCTAACTTGGCTCAAAAGAGCTATTTACTACTGTTGTTACGGTGTGCGGTAGTTTCGTACACCCGCGTTTCGTACACAGGTCGTTTCGTACACCGATGGTCGTTTCGTACACAAGACATGAACACAGGTCGTTTCGTACACAAATGGGAATTGTTTCGATAATACGCAGACATGAACACTGAATACGATGTGTCTGCTCATATGCCTGTTATTGTTATCTTTTTCGAATTATGACATCGTAGGTCATTTTTTTGCATTAATCATGAGTTATCCAGATGTTACGTCTTACCTGGCGAGGATGGTCAACTCGGCCTTGAGTTAATCGGCCACAATTCAATTCGGCCATTCAATTAATGTGAAGACTAAAATAAATTAAATGAAACAGCAGTAGTAATTATATAGTAGGGGATTTATTATAACAAACCTTTCAGATCTAACCGTTGGGGTTCACCATATAAAATTTAATCAATTCTAGTTAAAATAATGAATTTATTGAATGCCAATTCATAGTACAGTAATATGAGTTTCTCAAAGATCTAGCCATTCAAAACGTACATCGTTAGTTATGTTATGCAGAAAGCAAAATAATGTGTTACTTATATATACTTGTCTATACATATACACACATACCAGGGGCGTAGCCAGGCTTGAAGGAATATTACGCATTTACGGGGGAGAAATCTACAGTTCAAATTGCTGTTGCGTACGTGCGTAAGTGGGTATCGCTGGCTACACCCCTGCACAATCACATTAATATACGTAACCACCCACGTATACTTGCGCCAGGACCCACACGTTTAAATGACCTCTCGGCTGTTTCTCCTTTATAAGGAACAACTTTTCTTGCATTTGCGGTAATAAGAAGGACACGTTTAATACCTTTGATATTTCTTGTGCTTTCCTGGCACGAGGTAAAAGGCCAATGCGACCTGATTTAAAACTCGTCTGAGCATGGACTCTCCACACCCAATGAGGCTCTCACGACTCACTGTAGGTTCCATCACAGTACCAACTTTCGCTTTCAGTTCTAGAATATATTACAAGCAAGAGTAACCTGTACAAGATCACAGCAACGTAACACATGGTGGGTTGTGAAGACGTTGAGTATATGATAACATAAGCGATTTTATTGGCATAGATTTTACAGTGATTTGTCTTTATCTCGGTTACCCCTGTTGACACAGCCAACGATGGCACAGCCAACGATGGCACAACCAATGATGGCACAATCAACGATGGCACATAAATTTCGTATTATGAAATGACCCCTTTGATCAATGAAGAACGTGGGAAACATAACGCGCCGGCACGTTCCAATCTACCTCTCGTCAAAGTGCAGCGCGCTGGCGGTAGCTTATACTCCAACATGGCGGCACCGGACCGTGTGACGTCACATGGGAAGACAATGTGGTCCATTTGAATTTTTCGAGTCAATGTCGAGGTCGTATGCTCGTCACGTGACCTAGCATCCAGCCCCACCACGCACGGGTTGTTCGCTTGATTGCCTTCACAGCTGCAACAATTCCCCCTCCCGCATCCCCCTAATTAATGTTTGAATCACAATACATTGCATATCTTAAACGTGTATAAACTATTATGTTGTTTGATACTATATGCATCACGTATTAATTGTATATAGAGTAGGGGGAAATACCTACTTCTGCATCACAGCCGTCCAATGTGCCCTGCCTAAACTGCCCAAAACACTCGTTAAAGTTTTTCTATGATTATGCAGTAGTCAATAAAAAAACTTTCAAATGCTGTTAATCAATGATGAGATACAGTATTGTGACATCATATTTGCTCTAGCCCTACAAGACGTCTGCGTAGACGTCTTACCGTTTTTCGAAACAACGCAATGCGAATATTTTTAGATCGATTCAGAAAACTACCAAGCACAAAACATACACAAGTGATGGAGTTATAGAATGCAATGATGTTTTACGGACGATTTTATCCCTTTTCGGCGGGGGATTTCATCCATGGTAATTATTTATAGTTCGATCAATTTGGGAAGCGGTAAAAAGTCAGAAACACAGCAACATGTTTGTTTACAAGTTCAAGACCACATGCATTGCCCATGCGCAGAATGACGAAGTCTAATGCTAAGCCCGGGGGAGGGCACTTAAGTGTAATGATATAGTATACATGTGCCGCACGAAGGGGGTGGTTTTTTCGACATCTCGACTTTTACGACGGGTTAGACAATCGCATAATACCTTGTACGATGGAGTATACTTTTTCTCATTCTCAACGAGTTCAACGGGTACGGGATTTCGAGGTCCCGCGGCACACCCCTATCCGAGTTAGGGTAAGTGCCCCCCACTTGGGATGCTAAGGCAATGCGGGAAATCGCGAGAATTAATAGTTTCCAAAATGGCAGACTTCGTATCGCGATTTGTTCGGAAACGAACTATCGATGGCATTTATTGAAGAATAGCGTCGAGTGGTGGTAAGTTTTTTGGAGCGAAAGGTCTATTTTTTGTAAAGGCTCTTGATATATGTTATTTTCTAGGTGCGAAATATAGCCCTTCGCGAGATATAGTCCAAACGAGATATCGCCGACTTGTGTTTAATGAAACTTCGTAACGGTATAAATTCATGTTACCGTTACGACCGGAGCTATATTTGCTCATGCTAAAATTGCAAAATGTGAAAATGGTATAATGTGAACTTGTCGAAGAAGACAAAACGCGTCGCGATTGTGTAATATAGCCTGGTCATATTCAGTTGCCGTATTTAACGGGGGAGGGATGTGTTTAAATTCCCGATTTTGGTTCCACTGAGACAAGGATGGAGCAGGGTGGTCTACTTGCTGTTTTGATTTTAAAGATCAAAACTAACGTTTTTTGACATATCCGATTTTTATGTTTCAAAACGTAGGAAAATATCTTTTAATCTGACCACGGTAGATAATTTTACATTCTCTCAAGTATTGTGGACATAAATCCGCTGAGAATGTGGTGCTCGGGTTTAATTCTGATTGAATTCCCTGAGTCCATTTTGCACCAGTTGGTCGCTAGGAGGCAGGTCGCGTGACGTCACGTTTGCGGCTCGTCCCAAAACAAATTCGAAGGTGGTATTTCGGAAGCTGAGAAAAATTATACGATCCGCGATTTTTTCCCTGCAACTTTCCTTTCTACTGATTGGTATCTATTAACATGTCGCCATCAGATGAAGATTATGAAGCCTCATTATGTGAAATGAGGACTTATGATGTCCATTGGTATTTATTTGAGACCACACGATTGCGAATAGCAACCGAGTCAGATAATGATGTTGAGAGCTCAGAAACGGATTCCGACTCGGAAAATGAATGCAGTAAAGACGCTTTGACTTTCAGGCCAGTGGAAGTGTGGTGGGTAGAAATTTTTCGTCTCTATTAGTCTAAATATCGAAATGGATTAGTATAGGTAGAAATAACAATTCCGTGTAATGGGGTCTATCTGGCCCACACACCCAAGTCAATAAATTCACCCAGCGCTTTCCCCGAGCGATAGTGACATGTATGATCACATAATTGACTTGGGTGCCTGTGAACTGGCCCCTTTCAGAATTTAGACGTCCTGTTAATATATCTCTCATCAGTGTTTATTTAAAAGACTAAGTCTACTCTTTTGCTCACAAATAAAGTCAGAATGCTCAGAAGAATTTGTGAATCATGGACAAACATGGACTGCTGGGTCAGCTTTTGTTATGTGAATGATCTAACATGGAAATAAAAATGGCTAAAGCTTGATTTGGGCAACCTTTCAGGTGTAGCTGTAACAACTGCGATCAGATGACCACATTGCGGGAATGTGTTTGTTGTCAAAATTACCCGAAGACTCTGGCAACAATAGAAGAGTGGCCATGAATGACCGAACATCCAGGGTTCAAGTCAAACTGTTTCGACCGTAATGTCCTGCTTGCATCCAAATTCGAGTACATACAGATAGATGGACATATAGGGGATGAAGTTAACACAATTGAGTTAGTTATGCCTTTATTGAAGCAAATATAAGACACACAGCCACTTCTGGATATGGACAATGTGTATTCCAAGTGTCCATGGTGTGCAATACATTTGGTAATCACGTTCAGCGCTACATGACAACAAACAACAAAACCAGCAATACATTTATATCTGGAGTACATAGTTGACCAAAAAAAAAGAGTTAAAAAAACATTATTTTCATATTTCCCTAAGAAATAATCAATTCTTTTTTGCTCCAGGTTATTCAGATATTTGGCCTATCACTGTTTCATCTACTGGGTGTGGCAAAGATTAGGTAGACATAACAGAAAAATATTGCCATCATGTGTCTTAAACAAAATAAAATCTACATTCCTAGATCCAGAGGGCCTTTACAGAGGATACCTAGAAAGTAGCTGAGTAGATTTTCTTTGCATGATTGAAGCGGCATCGGTGTGCTCCCACAAGAATGTCCTTTGCTTGCTTTTCAAATTGAGCAGCAATAGGGGTGGATCACTCCTTTCCGCCGAAAGAACTTTTGCCAGTCTGTAACTGGGATATTTCTCACGAAGCAAAAACACTTCAGTAATGAGGTTGTCAACATAATCTGAAACATAACCAGTTAATAAAAGATTAGTAATAAATAGTCTTTGAATCATTAAATGGAATGTTTGGTCTTTTGTGCCAGTATAATTACCCTATGGGCACTGTGGAGACTCATAATAAATTTATCTTAATAAATGCCAGCATTACATTATTGTTTAACTCATATTTACATATATTGAACAACAAATCCTGTGATATATACCAACCAAAAGTGATGGGAACTTTGACAGGCTTCACCACTGGATCCCCCTGTCTGGACTTTGGAAAGGACACTCCCCATTGTGCCTGGCCTTGTTGAGTGACTCCCCGAGCTCTATTGGAGTTTTCATTAAAATGCAAAACTGCAAGGAGTAATCTGGAAGTAAAGCACCAACAGTAGCAGATATAGCCTGGTGGTCTGGTATGCCCTATGTGAGGCTCACAATACACCAGAATCTCATAACTTTATAAGCACTAACATAAACCCATGTTTTAGATCAGGTATTTGCAATATATACCACACTACAGTCACAGCAAAGCTCAATTAAATTACCTTGCTTCCATAGTGGCAAAGGGAAAGTGTACACTCTTGGGTGCGAAGAAGATCACCACCTTGTGGAAAGATTCTAAACTGGAAGTCTGCTCAGACGGAGATAATCTGCCAATGTCTTTCAGAAGGTGTTTGCTGTTCGCGACCAGGGCCATCCTCCAGCTCAATGCCTCTATAAAACCAAAGTTGTAGGTGCTTTATTATGCTTATGAGAGAGCACTGATTTTTATAAGTATGCAATACAATTCCACTGTTTACAGGAGTATTTTCAAAGTAAACTATCACTTACATTTCCTGGTGCACTGCATGTTCATCCATATCATCCTCGTCACTTTCCATGTCGAATATAGACATCCAGGTGACTCAATATACCTACAAGCAAACATGTTTGAACTCCAAACGATTTGTGGGAGCCCTCTACCGGTTCAGTTGAGCTGGCCTCTATCTCGGGCACACCTGTCATCTCGTTTTCACTTTCACTGGAGGCATCAAGCATCTCAGCTCCAGTTAACATTTCATGCAGCACCTACAAACAGAGGCATCATGTGTTTCAGTGTCGACCAGTTGTACACCAATGATATTTCCCAAAATAGGGATCAAAATCACCAATATCAATATACTTCTATATACAGACTGTCTAATTTGTCCTATGACATCAGTAGTACTCCTTGTGTAAATGGACCAATTAAACACAGTATGTAGTGTATCCAAATCCCTAAACAATAAACAGGCAAGCATTTTGAGATCACATTGAAACACCAGTTATTGAGCCATGCTCATGGGGCCTTTCTTCATCAGTGATGCCTTAGCCTTAACACGGCCATGTCATTTGGGTCGTATGATTATTCATATAAGAAATAAATTTTGCTGTCAATCCAACACAAAGGCACAACCATGACTGGGAATAAAAATTGAACGGTCCTAGCTATCTTACATGTTGACGTCGTCTTTTCTCAAAGGCACCTCGACGTTTTATTCGATCCTGGTTCACACCCATGTAATTAAAAATCGTTGGCAAGGCACCTTGGCGGAGCCTAGTTTGTTTAGAAAAGCCCAGACTTCTGAGCAGCTCTGGGTCCGTTTCATAGGCGTCCCTCTCAAAGTGGTCGGAACAAATGACAGGTGTTGTTTTGGTCGGCTTCCAATCCTTCCTCTTCGCCTTTGCAATCCAATTCTTGTGCATTTTTCGGTCTTTCGGGAACCGAAAGAAACTCTTACCTGACCTCTCGGCGTTTCTACACTTAACCGACACAACAATAAGGCATAATCCAAACTGTGAGTGTAACAAACCGTGAAGACTTTTTCATAAACCATCAACGAGCCGCGACAACAATGGCGAAGCTTGTTGACATTCGTGATCAGCGAGCACAGAGCAGCGAACGTGACGTCACGGGCCAAATAATTCCGAACGTTACCGAGCGGGATGTTCAACGAGTGGAAGACGAAAACAAACACTTTAAAATCATTTTTTAAAGGAATAGGGTGCTCCAAAGTAACCGCTATTGATATGAATACCATTAATGAAGTTTATTCTTTCGAATTTCGCTTTTAAAAAAAATTGTGTTTATGATCTTTAAGCACTACATTCGTCGTGGAGGGTACCCATTAGATTAATAGATGCTCTAGTCTACACAAGCCATAACATTTTTTCAAGCCAACTCTTAATAAAACTTTGTGAAAATAAATAATAAAACACGATACCAGATATTTTATATTTAGAAGTATATTACATAGTTACTTCACTAAGCATTACATACGGAACAACTGCTTTTGATATTGCGTGTACGAAACAACCAATCTCGCGTGTACGAAACAACCGTAAGTAGTGTGTACGAAACAACCTGTGTACGAAACTACCTGTAATCGTTGTTACTACTCAGACGTCCTGTATGGCTATTTACTAGTATAACATTTGATTAAGTGAGAGACGCGGAATACCACAACATAGTCACAGACTCGATTTGGGTTCATGTTCGTGGGTGCTTTGCTATCTGGTAATCATAATAATAGCATACCTTATTAGAAGAGAGTTCAACTTCCGTTTTGGTACTCACGTTGTTTTCGAGAGATGTTGTGAGAGATAATACTTTGAGCGCAACGTTTATGCTGATGTTGTCATTTAGGTATATTGACATGTTTACTCGGCTCCATAAAATTCAACACGGAGCTATGAATTACAGCTTACCTACAACCGCAGCGAACAAGGTGAGCAACAACCGAGTCAAACAATATGACAACGGTTTGACTTAGCCCCACACTTGGCAAAAGACCAACATTCGATCCACAGCCTGTGGATCGAATGTTGGTCATTTATATTTTGAAACGCGAATGGGAGAAAACTTAACTATCGTTTTTATCGAGTTTTAAAAATATACATTTAACATTGCGGGATAAGCGCGGCCGTGTTTTGCGACGTTCAGCTGACACCCCCACCATTGCTGGATCTACATGGGGACATTCTCGATATCGGCTAACTGTCTTCCGCCGGAAGTCACCCCGGAGCAACGATTCGGGGGTGAATACAAGCAGCTGTCAGCGTATTGACACCTTGTTGGTTGCGCGGAAGACACGACGCTTTTAACGTGCGCGTGGCGCTCTTTCGTCAATGACACGGTAAATAGTAGCTGATAACGAAGATCTAAGACAATTTCAATAATCAGAAACGATCTTGAGCATACTTTGATCTGCGAACAAGAACATTTTACGAGTGACAGCTGTAAACTCGGCGATATAAAATCAGCCATGGCTGACAAGCTACAAACCGGCCGATTTGTTTGAAGCTCAACAATCATGGCTTACCAGTATTTGGAAGGACTACCCAACGTGGCACGAAAGAGGTATATACAAAAACTGACCAATACTACACCCAGATCCAGTGTCAAATGTACGTTGCAGGAGCTGAATATGGGGACTTAGTCTACTGGACTCCTGGGGAGTGTGTGATCAGACAGTGATTTTCTTTTGGAGTTGTGTAACAAGATCAGTATGTTTTGGCAGTCAGCAGTATTTTCAGAACTTCTGACACACAGATTAGAGGATGGTGCATGTACTTCTGGTGAAGATATGATTGGATGTGACAATCCGTGCTGTAAATACAAGTGGTTTCATTTTTCATGCATCGGCATCAAAAGAGTATCAAAGGGTGCCTGGTATTGCAAGTCTGCAAGAAATACATCTTGAGCCAACCTTTCTG
Organism: Urechis unicinctus; assembly: GCA_034190875.2. NCBI lineage: Eukaryota > Metazoa > Annelida > Polychaeta > Xenopneusta > Urechidae > Urechis > Urechis unicinctus. The sequence goes on along the minus strand of CM067353.1, from coordinate 71,211,553 downwards.
TATATAAGATGTTCCTTTTATAGACTTATGTTGATGTCTTTGACTGTTATATGGTGGATGAGTTGGGCGAATAAAATTTATTCTCAAATTCTATCCTCTTCTTAAATTAATTTGTGCCACTATGAAATTTACAATGTGATGTGACTAACAGCAATCAAATGCAAATTCTGGATGAAGAGAAATGTGAAATATCACAATAGATAGTCTTTAAGTGTGGCATGGACAATAAGAAACCACCAGAACATTTCATAAATGCTTTATTACGATTGTGTATTGAAAACAAAACTGCAAAATGAAAAAGCGTACAGGTAATACCACTACATAATATGTAATTTGAACTATTTCAGTCAATCAAATCACTGTCTCGTACAATAATGTTACCCCCAGCATTTAACAAGCCACAGTGACCATCTTGTCCACACTAGAGAGCTCATTATCTTTGGCTTCAGCCTTCAGAGAGTTCACCGACCGGATAGGTAGGGTCCCCTTCAGCAGTTGATATCTGTTTTTTTACACACCCAATGACTCTCTAAATGTGAATGCGGACAGAGGATTTCCTATGTGACACTTCCACGTCTTCTGCAGGTAGTGGATTGTGGATGAGCTCAGCTCCACAGACAGTTGCCAGATCATCCTGTATTGTGAAGCCCTTGTCAGCTAGAATTTGGTCACCATGCTGGTGCAGGTCCGCACTTACAAAACCATTCTGTCATACAATTGAACATCTGAAGCTCTACCTCCCCAAGCCTTTGACACAAATGAGTGCATGCAATAAACACTTTGGCTGTGCAGTGCTTCTTATAATTGCTGTAAGTTTGTGCCCTTGCCTTCAAGTTTTTGGGTTGGCCAATGAATAACTCTAAGCAGTCCACAATGGAAGTGAGTCGAGGGTACAATTCTTTGAAGGCTAGTGGCAAAGATTCGAACACAGCATCACGGTCTGGCCATTTGATCAACCAGCTCAGTTCTACATACATTAAATTGATCCACCGCCAGAATATTTCGATCAAAGTAGACAGTCCCAATCCACACTGATATGCAATATGCTGAAAATGCATATCAAGTCTAAGTTTAACCAGAGTGAGGAAGAGCTGGTCCTGAAGAGAGATACCATCTTTTCTGGTGACTGAATCATCATGATTCACTACAATCTCACTCAGTACCTAAAGACAGAGCACATGGTATAATATATACATACATCATTGTAGAAGTAGAAATGTTTATACATGTGTGATTGTGTGCAAAA
>CM067353.1:71085307-71205307 GCA_034190875.2 Urechis unicinctus | reverse complement strand
GGACACCAGTTTTGTGGAACCTGTGTGACTCGCTCCATGCACCGTTGTACAGTATGTGGACAGCCCATGACTCATTCCAACCGTGATAATGGTGTTACCCGAGATATCAAAAGGATGATAGAGAAAGGAGACAGTGACAATCAAAAGGATATTGATTTGTATCAATACAGAAGCAGACACCTTGAACTTCAAAAGAAATATAATCACCTAGTTGTGGAAATGAACTGTTTGTATGCAGATATAACACAATTGGAAAATGCTAAAGAATTGAAAAAACACAGGTAGAAAACTAACCATTGCATTGTGTGTTACAACTTGCTTTTCGTTCGTGCACATATCCAAGGTAGTTTTCTTGTCTTATTTTACAGTTAACATGGACTCAAGTAAATTGGTATTTGCTATTTTCAGGACTCCTATCTATGAAGGTATTAGGTTTTCCTCATCTCATATGGATGTGATGAAGTTGCTTGAGGAATGTAAGCATTTGGAGGAGCAGATCCTCATGATCCGTGCTGACAAAGAGGCACTGAAGCGCCGTAAAGAACGCTTACAGCATTCCAAAGTTTGTTAAGGTAATTGTTTTTCTTGTGTCTCCATCAACAATGATGCATTTAGGTGTTTGTCAATTTATATCTCAATTTGTCTGTTTGTTTGAATGTAAGAATCTTGGTATTGGCAACACCAAATCCTTACTAGTCTTCAATGTCGCCACCTTGAATACAGCATCCAGTTTCTTTACAACTAATTGTGCTAATGAGTAGCAACAGTTTGAGCAACAACACATCAGCAATTCATTCATGTTTTGATATTATTGTGCAAACTCCACTCAATGTCCCTTGAAATAGGCAATTTATCTTAACAAAGGCCAATAGTGGGGGGTCAACAATTGGAGATTTGATCTCGGGTAGTGTGGGAATGGACTTGAAAGAGTTTCAGGAATCTTGATCAAATCACCTTCAAACATTAGAATCCTGTTGAGGTTTGTCATTGTTGAAGTTTTTTTAGTTAATCCTGACTTCATTGGACACCAATTGAAGTGTATAAAATGCATCGGAATGAACTGAAAAGGACCTGGAAACTAATATTGAATTAAAAATTGGGAGTCATATTGCATAGATGATAGGTGAGGAAGTCTTGTTGTTAGGACATCGCCCCTTCTCCATTATGTACTGGTATCTGTTAATCTCAGGTGGACTTTTAAGATGTACACTATAACGATGTTGTTTCAGAGTTGCATGCTTGGGGAGATTTGTCTTCCTGTTTATGGCCCATATCATGGATACAAGGGTATGAAGGGAGTGCCTCACGTCAACTCAACTGTGATTCTTTGTGCTACAATCGTTTCCATGGGGACCACTCCACTACCCTGTGATCTTTGTTATCTCCATTCGATGACTTTGACTTGTTATGACAATGCTCCTTCTCTTTCTTTGTGCCATATATGCTTAGATGAAGTGCAATCACAATGCCTGAATTATGTGTTCTGGTTTCTCTGTGTGTGCCATATAATTGATGACTTTCATAATTGTGTGATTTTAGTGTTTGTAGACTGCCTTTGTTAAGCAGGTCACCAGATCTAGTGCTTGTGAGCTTCCTTTGATGGCGATGTCCTCATCTCTTAGGCTGATTTAAGGTTTATATGTGTCCATTAAGTGTTAATACTAGAGATTATTTGGACTCTTACTTGGTCCCATTCCCTCTGATTTTAATCATTCCATGTTTCTGGTTAAATATTTTTCATTCTTAGTGGAACCCTAGACAGGGCTTGATACAATAACTGAATTATGTGTTATACCAGTTTCATTGTGTGATAGTGTGTTGTAATTGTTAACAGGGGCCCCCCCGGAAATTTTATATATTTTCTAAGCCATAATGGTCAGTTCCACTTAGATCTCTACAGCGATGTCATTGTGTCTTCCATACATGGTTGTATGTTGCTGCGAGATGCCTGAGTGATGTGTATCAATTTTTTTTGTACTTTTGTGCTATTTGTCATTAAATGTTTCAACAAAGCGTCTCGTACAAATTGTTTGTGTCTTGTCCGGGCTAGCTAGTCGAGAAGCAACTGTAAATTCAATCCTTGTGGTCATAACGTTTTCAATGTCACGACGTTCAAGCCACTCTGCCACTCTCCATGGCAGACATGTTTGACGCTTTGCCACTAACACATAGCGAATCCCAGCCTGTGCAGAAGCCGATGCGCAGGAGATCGCCACTCTGCACGCCACCGACGTCGGAAGTATCACGCGAGGTGCATTGCATTCTGGGAACAGAACATCATCGAGCCGCGCCGCGCCTTTCTAAGTTATTGATCATATGCTGTATACTGAGGTGGTGTCATCAACAATATCATATCATGGTTTATAACAGCGACTGGCGTAATTGAAAAAGGTCATCGATGCGTTCGTATATAAGACTCTTTTAAAATCGGAAACAATTCGCTGGTTACGGTTTAGACCCAACTTGAGTCCTCTGTGATGACAGTTACTTTATTTGGCTATAAATTGAACCCTCTATGCTGTCTAAGTGGTGGTCATGTTTCCTAATGCCATCGAGCTTATAGCAACGGTAGGAGGACTCACTCGTCTCCGTCCGACTATATACGTACGTGAACCCGCCCACCTGTGTGCAGCAGCTGCTTGTCATAGCGTTCGTTCGGGGACGCGGTTGCCTCGACCAATAAGGAGACTAAAGACCTTCAACAAAAGCTACATTACGTCGATCCCTGAGAAGTGATTCTGGGATCAGCCCGATACTACAATATTGATTCTGTGTAAGTTGAACAAACTCACAATATATAACATTTTTTTATGTTTTTTAAAGAATAAATGCACGCGTTGACAGTACCAATATTACAGAGCAATATCGAAATAGCAATAGTAAACAAACTTCATCAGATGTTAAAATGTAATCCGGACACTGGGGGTTAACTGGGAGCTCAACTGTAGATGTAACATGGTTAACTTTATGGAATTCATTGCTGTTTTTAGCGTTTATTTTCCTGAAAATTATGGTCTTTGTTAATTGATTTCAAATAGTACTTCTCTGTGTATCCCCTAGTGGTAAATCACAACCCGCATTACACGGACGAGAATGAAGATAAGCATAGATACTGTCGTGGCGAAAGTCCCGCCCCTTATGCAGTCTAAGACAGATCACCGATCTTCGTTGACATTACTTGGTGCTTTCATGTGTAATCGACCCAATCCACACCACTCGCATTCTGAACTTCACAGACAGCGCGCCTTCCACAGCACTCGCATTCTGAACTTCACAGACAACGCGCCTTCCACACCACTCAAATTCTGACCTACAGAGCCAGCACGCCTTCCACACCACACACATTCTGAACTTCACAGACAGCGCTCCTTCCACACACCACTCGCATTCTGAACTTCACAGACAGCGCTCCTTCCACACACCACTCGCATTCTGACCTACAGAGCCAGCACGTCTTCCACACCACACACATTCTGACCTACAGATAGCGAGGTATAGAGCGCGTGTGGTTCATGGTTATAGGGAGGCACCGTTATCGATTGATCGACACAACTAAATATTCCCACAGTACATCATGAATATTTCCGGTCAAATAATAATGTTGAAAATGTATCAACATGATTTCCGATCAAATACACTTGGTGTCACAATCAAAAGATAGCATTATTTATGTCTGCGTTAAATGAAGTTATGTATTAACAAAATGATTCCTGAGTGCCCGATATGGGGCTGAACAGCCTCTGTAAGTATTTTCCCACACTGAACACATTACCACTTTCTGCCAGATCATTACGCGTACCACTGTGCTCTGGTTAAACAAGCCTGTGCATGTGACCCGCCTGTCCCGCATTCATTGTGCGCTCGAATGGGTCCAGAAGAAGTAGATGCTAAGGAACCGACAAGTCAACTGGGGTTTACGCGCGTCTCGTATTCTCTTAAGTTTCCATATTTCAATTGCCATCTATCACTCTATGTAGGTGCGATACTTGCTCTTGTAAGGCCTGTGAGCTTACCACTGATGTATTTGTCTCATTCCTGGATGGTTATCCCTGCGCGGACATGTTATGTCACTGACACACGACTGCTGTATTCACAGCTACCGAAAATGATCCTTTTACATACTGATGGGGGCGTTCTGCTTAATCCTCCGCTTCTGCATCCGTCTTCTATGATTGGGGACTGTGAAAGTTTAACACATGCTGGACAACCGAAGCAATTTAAACAGGAAACTCAAAGTTAAGGTTGTCCATTTCATCAGCGATAAACGTTATTTAGACCTGAGGTGACAGAGTTAACAGGTTACAGCAGACAGCACATTTGGGACATTTTAATTATCGCGAGGAACTTGCCTTGCAGAGGAGAACTTAAAATTGCGGGGCAATGTATAAGGGTCATCTTCGGTTATTCATCTCCTCTAATGTAGGAATAATCAATCTTTACCAAATATAGGCTCTAGAACTCTCTACATATTCTTTTACACAAATGTGTTATCTGGAATCGTTAACTATGTGAGTTTGATGATTTTGGGGTGTAACGAGATATGCGTATGTATCGTAATCGGGAATGGTATGGATGACCAAAATGACGCTGCGAAAGAGTTATTTATATCTTCATTGACCAGAATTATTTACCGGTTAACGGTCAGTTAGAATGCAATGACTCTTATCTAATAATTCGGGTCTACTAATCGATTGGTCAAAATCCGTGGCCTTAATACGTGGGTGGATCCACTGCGCTTCCCGAGAACTGGACGTCAATGTGCGAGACTTGGCTGAGGTCGACATCACCACTGCGCATGTCAGAAATGCGTATGATCCACGTGGTATATGGAGTAATGTGTTGAACAACGTGTCTTACAGACTGATGGATATCTGCCCGGATTGACTTGTGACCTTCACACAAGAGGATACGAAAACAATCAAGTTTATATACTATGTGTGACTACATCGAATGGTATGATTGTATAGTTGCCAGACTGACCGGTATTGATGTTGTACTCATAACTTTGTGTCATAGGTCTTGTGAGGAATCCAAATGACTGGCCGCCATATTTTGCCTCAAATACTCCACTTGATTCGATCAATAACTTTAACCAAGGATTATTGGTTGCAGGGTTGACTTTTGCCCCTTCAACATCAACTGTGATCTCTGACACGTGGTATTTGTCAAGGTCAGAGAGGTCAGGATGATCCAATGGAACGCGCCAATAGAGGATTTTGTTATTACGGAAGTAGTTAACAGGACAAATATCAGAATCGGTGCATTCGGGGTCAGTATCAGTGTCTGTGATGGTGATAATTCGTTCCGCTGTAGAACCGGGGGAGTTCTCTAGGATTGCATCATAACGGGCTAGGTTGATTTTCATCAACAGATCGTACATCGTACCCCCAAATTCCGGTCTGTAAAGGCCATTGCAAGGTTGTAGGTTTTCATAGAAGAAAGCTTGACAGAATGAGAGGAGAACATCATTAAGGTCGAGGCGAATGTCGTAAGTCTGCTCGGCCATGGCTGCTAGCATGTTCTCTCGCTGCGAGAGGTCATTACGGAGGTCATCCAGGTATTCTTGGTACCGATCTTGTTGTTGGACCTGATGGGCATGCATGTTTTCAAAGACAAGAGCTTACATCATCAGATCAAGGGAAAGTACGACATGTCGTAATGGTAATTAAAAGGGGGAAGGCTTTAAATGTCAGATGAGGTAGATTAATATCATAACATCTGATGCATGGATATATATCAAGCCGACAATAAGATAATTAGCAATGCTCAAGTATATCACCTGATGTTTGGACGCTCTCAATCATTGTAGATGTCTATTTAAACTACGCAATGTTGTTTAGAAAATGTTCCCACGCTCATGGCAAAACATGACCAGATATCGTGATAAAAGCGCCTGGTAAATATTTTTGCATATACTGAATTCATGATAAAGTGATCTGACCTTGCTTCTCCAGGTGTAGTGTTTCTGAACACAGTCCCGCAGACTCTCCGCGTGTTCCACCATACTGCGCACCTGCGCTTCACCCCAATTACACACCTGTAAGGTGGAATATTCACGGGTACTTTATTTCAGGGGTTGTGAGAATTTCAATGACATAATTATGTTTAATAAACTCTTGAATCTACAGAAAAACAATCCTCTAGGTGTGGATGATGTAAGCTAACCTCCAGCATGGAGAGCATGTATGGTCTAGAGCTCGGAATGGCGGTCAGTGCCTCATCACTCATCACCACCTCTACGCGTTTGTAGAGGTTTTGCCAGCGGACTACATTCACCTGGTCAAGGTCACATAGATCACATAGGTTAACGCTGTCATACTAAGCGTGGTTATTATGTTATGGTGTGTGAATACGAGGCGGGTTTTATCTAATAGATAAAATATATTTCGAAAAATGATTGACTGATCACCGGTATCTCACCAAAAAACAGAAGCGCTCCACAATACCATATACGGTTGTTTTATGGAGCATTCCATACGTACGAGGGTAATTATATACATATATATACATACATATATGCATATATATATATGCATATATATATATATGTACATATATATATATATATATATATATATATATATATATATATATATATGTGTGTGTGTGTGTGTGTGTGTGTGTGTGTGTGTGTGTGTGTGTGTGTGTGTGTGTGTGAGTGTGTGTGTGTGTGTGCGTGTGTACATATACATACATCAGCAGCAACTAAAATATAGCACCCACCTGGAGCCGGGCAGTGTACTCAATGGTACCCATATGTTGTTGGAAGTCATAGGTCAACACCGCCGTCTCGTCCGCCAGCACCTCCACGATCTCGTCCGATGCGTCCATGAAGCCCTCCAGCTCGATATTACTGTAAGTCAGCTCCTCAAGGATTTCCGCCAAACCCTTCACCTCCGGTATAACGCCGCTCAAATCACCTTCCATCTGATCAGTATTTTCAGGATTTATTAGCCCCAGACATAAGTTGATGATGCTTCTGATCATGCTGACCAAACCGCGCATGAAGTTACCTATAATCTCGCGGATGATATCTTGAATTAACACCTCCGCTTTGGCTCTCATATCAAGACGCGCCAGTGTAAACTGGTCCCGTAGACGAGAGTGGGTGTTTTTCGAGCGCGTCACTGAGTTTACAGAAGCTTCGAAACTGCTACGGGCCTCCGCTATATTCGTCCCCGTTTGTATCTTAAGCATATCGTCCACAAACTGAACGAAGTCTTTGTCTGAAGTAAGCTGGTCGCCAAGTCGCGTGAATTTGTCATTATAAAGGCTGATCTGATTGTAGTAATTTTCTAAGATTTGACGGAAGTAATTTTTAGAATAGAACGGAACAAACGAGAGGTCGTTGCGCTGTATACCAGTCAGATGCGCCCGGAAGTATTTGATACTGTTTACCCAGGCCTCTTGCTCGCCCGAGAATGTGTTGTCAGAAAGTATATCCCCAGTAATGGCCCACGCCTGCAACAGAATCAAAACCAACGTACTTACATAGAATGTCAGCAGCGAAACCTGGCAATGAAGGTCGCGGATACCTGTCATTGTGGAATTCATATGAATGTTCGTTGAGGTAAGGTTTTACCTCTATGGTGGTTGGAACATGATTATTGGTTGTCGATGTCTAGGGTGTGGTTTCGAATTAGTGTATTTAAGAGGGTTTGGTCAATGAAGATATTTGGCATTCGACAGAAGAGGCCAGTTAAAGTGACTATTCAGCCCCATATTTGTAACGAGGTTGCCTAGCAAGCTGCTTGGCAACCGCACCTTGAAAAGTTTTAAGTTTTAAGACTTTCAGTCGCTACGTGATCTATATTTTGTAACCTAAGCGGATTTGTACAATCGATAGCGAGGAAGTAATGGAGGGTGTAATGATTTTCAGCTAACATTCGTGTGGTTCATGGTTTTAGGGAGGCACCGTTATCGATGCAATGACGCAACTTAATAACAAAAAGATTTCTACAGTATATTATGAATATTTCCAGTCAAATAATAATGATGAAAATTTATCAGCATGATTTTTCGATCAAGTCATATTTGCGGCACAAATTAAAAGATGGCATTATTAATGTCTGCGTTAAACGTAGCTATGTATTAACAAAATGACCCCTGAGTGCCCGATATGGGGCTGAACAGCCTCTTTAAAAGAAATCAACCTACCAGTCTCTTGGACCATAATACTATAGAAGCCAAAGTATACGTTAGAATCGTCGCCGTAATTCGTTCGACATGCGAAGTATCGACGATGCCAATCGGTTCTACCTTATTAACATGCTCCTGTACAGTGGTATCATACAGGATTCGCCCGCACATAAAGCTCTGCTTCTGAAACAACAAGTCGCCCTGCGGTCCCAGATGCCGAGCCTCTTCCATGTCGATATCAAGAAGCGGGGTGGAGGCACTGACGGTGATTTGACTAGCTGTCTGACGGTTGATGATGATCTGACGAGCTCGAACCAGGAGCGTGTAGGGAACGGCAATGTTCCGGTCGATGACGACGGTCTGAGCGTACACGAAGACTCTTTCTGGGTTATTGCCCACGTGGTCGGCTAGGTTAGAGAGGTCAAGGTAAAACGCCCTGCACGATCACAAATGAACGTCACACGCGCGTCTTTAATTGAGCAGTCGACCATAATTCCATCGACTGAATGAAAGCTGCCGTTCAAACACAAGCATCGTGCGTGAAAGGTAATTATCTAAAAAATCATACCGAATACCCAGTTCCAGTAGTAGTTATTCAGTACATATGTATTTGAATTTCCTTCAATTATTTGCAGTATTCAGGCGATCTACATATTATTGTACCAACCTAACGATTACGTCACGAGATGACGTCACCAATCCCTCTTGAGTTGTGACGTCCCCACAGGGCGTGTAGCAATTTCCGGCGCATACAGGATCTTCAGAAGGAGCCAGCACAGATTCTGTGGCGTGTAAAACCACCCTGGACACACAGAAACAGTGAGACAAATGGGAGTTAAATAAGTTGTAATTGTGATTAGAATGTTAATTCGGAACGTGAGAAGAACGACGCGATGATTGTAAGTAATATATGCGTACAACTAGCTTAGCTGACCACAATAGGTTGGTGTATATGAAAAAAGAAGAGACGTTCTCCTGTACCTCTCGCTAATTGTGGGAAAATGACAATGCGCACCATGCATGTGACATTACCTGGGGCTGATGACTGATTGCAGGTTCGGGAAGGATGTAAACAGACCGAGAGGCACACCAGTGAAACTCAACGAGTCCTCATATCTAGAACGTAAACAAATCGCTTCCTCTGATTCATCTTGAACATTCCAACTTCCCGTCATATCATTCCTCGTATAAACTTGGTTGTAGATAGCCGTATTACTAAAGGTATAACTTACAGCGCCGTTAGACCGGGGTCAGCGCTTCCGATGTTGCTAAAATGCACAGCTGTAGAACACGAACGAGATCATTTAAGGCTGTGTATACGTATGGTAACGTTCAATGTATGATTTGGTTCTCAAAAGTGAACTGGTATTAGTGTTTTGGTATGCGTGTGTGTGTGTGTGGGGGGGGGGGGTGGTGCTAGTGTTTGTAAGTGTAAAGTTGATGAATCGTGAAAAAACACACAAAGTCTGGCTCATGGTCCAATGTTTTCTTATTCTAAACAACATTGCCTACCGCTAAAAATAAACAATGGTTAGTGAGCCGTTATTTCTATTAGTAACATAAACAGAATAATTATCGATTTGATGTTTACCTCAGCTTATGAACTAATGTATATTGAACCAGCACTCACCTAGGCCTGTGGCGTAGATGGCGTTGGCGCCCTCTCCCCCGCAGTTCTGTTCGCTCCACCCTCCTCTACATGTACTATTGCATTGCATCTCCCCCATCTCAGGGACACCATGTTTACCATAGCGACCCCCACAGTAGCAGACTCCCCCTGCCTGCACCCCAGCGTACAGGAAGTTCTCTCGACTGCACTCAGCCATGCAGTCGACGGGGGAGCGGCCTTCTGATGCCGGCCACATGTAGAACGGTAAGTCTCGGTCATTCTCGTTCTCTACGAAGCATCCCTTGTAGTGAATATCTGGCCACGAAAACACAAAGGATCAGGGGGGATTAACTCACAAAAGATGTCAGATTAAGTCAAATGGCTGAATGATTACGTACTTTTTTAATCATAAAAGCCATCTCTTTGATAGATTACCTCGGTATAGATACAATATGACTTTTCTCGCGCCATCCTGGGGAACCTCTTACCTGAGGGTACCTTGAATACGGAGTTAGCCTGTGGTCCCCCGCATGTCTCAAGCGGGTTTCCCGGGCAGCTGATAGAACACGTCTCGCTTTCACCATAGCGGCGATAAACGTTGTCCCCACAGAAACACTCAGTGTCCTAATAAGGAGACGGAGAAAATTAGTAAGATATTGATTTACGCATGCCGACTGAATGTATATATATATATATATATATATATATATATATATATATATATATATATATATATATATATATATATATATATATATATATATATATATATATATATATATATATATATATATATATCCTTTATCTCGCGAAATAATTTGAAAATTGCTGCAGCGAAAGAGGTCGTTTCAATGATTGACACCGCGGAGCTGTTAAAGGAACGCGTTATCATTAACGATACAGACATGCGTGTTCAAATATAAGCCCAGAGGGGAAACGGTAACCAAACGCGGAGTTATCCCGCGAGATAATTGAATTATCCCGTGAGGTTATTCATATATCCCATGAGAGAAATGAATTACTGCGCGATATAATTCTATAATTTTGCTGGATTGATTAAAATTCATGCGAGATGAATAAATTATTGCACGTTTTTGACCTAAATCTCTCGACATAATCGTGTGCATCATTTCACCTGTGTGCCGGCGTATAGGAAGCCTTGCTGTCTGCAAGCCTCTATACATTGAAATCCTGAGTTCTCATCGCTGGACCATAGAAGATGGGACAAATCTGGTGAGTCAGGATCGTCTCCATAGCAACCAATCATTAGCCTTTCAGACATCAAGGCATCTGCCACATGGTAAGCAAGATTAGTAGATATATGATCATATAAGTATGCAATCAAAGTATACGCCCTTGTTAATATACTGTAATTGTACGTTATAAAATCCTTGTTCAATAAAGAATTTACTTCGAACTTGAGTTTGATGCTTTTCTCGAGACGCGACCAGGCTCCCTGGAACAGAAGAATCGATTCTTAGTGAACGAAATTCATTACGAATGTTAACACTAACCCTAATACGTCATGAATTGACACTCGCATTGATGGCGTTACCTAGGCATAGTAGTACTGCTAGTAACCTCTCCATTTCACTGCGAATGTAAGAAATAACTCAAACAGGTGTTAGTTATTTGGCCAGGCTCGGTTCTGTTATCTTGCGAAACAGTACAGATGGTAAAAGGGGTTAGATGAGTTGATTTGGTTTTTGTTCTCCACGTGCGTGTATGAAGGAGTGAGAGACAATGTTTTACAGTTATGTTCCAAAATAACCCCGTGACGTCACTTACTTTTGGGGCGTTAAATATCAAACGTTACTGTGTATTGAATATATAGTACAATTGGAGTTATGGCAGAGGTGATGGGAATAGAGGTGGCCACGGGGCCTGGAGTTAAACACGCGCCACTTTTAAACAAACGCCTGGAGTTTACGACGCTATCATCACCCTCAGTGGGAAAGTTAAATTAGACCCATATAAAATTATTATTGCAGACCCCGATATATGATTTCGGCACCCAGTCCGCCGGAGGTCAGTGGGCAGGCAGCCCAGGAAGCTATATAGCACATCAATTACAAAGAATTGCTTGCAATGTTTCTTACGTTAAAAGTTTTCTGTAAGCATGCATCCAGGGCTTGATAAAAAAACAGCTGTTGCCTGTATTAATCATCAAGGTGGCCCTTAACTAGAACTTAACGACCTGGTGTGTGAAATCTGGCTATGGGTTATCAAATGATATCTGCCAATGGCTATCGAGTGAAATGTATCTGTGGGCTATTGAGTGAAATCTGGGTTTGGGCTATATTGAGAGTAATTTGGCTATGGATTATTGAGGAAAATTTGGCTGTGGGCTATTGAGTGAAATTTGCCTGTGGGCTATTGAGTGAAATCTGGATGAGGGCTATTTCGTGAAATCTGGCTATGAGCTATTAAGTGCCGCACATTTACCAGGTACACAGAATGTAGCTGCTGAAGATGTCGTGAATCCGGTTTGGTATTGAGGCAGAGTGCAACTGAACACTGATGTATTTATCAGACTTCAAACAGACTTCGCCGTTCGACTCAATCATCAGTTATCCACATGCGACGCATGGTTGCCAGATCCCGCTGCTTTCGCTTTTGACACATTCACATTAAACTGGACCTCACGCATTTATTATATTTTTCCACATTCTATTTCGGAGCAAGCTCTCGTGTAATTCATAGCAACCCTAGGCCAACCCAAGCTGGGTTTACGACAGTCCTGAACATGTTAGTCGACCTTCCACGTCTTCTTCCCAATCAACACAATCTCCTTCACCTTCCTCAAGCTCATCTCAGATTATCATAAAATGCCTCGATAAGCAAGGCATTCGAGGATGATCTGCAGAGATTATCCTCTCATCCTGGCGAAGGGCAACTAAACTGCCTTTGTGTGACCACTGTCTTTCTCCGTTACAAGTTTCATAGAATTTCGGAAAATGGATTGCAGTACAGCAGTAGAAACTCTGCCAGATCCGCCCAGTCTTCTTGTATTAACTGATGTTTACAATCATCGCCTCTTGGACCACATCCACGAGAAGAGATTCATGAGAGGTGGTTTAATACCAGACCGTCGCTTACCAATTATTGTCACGCAACAATTGTGGGCGGACGTGACGTCATCTGATATCATCCCTCTGTGCGAAGCTTGGTGGAATTATCATCCATCTTCGACTTGGTATGTTTCGTTTCGTTTTCAAGTAATAGTTCAGTGAGGTTAGAAAGAGCTATTTCCCATTACCCAGTAAGTTTACTGATTCATGATTGTCACAATCCCTGAACTTGTAATTAGGTGTAAAATGAGGCCTCAAAACCTAGAGGCTTGAATCTTCGTTAGTCACTGTCGACGCAATCTCTGCCGGAATTCCCCTATCAATCTCAACCCTCGGCTTCAGAATATCTCCTCTCAATGTGTGTCAATGTGTGTTTTGATTATACAGAACTTCTCGTCACTAGTTTCTTTATATTCACTCAGACGGCCCATCTAATTTAGGATGACTTCAGCAAGAATCTTTCAAACTAAAGCATATTATTCTATTGTTTAGCTAGTTTAAAAAATGGAACCGCGGGAACATTATGACACAAGCGATGGAAGCATCAGCATTGAAACCCCGCCTCATTTCTATAGTCATAATGTATTTCAAGAGCACATCGGCCACAAGCGCGTGATCATATTCACTTTTTGCTCTGTTCCTTTCCAATGATGCATTCTTGTTCGTTCCCGCTTTATGAAACATCTTTGTCACAGACTCCTTCGTTAATAGCGCATGCGCGAGATGTTCGGAGCGATGCATTATGGATTAGGAATATAACATGGGTTGGTAATAGCCCAACAGACCAAGAGTCGATCGGGTACTCCCTTCTTGAGAGCGTAAGCTTCACTTGGTTCATAAGAGCTAGTTGGTAAGGCTAAAGCGGTTACGCGTGCAAAGTGCTGAAAGAGATTGGTCACGTGTTCAGCGTGCAAATACACATTGTTTCTTCACTGAAAATGAACACCATTAATGAGATTGCAGTCAATGGTTTAGGAAAGCGCTTTCCTTTTTTAGCAGGGAACAGTTGATGTCCATTTTTGCATAAGAAAGTGAAGGTTCTTCGCTTGGACAGCGCAAGCGTTAGTCACAGTTATCTAACGTTAAAATCCCGGTCGTCTCTAAACCTATGCAATATAATGTTTTCGCTAGATTTATAAGCTTATCCTCATTCTCATCATCCTCATCATCCTCATTATCATCATCATCATCATCATCATCATCATCATCATCAACAAAATCGTCATCATTACCATTGTTATCACTATCATCATCATGCGGCATGGCAGGCATGATGTCACCTGTTGTAGAGGGAATATGGATGATGATGATGAAAGGTCATAATAGAAGATAAGATCATCAGCAGCAGCATTGACTAATGGACGATGATGATGATGATGATGATGATGATGATGGTTATGAGTGGTGATAAAACATGAGGATGAAGATAATTGGGGTTACTTATTGATGATGATGACGATGACGACGACGATGAAAGATGATGGTGATAAAAGTTGAGCAGATTGTGATAAGTAACATTGACTTATTGATGCGGTGGTGGTGATGATGATGATGATGATGATAATGATGCAAATTTGAAGCAACATGACTAAGAACTGTGACTGTGATGATGTTGGTGACGTCATGCAAACGATGATAATAATGATTACATTGATACTAATGCTTATGGGGGTGGATCGTGCTCAACATCAACTCAATGAAAGAAATAACTCTCAAACTGTTCAATTCAATTTTTGTATCACCAATTGCACATATTGATCACTTCAATAAACGTTACGTCATATCAAGGCGTGGCCATATTGGATGAATGCTCACCCTCATTGGGAAAGGTCGGTCTTCAAATCCTGCCGAATTCATTTTCGCATGTTCTGTAGATTTCGTGACACCATTATACATTGAGCTTAGTATTTGAGTAAACTATTCAGAATTTACAATATATATATATATATATATATATATATATATATATATATATATATATATATATATATATATATATATATATATATATATATATATATATATATATATATATATATATATATATATATATATATATATATATATATATATATATATATAGATGCATAGAGAAACATGGTTAACACATGGTTAGAGTTGATAATCGGGCTTGTTTTATTTTTTAGCCAGTTGCGTATAACAGATAGTATAAATAAGATACAGAAGAGGCGGGGAAGGAAAAAACCTCCACAACATGAGAGGGCTGTAGGTTAAGACAACAATAAAATTGAAAAAAAAGGTGAGATCGGGAAATCCAAATCGTGTGTGCAAGATGGCATATGATTATAAAGATGGTGTGTTGATCGACCCTATCGACAAGGAAGTATTATAAAAGTGTTTTCGTCAAGACTTCGTGAAATATATCAGAACAACATTTTTTCCCTGACTTACTTGCACCATGACTCTATTCTTGACATTATCAAAGTGATTTATGGTGTAATCAGTGAACTGTTGTGCCTCAGTTCATGAATTTGGGCAACAACAACAAAAGCAAGTAAACCACTGATTTATGAGAAACTATAAACCACCGCTCATAAAACAACTCAAATAATATCAATATCTGGAGAGAAAAAAACTGACAAATAAGATTCAGTCTTGACATCGATAATCCCGTCGTCATGTTGTGATCATCGATATATTGTATTGTTTTGAATTGGAGTGTTCTGTAAATGGTTTCTATATTTACGGAGCATTTAAATTTATGCAACACATCCCCGAATATTAATTTGTTATGCCGTCTCGTGGAATGCTTTGAAAATGAAAAAGGAATCTGTTTGAGGCTCTAGGGGTACCTGTCGGGGATTCTGAACATGGCCACGGTCATGAGAAAATTGTCTTGTCTTTCGATTAATGAATCTATTTTTAAAAGAACCAGTCACGTGGAGGGAGCAATAAGCGCCCAGGGCCACATTCATCCATGCCGAGAGACTACTATTATTGACACGTGGTTAAGGATCCAATGCTCGCTTCAGGACCCAATCAATTCCTTAGTCCCATGTGTTAACCATTTCAAGATCACATCCTTATTTTTTCTTATTAAGCTTCAATCCCAGTTTCTTATATAGGCATGCACTCCACGCTATAAAAATCAACTTACACTCAGACAGCATTCCATCCCGCATGGTTAAACGCTAGGTTATCATAACGTCTCTGCAGTATGTGACGATAACAGTCTAAGCGCGGCAAGCGTAAACAAACACGAATGGTGCACATGATGGATTCGTGATTTCGCCGATCAACTGATCAAATCATCTATCAAGATAGTTAAATTCGATTGCATTGCTGTCTAGGCGTCAGACCAAATCGTAGCTACAAAATTGCAATTATTCACAGAAACAATCCTTCGTCTGGCATCAACATGTTTCTCATTGAAATGGCTTTAACGAGCACAAATCCCACTTCTATGAAGGTCTGCTCCTCTGTGTATGAACTTGTTTTACAGCAAGTTATCAAAGATTTAAATAAGGACATTGGAAAATTGACTGCTTGGAGACATTAACAGAAGTCAGTCATGGTTGCCGTTTGATTCACTTGTATCTTTCAGTCTATTTTCGAGAAAAAAAGTCGCTTCCACAATTGAATATCGGCATTGTTAGAAACATTTGACGGCTATGAAACTTCAGCGGAACTATTTCGTCGGATAAATGCATAATTTAGGGCCTATTAAAAGTTTAACAAATATAATTTATATCATTTAAATCGATCACAGCAGAAAGTATTTCTGGAACTTTTAAGCGATTTCCTTGGTGCAGAGATTAATCCTAGCCTGCGTAGACAGGTAGAAGTCGGTGTGTCATTAGATTCTGTTACCTTGTCACTATGGCTGCTTCTTCCCTCGCCGTGCCTCGCCGAGCATGGGTCCAGTCTATCAGTATATTAAACCGCGAGGTGCCGCAATGATTGCTTATGGTAAAACAAGACGTATGTAACAGTTGATTGCGTGTGACAGCCGATTGTATGTGACAGGTGATTATACGTGACAGGCGTGGCTTTGTGACAACTGATTGCAAATGACAGCTGATTGTTGGAGACAATCGAATTGTGTGACAGACGTTTGAGTGTGACAGCCGATTGAGTATTATACAGTTGTCAACAGTAATAACTTCCTGTCAGCATCCGCCCCCGCTTCCAGAGAGCTGGTAATTTCTGGAACTTGATATGGATATTTGAGAATGTAAGATGGCTGGTCTGGTAAGATGACAGCCTGAATACGCATTTCTTGTCTGCACCAGACAGCAGTGTTAATGGCATGCGGCCACTGGACGCCTCACTTTCCCTTCCGTCTTTCTACCATCAACTGGCTCTCATTCTGTCGCCTCGCGCTCTCTTCACGGGTTGAGACAATGTACAAGCCTGGATCCCATGCTAGTTTATTCCTCCTCCGTCTAGCGTTGTCTGTGACTTGTCTCCCGATGCCGATTTCGGGATGGAACACAGACACCCAGAGCTGTGCCGCTGGTGCCCCCCTGGGATTACCCCCGGGGAGAATCGGGTGTTACTACCACCCGCCCACATTACCAGCTCCCGTCCGCCAGACACCAGATACCCCCGCAGGCTGGTCCGCGGGGCGACATTTTCATCCGTCTGGCAATAGGACGCTCTCTAGTCCAGATTAAAGGATATTAATCGAAGCACTTACGCGAACAAAGCCCGACAGTCATCCGATGTTCATTTAACTGATTGTTCCCCAGTTGGCTTGCCCTAACCTGCCATCCACACAGCTGCAGCAGCCACACCACCCATCCCCACCTCCTAGGGGTCCCATAACAGCCACACAGATGGGCATTTCCATCATGCGACCACCTCTCCACCATAGCCAACCGCACCCCCTCTCTCCCCGTCACATCTCTTGTTGCGTGGCGACCTTATGATGTCTTTTTCATCAGATTAGAGAGATGCTGGTAATTGATGCGACTCAGTTTCTGTAACCCGCTTATTACTACAATTAGCCTGTCTCTCATGACTTATTCACTCTCTGGCCAGCCTCGCATTGTCTTCTTGGCGTTATTACATGGTATATTTGTCGCCATGCACCCCACACACCAGTCAATACACACAAAAACTACAAAGGAACAAACTGGAACAATTAAATCAGGTTAAGCGTTATATTAGTTTAATTGATGGTTGTTTCGAGTGGTCTTTAATCATTCACACCTCACGAAATCGACACGTTACTCAACGAATATTTTTGAGTGTGTCCAATAAGTTAAGAAATTCACTGACATCTATTTCTAGACATTGATAAATACGTCACCTCAAATCTCTGCGAGTTTCTCGTGCCTATTAAGTTGATTCAACCGCCCTGATCCTCCCTGAACAACCAACCATATATTTTTGCTTCAAGCAATGGCAGCCAATTGAACCCGCGAGTGATCACTTTGATTTACGATGGCAAAGAGCGCATCCAGCGACCCAGTTTTTGAGCGTGAAGGTATCGTGACACCGTGAAGGTATCGTGACACCGTGAAGGTATCATGACACCGTGAAGGTATCGTGACACCGTGAGGGTATCGTGACACCGTGAAGGTATCATGACACCGTTTCTCGTGACGGGATACGTAACAGGGTGGTTAGTGGGTGGTCGTGACGTCATTAGGTGTAACTACGTGTGGGGTGGACCGCCTGGTTCAATTGCTCCGCACTTCGCAGTCTATCGTTGATGTAGTAATGTTTTCGACAACGACACGCGATGTTGAGGACAAATAATTTCTGAATGGCGGCGTGGGAGAAGAGTTAAGACTTTTAATTGGAACTACTTTTTTGAAAACACCAAATAGGCGGACCTGATTTTGTGTCACATAAAATGGCATCATTTAAAGCTACCTTAAATTTTGGGTATTGCAATATGATAAATACGATAAAAGGCGTGAATTGATATAAACAATGTTCACCATGACCTTGCCTTTTACTGACGTTGTTGTTCCTGACATTGAATTCTATGGTGATGTTTAAGTGGTAGTGGTCTAGCGGGGCATTTTAAGTGACATTGGAATAAATTGTCATTTTTTTTATGTGGCATTGTTTTAATCATGTCATTCGTTATATGATATTGATTCTTTATGTGGCATTGCTTTATATGATCTCATTCTCAATGTGTAACATAACTTTATACAATGTCATTTTAAATGTGACATAACTTTGTCTCATGTCATTCCTGATGTGGTATTGCTTAATAATGTTGTTCGTAATGTAGCATTAATTGATATAATGTCATTCTTAAAGTAGCATTAATTGATATAATGTCATTCTTAAAGTAATGATTGGCATTAGTAAAGTAGCATGCTGTATAATGTCATTTTAAAGTTAGGTGGCATAAAGGACTGATTAATAATGTCATTCGATGGGCACATTTGATTTGGACAGAGAGTAATTTTCATCACTGGGTACGGAGAGTATATCTTGGGTACGGTATACGTCCGTGGACTTAGATTTGCCAAACACGGGCACTTTTTCCACCAGCCTCCCTGGCCTTTAAGCTACCACCACCACCACCAACAACAGCAGCAGCTACAGCAGCAGCACGGTGGAGATAGCGCGGGGGAGGGTCGCGTGAGGATGGTTTACGGGAAGGAGGGCGTGTAATCAGGAAACGACGAGCACTTCCTCAATGAGCACATAACCCTCAAAGGGACACGTGCGCCATTTTGCTGAGCAAATTTACTCTTTCTCACCACTGCCGCACAACTGTCGCGGAATTTCTGGCTTGTTACCCACAGTGAGAGGCGAGCATCCTTTAACCGGGCAACTCATCCCACACAATCATACCGTGGCTGGGTTTACAGAGAGGGTGTTCCTTTTCATTGGACCATTCGAGCCACACACCACCAACTGCCATTGTTTGATTAGCGCAAACCATGGAGTGGTTTTCTATCACCACGCAGATGGGCTTGCCGAGCAGCTCTACCCCGCTTCTTAGGACACCCCCGACCACCGCCTTACAACCATATTCTATCCCGCCGCTAGTTTCGCTGTCATCGCAGACTAAGCTCTGAGCCTTTCCGTCTTCGTCTATGGGGTATACCGACCGATGTAGCAATCTCTTCGTCGTCATACAGCACCACTTTATATCGCATTGCACCATTTCATATCGAATCATATCACCCAGTTGTTACAGCATCTGCCACGTTCGTCTATATGAAATAATGAGCGCTGTTCCGAGCAGAGAATCGAATAATCCCTGATGAACATGGCCTATTTTCTCCGACCGGACAGAATTTGTCCGAAAATCCAGATGAAGTCATGATTCATAGTCCTTCTTCTATGAAGCAAGAGAAAATGTGACGTCATGATAGGGTTTCAAGAAATATTAATAGTTTCCAAAATGGCAGACATCGTATCGCGATTTGTTCGGGAAACGAACTATCGATGCCATTTATTGAAGAATAGCGTCGAGTGGTGGTAAGTTTTTTGGCGCGCATAGTCTATTTTTTGTAAAGGCTCTTGATATATGTTATTTTCTAGGTACGCATAGTAGTCCTACAACCCAAACGAGGACTTGCCGACTGTGTTTGACGAACTCTTCGTAACGGTATAAATTCATGTTACCGTTACACCGGAGCTAGGATATTGTCTGCTCTTACATTTTCTATGTATTCCCGGCTGATGTAAGCATCCTTCGTATAAGTTACAGGTATTTCACTCAACGTAAATCGTGGTAAATTTCGAATGCGAATAAAATCGCTGATGGCTTAAGCAACTCACCTGAGAGGACGATAGGGACAGCTGATAACAACGCCACCAGACCATAGAGCCAGCTCCTGCCTTCCATGGTTGCCTCAGATATCTTCTGTCTACTGACACTGAAGAATCAACGCGCGACTAATGCTGTTTTCGCAAAGGGCTGCTTTAACCTACGACATGGATCAATGGACTCGATTGCCAATATATGTAATAAGTGTCTGCGATTGATAAAGGCGCGAGGGTCATGATGAACATAAGCCTGCCTGCCATCAGAGGGGTCATGATCTCTATCTGTCAGGTACAGAGGTCATGGACAACATCAGTCAGGTACAGAGGTCATGGTCCACATCAGTCAGGTACAACGTTCATAGACAATATCAGTCAGGTACAGAGGTCATGGACAACATCAGTCAGGTACAGAGGTCATGGCCAACATAAGTCAGGTACAAAATATATTGACAACATCAGTCAGGTACAGATGTCATAGACAACATAAGTCAGGTATAGATGTGATGGACAAAATCTGTTGGGTACAGATGTCATGGACAAAATCGGTTGGGTACAGATGTCATGGACAAAATCAGTAGGGTACAGATGTCATGGACAAAATCAGTTGTTTACAGATGTCATGGACAAAATCAGTTGGGTACAGATGTCATGGACAAATCAGTTGTTTACAGATGTCATGGACAAAATCAGTTGTTTACAGATGTCATGGGTTACAGATGTCATGGACAAAAAATCATGTCATGGACAAATTCAGTTGGGTACAGATGTCATGGACAAATCACAGATGTCATGGACAAAATCAGTTGGGTGTCATGGACAAAATCAGTTGTTTACAGATGTCATGGACAAAATCAGTTGGTACAGATGTCATGGACAAAATCAGTTGTCATGGACAAAATCAGTTTACAGATGTCATGGACAAAATCAGTTGTTTACAGACAAAATCATGTCATGTCATGGACAAAATCAGTTGTTTACAGATGCCATGGTTGTTTACAGATGTCATGGACAAAATCAGTTGGGTACAGATGTCATGGACAAAATCAGTTGGGTACAGATGTCATGGACAAAATCAGTTGGGTACAGATGTCATGGACAAAATCAGTTGTTTACAGATGTCATGGACAAAATCAGTTGTTTACAGATGTCATGGACAAAATCAGTTGTTTACAGATGTCATGGACAAAATCAGTTGGGTACAGATGTCATGGACAGCATCAGTTGTTTACAGATGTCATGGACAAAATCAGTTGGGTACAGATGTCATGGACAAAATCAGTTGGGTACAGATGTCATGGTCAGCATCATGAAGAGAGACATCGTTATCTTGCCTTTGACAAATTTGGTTTAGTTACGTTAAATCTTACGATTATCGGCGTCTCTACCCACAATCCTATATTTAGTTCTTGCTCTTTTATTCCATAGTCCCACATCAAATCACAATACCAATCGGCTGTGATTAATTATCAGGTTCATTGGCCATTTTACGGTCAGATAACTGTCGAAGAACAAACGTCATTGATCGCTCAGAAGTCGGCGTCTCATTGGCAATCCAATGTACGCGCCTGCGCGGGTTAAGCGAGGCTGTTAGCCAATCAGCTAATGGGAGCTCTTCCCTCATCAGCGTTCACGCCCGGCGCACTCTACCGGGATCAAAGACGCCAACTGCTGTGCGGCGAAAATGATAGGGGCAGGACGAAATATGGTCAGTTTAATGGGCTGAGCATTTGCAGAGGTGAGAGGTCTGGTCAAGCAGATGGGGGCGAGTTAAACCAGGCAGCAAGCTGGCGTCACATTGTTCGTAAACTCAGATCTTCGAGGAGGAAATTATCATCCTTCTCTGTGAACAAACTGAGCCGTACAGTAGGTAATCAATGACATAGAGTCATTGTTGTATGACATGGGAGGAATCTGTTCCCTTGATTCTGATATTGTTTTACCTTCAGGTACTATTAAAAAAGAAATAACATTCTCTTGGCCGAGTTTTGACACAACACCCCAAACCCCACCCCCACGTAACACTCCATACCAATATACACCTCCAAAAACACAGAAGGAATATCCTCTCTCCTTCGCAACATCCCTAGAATTTTTTAATGGCCCCCTAAGAATTATCACGTGCGCATATAAAACCCTATTCATTTATGTATAAGTACGCGCTAAGGGAAAGTGTTAACGTGATCGAGAAGGTTGATGAGACCGCAGTAAATGTAGGTGTGTGTTATTGTGTGTTCGTCAATAAAGCTGTATTGACCTAACTCCCCGTCGTTGTTGCAATGCTTCTAATATATAGTGTTATGTTATTTCAATTTCAGACTGAACGCAAGTGATATTTGTCAAGTGACAACGATGAGTCGTCTTGGTTTTAACGCTCCACATTGAGATGACAAACTAAATGTATATAGCAAAATTACACAGTAATTGAATTAACAAAAGGTGCTTTAAATTATAGAGAAATTTGTGATAATGATGACGAACGAAAATGGACTCTTTGTAACACGACTTTGCTCCATAGTTGCATACAATA
Source organism: Urechis unicinctus (assembly GCA_034190875.2). Classification (NCBI taxonomy): domain Eukaryota; kingdom Metazoa; phylum Annelida; class Polychaeta; order Xenopneusta; family Urechidae; genus Urechis; species Urechis unicinctus. Next base: position 71,182,251 of record CM067353.1, on the reverse strand, counting down.
TGTGACCTATAGTTATTATTCCCTTGTGTAGCCTCAGTAGCTGGATTCGTCCGTGTTTCTGACGTCTTCTATACCGGCCAAACATTATCCTAAATCCAGACACACACGAACACTCTCCTCCGACCACCGCGTCGACCACGCAGCATAACAGAGCGAAACAGGCAAATGGTACAGCGTCCTCTGTCTGTCAGTCTGTTTCTCCTCATACAACCCAGTGCATACCTTACCTTACACAGCAACCCTACCCTATAGCCACCCAAACCTCCTCCTCAAAGCCACACCACCCAACCCTTTCACCGGTGAAGTCCCCTATATTCCAGCTGACCCGCCAACACACAGCCTCTTGCAATATTGATGAAGCCTCTATTTCCCCCGGGAGCATCTTTATTTCATCACGATACGACATTCTCTTATGGGTGGCCGGAGAAGACAGCGCTGGTATGGTGCGGCGCGGTCTTTTGTGGCTGATGGCCTTAAGTCGGCTATTTGGCCGGTAAAAATGGGATATGCATGTAGACAAATGAGCATGCGCCCTGCTACTGGAAGGTGACTCCGCCATATTTGTTGCTGGGCAGCTAATAAGATAAGGTTTTGGAAATGGAGATATCTTTTATGAGTAATGGTTGATAATGTTGAAAATGGCGGTGACAAGGCAATTCTATGTGATTCATGTTATTCGAACAGACGATGAAGAAAATAATTCTAGAGATGACGATGGTGATAATAATGATGATGTTGAAGATATCACGATGATGTTACTGATGAAAGCACTAATGATGATGATAATGATGATGAAGATGATGATGATGATGATGATGATGATGATGATGATGATGATGATGATGATGATGATGATGATGATGATGATGATGATGATGATGATGATGATGATGATGATGATTGTAATAATCCTCGCCCTAAATAGTCGTACCGGATTTAACTCCGCTCGGCAGATGTTCAAACTTAACACTCATTGTCGCCAGGGGGCCTGACTTGAGAGATGCGTTCTGCTTACAGCATCCTTAAGCAGAAGTAACAAGTGACATTCGCCAGTGGCAGACAGCGACAAGATAGTCGCGTGGCTCAAACAGGCGACACGCGTCTCGTATTCCACCAGAAACCCAACTCGAGCCCCCGAGCGTCTCACACCCTGTCAGTATTTTAGGCATGCACGAGTTGCAAGGGGTGGTTATTGTGGTCGGCCTTGAATTGAGACAAATAACAAAATAACACATCAGATAATGGTATGACTGTTCGTGCCACAATTTGTGTTGTACGTATGCATGAGCCGCTTCCTAACTTGCGGAGATGTGTATATATAGCCTGTTGTCGATGACTTAATTGCGGAGATGGTATATATAGCGTGTTGTCGATGACTTACTTGTGGAGATGTGTATATATAGCGTGTTGTCGATGACTTACTTGCGGAGATGTGTATATATAGCGTGTTGTCGATGACTTTCTTGCGGAGATGTGTATATATAGCGTGTTGTCGATGACTTACTTGCGGAGATGTGTATATATAGCTTGTTGTTGATGACTTTCACCGTATCTATCGAAATTTATTACGTCAATTATTGATTGCATGTTTATTAAAGCTACCGGCGTTTAGCTTTTTGATGATTTCTTTTGAAGCCAGCTTCTTAAACACAACAGCGTAGCATACCCGTATCACACAATAGCAGAAAACTACCGGCGTTTAGCTTTTCGACAAATATATGTCTAATTGGAATCTTTTGAACCCAGCTTCTTCTCCACAACAGGGCAGCATACCCGTGTCACACAATAGCAGAAGAACTGCAATCAAACGCGATTTTTTTCTGTATGAATGGAGTCTCGTCGAAGGAAGGGTATAGGCACGCAATTGGCCACCGTTATATTGCCTACATTGACCAGCACATATAATGTTAAAATGGTACGTGGTTGAGTGCATGGGTTCGCGACCGGCATGGGTAAGTGAACACTCCCTAATGGGCAGTCACTTGAACGCCGACAGTTTCGACAACTTCTCCTCCATATGAAGAGCGGAGTGATCATGGCTGATGAAGACATCCACGCTCAGCCTCCATGTCATAGTTGAAGTGGATGACGTCATACAGCAGCGCGCCAATACTTCGTTGACAAATTCATGCCCTACACATCTATAACGCCCATCTCATAGATGTGAGAGCCCGGGACTTCAATCAGATTGTAATTGAAACCAATAGCAACAGTTCCTTCTCTGCAGTTAATCCATTTGCTTCTTTAATCGCTCCCATCATGGTCTTATTTCCATAATGGCGGCTTTCCGGTAGCAGCCCATTGGGGCGGGCCACCATTCCGCGTGAGCGCCGCCATGTTTAATTCGCGATTATTTGCCACTTGCCCGCCCAGCAATAATTGTCCTGCTCGGCACGAGGCCTGACCTGCGCACTTGGTGACTCTCTGCAATTTTCCAATTCAATCTCAAATGGCCATGGGGGATTAGAACGGCGGAGCGAATGGAGTAAGGAAAGCCAGCAAAGACATCGACGAGAGGAATTGACCCCGATGAGGCTGTCGAACAGCACCACGCCCCCTACTGGTTGCACCCCTCAACACACAGCTTGCTCAAGAAAGAGCTGCTCTCTTCAAAGGCGCAAATTTAATTTCTAACTGATGAAATATTTTCAGGACAAACATAGGCCAACGAGAAAGGAGGGTAGGATGCACAGATTGCGAAGAAGGAATTCATCTGTACACGTTTTCAGTGGGAGAGACTTGGTCATTCTATTAACTCATGTTGTATGTTAACAAATACAAGTTCTGTTAAGAAATGGAAGTTATATAATGGAACTATAATGTTACATAAAGCAGAAAACCATTTCGCTGATGAGAGCTAATTGTGGCTGTGGTTATCTTGTGAAGTGATGAATAGCTGAAATGCCTAAACTCGGTCTTTAATGGAATAAAACAAGGAGCTATAATATTAATATTTCTAGAAATGTATGTTAGAAGCAAATTTGTGCGTGTGTATGTGTGTGCGTGTGTGTTTGTAAGCGATGTATGTGCGTGTGTATGTGTGTGTGTGTGTGTGCGAGTGTGTACGCGACGTGTGTGCGTGTGTATGTGCGCGTATATAGTGGCTCCATGGTTAGATGATTCCCCTTAACACTCTTCACCCTTTACATATCAGTTAAAAAAAAAATAATCTCACAGTGTCGAAAGGGGAGGGGAATTCAAACTGTCATTAACTTGACGAATTGACCATCATCCCATATGCCAAGAATATATGGAAACAATTTCATCAAAAGAGAAATTATCACATAGTGCATTCATTTCCAAATCACCAAAGCCGATTTATACAGACGCTGGTGAAAAAAGGTCCGACAGAAAAACGCCCCCTATCAGAATGCACATTCACACCTCGCCTGTCCCCGTCTGTGTCTTGGGTCACAATCTATTTGCTCCTTACTTGACAGTCTGTCCATATAAGTCCTGATACTGAGATGAAATATTTATTCAGAAGCTTCTTAACCCTGCCTCATGACTGCATATACAACGCCGCTATTCATCGCTATGTCTCTAGATGGCTCTTCTACCATGTTGCAATCAAAACGAGACGAACCGGAAGACGAGAGGCAATCCCATTTACGAGCGCTCGTCAATGTCGGGCGGGAGGGAATGGGGGACTTTTTCCTCACCTAAATTCAATCAAATTCCGCAGTAATTTGGCGAGCTCATCTGGAGAAGAGTGCGGCGGTCGTGTAGGCGGCGGCAAGATGCATGGTACAGCGTGATGCGAAGCGACAGCAACTGCCGGGCTGCCCCAGCATCCGGGCTGCTGCGAATGGATGGGCCGTGTATAGACCTCAGATAGAGAGAGGGGGAGAGAGGGAGAGAGGGGAGGAGGGGGGAGAGATGGAGAGTGAGAGAGAGAGAGATCGAAACAGAGAGAGTGGGAGAGAGAGAATGGGAGAGAGAGAAGAGGAGAGAGAATGGCAGAGATAGAGAGAGAGAGAGAGAGAGAGAGAGAGAGAGAGAGAGAGAGAGAGAGAGAGAGAGAGAGAGAGAGAGAGAGAGAGAGAGAGAGAGAGATAAAAGGGGGTGGGGGTTGTCTGTGGAGGAGCGTGTGAGGGATGTGAGAGAGGGAAGTGAGGAAGAAACGGGAGGCAACGAGAAGCTAGCGGGGCAGGAAACTAGAACAGATCCCGGACCTTGGTGCTGTGATGCAGAAGATGAGATGATGGAAATATATCATGTGGTAGTCATGGTAACAAAACGTCTAGAATGGCTGCATTGGACATAATCGAAAATACTGACAGATACAAGATTAGGAAATATATTGATGGCAAAGTGGATAAGGCATTCAAAACAAAAGTGTCCATGAAATTGCACATCATTTATCAAATTATCATAATGACCCATAATAAATGCTGAATGATAGATGGGGATCACTTACGGGGAGAAAGACAACACCTGTGTATGATCATGTGCATTTTGGGAGATGGTGGGTGCAATGAGTGGGAGGATAATGGGGTGTACCTATGTTCGTGGCTGCGGACATGGAGGTCATTGAGGGTACTCGGATGAAAGCAGTCTATAAATGATCTCTTCTCCTCATACACGCCAGTGGTATATACACCCATCTGATGTTTACATTGCCAACACTCGTTCAGCGGGGATAGCGAATGGTAGACAACGCCTCCCAATTATAATCTGCATCAAGGTTTCAAATTTTCAGTCTCGCTTCCCTTACATTTGTGAATCTATATAATTTATGCAGACTCTTGCGATGTCTGTATAGGTAGTAGTATCAACGTTAAGCGACAGCCATTGCCTGGCAGGCTCAATAGAGCTTGGATGCATTTATCATGGCTCCATATAGTCGGCTCATATTGCTGAATATTTGCCATATATACTCGATATGTGTTACTATTTTGCGCTGGCCAATCAGGAATATGAAAAGAAACAAGACCAAGGAAGGCTTTGCACTCGCATGCATCTTTGTAGATGAAGACGAGATAAAAAAAAAGACGAAACTTCCATTTTCGGTTGCGGCCACCATTCAGACATACCATGAAAGTGGGTGATAGAAGAAAATGTGAATACACGCGCAGTTTAATGCGATTGCTCGCTATAGCAGAGCTTTCGGAACCTTGCTCCTGGCAGGCAATCATTTTGGAGCAGACAAGCAAATAAGAATTTTATAATCGTTTTGTTCAGTTACAGTTTCAAGATATTCATTTACGCCGAATAATCTCACAACTATAAGTAAAAAAATGGAGTGAAAATGAAACCGTGAAATGAATAATTGCCGCGTTGATTGCCCTGGAGTGTACGTCTCAGCTGTTAATTATTAAATGAATAATGTTTGACATTATTAAAGTCACCATTCGCTGATTGTTAATGCACCATTTACACCGATTAGCTCACCAGCGGCCCGTGACAATCAATACGCTGTTCTACAAAACCCAAATGATATTGAAATATACCTGACACCATATTCAGTCAATAATGTATGTTACTTTATTGGCTTTAAACAAGTGCTTGTCGGCGTTCTGACGCGTATTGCAGATGGTACATATATAATGTACAACATTTCTTTATATGATAAAATTATGCTCTCATTAGGGTGAGGTGCATACATCCTAGCCGTGTGCTACCGACACGCGCGCTTAAATACTCCACATAGTTGATATGTTAGCCGCAATATCAAGACTATATATAGATGACATTTAAGAGGATGCTCCGATAAAACGGAAGTGATCATCGGTGATAATTGTCGAGTATAGGCAACAAAGGGGTCTGTAATGCAACATGCAATGAGCATATATACAACCCCCGCCACCACCAACCAACCCTTGCGTGCAGCATTAAGTCACGTACGTCATAAGATATGTTTATGCATACTTTGTATGATTAACGGCTATGTATATAATTCGCACATGGAAAACCCAATGAAATAGTCAATATCATTCAATGTTAGCGTGTGATATATATCACGGGTTTTAGATTCTCATTAGTCATGGTGAGCGTATATACGCATGCGCTTATCGTCTTGTCGGTAGATATCACGGAAATTTTCTAGAGCTTTCTATTCAGTTTACTCTTTGGCTAATGTGTCAAATCAACGCAAACACAAAATATACATGTTCGCTCAGCACATGTGTACAATCTATCCAAATATGCACTTAAAGAGGCTATACGCTTGAATAACTTGATAAAGACAGAGTGAAACCATGTGTATTCCTATTCCTTCAGAAGAGTCACTCTGCGTATACTTCTGATTCATACCAAACACATATCCCTAACAAAGCATGAAAGCTGTCGGATAATTACTTGATATCTGAATCACCCGCTTCCACGCCAAAACAGACTCCGCCCTCGTTTCTATGGCAGCATTAGCCACGCCCACGACAATGTTACTCCGCCCTTGCACCGCCACGACTTCCTCTCGCTTTAGCTATCACCGTGGGTGAATTTTCTTCCAAACACTGCGATAAACGTATAAATTCCTGCTGAATACGACATACCGAATAAATACGCGTGCAGCCACATATTCGTTGAAATACATGTGACCTTCTCAAGGTCACCTCATCCAGCCTTCTGAAGCTCGGCCTCTTATATACCCTCAACGCTGTTGTATGGGTTGCCACATGGGGTGGGGTGTCAATTGGATTAGCATAATTTGTGCGGCTGCGCTCTAGCAATTCGTCCAATTAGAAGTCGCGCAGGACGCCGGGTTGAGGCGACTGGCCTTAAAATTGCGGGCGACGGCGAGTAGTAAACTAAATTAGGCCGCGGACAACCAGATCAAGCCGAGAACTAAACCAGTTAGCAGAAATCTGAGCACATCCGGGCGAAAACTGAGAGAGTAACAAGGCGCAAACTTAATTTTATGCGCTCAGCTTCTAGGAAATTCAACGTGAGAGCGAAAAATATAATAGCCGTACAACAAAATTACCTAAAATCAAATAGCGCTCTGTCGATCAGATCAACGATTGACACCTCACTAATTTTTGTCTATTTTGAGACGAAAAAGACCTGTTGACGATAGTATATCTGCTGGAAGCTGACATCAATGGATTACACGGGATATTTGAACCAGTCCGGAGCGGGATTTGACACATCCGCATGTTCGCTTCAACTGGGTCACGCCGGAGTGGATCCAGGCGGACTACCTACCTGCTCCCTTCCGGCATCATATCCGGATCTCACCCGATGTCCCGGTGGACAGATGACCCAGGCCGCGTATGGATACGGGCGCGGACCGTTCGGGGCTGGACCAGGGGGACACGCAGGAATGGCTGGTCCGGCGGGGACCATGGGGCATGGTATGATGGGAGGCGGACATGGAGGTGGGTGTGCCGGTATGATGGGGCCGGGGAGGACGGGTCTGGCCCGCGAGCATCACCCCGCGCAGCAGCCGCAGACCATGTTCCACGCAGGTTAGTAGTTTTAATGCCGTAATGATGATATTGCCAGGGACTTACTACCGCTACCCAAAGACGGAACGCATTACCGAATCGTCCATGTTTAATATCCGTATATATTGTAAATATGGCGAGGGCCAGCAGTAGCTCGCAATGCGGCCAAACACCGCTCCTCAAAACGGTACGAACCGGTAGAAATGACATTACTGGTCGCTAAGAACGCGGCGAAGTCGCTTAGTTTTAATAATTAGAACAGAATTACCAAAACAGGCAGCGTTCATGGTTCGCTCACATGGAAATTATTGATAAAATATCATCCATACAAACTGTAGATTATAAGCTGCAGACAGCATAAATATTGGTGGCAGTATCATAGTTCCGACAAAATGTTGCTTGTATCCACTCGCTCGTGATATTCTCCGAAAAACAAAACCACCATATATTGAACTGTAAAAGTACCGGCGTGAATTTGTACAAAACGCCGCGTCTAGTGCGTCGTCCACGGTGTCGTCGCGTTCCACGTAACAACGGATATCTCTCGTATACCGACACTGTATAAGTACGAGGCAACTATAGTGAAAAACTCGCATGATCCGTGGCGACAAGATGACTGCAGCGACTGAGCTTTATAGCAACTGTCTTCATATTGCAACTCGCACATGCCTATTTATTCAGATAAATGCTTAAAAATATACAATTAAACCTGCATATAAATATATATATATATATATATATATATATATAGATATATATATATATATATATATATATAGATAGAGAGATATATATAGATATAGAGATAGAGATAGATATATATATATATAGATATATATATCTCTAGAGAAATATATCTATATATATATATATGAATTTAGAGATATATATGACTTATATATATCTTCTCTATATATATATATATATATATATATATATCTATATATATATATATATATATATATATATATATATATATATATATATATATATATATCTATATATATATATATATATATATATATATATATATATATATATATATATATATATATATATATATATATATATATGATTAAATGTACACGTAGGAGATGGATTAAGAAGAAATACTAGTGTATATTCATTTACAAATTGTCGCCATAAACGGAAGAATAATATTGCATATATCCATATGTACATATGCGTCCAGGCTCTGGGCTGCCGTATAAGATGTACCAGCATCCTGGCGTGTCACATGACCCGGCTAACATCAGTCCGGAGAAGCGTAAACAGCGCCGCATCCGCACCACATTCACGTCGGCGCAACTGAAGGAGCTGGAGAAGGCCTTCTCGGAGACACACTACCCTGATATCTACACACGCGAGGAGATCGCCATGAAGACGGACCTCACTGAGGCTCGTGTACAGGTCTGTATTGCCCACTTTCTCCTCAAGGAGCCCCTCTCACAAGCAGTTGCGCAGAACGCATGACATGTTGCATGTGATTGTCTCAAAAGAAAAAGCAACATGAAGCAATAAAATGAAAAAACTTGAATCTGTCGAAACGAAGAAGCGGTGATTGTATTGGTGGAAAATATCCTGCCTCGATTGACTCATGAAGTTCGCTGTGCAATGACGGCTTTGAGACTTATGAACGCCTTAAAACTTTGTTACTGTTCGTTTGTAAGTTATTGACTTACGAGTTGGTGACTGATCACTTGTGAGTTACTGACTTACGAGTTGGTGACTGATCACTTGTGAGTTATTGACTTACGAGTTGGTGACTGGTCACTTGTGAGTTATTGACTTACGACTGAGTGACTGGTCACTTGTGGGTTATTGACTTACGACTGAATGACTGGCCTCTTGTGAGTTATTGACTTATGACTGAGCGAATTGTCACATGTGAATTATTGACTTACGACTGAGTGAATGGTCACTTGTATATTTATGGCCCTCGAAACAGTGAGTGCAAATCGACAGATGAGTGACTCGCGAATAAGTGACTATTTCACATATATAGGACAGTTCGTCATAGTCAATTGACCTGCGATTCTATGACTATTTACCGGCCTGTGAGTAACCTGGACCGTCCCTGAATGACTTAACACAAGTGCTTTGGTACCTGCATTACTCTAGAGCGCTAGATTGACTTCTAGGTCTGTTAACTATTGGGTGTGCAGTTTTTAAAAGCTAAAGCGAACAATAAACTGGCCCTGTGATCGCCGTTGTACTGATAAAAAACGCCAAAAGAGATGGGTGAATAGTGCAGGCATGGCGCATGCGCGGCTGAGGGTAATGTGCGGTGTCGTCTGGTTAGTGTAAACCGCCAAGTCGGTTTTAAAGAGGGGTCCCAGCTCCATATTAGGAACGAGGTTGCTTACAAGCTGCTTGGCAACTGCACCAAAGTTTAAAGTTTTCCAACTTTTAGTCATTGTGTGGCGCTGCGGTCTCTGAAAATACTTGCGTACTCGTGGGTCTCAGTTGTTTTGGATGTGGTCATGGACACAAAGACTAAAACTCGATCATGATGTTGTTATCTTAGACTCATCCTGACTGACCTGGCGAACGCTGACTTGCCAGCCATTTATCAATCATTTCATGAACACCGCGGTTAAGTTGCGGCGGCGGAGCGTATAGATGTAGTGTGGTTTCTGTTTCAATCTCCAGCGAGCGTCGGCGCAATAAATTTACTGTCAAGTGCCCACGAATACAATGTTCCATCTTTCATTTTATAATAATGGGAACTAGCTTGTGGGTGTGGCCAATTTAATAGGTTACATTTTTTAACCTTAGCGACAGCATGCACAGTAGTGTGTAGGGATTTCAAACACCATTCACGCGGTTCTTGTTTTGAGGGAGCTGCCATTTATCGATGAGCCTATATACTACAAATGAAAAAGTTTTTTTTTACTGTACATATGTATTGCAGCATAATAATAATGTTGAAAATTGGTCAGCATATTTTTTTCGGCGTAGTAATATTTGCCGCAACAAAGGCTAGATTATTTAGATGCCGTGTTAAACGTAGTTATTTAGAAACAAAATCATCCCTGATTGCATTACATGGGGCTGGAACCCCTCTTTAATATTGTTTCTCGCCGCCGATGCCACCTGGCCCCGCTACCAGGAAAGATGGCGGGCTAAATGAATATAGAGTAGATATAGGTTCTGCGCTGATGCGTCGTTGCTATCGAATTTATAGTTCTGACTTGTAATCATCAATATTGGTCCACGTGAGAACGAATTCACACAAAATTACAAGCAATACTATACGATCAACATTGTAAAGCATCATAGCATTTTTGTATATTTCTTGCTTTACTTCATTGTCTTGATTCCTTCGGTACACCAACGAATAACTTGCTCGAACTAAACATTCCTTTGGGATTTTCAGGTGTGGTTTCAAAACCGCCGGGCCAAATTCCGCAAGATGGAGAGAGCAAAACAGCAGCAGACACAGAGCCAAACCAACCCTAAACCCGTCTCCAACGCCAATATGACGTCCGGGTCAGAGGTCACCAAGCAGGAGATCAATGCTAGCAAGGAGGTCAAAGTCGAGATCAATGACACGAAATCTGGTAAGTTACAATTATGTTTAAAGAAGCGCCTTAAAAATGAGGATAAGAATTTCAACCACATTTTATGGCGAAGCTTTTCCTTTTTTTAGCAGTCTTTTTTAAAAAAAAATCAGGTTTAATTCGCGACGATGATGTAAGCTGTTGGTGCTTACAATTAGGTTAAAAAAAATTGACATAGTCTTTATTCAAAAAGACCGCTTACTGTCAAGAAATAATCACGCAGTATCATTGTTAACAGGTGTCAAGCTTAACGGTGGTGAATCGTCCTCAAGGTCGTCCAAAGCCAACAGCTGGTCTGTGACCGAACCCTCCCCCCGCTCGTCGTGCTCGTCCTCGGTCCCAGCCGCGTCCACCCCCACTTCTCTGTCCGCCCCAACTTCCAACCTCATCGGCCCATACTCGGCCGTCTTCGGGGGAACCGACCTCAGTCACGTAACCGCCTCAAGTCACGTGACTTCCTCCGTTCTTCTTGGCAGGTAAATTGGTCGTATTCGATTGGCAGGGAGAGCGAAAATATAATCTTTCCGGGCAGAGTTGATGGAGGTGTTATAGAAGAGGGGACGACTTCGCAACGGTTGTGAATGCCTCATGGAGTGTAATATTTGCCGAAACTGATGGGAAATGGGAGTCTTTCCGATGATTAAATCCTCGTCTAGTCAGTATTAACCGTGTCTGTGGTGTATATGTCTTTATAATATTATGTGCTGTATCATAACTGTTGTCTTAATGAGTGCTAAATCTCCATGCTGCGTCTTGCTTCGTTCAGTTTTTAAGAGCCCTCCATCCAATCCGCATTTTTTTTACAACGTAGACTTCATTTCTCCATAACGATCAATTCGTTAAGCCCATGTTGTACTGCCCCTCAATGCCACCCCAATACACTATCATAAGGCGTATAATGTTAGCATCCTTATAAGCAGTTCATCTCTTTGTTTTGTTATCATTGTCTTTTTCCTCGAGCAGTTTTAACGAGGGTACCTATTTATCATCTCAATAACATCCCTCACCGCGACCAGGGAATAGCATCAGCAGGGTCTGGAAGTTATTTATCTCTTTATTGTGTTTACCTTGTCTTAACGTTATTTTGTTTCCTACGTTTTTCTCAATTTATTTTGTTGTTAATAAAAAACGAAACTCAGACAAAGAGTAGGGTTTTGCAGAGCAACATCTATTCTTTTAAGATATAGCAACATGATTCGCAGACAGAAATATGCTGTGACAATTACAGAAAATGCTTGCAAGTTTTGGGGGACAAAATTTTTAAATAACATGCAGCTCAATAATCCGCACGGGTGGACATCATCCGCGATTTATAAGAAGTATATCACAGTGGGACCAAATTAAGGTTTCATTTGGGATGTGGCCGGGTAAAAGTTTCCCTAGAAAAGTGTATAAGGTGAGACTGCATGGGGTAAACATATTCAGATTATATCAAGACCAAGCCTAAGTGAGAAAAATACCCACAAATATACCGATTCTTTGACCGAATAAACCAAAAACGGACCCCATTTATGTACTGAATAACAACAAATTGACGTGTTAATTAAGCTTAAAGAAGTAAATGTCAATTCTGGTGTAACAAATTCGTTTAAGTAAGAAAAAGCTGCTAACATCTGTTGTGATGTGTTTGGGGCCTGAGCTGATGCTATCACCGGAAGTAGTTACACCTGGTCGGCTGATGGTGTCTCTTTAATTGATAAGTAGGATGAGGCCGTACACGATCGCAGGTACAAGCAGAGAAACGACCTTTACACACATTTTGGAGTAGACATCATCGCTGTTCGGTCACTGGTGATTCTGTCAGATATGCTCGGCTTCACATTAAAAGATGCTGTAACCTCGGATAACAGGCAAATAGCTTAGAACTTGAGATGGACGAATTTTCTTGTCTTGGACAAACAACTTTTCACTTGTCATAAAAGACGAACCACTTGCCCCTGACAAAGGGACAACAGTAAGTGTCTAATCCTGACCGGTTCATTTAAATATTTGACATTTAATCAAAACCCGACACATTTGTATACCTAGCAATAGCGAGAAATAGATCCATTGCTTTATCTGGCGGCCAAAATACCGACCTATTAATTTACCAAATTTCGAAATAGAACTGACCTAGATTGCCGACGAATTCTTAATAACCTTCAGAGAACCACTCTACTCCCACACCCACCCACACACCCACCTACACACACACACCAGGCATTGACCACTATAAAAATGTTACACATTATTTATGCAAAGTGAGACTTATGCTGAAATGTCCCATGAATCAGATACAAGCAGCCGTCAATATGAAGTATTGTGTAAATATTGTTATTTGAATATTGAGACGAATATTTGGTAGCCACATAGATTCTTTTGATTTGATCGATCCAGTTATTGATAATTACCAAGTCTCGATATCATCGCCCAATTCTTACCAAGTTCATTGTCAGTAACTACGCTACATGAACTAATGCAACCCATTTTGTTGGCAAAACATTTTCACCTCACGTAGAATGATAAGCCATCGGATAAATAGTATTAGACAAAAATAAAAAATGTCAAGTTATGCACCAAAAACGATTACTCTTTAGTAACTGGGCTTGCTAACATATGATAAATTTTGGAAATAGGGTCAAGTGTGAATAAGTCGAATCATGAATGCAGAAAACATCAAAGCAAGTTACACGTAAATGCTTATTGTGAACCCTGAAAAATAATCGTCATACAACGATCAATTCAGGCAAAAGGCGAGCCCCTTCAATAACGAAATATCGGGAGCAACGAATGAGTTTTTATAGTGCAATGTATAATCAATAAAGAGTAGAATGAAGCGTACAATGCACCTGTATTTGCTGTAATCAGCGAGTAAACGGTTATATTTAAGTAGGTGTATAGCTTACAAGTGCAAGTATGTTATCATGCTCAAAATATACAACAATCAAACTTTCAAACAAAGAAATGACTCAAAAGAATAAATTACAACACTCTTTGTTAGTCTATAAATAATTAGATCAAACTTACATTGTTTTTGCAAAAATATGATCTTTTTAGATTGCTTTGTGTTATATACACAAGGTATGAATGCCACTATGAATCATGTTTTTTTTTGTTTGATAAGCACGTCGCATGTCTTTGCATAAAATTTGTCCTTTTTCAACATCTTGGTAAGGGTTATAATTGGCGGTGATTGATTTCGGTTGAAATCAATGAATCGCTTTTGGTTTTTATAAATATTCTTCTTTAAAAAACAATTACATGTTGAGAAATTTCACATAACTACATCATAATGCAGGCACAGTCAATCATAATGCATCAAATGACCAATGCTGAGAGTCGTGATGTAAAGCAATGTAATATACGTCTGAAATCAAACCGCATAAAGAATCCATCTACCATTTTCCAGAAAATAATACTATTTTTGTTGTGCTTAAATGGTTTATGGATGGATGAGATTCTCTGTGGAGTCTGTTAACTTTCAGTGTGTTGCACACACAGTTTCGTCTAGACACAATTTGCTCCAGAAAGTATTAGAAAATAATATAGTAAAATAAGTATCCCTAATATGTCAACCAAGCTACTTTTAATAGTTCTAGACATCACAGAATTTATTTCAACATATTGAGATATAGATATGTTGTAAGAAATCTAATTGGGATTAATTGTTTCATATATATCAATTGGACTAATTTTTGTTGTTGATATCACACTGTGGATAAATTCGTGCCCCTCAGCTAGAGGATGAAGACACTTTTGGTAGTTAATGAGGATTATGTTGTTGAATGAGCATTGATAGAATTAAAGATGTTGTTGCTAATATTGGTGATCGATGCATTAAACTGTGATCGATTAAGTTGTGTTGGACTAAAGAATGGGATTACAGGCATCGTATACCAAACTTTTGTCATTCGGAGGCATAATAGTTATTTGGCAATAGTTTACCTACAACACATGCATGAGCCGAGACCTTGTGTGTAATCCTCTGAAAACATCATAATATGCATCACTACTGCCAGACATGATGCCAGTCATTAAATGATTACTTCTAATCTAGGATGAAGTAAATCGACATTTCATATGTCCGCAGAAACATTCAGTTATGCTCCACTGGTCGTTATAAACGCCACCAGAGACATCTGGCAAGCTTCATGTTGTTATAAACGCCACCAGAGACACCTGGCAAGCTTCATGTCGTTATAAACGCCGCCAGAGACACCTGGCAAGCTTCATGTCGTTATAAACACCACAAGAGACATCTGGCAAGCTTCATGTTGTTATAAACGCCATAAGAGACATCTGGCAAGCTTCATGTCGTTATAAACACCACCAGAGACACCCGCAAGCTTCATGTCATTCATACTGCATTAAGGATGTGTACGTATTGTTATTTTGACAAATTGTCAACACACACACAAACAAACAAACAGCAGAATGCCTGTCCGGGCTAGTCAAATAACTAAGGCCATCTAACATATATAAAATCTACCGACACTGGAAGTCAAATCAGTGACAATAGGATAGAGGCATTTTACGATTCAAGTGCCACAGTGAAAATGTAATGAAGATGATTACAATAGAAGTACTGTTACATATAGAGCAATTATTCGACGTATGAAGGCACGAGTATCGTGTGAATGTATTTTGACACAGAAGAATGTTTCATCTTTTATAGGGTGCATTTGAGTTCACATAGAAGCACATTTGATGCCATGATCATACAAATGACTATCACATCCCAGCAAAGTTACGCAAACCACTCCCCCATAAAAATCGTTCGGACAAATAAAAAAAGAATAATAACAAACGGAAGTTTAATTCGTCTGTTTTAATGTTTTGTATAAATTGAAGATTGCACCCCAAATAGAAAATAGCAATGCAAATTACTCCGGGTCAGCCGCTTGATCATCGCGGTAAACCTAGAGGATCTTCGTGATTTGTGACCAAATTACAATAGACAACTGCATATCGAATACAGGTTCATGTGAAAGTGGATTCGATGTGTACAGCCCATCAAATTACGTTGACTCCTGGCATGTTGTTTTTCTCATGTTCGTTCTGGTTTGCTGTCTTTCCTCATCTCATGCAACAATGGCTCCTGCCTAATTAAATGTCGTAGCATGTGTGTACACGCATCGTGCATGTCAAATCTCGTGTGAATGAAGCAGGTAGATGAGTTTTCAAAGCAATTTTTGTTTGACAGCATTCGGCGTGGACAAATAAAACGTTTATTCGTCTATTCAAAAAAGGCTAACTAACTAAATCAGATGTTTTAGATCTTTGGGATCCGATGCATTGTTCCCATTTTATTGGTTTTTTTTTGATTTACTGAAACAACAGAAGGAATACATTTGATATCACACCGAATGTTTTATTCTTCAATGTACTAAAACTGTGTATACACAAAACGTGATGAATCTTCATAATTGAATAAATCCTCTCCATTTAATTGATTTGCTTTGATGAACAGGAGCACATGAAAAAATACAATTCACATCACCAGCAATAAATAAAATGTAAGATTAAAATTAGAATGTTTCGTAGATAATGTTTGAGGATATTTAATGAAATGCATCAATGAGTTTATGTAAACATTTGCGAGGCCGTGAAGGATTTATTCTGTTCAGGAATTATTTTCACTGTTTGTAATTTCCAAACGGCTTCATGTCAGATTAAGCAAGTTGCTTCAGCAGTTACTATATTCGCTGTCATCAGAAAAGTTATTAACTTTATGTATTGTAACTGTTATAATTTCATTATTGTACTCAGAGATGACAAACATCCAACTGAAGTTTTATCCCATACAATTTTATATTCGAGCACATCCAAATTAAAACGACAGCACAGCTAAATCACTTTGTAGTTACAAGCTGTCAGCGTTGTCCATATTGAATGAATCGTTGTGTTTTGATTTTGATCTGATAAACGGGAACAAGAACAAAAATGCAGCTGATATCCCAAGCAGGCAGTAATTAAAGCTTAATGGGTGTATGTGCTGCATCAGCAATCCTGTAACACCAGGTACGGTGAGCATTCCAACAAAGCCAGCTGTCATTATTAGAGAGCTACCTGGTCCGCTTATTCCATGGTTCAGGTATGCTAAACTGACAATGTTGGCAAAGTTTGAAGATAGGGAAAACCCAAAGGTACATGTGAAAATCCATACAACCGTGTAATGTAGATCATATCCGAAAGCCAACCACAACAATGAGGCCAAAGACAAAATACCATTGAATAGCACCATAGCTGACTCGGGACATATTCTCATCACTGGGATGGCTAGGCCACGTCCTATGGCCATTGTGAGCCAATAGGCGAACGTGACCATAGTGCCTTCATTTTGATCCCATCCTAGAAATTCGACCACATACACCATTAATAGACCCCCATACGTCACCTCCAGCCCACATGCACAAAACATGCTAAGAACGTATGGCACGATTGTCAGTTTATTGTACGTTGTTGTCGTTGATTGTTTGCCGCCGGCAGATGTGTTGGTTTTGATTTTACATCCGTCCCTGACGACGAGATATATGAAGTAGAATGCGGCCGGTGCAAGGTAGGCTGCCAAGAGGGCATATGTGAAAAACACCTTAGGTATCCCATAATCCCCACTGTCATCAGAATATGTATAGCTTTCATTGGTAGAGAGTCCGACCCTTATGGATGCTTCGTTTTGCAGTAGTAATTCTGGCATCGGATGAGTAGCGTTTATGTCACTGGTCTCAACGAATTCTTGATTGAATTGGACGTAACTGGACGGAGAAGTTTCATTGCTGGACGTCAGTTTTGTTAAAAATGGTCTAGCTAGAAGAGGCGCCACTGAACATCCGCATGATATGACAAAACCGGAAGCTTGGACAAAGAGAGAGGCCTTCCTCCCCCAGATATGGAACCAGCATGCTGTTACCACTAAACAGGTAGTCAAAAATAATTCGCGATACAAATAAATAGCACATTACTTTAAGAACAAATAAAGAAATCGAACGATAAATGGAACAACAAAGAGCTAAACAAATATATTATGTCCACCCAAATGGAACCACTTTCAGCTGGGATATCCCCTGCGCAAAGGGTATTCATGATAAATAAAACATTTTTTGCTCGGATGGCAAAATACCCTGAACATTTCGTATCACTGCTTTAATTTCAGAATAGATTATTTGAGTAAGCAAGTGTTACAGAATGTCATCTTTGTAAAATGAAAAACATCTTACTTCCTCCATAGAAGCCCAGACACATTCCTACAACTGACATGACGACTGCCTGAACGGGGTAGTGGCTGCACCAGGGTAACACTAGCTGAGTGGCACACAGTACCAGGAGAGTCACACCAAGCTGGAACACCTGATAGAACTTGCTGAAGGTGATGGTTGACAAGAGGCTGCCCACGATGCGACCCACTCCACCCCAAGTGAAGAGCAAGGCAGCTTGTGAGACAGAGGCCGAAGAGATGCGCTGTAGGTCCAGTAGCGTGGGACCCAGCACACCAATCACTAGACCCTAATGCAATGTGATAAGGGAAATATGTGTTTAACGCTTTCATCTATTGTCTAAAACAATTAGGCCAAATAATATATTGCATGATATGGTCGAAGAATACACAGCATTATATGGCACAAGAATCTGTAGTATCCACCCAAAAAATGGGTTAACAATTGATACAGCCCATGTAGCTATCTTGCAAAATTTGAAAATATGGTTATATTTAATGCTTGTATATGACTTTTGACAACTCAGTTAGTGCGGGTTATCGATAACGCAAATCACCCCATAGGTTAAATGTTATCAGAATTGACCGAGACAATAGATACTGACACTATTGGACTTAAATGACTTATGTTATACTCCACAGTGATGTAAGAACGATATGTCATCTCGAGTCGCTATAGAGTGGTTGATTTGAAAGGTTTGTTCCTCGCGCCTCGTGAAAAGGTCCATATTGACGAGGAAAATCGCCATCACTTATTTGGATGCATTATAAATAACACTATGCTCCGAGCGACAACAGTGTCGACTTTGAAGCAAAATCAGGTCACTCGTGCTTTCTGGATTCCACTTCAGCGATCGTACGACGCAGGACTCGATAGGAACATTAACTCAGGCGTACGTCGATATTGATACAACGCTTGATTTAAAGACCCACATCTGACTAAATTGTCATAAGTAGCAATCGTCTGATATAAAATAGCACTCATCCTATCAGATCAAGATCTCGTTGTTATATGAATCAGGTAAAGATCGCTTGGGAAATTTGGCACGTGCAATCAATGACAGCTCGAGTTTGCAGCGAAGCTACGCATCCGCGAACGATATACCCAACATCACTACAAGTGGTACACCTACTTAAGGTAACAAAAGCAAAGGTAAGGGTGATGAAGGGGTAACAAAGCCACTATGTGGGCATGATAGAATCAAAGTTCAACTTTCAGCTGGGCTGCTCTAACATAAAACAGTTAAGTACGCAACACACACATGGTTGCACGAAATAACACGACCAGAGGACGGGCACCTTTGTAGGTAAAATGTGCTGGCAAAAAAGGAGATATACTTACAACACCGAATCCTGCGTAATACAATCCAACTGTGCACATAATATTGTAGATCTTTTCCTGCCGAAGCTTTTCTGGAGCGACGGCGTTTTTTGGAGATATCCCACTCATCCCCTCTTCAGCCTCATATTCCATGAGACCCTTCATGTGGGGAGGTACGTCGACTGAGGATGAGCAGGTCATGTGGGCAGGTGATTCTGACAGGTTGTCATCCAGCAGCTGCGAGATGTTCCCAATATCCTCGGGATGATTCCGTCGATCCTGTGGGCACGACATGTCTGCATCTCACGTAGCTATGGGGGCCAGATAAGCTCTTGCTTTATAAGTCTTTACATCCACTCATTCGTTGAGAGCCAATAGTCTAAAGTTTAGTGAAGCCTTACAACATGACTGTAACAGCAATAGCGATATCATAGGTGCTATCATGGTTCATACTGGTCGATGACCACGAATATTTTCCAATTATCTCTGCGGTAAATTCACATCAATTTGCCACTCACTCATTTTGGGGTATGGTCGATATCACGCATGTTACCATATGGATAAAACCCGATGCTTCCAACCACGCCAGGTAGCTTCCCTATAATGTAGAGGGGTCACGGGGCGGGGTTTGTTTTAGGGCCAACACGCGGTTTGCTAAGGGTAATTGAGAAGTTGATTATGACGTTATTATTGATTTTACGTCTGACAGGCGATTTAACCTAAAGTAACCCTAACTCCGAACACAATAAACAATCACCACTATCGACGTCTGCCTAGGCCAAAGCCAATTTTTGCCGCCGAGGTCAACCTTTGCACGTAATGTAAGTCATTCAATGTGGCTTCCACTGAGCTAATAATGACCCTTTGGGAATGTGTCGCATTCCTGGCATCTCAGAGATAGCTACAGAAGTTCACCATAACTCCACAAGTAATCATGAACAGTTCATTACACTTTTTTGCTTATTGCAATCGGTTATCTGAATAGATATTCCTTCCTGTTGAATTAGCTACATCAGACTGTTTGCAGTTTGTTGACAATAAACGTGCCCAGGTAATCTTGAGCGCAAATAAATGGGGAGGTTTTCTCAAGCTCAGCAGCAGAGTTGTCTCCACACCAATCTAATTTATGAACATATTATGGTTATTTAATTGGGACAGTCCCTGTCCACTCCATTCATTACAACTCTGTCATTAACACTCAATCATTCTCTAATTCATGCACATGTGCTTAAATACAGACTATTTCAAGCTGGTTTGTTAACCACCGGATCAGTTCCATATAAGCCTCTATTGACGCATACTTTTTGAACCCGATGAGACGGTAGGAGAAACCTTCAGAGAGGGCATTTGCGATCAGCCGTAAAACGACTGACCCAACTCAGGGTTAAGAACCTACATATGACAATGTTTTGTTGAACCTTTTTTTTCTGCAATAAAATGCTGCCACCAACTCTCATAATCCTTCATCGATAAATTCCAGTCATTTGTGGTGGATGTTTGTGAATGGGTTCCACAATATGAGGCATGTTGATTTGTTCCGGCCGTCGCTTCTAACAGTTGGAGCAGGTGGCTATAATTTTTCTAGATAATATGATACCAGTTATCGAAAAGGCTGGATGGAATGGAATGTTTTTTGCAAAAGACACTATGTATAGATATCTATATACCATCAGTACAGCCTGCTATTGAATATCTGTGTACAGGTAACTAACGGCAGATTACTGATTCTCGATATATTCAACAATAAATGAAACACCTAACTGTACTTGAAATTCATTATATGCTAAAATTGCTCGTTTATAACCCGTTCTTTGTATTGGGAACACCAAATCATCGATTATTCATCGATAAAACGATCTGCAAACAACCTTCAAGCTTTATTTTCAAACATATGCAAATTAGTAACGGAGTTGTCGAATTGAAAAGTACTCCAATTACTCTCGTTCCTGACTTCTCCGCCGGTTTCGAGCTTAGGTATCTGTGAATAACACATATATATATTTATTAGATCCGATATAAGTATAAGAACGCATACATTCTTAATTGGCTGCTATTGTTATATTGGTGTGCTAGAATGGTTATCCCCGAACGTGACATGACAGAAGTGCTGATGCACCCGATCGAGCCATTACGAATGCAGAGCGACATCACATTAATGCTCCAAGTCAACGTTTAAGTGGCCTCAGAGCTACAGATAACGCAGGTACCTGGTTGTCAAATCTTGTTATTTAAAGGGATATTTGATACAGAATGCGCATCTTATCTCACAACAAGATTTGATCTTTAAAAAGGCAGCTTTATTTGATATGATGATGTTAGGTTTTTACATTTTGACAATGATATGTAACGCATAAGAACAAACATGTGAGCGTCTCTTTAATTGATATGTATGATGAAACCGTACACGATCGAGTCTCAGGTACAAGCCGAGAAACGACCTTTACACACCGATTGGAGTAGACATCAGCGCTCCTCGGTAACTGGTTATTCTGTCAGATATGCTCGGCTGGACATTAAAAGACGCTGTAACCTCGAATAATAGGCAAATAGCTTGATTTTTACCGCCTAAGAACTTCTGATCGACGAAGTTTCTTGTCTTGGACCTTGGAACCTTTTCACTTGTCATAAAAGAAGAACCACTTATCCCTGACCAAGGGACAACTGTAAGTGTCTAATACTGACCGGTTCATTTAAATAT
Source organism: Urechis unicinctus (assembly GCA_034190875.2). Lineage (NCBI taxonomy): Eukaryota > Metazoa > Annelida > Polychaeta > Xenopneusta > Urechidae > Urechis > Urechis unicinctus. Next base: position 71,160,089 of record CM067353.1, on the reverse strand, counting down.
TTGACATTTAATCAAAACCCGATACATTTGTATACCAAGCAATAGCGAGAAATAGACCCATTGCTTTATCTGGCTGCAAAAAAATACCGACCTATTAATCTATCACTTTTCGAAATAAAACTGACCTAGATTTCCGAGACATTCTTAATAAACTTCACTCAGAGAGAAGCACTCTCCCCCCACACCCACCCACACACTCACCTATACACACACCATGCATTGACCAATATGACGATGTTACACATTGATTATGCAAAGTGAGACTTAAGCTGAAATGTCCCATGAATCAAATACAAGCCGCCGTCAATATATAGTATTGTGTAAATATTATTTGAATATTGAGAAAAATATCTAGTAGCCTCAAAGAATTCGTTTGATTTGATAGATCCAAAAGTAGAAACTTATTGATGATTACCAAGTCTCGATATCATCACACTATACTTACCATGTTCATTGTCAGTAAATACGCTACATGAACTAATGCAACCCATTTTGTTGGCAAAACATTTTCACCTCAAGTATCGTATACCAAACTTTTGTCATTCGGAGGCATATTAGTCATTTGGCAATAGTTTACCTATAACACATGCATGAGCCGAGACCTTGTGTGTAATCCTCTGAAAACATCATAATATGCATCATTATTGCCAGACATGATGCCAGTCATTAAATGATTACTTCTAACCTAGGATGAAGTAAATCGTCATTTCATATGTCCGCAGAAACATTCAGTTATGCTCCACTGGTCGTTATAAACGCCACCAGAGACATCTGGCAAGCTTCATGTCGTTATAAACGCCACCAGAGACATCTGGCAAGCTTCATGTCGTTATAAACGCCACCAGAGACATCTGGCAAGCTTCATGTCGTTATAAACGCCACCAGAGACACCTGGCAAGCTTCATGTTGTTATAAACGCCACCAGAGACACCTGGCAAGCTTCATGTCGTTATAAACGCCACCAGAGACACCTGGCAAGCTTCATGTTGTTATAAACGCCACCAGAGACACCTGGCAAGCTTCATGTCGTTATAAACGCCACCAGAGACACCTGGCAAGCTTCATGTTGTTATAAACGACACCTGGCAAGCCAGTTATAAACCAGACACCTGGCAAGCTTCATGTTGTTATAAACGCCTGGCAAGCTTCATGTCGTTATAAACGCCACCAGAGACACCTGGCAAACTTCATGTTGTTATAAACGCCACCAGAGACACCTGGCAAGCTTCATGTCGTTATAAACGCCACCAGAGACACCTGGCAAGCTTCATGTTGTTATAAACGCCACCAGATACACCTGGCAAGCTTCATGTCGTTATAAACGCCACCAGAGACATCTGGCAAGCTTCATGTCGTTATAAACGCCACCAGAGACATCTGGCAAGCTTCATGTTGTTATAAACGCCACCAGAGACACCTGGCAAGCTTCATGTTTATAAATGCCACCAGAGACACCTGGCAAGTTTCATGTCATTATAAACGCCATCAGAGGCACCTGGCAAGCTTCATTTCATTCATGCTGCATTAAGGATGTGTACGTATTGTTATTTTGACAAATTGTCAACACACACACAAACAAACAAACAGCAGAATGCCTGTCCGGGCTAGTCAAATAACTAAGGCCATCTAACATATATAAAATCTACCGACACTGGAAGTCAAATCAGTGATAATAGGATAGAGGCATTTTAAGATTCAAGTGCCACTGTGAAAATGTAATGAAGATGATTACAATAGAGGTACTGTTACATATAGAGCAATTATTTGACGTATGAAGGCAGGAGTATCGTGTGAATGTATTTTGACACAGAAGAATGTTTCATCTTTTATAGGGTGCATTTGAGTTCACATAGAAGCACATTTGATGCCATGATCATGCAAATGACTCTCACATCCCAGCAAAGTTACGCAAACCACTCCCCCATAAAAATCGTTCGGACAAATAAAAAAAGAATAATAACAAACGGAAGTTTAATTCGTCTGTTTTAATGTTTTGTATAAATTGAAGATTGCACCCCAAATAGAAAATAGCAATGCAAATTACTCCGGGTCAGCCGCTTGATCATCGCGGTAAACCTAGAGGAACTTCATGATTTGTGACCAAATTACAATAGACAACTGCATATCGAAAAAATATTAGCTTTCAATAAATATGACGTTTGTATTGCCACTGCATTGTATCTACACGCACTACCGACGACAGATAACAACTGTATCATCCTTATGACGATAATAGCCTCCAAGTCAGAAAGGAACTTTTTAAAAACAATAGTCGTATATTAACATTGCTCTTTATCTAAAAACTATATTTAGGCTATTTATTTATCATGGACATTTCAACTTCAAAAGCTGGCAATCGATGTTATATCTTTGTAAATGCATTCATCTTGTATTGAAAATATACAAACGACACAAATAATTGATAAGAATACTTAGGCGAGGTAATCGCTGAATTTAGAAAACCATCTGAAAACCCTGAGCTATTGTTATGTTACGTTGATTATATAATAGCATGGATTGTAAGTAGAATTCAGCGCAACTGGTGGTGAGCATGGCTCAGATAGATAGAACCTTTGAGCAACCAGTCGCATAGTATCCACATATGGTAAGCCTTGAGGGTGAGAATCAGTGGGCATAGGTGTGGCTTAAATAGTGTGGAAGATATATTCACTTAAACTAGTCATTATACTTGTGTGCTAGCAGAATACAGGTTCATATGAATGTGATTTCGATGTGTACAGCCCATCAAATTACGTTGACTCCTGGCATGTTGTTTTTCTCATGTTCGTTCTGGTTTGCTGTCTTTCCTCATCTCATGCAACAATCGCTCCTACTTAATTAAATGTCATTGCATGTGTGTACACGCATCGTACATGTCAAATATCGTATGACTGAAGAAGGAAGATGCGTTTTCAAAGCAATTTTTGTTTGACAGCATTCGGCGTGGACAATTAAACATTTATTCGTCTATTCAAAAAAGGCTTGCTATCAAATCAGATGTTTTAGATCTTTGGAATCTGATACATTGTTTCCATTTTATTGTTTTTTTTTTGATTTACTGAAACAACAGAAGGAATACATCTGATATCACACCGAATGTTTTGTTCTTCAATATACCAAAACTGTGTATACACAAAACGTGATGAATCTTCATAATTGAATAAATCTTGTCGATTGTATTGATTTGCTTTGATGAACAGAAGCACAAGGAAAGCGATTAGACCCGTCAATGCAAAATAATAATGTAAGATTAAAATTAGAATATTTCGTGGATAATTTTTGAGGATAATTAATTAAATGCATCAATGAGTTTATGTTAACATTTGCGAGGCCGTGAAGGATTTATTCTGTTCAGGTATTATTTTTTCACCGTTAGTAATTTCCAAACGGCTTCATGTCATATTTAGCAAGTTGCTTCAGCAGTTGCTACTGAAACTGATGCATAATGATATTGAATAATTATCAGGTATATTCGCTATCATCAGAAAAGTTATTAACTTTATGTATTGTAACTGTTATAATTTCATGATTGTACTCCGAGATGACAAACATCCAACTGAAGTTTTATCTCATACAATTTTATATTCAAGCACATCCAAATTAAAACAACAGCACAGCAAAATCACTTTGTAGTTACAAGCTGTCAGCGTTGTCCATATTGAATGAATCGTTGTGTTTTGATTTTGATCTGATAAACGGGAACAAGAACAAAAATGCAGTTGATATCCCAAGCAGGCAGTAATTAAAGCTTAATGGGTGTATGTGCTGCATCAGCAATCCTGTAACACCAGGTACGGTGAGCATTCCAACAAAGCCAGATGTCATAATCAGAGAGCTACCTGGTCCGCTTATTCCATGGTTCAGGTATGCTAAACTGACAATGTTGGCAACGTTTGAAGATAGGGAAAACCCAAAGGTACATGTGAAAATCCATACAACCGTGTAATGTAGATCATATCCGAAAGCCAACCACAACAATGAGGCCAAAGACAAAATACCATTGAATAGCACCATAGCTGACTTGGGACATATTCTCATCACTGGGATGGCTATGCCACGTCCTATGGCCATTGTGAGCCAATAGGCGAACGTGACCATAGTGCCTTCATTTTGATCCCATCCTAGAAAGTCGACCACATACACCATTAATAGACCCCCATACGTCACCTCCAGCCCACATGCACAAAACATGCTAAGAACGTATGGCACGATTGTCAGTTTACTGTACGTTGTTGTCGTTGATTGTTTGCCGCCCTCGACAGATGTGTTGGTTTTGATTTTACATCCGTTCCTGACGACGAGATATATGAAGTAGCAAACGGCAGCTGCAAGGTAGGCTGCCAAGAGGGCATATGTGAAAAACACCTTAGGTATCCCATAATCCCCACTGTCATCAGAATATGTATAGCTTTCATTGGTAGAGAATCCGACCCTTATGGATTCTTCGTTTTGCAACAGTAATGCTGGCATCGGATGAGTATCGTTTATGTCACTGGTCTCAACAAATTCTTGATTGACATGGACGTAATTGGACGTAGAAGTTTCATTGCTGGACGTCAGTTTTGTTAAAAATGGTCTAGCTAGAAGAGGCGCCACAGTACATCCGCATGATATGATAAAACCGGAAGCTTGGACAAAGAGAGAGGCCTTCCTCCCCCAGATATGGAACCAGCATGCTGTTATCACTGAACAGGTAGTAAAAAATAATTCGCATTACAAATAAATATAGTACATTACTATATAAAATAAAGAAATCGAACGATAAATGGAACATAATTAACAAACAACAAAGAGCTAAACAAAAATATTATGATAACCTAAATGGAACCGGTGACAAAGGGTAATCATAATAAATAAAACTTTATTTGCTGGGATGGCAAAATGATCATAGTGAAACTTCTGCACATAATGACGTGAACAATTCGTATCACTGCTTTAATTTCAGAATAGATTATTTGAGTAAGCAAGTGTTGCAGAATGTCATCTTTGTAAAATGAAAAACATCTTACTTCCTCCATAGAAGCCCAGACACATTCCTACAACTGACATGACGATTGCCTGAACAGGATAGTGGTTGCACCAGGGTAACACTAGTTGAGTGACACACAGTACCAGGAGAGTCACACCAAGCTGGAACACCTGAGAGAACTTGCTGAAGGTGATGGTTGACAAGAGGCTGCCCACGATGCGACCCACTCCGCCCCAAGTGAAGAGCAAGGCAGCTTGAGAGACAGAGGCTGAGGAGATGCGCTGTAGGTCCAGTAGCGTGGGACCCAGCACACCAATCACTAGACCCTAATGCAATGTGATAAGGGAAATATGTTGTCTTTAACGCTTTCATCAATTGTCTTAAACAATTAGGCCAAATATATATTGCATGATATGGTCCAAGAATACACAGCATTATATGGCACAAGAATCTGTAGTATCCACCCAAAAAATTGGGTTAACAATTAATACAATGCATGTAGCTCAGTTAGTGCAGGTTATCGACAACGCAAATGACCCCATAGGTAAAATGTTATCAGAATTGACCGAGACAATAGATACTGACACTATTGGACTTAAATGACTTATGTTATATTTCACAGCGATTTAAGAACGATATGTCATCTCGATTCGCTATAGAGTGGTTGATTTGAAAGGTTTGTTCCTCGCGCCTCGTGAAAAGGTCCATATTGACGAGGAAAATCGCCATCACTTATTTGGATGCATTATAAATAACACTATGCTCCGAGCGACAACAGTGTCGACTTTGAAGCAAAATCAGGTCACGTGATTGCTGACTCATGCTTTCTAGATTCCACTTCAGCGATCGTACGACGCAGGACTCGATAGGAACATTAACTCAGGCGTACGTCGATATTGATACAACGCTTGATTTAAAGACCCACATCTGACTAAATTGTCATAAGTAGCAATCGTCTGATATAAAATAGCACTCATCCTATCAGATCAAGATCTCGTTGTTATATGAATCAGGTAAAGATCGCTTGGGAAATTTGGCACGTGCAATCAATGACAGCTCGAGTTTGCAGCGAAGCTACGCATCCGCGAACGATATACCCAACATCACTACAAGTGATACACGTACTAAAGGTAACAAAGGCAAATGTAAAGATGATAAAGGTAACAAAACCACTATGTGGTCATGATAGAATTTGAGTTCAACTTTCAGCTGGGCTCCTCTAACATAAAACAGTTAAATTAATAAGTATGCAACACACACATGGTTGCAGGGAACAACACGACAAAAAGATGGACACCTTTGTAGGTACAATGTGCATGCAAAAAGGAGATACTTACAACACCGAATCCTGCGTAATACAATCCAACTGTGCACATAATATTGTAGATCTTTTCCTGCCGAAGCTTTTCTGGAGCTACGGCGTTTTTTGGAGATATCCTACTCATCCCCTCTTCAGCCTCATATTCCATGAGACCCTTCATGTGGGGAGGTACGTCGACTGAGGATGAGCAGGTCATGTGGGCAGGTGATTCTGACAGGTTGTCATCCAGCAGCTGCGAGATGTTCCCAATATCCTCGGGATGATTCCGTCGATCCTGTGGGCACGACATGTCTGCATCTCACGTAGCTATGGGGGCCAGATAAGCTCTTGCTTTAAAAGTCTACATCCACTCATTCGTTGAGAGCCAATAGTCTAAAGTTTAGTGAAGCCTTACAACATGACTGTAACAGCAATAGCGATATCATAGGTGCTATCATGGTTCATACTGGTCGATGACCACGAATATTTTCCAATTATCTCTGCGGTAAGTTCACATCAATTTGCCACTCACTCATTTTGGGGTATGGTCGATATCACGCATGTTACCATATGGATAAAACCCGATGCTTCCAACCCCACCAGGTAGCTTCCCTATAATGTAGAGGGGTTACGGGGCGGGGTTTGTTTTAGGGACGCTAAGGGTAATTATATGATTTTGATTTTACGTCTGACAGGCGATTTAACCTAAAGTAACCGAACACAATAAACAATCACCACTATCGACGTCTGCCTAGGCCAAAGCCAATTTTTGCCGCCGAGGTCAACCTTTGCACGTAATGTAAGTCATTCAATGTGGCTTCCACTGAGCTAATAATGACCCTTTGGGAAGGTGTCGCATTCCTGGCATCTCAGAGATAGCTACAAAAGTTCACCATAACTCCACAAGTAACCCTGTTAAGTACATTACACTTTTATGCTTATTGGAATCGGTTATCTGAATTGATATTCCGTCCTGTTGAATGAGCTACATCAGACTGTTTGCAGTTTTTTGACAACAAACGTGCCCAGGTAATCTTGAGCGCAAATAAATGGGGAGGTTTTTTCAAGCTCGGCAGCAGAGTTGTCTCTCACACCAATCTAATTTATGAACATATTATGGTTATTTAATTGGGACAGTCCCTGTCCACTCCATTCATTACAACTCTGTCCCTAATACTCCACCATTCTCTAATTTATGCACTTGTACTTGATAACCGACTTTTTCAAGCTGGTTTGTTAACCGCCGAATCAGTTCCATATAAGCCTCTATTGACGCATACTTTTTGAACCCGATGAGACGGTAGGAGAAACCTTCAGAGAGGGCATTTGCGATCAGCCATAAAACGACTGACCCAACTCAGGGTTAAGAACCTACTTATGACAATCTTTCGTCGCTTGGACATGAATGGAATATTTCTACATTTGTTGAATATTTGTTTCTGTAATCAAATGCTGCCACCAACTCTCATAATCCTTCATCGATATATTCCAGTCTATTGTGGTGGATGTTTGTGAATGGGTTCCACAGTATGAGGCATGCCATGTCATGTCATGTCAAGGTTACTGATTGTGTTGATTCGTTCCGTCCGTCGCTTCTAACAGTTGGAGCAGGTGGCTATAGTTTTTTTTAGATAATATGATACCAGTTATCGAAAAGGCTTGGTGGTATGGAATGTTTTTTAGCAAAAGACATGTTACTATGTATAGATATCTATATACCATCAGTACAGCCTGCTATTGAATATCTGTGTATAGGTAACTAACGGCAGATTTCTGATTCTCGATATATTCAACAATAAATGAAACACCTACTGTACTTGAAATTCATTATATGCTAAAATTGCTCGATTATAACCCGTTCTTTGTATTGGGAACACCAAATCATCGATTATTCATCGATAAAACGATCTGCAAACAACCTTCAAGCTTTATTTTCAAAAATATGCAAATTAGTAGCGGAGTTGTCGAATTGAAAAGTACTCCAATTACTTTTTTGCCCGTTTCGCGTGTCTACTAATTTCTAACAAGTGTTATAGAGGATGCTATTTATTCATTGGATTATATCAAGGATTCAAGAAACTTAAGTATCTGTGAATAACACATGGATATTTATTAGATCCGATATAAGTATCAGAACGCATGTTTTCTTAATTGGCTGCTATTGTTATATTGGTGTGCTAGAATGGTTATCCCCGAACGTGACTTGACAGAAGTGCTGATGCACCCGATCGAGCCATTACGAATGCAGAGCGACATCACATTAATGCTCCAAGTCAACATTTAAGTGGCCTCAGAGCTACAGATAACGCAGGTACCTGGTTGTCAAATCCTGTTATTTAAAGGGATATTTGATAAAGAATGCGTATCTTATCTCACAACAAGATTAAATCTTTAAAAAGGCAGCTCTATTTGATATGATGATGTTAGGTTGTTACATTTTGCCAACGATATGTAACGCATAAGAACAAACATGTGAGCGTCACACACTGACCACATAATACACATTCAAGATATAATGTACGGTATAGGGTGAGGGGGGTGGGGTGGGGGTGGGGGTGTTCCACCCGTTATGGTTGGCCGCGTTTAGCATAATCCTAATGGTACTCCGCGACTGTTCGTCCCACACACACGAATCACATGACGAGTGCATGACAGTGATTGAGGGGTTTGGACAGATGTATTTTTTCAACAACGATAGCTGAATAATATCTAGGCTTACCGACAGATCCGTGACGATCATATGGCGTTCCACTGTCGTTACATACAGAATGTTGTAAGACTACACTGCACTTTAGACTATTGACTCCCGACTTACAATTTTCAAGTGCAGGTAGAGACCTTATATAAGAGCGATTCCCTTATCTGGCCCCCATAGCCACGTGAAATGCAGGCATGTCGTACCCACATAATCAACGGAATCATCCCGAGGATATTGGGAACATCTCGCAGATGCTGGATGACAACCTGTCAGAATCACCTGCCCACATGACCTGCTCATCCTCAGTCGACGTACCTCCCCACATGAAGGGTCTCATGGAAAATGAGGCAGGAGAGGGGATGAGCAGAATACCTCCAAAAGATGCTGGTACATCAGAAGATACTCTACAGGATCTGACCTACATCGTAATGCGCACAGTTGGACTGTATTACGCAGGGCTCGGAGTTGTAAGTAGATCTCGTCTTGGCAAGCGCAAACAGTATCCGCCTACTGACTGTGGCTAGTTTCATTGAACCAGGTGTTGCTTTCCGATTCATGTTATCATTGTATGTATATCCAGCCCAGTGATACCTTTAACCTTCATCATAGTATACGCCCCATCGTGGTTTTGTGACCACCATTCACGAAGTAACATGTGTCACGTGATTACCCCCGCGCTTACCCGTACACCCTGACCAGTCATCGATTGGTCGTGATGTACAATACCGGAGGTTTGACAAACTGAAGAACATTATGATATGTTATCATGTGGTTTTCTTATCATCTGACAATAGATCAGACTTCATTATCAACATTAAACAAAGCATGACTGAGGCCTTAACAATTCATCATCTCAATTGAGCTGTGACTTTAATATATCGTCGTAGATCGCCAAGTTGTCCTGATGCCAATGCGGGAATGAGATATTTCTAATGGATTGGACTACACCTTGGAGTCACTTGTTGTTGCTTGGGAGTATAGAGTGAGGTCGTTTGATGTCGCTTGTAAATATAGAGCTATATAGTTAGGTGGTTTGATGTTGCTAGCGAATATAGGACTACTTACTTAGGTCGCCTGGTGATTTTAGTGAATGTAGAGCTATTTAGTGAGGTCGATTGGTGGTGTCAGTGATCATAGAGCTACTTAGTTAAGTGGTTTTATGTTGCTAGTGAATATAGGACTATACAGTGAGGTTACTTGTTGTTTCTGGTAAATCCATCAAACTGTTGAGGAATTTAAGTTTCAGGAGTCCAAGAATACCCGTGACTCAGCTTGATTAAATGCACATGTTTTATGTGAGAACGATAATCTTTTCACGAGACACAACAATGCAACAACAGCCAATGACGCCTTTTTTTTTCATCATGGCATTACATATTTAACAATCTTACACAAATTAAAAATAATGATTTAAACATTGTTTGAGAAAAATTCCCTAAAGCAATTCCACCTTTTAGCACAGTATACAGAATTAGCGATAATCTCTTTTAGTTAATAATCAAATTGTTAAAATGATGAATACATTTACCAACCGTATATAATTTCTTCATTGTTTAATCAGTAGCTTTCTCCACTTACTTCAGGGTCTAGTGATTGGTGTGCTGGGTCCCACGCTACTGGAGCTACAGCGCATCTCCTCAGCCTCTGTCTCACAAGCTGCCTTGCTCTTCACTTGGTGTGGAGTGGGTCGCATCGTGGGCAGTCTCTTGTCAACCATCACCTTCAGCAAGTTCTCTCAGGTGTTTCAGCTTGGTGTGGCTCTTCTGGTACTGTGTGTCACTCAGCTAGTGTTACCCTGGTGCAGCCACTATCCCGTTCAGGCAATCGTCATGTCAGTTGTAGGAATGTGTCTGGGCTTCTACGTAGGAAGTAAGATACTTTTGAAAACGATGTCATTCGGTAAATCGTGCTGCCTAGGGTGAAACAATTGAGGCCAAGATCTCTTTGAGAATATAAATAAATATTTGTTTTTCTGGCGTTTCTCAACTCGTAAATTTGCCATCGTGTATCTTCTCTGTATGATAAATACTCGTTGCTACAAGGAATAATATAATAACTATATGTATGTATGCGTTGCAAGTAGCTCATAACGTTTTAGGTTTTCAGGTTTTCGATCTGTTGCTTGTAAACAGATGCTGTAGAATTAATCATTCAATTTCATAATGGGTAACTAGTGCATTTAACATTTTTCATTCGTATTGTGACATTTTCCCCATTCTCTTTAGCGGTTACTACATGCTGGTTCCATATATGGGGAAGAAAGGCCCCTCCCTTTGTCCAAGCTTCCGGTTTCGTCATATCATGCGGCTGTACAGTGGCGCCTCTTCTGGCTAAACCATTCTTAACCGAACTCAAGTCAAGCAATGCAATAGCACCATCCAGTAGAGTCGAAGTCCATCAAGAATTCGATGAGACCAGTGACAGGACCTCTTTTCATCTGATGCTGCAAAACAAAACACCCCTTTCCTCCCGGCTTTCTGGTAATGAAACCTATCCATATTCTGACCGTGAGGATGATGGGATACCTAAGGTGTTTTTCACATATGCCGTCGTGGCAGCCTACCTTGCACCGGCCGTTTGCTACTTCATATATCTCGTCGTCAGGGACGGATGTAAAATCAAAACCAACCGATCTACCAAGGGCGGCAATCAATTTTCGACAGCAACGTACTGTACAAAGACAATCGTGCCATACGTTCTTAGTACATTTTGCACATGCGGGCTGGAGGTGACATACGGGGGACTAGTAATGGTGTATGTGGTCGACTTTCTAGGATGGGATCAAAATGAAGGGGCTACAATCACGTTCGCTTATTGGCTCACAATGGCCATAGGACGTGGCCTAGCCATCCCAGTTGTGAGAATATTCCCCATATCAGCTATGGTGCTTGTCAATATTATTTTGTCTTTGGTCTCATTGTTGTGGTTGGCTTTCGGATATGATCTACATTACACGGTTGTATGGATTTTCTCTTGTACCTTGGGATTTTCCCTATCTTCCAATGTAGGCAACATTCTCAGTCTAGCCTGCCAGAACCATGGAATTACCGGGCCAGGTAGCTCTCTGATTATGACAGGTGGCTTTGTTGGGATGCTCACCGTACCTGGTGTTACAGGATTGCTGATGCAGCACATACACCCATTAAGCTTTAATTACTGCCTGCTTGTGATATCAGCTGCATTTTTGTTCTTGTTCCCGTTTATCAGATCAAAACCAAAACACAACGATTCATTCAATTTGGACAGCGTGGACAGTAACACGTACTCCTTTGGTTAAATCGTGGATCGATTTTGCTGTGATCTCGTTGTTTATGTAATCGAATTACTCATTAGTTGGAAATGTGTTCTTTTTCTTGTAAATCTCTACCTCACTTTTTTTTATTCTATTCGAATAGTAACAGTATAAAACATACCTCTGCCTGTTAAGCGTGCTTGATGTTTCTCTACCCTCAACTAAATTATTACATAGGGGATAAATGAAGGGGTTACAAATGCTCACAACAATTTGTTGGGCAGCGTCAAATACGATTATCTTGCACTTACTCGCTTATATTTCAATTAAGTGTAAAATAATTATATCAAATTTGTATTTGATATAACAAATTCAGAAACTGTAAAGACAAATAGCACCAGCTGAATTCCTTTTCTTTTGACATTTCTTTATGCTATATATACACATTGTCAGCTAGTCTGTCATATGTTCTTATCTAATACATATTAACTGGGTTATTTTCTGGTTCCCTGTATTTCCCAAATTCATATTATTGTTGTATAATTAATTGCATGTTCACGTCACAACCACATACTGATGTCATGTTTTTTTCTGGCTAAAACAGATGTGGATGTAAGTTTACGTAATAACACCCAATTATCGCCCACTGTTAGTGATATTGGACTGACAAAAATACGTCGTGTTTGGATGCGATGATAAGGTTAACTATAAAGGCAATTACATTTATTGATATTGGACCCTGTTAGGCTATTGGTTAAAGTTTTTGTGACGCTATGTGGTCTAACTATTCCTCATCGTTTTTGATATATTTGAAAAATTCTGGAAACTTGCTCACATTTTTTTAGCTCAATACAGTAAAAAATATGCATTAATCAGCTTAATAAACTACCGTATTTGTCTTTGTTCACTTAACGTATACCGAGATTATTTTTATGTAAATATTTCACAAATTTTAAGAGATTTGAAAAATATGTCGAAGTTCCAAGCCGAAAATATGGCGTCTCGATGCGTTATCAACCCTTGCAAACTTTAATCGAATAAATCATTGATTACCCCCCAAAAAGAAACTATGGAAATCAGACTGTTAATCGATATATAAATAATTACCTGGTCGGGCAAATCCATCAGATTTGGTGACACTGGTGAAAGTTTTCGAAAAAGATAAAAATATAGATCTTGTTGCGATATCGCTGCAGCAGACACTACGCACTTGATCTCTGTGATATCGGCTTCGTTTACACTCCTGCTATTGGTAATAACTCCTTGTGGGGAATGATGACATAGACACCTTTGCGTCCTTGCTATTACAAATTCAACATAAAATACAATAAGTATAAAGAGATGCTTGGGAAAATAAAGGATTTGAGCTTTGCCGTTTACCCCCGTTTTTTTATCTAAATATTGTTGAATCTCAACAGGGGTATGACACATTCTCTAATAAAGATGTGTTCATATTTCAGAACACCAACGTAGATAATGTAATTTTTCTATATGTGTTGTAATGATTTTGTACATGTTTTGTATTCTTACATATGTAATGCCGTAATGTACATAACAATTTGAAATCAAAATAAGTGCATAATATCTTATACATTAATCATCAATTATTATAATGTTAGCTATTCTAGCCATAAATGTTTTATTTTAAGAAAATAGTAATATTTTTTTTCTTGTATATATTTGATTTATTTTTTATTAGCAGCCGTATATTGGCGTTTTAATTGTAAGAAACATAGTCATTTCATCACATTTCACAAGTTCTTGTGCGTGTATAACCGTATTTTTTTTCTTTTTTACTATGCTTACTCCATATTTTGCAACATATTGGCCCTTCATTAGTCTCAGTCTTCACCCAAATTCGATCAACTCCTACGATAATCTGCGTCCTTCTGCCAAAAATATTTTTTGTTATAATGGAATCTTTAAGATATTTATCGATTTCATAAGAAACTGTATTAGACAGCACCGGTGTCCACGACCTACTATTATCTTCTTTGACTAGACCATCATAGTCGGGTGCATACGGGTGTAGACTCTTTCTTGATAATGATAATATACATATAGTCCCACGGCAGCTCATTACAAAAAATATGGGGCTCTACAATTGCTGTGAAAGCCTACTCAAAAGTATGTGTAAACAGCACACCCACAAGTAAATACTTCTCTTGTTTGGGGTCATCCATATCAACCTATAGGCTAATATAATATTAATTTAATTTAAACAACTATAATAATAAAGACAACATAAAACTAACCGTGGATGAACTATTGGTGCCACACCATGAACTTATGGGTGATAATGGGCCCTATCAGATCAGTTAACAGACCAGGAAATAAGAATTGATGATAGTGAAAATGGTAAGGATACATTTTTCAATAAATATACAGATCTAGAAAGGAAAGTTAATTGCATACCTTGCAGACTAAATATAAAAATATTTAAATCAGTGTGATGCGTGTTTTACCAAACGTTTTTTTGACAAGGATTTAGCTCTGGTAACACCGACAGCCCCAATAGGATCCATGGCGGGCGGTATGCTCGGCCATTGCGCTGTTGCATAATACGTGGCATCGCCAGATGATTGTATGGACACATATATTACACTTTGTTGTCATAACGTAACATAATAGACTTCAGTCTTCACCTTTGAACTTAAATATCCGACTATTTGACCCACCGGTGATTTCTCACTCAACAACGGTATCGTTTTGCGTGTCAGCCACCCTGCTATACCAGGTTTGTCTCGACAGCTTTCTAGGGTGTGCCTAACAGCCGAACCCAAATATGCCAACACCTCATCTGCATTCCTACTAGATCCGGACGAACGGTAATAGCTCCGGTCGAACGGTAATATGAATATATATCGTTCTGCTTCGATCATTTTCCGTGCGTCGCAGAAAACGCGTTAGGGTTAAAGTGCTCTATCCCGCATCTAGAAAATAACATGTATCAAGATCCTGTACAACAAAAAATCCTCACGCACCAAAAAACTTACCCCCACTCGACGCTATTCTTCAAGAAATGCCATCGATATATCATTTCTGACAAATCGCGATACGATGACCGCCATTTTGGAAAATATTGCGTCGCGTGATTTCCCGCCGCCTCATCCGCAATGCCTTAGCATCGGGGGGGGGGGGCGCTTGGCCATAACTCGGATAGGGGTGTGCCGCGGGACCTCGAAAACCCTAACCTGTTGTACAAGTTGAGAATGGCAAAAAGTATACCCCGTCGTACAAGGTATTATGCGAATGTATAACCGGTCGCACAAGTCGCGAGGCCGAAAAACACGATGCACGTGGGCTTGAACTTGAAAACAAACATGGTGCTGTGTTTCGGACTTTTTACTGCTTCCAAATTGATCGAACTATAACTTATTACCATGGATGAAACCCCCCCCCCCCCCCTCCATCACTTGGGTATGTTTGGTGTTTGGTGGTTGTCTGAATCGATCTCAATTTTTTTTTCATTGCGTCGGTTTCAGAGAAATCAGACGTCTACTCAGACGTCTTGTATGGCTACATTCCAACACGGCACGTATTAAGCAAAGAAACTCCGCCTCTGGCAGCGCCGCGCTATTTACTACTTTCGATCTTTCACATCCGCGCTGTAGAGGCGTAGAGCCGCCTGCGAAATTTCTAAGGTTCCGAAGTCAAAATGACAGATGAACTACTCCATGACTATGTAATCTTGTATAAATTGCTCTAATATCGCTAACAGCCAATTCGTGTCTATAAGCACTCTCGGTAACGCGATACATTGTTGTAAGTAATTAGTTATGCTGCCAATACTGCTGATCCGTTGGTTGCAAACAGTTCCTCCCCCCCCCCCCCCCCCGGCAGCCCCCCGGCAGCCCCCCAACCGTTTCCATGTCGATGTGCGTAACGCAATGGCTATCGTATGCTATTCAAAGCTGTTGTATTGGATTTTCCAATTCATCAATAAAATGATAAGGCATTTTTTCCGAATGTGTTTGCCAACATGTCCCTAGGACTAGATTTGATGTCCATTTCTTAGCAAGCGACTATCGTGGGCGGGTGAGTGGGCGGTAATTAGATGATTGCAGGTGGGACCTAGAAAAGTGGGGGGGTTACTTTCCGTATTAGTGTATACCAAAATAGACCGTGGTATTTCCAAACATTTTGCACTCTGGTTTTTGTCTTTCCTGTACAATAAGGGCCTAAAGTTAGACTTCAGCGATTCTTAATAGTACAGTTGTTGAAGTCGACCACTGATTACCGTTAAGGCAAGCTATAAATTGTTTCAAGTGGCTCATGTCACCTCAAATAGCGCTGCATCCTTCATCGCCTGGCTTTATCGCATACACATTAACTATTCGGTTTCAACCTCTGCGTTGATCACAAGTCAAGCCCTTGGCGATTTTCGCCTTGGAGATCACTTGGTTTTAATAAATAATAAACGACCTCTATTACAAAATGAACAAGAAACGCAAAACATACATCACAATAACCTAACCTAAATATGATTTCAATTAAATACCACATATGAAATGTTGTGGGCTTTGTTGCAGGCATAATGAACAAGCTCGCCATATGTGCGGTAATCGTAGCCATAGTCGCAGGTGTCTTTTTCTTTGGATCGGGGGCCCCCAAGCGACCACCCACCCCTCCAGACACCTGGTGGGGATTTGGGTCTCGTGGCTCCCAAGATGACATTTCCATACGGGAATTTGAAGTAAGCGTCTCTGACACAGTACTGTTGGATCTAAGAGAAAGAATTAGCAAAGCAAGAATGGGAATGGATCTTGAAGATGCTACATTTGAGTATGGCTTTCAAGTGAAGTATATGAAAAAAGTGATTGACCATTGGCTGAATAATTATGACTGGCGGAAACAGGAAGCCATTATTAACAGCTTCCCACAATTCATCACACACATAGATGGGATTGATGTTCATTACGTGCATGTGAAACCAACTAAGCCAGGTACCGTTACTATGGTGACATACAACAGACATGTATAATACCCTTTATTTAATTGATGGTTAATTGATAGTATTTTGACAATGTTAACAGCGTGAGATAGTAATCTGCTGAATTAATACAAAAGTAGTCACTTTGCCTATTGCCTGATTTAAGTATTCTAGCCAAAACAACAATTTGGATTCTTCTGCATTGACACAGCTTCCTCTTAACTTAACATTCAACTCCATTCTAGCATGCTTGCTATCATTCTCCTGAGTAGATGATTTATTGCGTGGTTACGAGCAGCAATCACGCCACGTAGATTGGCTTGCTATTTAAAGATGCTTTTTTTTTCCGCTGCCAGGTCTTGTTGCTAAAATGATTTGATTGTAATCGTTTAAAATTAGTGGGAACACCAAATTATCGATAATTTAACGATATCAGCGATTTGAAAACAACCTTCCTACATTGTTCACAAAATTATGCAAATGAGCAGCGACCGGGTTAAGTAACTAAGTATAAGTAATGTCATTATCTTGTGATATTGTCGCTCATGAAGTTATCACCTTTAACGCTAGCTAAGAGTGAAACCTTTTGGTGATTATGCACGATTTGCCCCACTTGCGCTTGTGCTGGACCTTCAGGATTCCATTATCAAGCTAGTGCACAGTAGTATTATATTGAAGTCAAATTGGGAAACATGCTGCCATACAGACTGATATCATAATGGTCTAGCCCAAGCGCCTAGTATTTGCCCCATTTCTTGTGCGTACAGGAAATTATTTTCTTACAAGTGGAACATTATATTTTTCTTCCATGTGAAATCAGAAATTGCCCCAGTGTTGTTCTGTTCACCTGTGTTCGTGGTGTTAAGTGAAGAAGGTGTTTCCTCTACTCCTCATTCATGGATGGCCCGGTTCCGTCTGGGAGTTCTACAAAATACTGCCTCTCCTCACCCAACCAGACAACGACAATGTCGCGTTTGAAGTCATCTGTCCCTCCATTCCTGGCTACGGCTTTTCCGAACAGCCTCACAAGAAAGGTCATGATTTTTTTGCAAAGCCATATTCTTAATGACACTGGTTTATGATGACATATTCTGTAAATATTTATAGCAAATGCACTGTAGTTCACATAAATTATTCGACACTCTCTTGCCTGGGCCCCCCAATGTTTTCATGAAAACCTTGCCCTACTTTTATGACACCCATGTAAACGTATTTCTTAATGTGTCTCTGTCAATTTACATTTTCTAGGCCCCCAGCCATCGCCTTTATCGTATCATACAAGTTTATTTCTAAGTCGTTGCTAGCTGTTGCATGTTGTGCGGAACAGAGTGTTCTTGTGGCTGGTAGGTCGAGAATGTGAACTAAATATCAAACAAAAATACCTTTGTGATATGGTTTCAAAAATAGAACTGAATAGGTAACTTCGTTGTTTTAGGTTTCGATGGTGTGGCAGCAGCTTCCGTCTTCAGGAAGTTGATGTTGCGTTTAGGATATGACCGTTTCTACCTCCAGGGAGGGGACTGGGGGTCACTTATAGCAACTCTCTTCTCCACAATCTACCCTGAGTTAGTTTAATTATCTCATATAAAAGCAAACAAAGACGTCATAATAATTTATGCTTGTGGTCGGTGTTTGTTTCAAGATCATTTTACCAATAAGCAGAATTGGGCTGTGATTTAGGGGTAACCTGAACATATTTAAATTGTGCTTCTAAGCCTGTTTCGATTTCATTCACCATCGAGTCTTATCGCACAATATCAATCACCTGAGACTTGATTTCTATTGTTGGTATATTTGTTTTATGCTCCGTCCAGTATCATTCACCTTAAGTAATTCATACTTGTTTAAACTATACACCAAAAGCACTGCATTAAAACATCCTCAAACGTTACTTGAGCATGTTGTAAGAGCATGCTGGTTTTGGGTTGAGATAAATTAACAAGTCAGTATAATTGGATTTATTTTGACAGCAATGTGCTAGGAGTGCATATCAACATGGCAAATCCTCAGATGACAGGAACCACACTGATGAAGGAGATGGTTCTATATGTATGTCCATCTCTCCTTCTGACCGAGGCAGAAAGTAACTGGAAGGGTATTGGGTATTCATTCAAGACTCTACTGCGTGAATCGGGCTACTTCCATCTTCAGGCCACCAAACCTGACACGCCAGGTGATGCGTTGTCGATGTAAATGCTAACATGCGAGCAATGGCTGTAAATCTTAACTCGATCAGGTTGCTATTAGAATGATGGGCAACCCAGTTTTGGAACTCTTTTATGCATTAGTAGTTACACTGTTTCCTTTAACCTATTACATGAAATTTTTTTCTTATATATGAAACCTTTGTCAAACTTGCTATCTCAATATAATCACTTCATTCTCAAATTTACCTATCCTTGTTGAAGCGTGTAGTTACCATCTTTCTTAAGAACTCTATATATACTATATATTCTTTCTTTCTTTTAACTCTACAGCTTGGTTTCCTTATTTATATATTTTTTATATATTTTTCTATACGTAGCGTTTGCTCTGAACGACTCACCCGTTGGTCTGGCGGCCTACATCCTGGAGAAGTTCTCTGTTTGGACTCATGACGACAACGTGAAAAATACTGACGGGGGTATCAGTGAGTTTTTCACCCTTGATGAGGTGCTTACCAATGTCATGGTGTACTGGGTGACCGGCTCCATTGGCTCGTCTATGCGCTTCTACAAGGAGTTTATACAGAGTGAAAGTGTACCACTTTGGGATATGTAAGTTCCTCACTCAAGTTATCACTTGGTCGGTTTGTTTGTAGATTGTTCCCTTTTCGTACCCAAAAAAAAATAAATCGTAGACATAATATCATGCGGTCACTTAGTTGATAGTTTGCTTTGTAAACCGGGTAACTTTGTATAATGCTGACAAGAATCAACAGTCCTTGTACATTATCTGATAAACCATTATTCATTATTGCTTTCTGTGTCCGATATCATTCTAACCCATACAGACTACCTGTTGAAGTACCCGCTGGAATAGCGTCCTTCCCTTATGAGGTTGTGGTCATTCCCAGAACACTCGTCGAGCAGCGTTACAGCGGACTCGTCCATTACTCTAATATGGCTAAAGGGGGTCACTTTGCAGCTCTCGAAGAACCCCTAGATCTGGCCATGGACTTCAGAAGCTTTGTTGCTAAAGTTGAAGCACTCCCGCTGGTCAAGGTTTAGTCTTGACTTTGCTCAAATTAGCTATGCGAAGCTAATCTAAACGATGTTTGTAGATAAAGTTCATGGTTGTGGATAAATAGCTCATTGAATCATGACGTTTTCATTTATCAAATCAATTATTTGGCATCAAATATAATACCTGAAAAAATTGCTCTACATTTTTCTTATCCTAATGTGCATTCTTATCTCTCTTTTGTTAATTTCCTTTGTTGTTCTTAATTATGATCGATCATGCATTCCATTAATTATCACAAGTCACTTCAATGAGTGGAAATTTACAATGACAATTTATGGTTCTGTATCCTGTATAACAGCGTTACATGTCTCCTTGTACCAGCATGTAATTACCTTATAAATATCACGATTGTATATTTGTCGTTATTTGTCATCGTCATCCTCGATATCATGGGGAAAGGTTTTAATCGTACGGATCTCTCAAACCCACGATCTTGGCTTCATTGATATAGCAACTATTTGCTCGATGAGTTATACAAAAAGGGTCATTTACTTGTTGTTGCAACTTCATATATTATATGCTATATATTTGTCAGTGCTACCAATTGCCAATCTAATAGTATACTGACAATTATTCTCAGTATTTTAATAATCCCATCCTGCTGAAGTGGATATTTTCTGGTCATCTGATATCAGAGCTCCTGTCCGATTGATGCATATCTATTAAACATCTGCCCTGGGGTCGAAACAGAAACAGTTGACAACCACCACTAAATGTTATCGATGCTCATTCCATTTATCAATATTACTCTGCAATGAGCTGGTGAAACTTTAACATAATTTGCATATTATTGAACTAAGAACCACGTTATACATTGCCAAGGCCTTTTTAATAGTATGTTGAAAGGCAACGGAAATTGTTTGAAATCATAGGCGTGCTTGATCCTAAAAACATTACAAGTGTATAGGAATCTAATATGTGTTCTTGTTACTTCTGGGGGGAATGATTCTATTAATATTCATCATTGCGATACAATTACTTCATATATATGGGGGACGTGATGGGCAAGTTCTGATCACTTCTCTAACCACGTTTATAAGACTGTCGGAATACATTGTATCTGAAACACGTCAGTGGTTTATGGATGGAGTCATCTCAATGATCACCTATGCCAAATGACAATAGATTTGCAGCATTAAACACTTGGTTGTGTAAAGAAGGTAATGAAATGACGTCTTGCACTCATACATATTCTTCTGACAATAACTGATTACTGGTCCGCTCAATCACGATTTATCTGGCATCTTTGTTGTGCTGTGTTATGTAGCGGTTGTTCAAATACGATCAACATTATGACGAAGGATAATGTTTTAAAAATAATATTGTATAGGCTTGAGGCCAAAGAGTTTGTAGATACTCTGAAAGGGTTCACTTCGAGTGGGTCTGTGGTGATCGCTTCCCTTATTTAATACACTACAATGGTTAGGCGGCGCTACCGTGAGATAAACAAAAGCACATAGGAATACTGGACTGACATCACTGCAATTGATGAGAGTTTCGACGTCTCGGGGTCGGTGTCTGTGAAAGACATGCAGTCATCTGATTGGTCGAGGCTTCAACGGCTCCGAAATAACCTTTTTGTTGTTGTTAATCTAAAATTGTAATCCGTTTTTGGCTGCAATGATAATGAATTAGTACGACGCACACCGACCATTCACCTTCACCCTTCAAACTCACTTCAGTCCCAGTTAAACGGCATGGCATCTACCCTTTAGATGGTGTCAGATCAATCATTGATGTTGTGAGGTGGTTCGAGAAAAAGCATTAACCAACGATACTTATGTGACATATAAAAGTGAATATTAAAATGATCAATTGTAACATATTAATCTGCGAATCGCTGCAGAAACAATTGATCAGTTAGAGCTAGTCATCGGATTGGTTACTCCATGGTTTACCATAAAATAGAAAAGTTACCGGGTCTCCATTCGATTGATGGCTCGTTTGTGTTAAAACCACGTGATCAAGTGTTTCCGGTGCATAATTTTGTTGTTTAGATTGTTTGTTTTTGTGCTATTTGGTGTCTTTTTCATGAACTGTGAGTACAAACATAATTATATCTTTACTGATTATTGTCTTGCACTATTTAATTTCTTTGAATGAAGATCTGCGATGATACTTATGTGGTTCATCCTGCTGTGGGCGTTGCTGCACAGGACCGTCCATGTGTCATGACTCGAGTTCCCAGCCTTGTCACACCAGGCTGGACTGAAGAGCCAACAAGGGTATTAATGTGGTGCATTTAATCCTTCTGAGCGAGACTATGAGCTAGCCCCGGTCGGACGGTGATATACATATATAGCGTCCTGCAGCGATCGTGATCTATGGCTATGTCATGCCCCATGCCCATTGCAAAAATTATATTTTGAGCAGTCGGTACTTCATATCGATGTTGCGTTACAAAGTGAATGGATCGAAAATTAGGATCAATATCGCCTAATCGATATTGGGTAGATTCTAGTAAATCAAGTGACAGCAGAACACGGTACAAACAAACAAAAATCAGACGATACATTGGGTGAGATAGTTCACAGCCTTAACACTAAATGGCAGGTTTTATTATTTCCCAAATAAATTTTTATTTATGCTTCTACCATATGCAGCTCTGCTTCTATAACTTAAGATCAATAAGTCGGAGCTGTGAATAAAATGAAAGCGGATTAACTTGAGCTTCACCTTTAAGCTAGTGAAGGTTGTCACTCCGCTCCATTCTCTGCCACGTTGTCTTCTACTCGGCTTAACATCGGCTATGACGATGTCTTGTTCGGTCGTCAAATGTCGACCTTGCCCTTGTCTTATCCATGAACTGAGCTCAATATATAAGCAGCGTATCTGCTGTTGAGTTTCATTCCATTTCAATGATTGAATAAGATTCTGAAGTTACTGAGGCAGCAGACTTTAGTCTAGTGGGGGTATCTATTAGAGTGGAGGATAAGCACATCAAGGTCAGTAGGTTATGATGCTTGTAGCAAAATTCATCAGCATTCAGTGCATTTATCAATATATAGTTAAGCCAGTGCTTTATAGGTTCAAGCCAGTCTATCTGGCTACTTACTGGCTTAACCGGGCTTGTGATATTTTTGAAACCTGTTCAACCCTGAAGATGACTGTACAAAATGAATTGTTTAGGTGAGATGCAGTCAAGGAGGATCCTGCTGTCAACACTGTAGAATGAAGAAGAGATGCTTGTAGAGATGATGTTTGATGGGGTGTGCAAAATGAACTGATTTCATTAAGTTGTGGGCTTATTTATATATGCCCCCATCACCAAACTTTTTCTCACCTTATTCCCAGGAAAGTGAGTTGTGAAAGTGTACCATTATGGATGGGGGATGTTGAGACTACCATTTGTGTTGCTATTTTGTTAAAATAACTCACTAGTTAGGGCTCAAAAACGTGTGGATGATCTTTAGGTGAAAATTCCAGCCCGACCAAATCGATGATCACCCTTCCAATAGATGGTTGGACTGGTCTGTGGCAAAGACCCTGCTCGGCATCCAACCATTTCCTGTTCCTGTTTCAGTGGCTGTGCTCATTCATTACTTAAGGAATCTGTGTTTTGATGGTGTCAGGATATGATTCATGTATCATGGATAATGATGGCATTTATTGTAGATGCCTCCATTTGTCCTTTTATGAAGTTAATTGACCACAGAGATGTCAAATACATTTGCCCTGACTGTCCGTCCATTGGGTGGCGCATTTCTTATTAAGCAAGCTACCCTCCCTCAATTGCACATGGTCTCCTCTGGTGTTGATGGCTCCTTGCCAACCAAAAATGAGCCCCACATGTCTTTCACAGTTTCACCCCCTGAGTAATTATTGGAAATCTCATGCACCATTTAAACCTACATTGTTATTCAATCTTGTCATTACTTGCTTTTGAATAAGGTGCCAAAAGTAGCAGTGCTTCCAAGTTCCAGGCCTATTGGCCTCTTGTTAAACTATAATAATCTCACCATTTATGCATTTGCACCATGGCCAACTGCAGTGGTTTGTGCAGAGATTCATTTCTTGTATCTCATTGCTGACCAAGTATTAACCTAAGCATGTTTTAAAACAAGCATCAATGAATCAAAGAGTCCAGTTCTCTGTCAAGTTGCTATTTTGAGTTTTCAGAAAACAAAAGATCATCAGGGACAATGACATTTTATGGCAAATCACACAGAAGGGCAAAGTCAAAAGACTAAAGTAGTCTGTTGTTGAATGTCTATTGGTGAGTCAATGTATTGGTACTTACTGCATATTAGTCTGTGGTGCCCAAAATGATACTACAAGGAGATGACTGGCTTTGACAAGCTCTCACTACATAAGTCATACTATGTTTTAGCATTGTAAGAGCTCTCAAGATACTCATGTTGCAACTAGTTGCTGGCCCCAGTCTCCCACTATTATCCTGCAGAAACACACCTACGATGTGTGCCATTGAACAGATAATGAAATCACCACAGGAGACATGCGTGGGAGTAAACAAGGTTATTGTTGAATGTTGTGAATAGTAAGAAAATTATGGAGTACAATGTTTGCAATTCATTTGTCTGTTGCAAAAGAGAAGTTGATGCATGAAAGAAATGATCTATCCGAGCATCACTTGTTTAGCACCAACCCCATTTGACCCACTCCCAGAATATTCCCATGAATTATAGGAGAATTACACTGCAAATGATTGCACCCAGTGAAATCAGATATTCATTTTTAAAATACTGGGGGAGGGCCCCAAACCCCACTGGAGGGGATACCACTCTGTGTGAGTGCTGCAGTTTGGGGCAGTGATACCTGTCGTAAATCATCTGTATGCTTAGGTCCTATATAGAGCAAATATTAACTGGATTTAATCCACCTTCAATCCATGTTTTATAACTTCAATGCACAGTTGGGTGGTTTTCGCTCCATAAGAGTTATGTACAAAATACCATTCCTGACTGCTAAAGCTATCTCCAATCCCTCCCCTCTTCTTATCCCGTCCTGTGGTTGTTGTTTTACTAGTGATCATTTGAGGTGACTATTTTGGGTGATCATTTGAGAGGTACTTCTGTGCCTATTATTAGTAGTTATTTTGATGTTCACTTCTAATTATGTAGTGATTGATGTGAGGCTGACATTGTGTCAGTGGTGGTCCAGTATGTACATTGTTGTCCTTGTTCCTCCCTCCCCCCCCCACACCCCGAACTTTTGCCCTGTACATCCCATTGTGCACAGATAACAATTGTCACCAGCTGTTGCGTTTCTTTCATATTCATTTGACTTGGGTATCCACATTTGACTGAGTTTAGTGTGTATGCTCTCTCCTTTAAGCTGTGCCAGTTGGTGACAATCTTTCCTGTGCACCTGTGACCTTGGTATCTTCTTATAGCAGTATTTGCCTAGAACTGCGTTGACCCGAATAACCAATGCTTATCTTCCAATACGTACACAATCATTATTGATGCACTCATGCTGTAGACATGGTGATGTACATAACTGATTGTCTATCTCCAAGTTCACTGATAAATTTACCTGTGATTTGCTAATTATTACAGTTCTTTAAGCAACACTTACCTGCTGATTAGAAATACCTGTTCAGGTGTGGCATGCAGTACATACCACAGCATAGATCGTAACTTGAATGCCACCTGATGGGGAATCAATCATTGTTATTCTTTGATCCTGAGCACGGTAGCACAGTGAACTTTGATCCATATTTCTCAGTGTGACATGACCGTTGTAGAACTAGTGTTGTTAAATGATTGACATGTGTACAGTTACGTGGACTGGACCTCCAGCAGGCAGATATTGGATTACTGTCGAGAGTGTCATGGCGTATTCATTACACAGATTCCTGGTTGAAATGACCTGGCAATGTAAGCGAGCTGACTGGTATGTGGTAATGTGCGTCGGGCTCTCTCTATCTCCTGTCTGTGGCGAGGCTGTCGATGATCCCAGCTCAGCGTGTGGGTTAGTGGCTGTATGATCTGAACCATGTATCGATTTATCACTGGTGACCTCGCCCACGGCTATTAGTGTGGGTTGTACGTCGCTATTTTGAACTGGCATTCTTTTTTATGACAAGGTCATAAATGGAGATAGTATGACAATCGTAAGCAGGCGGCGTGTCGCTGTCGTTAGTATCATCTGCATCATCCGCGTTATACGGTCGAGGTGATTGTCGCTCTCAAACAACTCATGCTGAGTATTGACTTTTATGATTGAGTCTTTTCTGGTCTTGGCTTGGGTATAATAATTCCCGGGAGGGATTGTATATAAATCTCATATATAATGCCACTGTATGTCCATGCCGCTGGTTAACACCTCACTTTCTTCTGTTTGAGGTTAAGGTCACTTGGCAGCGTTGTTACTGATGAAATGCGCCCAAGGTGCCTAGCTTCGGGACCTTTAATTTACACTCTATAGGTGACTTGTGTCTACATTTCCTGTAAGTGGGGGGACTAAGTGGACATATTGGTGTCAAACAATACAGGCCACTGAGTTGGCTTTTATGTCAACAGTCACTGCCATTGCGTCCAGTCGGCCTCGTCTCGAAGCTGTATGAGGACATAGGTAGACGTCGTTTGAGGTAAGCGCTCTCCTGTGTTTGGGGGAATCTCGGCCAGGTGTTGTAGGGCACTGGTGCTACGCTGGGCAGCCGAGATGCGATTGTGATAGGTCAGTGCTAAGTTTCTTGAGGCTTGCGTCGTTCTACACTGTTTGGACGAACGCCATGT
The DNA here is from genome assembly GCA_034190875.2 of Urechis unicinctus. Taxonomy (NCBI): domain Eukaryota; kingdom Metazoa; phylum Annelida; class Polychaeta; order Xenopneusta; family Urechidae; genus Urechis; species Urechis unicinctus. The sequence goes on along the minus strand of CM067353.1, from coordinate 71,133,031 downwards.
GTCAATCTTACTTCATGTCAGATCCTGCGCCTTCGCGTTTATCGCACGGCATACCGGATAGCGTCCTGTGCGACATGGGAACAGTCACCGTCTTTCAATAGACGACGCTATTTTGTTTGTTTTGTTAGTAATGTGGGAAGGGATGGACGATTAAGCGACTGGTGATGTACCATATTCACTGTATGTTGTTCACTTTGTTATGAAGCCTAAATGCTCAGATTCGACCATTAGTTTGATACTTAAGCAGTTAAGCCCCACTGCTTCCTTTGCACCTGTCTGTTTACGTCTGATTCTTTCGAACAATATGAAGCTTAAGTGGGATGTGTTCAATTATACTGCCATCGTCCCTGTCCCATATATTGGCATTTTATTGAAGCATCTAATACAATCTTAAGTCATTAAGAGCCTGTGATACAGGTAACTATTACAATAACTTATTTCACGTTTGTGGACTTTTTCTGTTGAACAGTTAGGTTCACAGAGGTTGTCTGCTGTACTACTTCTCCAGCTGCTTAATCACCGGAAGCACTTACAGAAGGCATGCTGTAAAAGCAGCTTTAGCCTTACCTAAGTAGTCTGGCTATAAAACGTTTCCTCCTGGGTTTTGAAGGAAGTAAAATGTAATTGTAGTTCACACAAGCTCAGTCATGGGAGGAAAAGACTAACTACTGAACTCCCTCAATTTCTCAGGCTGTCTGCGTGTTGTTTTATGTTCTGTAATGTTAGAGGTGAAAATTAAGGAAGTTTTCCTCTGAACCGTCTGACCAGTTGCACAGAAAATCTACTAGTCCAACTGAAATTTTACTAGTCCATATTTTGAAGGAATAAATAATCTAGAACTGCATAAATACCTGTCTATATTATATGGTTAACTATCTTGTATTTATTATTCGTTGAAATTTCTTGTATGCAGACTTACAGAAATCGCATGTATCAAATGCAGTAAAGACAACTATTTCCCAGCGGGGTAATCATGTGAATAACAGAGTAATATTGTGATTGGATGTGATCAGGATGAATTGATTAGGTAGCATGGGATGAGGAATTGTGATGTTATCCAATCATAAAACCTAACCACAAACGGGCCAATCAGGACATATCTAAATTTGCATTCCTTGCCGGCGTAGTGTCAATTGACCCTGCCATGGAGAGTGGCCCCTCCTGCCGGCGTAGTGTCAATTGACCCTGCCATGGAAAGTGGCCCCTCCTGCCGGCGTAGTGTCAAATGACCCTGCCATGGAGAGTTGCCCCTCCTGCCGGCGTAGTGTCAAATGACCCTGCCATGGAGAGTTGCCCCTCCTGCCGGCGTAGTGTCAAATGACCCTGCCATGGAGAGTTGCCCCTCCTGCCGGCGTAGTGTCAAATGACCCTGCCATGGAGAGTGGCCCCTCCTGCTACCCCAGGTAACACATCACCTTATAGGGCTACAAAGTGATGTCATCATAATCCCATCCTGCACCATATCCCTGTAGCATTGCTATACAAAATACGGACTTTTTATGCTTTGCATTTTGTCCTTAAATTTTTTCTAGCTGGTGAATCATCCATATGTTACAGCCCCAGTGATTCCCTAAATAGCCATGTCAGTTTCTCCGATTCGTAGTCACCGAGGAATTGCCTTCCAGACATACGAGAGATTCTCGGTGGACTGACTCACTGTGTGGAGTGACAATAAACCCTCAGTGTGTTGTACATATATCTGACACAGAAGGTGCTAAGTGGTTGACGATGTATAATGACACACCATTTTCACACATAACTGCAGAGGTCACAGGCACTCGAGTTCGAACATCATGATTTCCCTTCACCAGCATTATGCGTTTTCATCGTCGGAAGTTGGCTACCTCTTCTTATATTATATCATAATGCAAAGGAGATAACTAAGCATGATGTCCGCAATCATGTGCCCGTGACTGAGGTGGTCTGATACCCCCTGTGGGTCTGGGGGTAGAATAGGTCCACTGTATCCTCCTGTATGTCGTAAGAGGCGACTAATAGGGGGCAACCTGTTGGCCGTGGGTTGCGACTTGTGTCGGTGGACAATGGGTTCCTGGAGGTTGACCGGAGTGGTCCTTGCAAGGGCCATATCTGCAACACACCACTATAGCCAGGATTTCACCCAGACGAGAGGCTGGAATGGCCTGGTCCTGTCAATCGGCTAGTGGTGACTTGCCCTAGGATAATCGTTTCCATTTTGATCTTTTCCATCTCCATTTTCATATATCCTAGAAGGCGGCTGCTTAATCAGGTCAATCATATCTATTAAACTTTCTTGGCACCATATGAAACATGAGTGTTGGTGTGCCGTTAAACCCTATTCTAACCTTACCTTACCTGAGGTGGTCTGTCATGGGCCTCACCATTCTCTATTAATCAGCAGTCCTTCACTCCTTGTGATGTTCTGTTGTTGTTTAATGAAAGTCATGTGTTATTATTTATTTTTAATAATCAGTGTCTGATATATGTACGACCTCTTGATCATTGAATCATGACCCCTACCGAATATACATTTGGAATATAATAGGCATTTCCATGATGCTGCCTAACTGCGCCAGGATGACCAATCTCTGCCATGTTGTTAACCTCTGTGTGCATTGTTCCAGGAGTGGCACGATGTAAGGCCTGTCCACATGACGTATTCCATCCATGCTCCACCAGCATCAGCCCATGCAAAATGTAGTGGTCTAGCTGCAGGAGTGTCTCCAGTCTGGTTGACATTGTAATACACCCGCTCGGGTGTCATCCAACGTCCAGTACAACTTGTTGTACATAGACACGAACAATGAGTCTGTTTAAGAGACTCACTGCTAGTAAGCAGGACTCGCCTTCGTCACTCAGACAGATGCTTGGAGGTAAAGCTGGCCAGTCCAAGTCTACTTCATCATCCACTTCATCCAGCTGTGCCACCCCATATGGATCTACTAGCAGTGTACCCTCTGACCCTCACTGCCCTGGGTCACCTCAGCGGGTTGTACCCGCTGACCCTGCTACCTGCCTAGAGGTGTTCAAGTTCCACTGGAAGCAAGCAATGGCAATCATCCAGACAGGTAAAAGCGGGGAGCGGAGAGGGAGTGAGGGTGAGGTGGAGGCGGTCATGCGCTATGTTGACCAGATGGTCCTCATTCTGGTGGAGGAACCTGAGGGTCGCGACGGCTCTCAGGGACCCTCATTAGAGTACCTCCTTACAGAAAACATTTTAGAGGTCATCCTTACTTGGTCCCTCCAGTATGCCTCCAATAACAACAACACTGGAGGAACAAATTCAAATGGACAGGGTCTACGGGAGCTGGCCACAAAACTGCGGTTACACCAACTCAAGATGTACGAGCTACTCATCTCCCAGTGTAAACAGTCGCTACTGGTCCACAAACCCATCATCCGCCCCCTTCTCAAGCTCCTCTCAGCCTGTGAGGACCACACCCACCCGAACGTCCAGGAACACCTCATCCTCATCCTTCACCAGCTGTGTGTCTCTGTCACGCAAAACAAGTACATCCTCGAGCTGCTGTTTAACGCCACTGCAGACCATGGCTCTGCCAGCTTCCTGGTCTTCTCGCTCCTCATCCCCTACGTCCACCACGAGGGATCTGTGGGGCAGCAGGCTAGGGATGCTCTCCTTCTAATAATGTCACTCTCCTACAGCCATGAAGATATTGCGCTTTACGTAGCCCACAACTCACACTTTTGTCCTGTGAGTACACATTAACATGTCCACAATAAAAATGTAGTATATATATATATATATATATATATATATATATATATATATATATATATATATATATATATATTATATATATATATATATATATATATATATTATATATATATATATATATATATTTATATGTGTGTGTGTGTGAGTATATATATGTCGTATGCTGGTATCGGTAGCTTATGCACTACAGAGATAATTCAAAATGGCTCATGCGCCTTCATTTTATGTTAAGTAGAATGATTTAGCGTTGGCCCTAACTCCAATAATCAGTCTTAAGTGTGGTGCATGACTCTCAGGTGCTGGCTACTGGTCTCAGCGGACTCTACTCATCACTGCCTCAGAAGATCAAGTACCCTCGTGATGACTGGTGTCAGCTGACCAGCGAGGATGTGACTACCATGCCTGACCTCATCATGTTTCTCAACTCCCTTGAGTTCTGTAATGCTGTTGTACAGGTAAACATAGCCTCATGTCATTGGTCAACTGCTTTTACGGGTAACAGTCACCTACTTGTAACGGTTAATATAGCTGTTAAACTGTGTCTGAATTGTTTGTGAATTATTAGTAACATAATGCCTCTTGATGAGGGCCGGAGAAGGGACACTTATAATGGTTGTGTTCATGTTGAGGTGTTTGTGTCATGTAGGTGGCGCACCCTGTAGTCCGCGATCAGCTACTCCATTTCATCTACAACGGCTTCCTGGTTCCTGTGTTGGGCCCTGCTCTACACCAGGTACATACCCCATGCCACGTGCTCACTATTGATTAAGGGCTGCAGGGAATTTAATCTGTTTGGAGTCTGGAAAATGTCTGACTTGTTTCCAGTAATTTGCTGTTTGTTAAATTGAGGTTTGTGGAATCATTAGGGGGGATAAATACCCTTTATGTCTTTGTGGAAGACAAATTTGCTGTTTATGGGAATTCCGGGTTTTTGTGTCACAGTTGTACCATGACCATTGTGTCATGCAGGGTGCACTGATCCAGATATGTCAATGTTATCCAGTATACGCTGGTAACCAGATTGTTTACAGATGAGATGACTTGTATATGGCCTAACCCCTTATCAGGGCGACCCTTCAAACAGGTGCAGGGACTTGCGATGTAGTCAGTAGGAAATAACCAGAGAGAGGCTTGCAGGGCATGACATGGCACCGAGCATGCAGTGTGGAATAGTAATGCTGCTTACAGAGTGATCATTCTAAACTCTGTCAGCTGCCAGTAGGAGTTAGCTATGTAGACTGCATGATGCTCTCAGTGAATAGAGGTCCTGTCGGGAGTTAACAAATTGACGAAAGTCTAGTACATATTTTGCTGTTTGGCATACTTTGAAATATTGTAACAGTTTTTTTATTTAATTTTTTAAGGTGTTTTATTTTGACTCTGCATCATTTGTCACTCTTTCCTAATCATCATATAGCTTTGAAAGTATGTGAATGCGCATTGAATTTTCACTAGTTTTTGTTCAACCTCATGTATGGAGCAGTTCTATGTTCAATTCAGATTAACACCATATGAGGGAGTTCACTTGGTACAAATGCTGGCTACACTCAATGACTTCAATTCCTTCTGATTTGCTAATGTTTTTTTGCACAATTTATTGTTATCATGTGACTAGTTATACCCTTCCCTCCTTATGTCTTCAAATGTTGCTTGGCTGTTACACTGGTACTGTCAATTGCTGATAACAGGGAAAGCAATTGCGTCACTCTTTGGGGATAATGGGCTGAGTTTTACCACATGACATGTGACTGACTTTTGCAGAATGAGGTGACGCTTGGAGACGAGTCTGATGTAGACTCACTCATGGATTCTGACCATGAGGATGATGACGACCTTGTGGTATGACCTTGTTAGAATGACCTTTGTACAATTGGTCTGCTGTCTGTTTCACATAAAGACAAGTTTTTTTAGTTTCATTTGCTGCGGCTGGCTGGGGGAGGTTGAGTCTGTCTAACATATTAGTTGTCAATGTTTTTGGAATGGTTGATTTGAGTCCAGTTAGTTTTCTAATCTACACTCAAAGTGTCTTGGGACCTCTTGTTTGTTATGACATGTACAGTTGTGCAGCCCTTCATGTGATGTCATATTAACATCGTGTATCAACATTACTGTGTTGCAGTAATTAACCCACCTATGTCATGACACTCTAGAGAGCTCACGAACTAGAAAGCTAACACGCATGTCCTCGTGAATGTAGCATGTGCTTGGCATGGTCCTGCATGGGGACAGCATGTCATTTGTTATGTTAGGCCTTTCTTATGTTAGGCCTTTCTTATGTTAGGCCTTTCTTATGTTAGGCCTTTCTTATGTTAGGCCTTATGATTAGTGACATACCAGGTAGGTCGTGGGAGATATATTTTCAGCAAGGGGCACAGATTATTGATTGCATACTGCCAAACATATATAAGTATATAACCGGAACATGCGTGTCATGTCCAGTTATAGACCTGGGTAGGATTAAGCATGATTTGTTTGTGGAGTGGGACTATATACCTGGAAAGCTCATTCCATGTGATTCTTGTTCAAACTATTCCATGCACTTTGGTCCTTTCAGTAAAATGATGTTGAGGTATAGAGGGTTTAGCAACAAGCTGTTTGATGCAAACTCCTGTTGCAGTCCACAGTCCCACACAGAAGAAGGTTGCCACATGAAATAAACAAGATACTTTCTTTAAAAAGCCCCACGAAGAAAAGAATGCACAATCTTTCAATTCATCTCAAATATGAAGAGTACAATTATGTGGAGTTGTGGACATGTTGCCACATTGAACTGTGTAATGATCAAGGACTGGGACCAGTGTCCGATCCTAATCCTCCAGTTAGTGGGTCTGGTTGGTGTATGCTGCACTGTGCTGGTTGTATGGGAGAGTATCGGTGTTTATATAGGCTATGTTGAACGATGCTTCCCCTCCCTAAGCCACACCTCCCCATGCCCTTTGTTACATGGTTTGTGATAGGGTGTATTATACATGCATTGTGATTGGCTGGCACAGGATCTCCTGCGATTGCCTATTTCTCTCCTAGAAACCTACTTTGCGGTCAGTATACAGGTGTTTGAGGGTATGTGTAGTGGGTTAATGTGAAATACCTGCCCTGTTCTGTAGCATGCCCCGATCCTGCACCCTCTTGAACCTCATCCAAAACATACATCTCCACCCTACAGTCTATAGCATGTCATTGTGGTTGTCAATCCAAAACACCTTACATCTAACATGTAGTATTCTTTGCATCATGTATGTTCGTTTTGTGTAACACTTTTCTTGCTCTTTTTAAATGATAATACAAGAGTGACTCATGAAAAGCATGTTGTAAGTGCATCGCCATGGCTTGTTTGTCTTGTGTTACTGACAATGACAAGCACTTTCTATTACCAATTCACATTGAAAAATCCTCATCACTGCCATAAGCAAACAGACTCGTCTCGATATTTCCTAAACCCTTATTTTAAATTGTGGTTATTATGTTAAGATCAGTTTGTTGCCACATGCAGGCATGCATGACATGGCAATTTGAGCATGTTATATATACTTGCAGCTAAGCATGATATATACACAGCCACAGGGATTTGCTGTTCAATAATGCATTCACTGCATAGAATTTATATATGTATATTAGTTACTCATATTTAATACTTGCTCACTTCGTATGTACAGGGTAAGTTGAATATTGGATTACAGTGACATAATCATTCTAAATACTAAATAAAAAACAACAAATCCCCAATTACTGACCTGTTTTTGATTCTGATTGTGGAAGATGACAAATCAGTGAGAATTAAGGTGTACCATTGACAGGAATGAGGTGACATTCATCCCAAGAGAGGCCTGATCTCTTCCCATATACCAGAAACACATGTTGTTTTACAGAACTCTGTGGAGGAGGTTATTGCAGCCACCGCCTACACGGACCTCTTCTTGCGGAGGATCACCGAGCCAACCCTCATCTGTACCTTCCTACGTTTCATCCTGTCAGAAAAGTTTGACGACAACTTCATTCTCGACTCCCTCATTCAACGAGTGCATAGTAACTCCAGGGTAGGTCGACCAACATTGCCTGAACACTTCCATATCTTTTCATTGATTTCATTCATTATACAGTTTTATTTCCTTGCTTCTGTTCTCACTGCCTTTATTCTAGCCATGCCATCTAACATGTCCTTGTTTCAGCAGCATCTAACACCTTTTGACTGTGTCTATCAGTGTATCCATATTTAATCTGTTGATCAATGAGTTTTGCTTCAGTTAAAGGTTATTTCCCTGTTTCCGTCAACTATTGTTTCTTTATTTCACTTGTTTCAACTTGTTTCCTCGTAACAGGCTTTTATATTTGTAGTCTACCAGGTATTTGTATCACTGCGAGTTGTAGTGTTTTAACGTTGTGTGTCAGCTATTGTGTGCCTGCTGTTTCAGCTCTGTATGGTCAGCCTGGTTCTCTTTCACACCCTCATCAGCCTTAACTGTGAAGATGTCATGTTCCAACTCGTGTTCAAGTAAGCCATGTTCTTGTTGAGGTTTTCATTTACTCAGATGATTGTAGACGAGGCTGCTGGCATAATGTTTCATCCATTTGGTTTACCATTGTCTTGCCAGTCAAATCTGGTCAGGTGTCTTTTCTCACTACATTATGATGCTGTGTGTGAGGTTACTACAGCTGTTTTGTGGTTGTCAGATGTAAAGTGCTCTGTGTCGGGTATATCTGTCTTCAAGCTGTGTGTCAGGTATACTATAACGTACATTATTCATGTCAGGTACATAATGCCATGTACTCATGTGATGGTGAGTCAACGCCGTGCTGTTCGTGATGTGGATATCTACAACAAGACGGCCGAGAAACTCCTCTCACTTGTACCTGCCTGCTGCCAGAGGGAGCTACTGTCTCAGTCCAGTGTGGAGTCAGAAACCAGGTGATTATAAGACTTCGTTTAGGGAGAACATGGATATGCATGGTGTCAATTGATGCATGGGTCATTCATGGGTGTAGGAAGTATAATGTATAATTAAACACGATCCATATATGATGCTTAATTATACATTATTACTGGAGTCAGGCATGGAGTGGAATTGCTTGCCTGGAATTTTTCATAATATCAAACATCTGTAGAAATCTTTTCATTGTGTGCAAATTACTTACCTTTGTTTTTGTGTGGATTGAGCTTCTTTGAGCTATGTATACTAAAACCTATTGCAAACTTACAGACTGAGACAGTTGATCTTTTAACTGAGATGTATATAGTCTTTTAACTTGGTTTGGCTTGTAGCGACTAGCCACGGTTTGTCTTACTTCACTTTCTTGGGATGACTCCTCACATGTACAGTGCATGCTGTGTGGTGGTCTTCTCTTTACAGCACTAATCTCCCTACATCTGCCGCTCCTTCTCTGCCTCTGGGGCCCAGCACGCCGCAGGCCTCGCCTGTCAAACCCACCCCCAAGAAGCGCTTCCAATTTGGCTTCAGACGTAAAAACAGCCAGTCGTCCTCCACCGCCGCCAGCCCTGTCACTAAGACCGAGTCTGTGAGCAGTGTATCTGACACAACATCACTGGCATCAGAAGGCAACCTGTCAGAGGTGACGACCTCTAGCTTTGGGACGGCACCAGTCACGTCAATGAGGGACCTGGAGACGTGGACTGTAGGGAATAGCACAGCATCACCTGGGTCTGTGCGCTCTATGGGTGGAGTGGCCACCAGCCTGGATGGGTTAGTTGTAGTGTGGTCTTCGCTGCTAGTAGCGCTGTCGAGTCACCTGTTGATTGAGTGATAATGAGTTTTTTAACAAGAAAGCATAAATCACTGACTCACATTGTAGTGACAGAAACTAGATAAAAAGTGTTGTCAAGCATGGGATAGGGCAGTAGTGATTGACTTGCATTTCAATTGCCTTAAATTAACTCCTGTCTCAGTAACGTTTTGGGATTAATGCATTAGGAGGAAATAGCTTATTTGACATCGGAACTATTAAAGATCCACAATACAATCTGTGGTTGCAGGGAGTCTGTCACTTGGTTATTTGCAATCTTGCGTTTCATGCCATATGTATATAAATGTTTCTAAATATGTAGTTTCTAAATATATTGAATCCAGAAGAGAAAAACTTTATAATGCAATGAAGACAGTTCTGCATTGGTTTTGCGTGGGATCTGCATGCATTATACTTTAAATACACTGTAGCTTTTATTGGTGTACTCTTCCAATATCCAAATGTTAAAACTCAATTATCACATTGTATGGGTTGCTATTGGTTGTAGTTTAGTGTAATTGTGTGAACAATCATGTGTTAACTGTCTGTAGTTTGCATTGAGCTGATAGCCATGTTGGGTTGCTTTTTGCAGCATTTCTCTGAGTGATGCTAGTCTAACCAGCCAACCACCACCCCCACCCCCTCACACCTTCAGGACGGGTTACAAGGAGTACCTAGCCGCAGCCCGTCATCAAATAGACCAGTGCAGCCAGGCTTGTAGAGTGTGGAGCTCCTCCTACAGTGGACAAAGTCCCGCCCCTAACACCCTGACCTTATCACGACCTCACCCAGCCACGCCATCTGGTCAGGAGCAGGACAAGGTGACATTGACTTTCACACCGCCCCCAGGGGGCCTCGGTCATGACAAGGCAGTGACTCAAGTTGTGAATGACCTACCCTCCAGCATCACCAATGACAAACCCAGTGCTCCTGTTCCCCCTATCACCATGACTGGACAGGATCTTTGCTCAAAACAGCCTTCAGTGAAGTGTGAAAATGTTCCTATTGTAGCCTTGCCATCATCTGATGGTGGTGGTCATACACTTGATAAGAGCTTATCTGATTCCGAATGTGACAGTGCTGTATCAAGCGGGTCAATCGGTGCTCACAGCTCTGAGGAACAAGTTCTGCCATTCAGAGAGGACTCCCCACTTGTTGACAATTTCCACACTGATGACTTCAATAGTTTTCTTTTACAGCTCAAGCGTGTTAAAACTCCGGTAGAATTTTGTGATAACTTGGAAGAGACATTTTCTGACATTGAAGCGATGGTAAGGGAGTTTGAGTCCCAGGAAGTGCCTCTTGGCACTAGATTGACTTTGGAAGAAGAACGTCCCAAACGCCCGCGGTCGATGCTGGCTAGTCCTGCCATGGAATGTCTGCCATGTTTTATAGACATCCCCCCCAAACTGACGCGGCCTACCAGCCTATCCCCATTGTCCTCACTTGTCCCTGCCTCCCGCAACCCATCAGCCCACAGTCTGCCTGGCAGCATTCTCTCCCCTGGATACACCCCCACTGCAGACACGTTACGGAGGGGGGAGATAGCCAGCCGTGGTTCGTGTATTGAAGTGGAGACTCCATCAGGTAGCAGTGGAAAGGGAGCTGCAACATCGCCTGATATAGGTAACTGGTGGTGATGTCTGGCAAGCATTATTCCTGTTTTGTGCAATCATCTTATTAATGATACTTTTTGTACATCAGAGCATACTCCCTAGCTAATGTTTACAATGTATAGGTGGTAGCATGTGACTGTGCGATGATGTTTGATACTGTCTACCAGTTCTAATGTGTCATGGCTGTTGGGTCGGCAGTGATGTTATATTTGGTTCAGCTTTTGAGCTCAGTGTATACCTTTAAAGTTCCATGTGAACCTTGTGTCTATTATTGACAATGTGAGCTACCAGAGCTGTGGACCAGCCTATTTAATGTTATCATCTCTGTTTCCCTAAAGGCCCCTTCTTGACAACTCTGCTGTGTAAGCTGGAGTGCATGATGCAGAACTCGCTCTACGTCAATTTACATCTCACCGGCCTGGTGACCCGGCTGGCCAGCCACCCTCACCCCCTTCTCCGCTCCTTTCTCCTCAACACCAGCCTCGTATTCCAGCCCTCAGTAAAGAGCCTCATTCAGGTCAGTCACTGATAGTCTGTGCTTAGTCTGTACGAGTGGCAAGGTTTATTGGTACTGCTACGCATATGCCTTGGCTCCAGTTGTATCTACAGTTGTATCTACAATTACTGTTTACCATATCTTTACCGTTTGTATTGCCAGGTGCTGAGTTCTGTGAAGCACAAGCTCGATAACTATTCCTACACTGTCAAGGAGTTTGACATCATGCTGGCAAAGGCTCGTAAATACTTGTGGTGGAGGGAGGATGTGTTTCTCCGTGGGGGTGATGTTCGTCATCGCAGTGACAGCAACTTCTCTATACTGGCGGCTAGTCCCAAGTCACTCTTCAAGCAAGGTTGTCATCTTTATATCTCTGAATCCTACACACTTGCAACTTAGCAGTTAATCCTTGCAAAATCATTTGACTGATCTTGATGTCACTGTTGCTGCTCCCTGTTAGATGCCAAGCGTCGAGGAAGTGCCATTGGGGACTTTTTCTTTGGACGGAACAAAAATAAGCAGGAGCCACCGAAACCGACCAATCGACTCCAGCTGCTTGGTGATGGGAGGGGTTACCATTACTCCAACCAATCAGCAACCAGGGGAGGTGCTCCAGGAGATGGTATCAACCACATTGAGGCTTTGAGGACAAAAAATGCTGTGTATTGTGCTCTCGTTCTGGAAGAATTTCTCAAGGAGCTGTCAGCATTGGCACAGGTGCATGCTGTTATGGCACAGGAGCTATAGCACAGGTGCAGGTGCCCAAACCTCACTGCTGGTATTATTATTCACATCTGGTCCAGTTAGCTACTATAAAGCGACATGTGATGACAGGAAACACTAGCTGCACTTGCTTCTTGTAAAAATATTTTTTTTCTTCATATCAGTTTGAAACGATTCATTAATACATCTATAGATATGACTGACTTTGATCCAAGCTCAAATTATATGGAAGTGAAAGATCATAATAAAATAACAAGCACACTTCATACATCATATCTGATGTGATGTTTTAGTCACATGAGTAGAATAACTGACCATTCACCTGTTTGCCTGATGATGCTTTGGTTGTGCTCCACCTATGGTTCCTTTCTGATAGTGCTGTATAAAGCCTCCAGGTGGATGCCCATCATGCTGGGTGTCTTGGTGGCTTTGGACATGTTATCATTGTACTTAAAGGATCATGAAGTGCTAGTCGCATTGTATATATTTTAAAGTATTTTTTTGTGATTAGCTTAACAGGTTGTAGAAAGCTGAGCCAATCAGGTGTGGGTTTGGAGAGTGGGTTATGTGTTAAGTTGTCATACCCTTCTCATTATTTAGTGTATATGAGGCGCCAGTAGGAATAATTTATCATCAGTTATCCCTCCTTCATGTACTATTTTGTATGATTTATAAGCTGTTGGGGGCCAGACATTGCATAGTCACCCAATGTCGGTGAGGATGCGGAGCTGCATATCAGGGACCTCATCTCAAGTAGGTCAGTCTTCAGCGAGGGAGATCATCACCGTCCCCACTGGGTCTCATGGTATATCACAAGGATCCATGCAATAACCTGACCACCAGGGAATATCAATGCCTTGCATTCACAGCTGTACACAACGTTCATATATAAACTTTTTCTGCTTTGATTTCTTCATTATTTTATCCCAACTAGTAGATACATTGCAGGTGAAATCAATAATGTATATCCTCAATGACCCAGGAGGTTTACTCCTTTTAAACTGGTTTTCACTCCATGGCTTTTATCAACCACTTTTGTTTTATTGAGAAGCCACAATCATGTCAGTAATGGTCTTCCATTTACATTCTGCTGACTAGTGCTTATTAGTGAATATTCTATACTTAATTTTGTTATTGGTTGTAGGCAGGGTTCATGAGATGAAATAAACTTATTATTATGACAATTAAACCCAATTTCTGATTGTGAAAGCCTGCAGTCAATTATGTGCAATGTGGAAGTACTTGATTGTGATGTCACAATGGGCGAGGAATATATTATGTTAATGAGTTGCCATTGCGGTAAGATGTAAATATATTGGCTATTTCATTTTAATTTGGTTGTACTGGCATAATTGATTTTATCAATGTATTTATCAACCAATAAACTGTTTAAACATTAGTTGTTTTTGTAGTTCCCAAATTACTGAAGCAGAAACCCAATAGCCAACCCATAAAAATGGGGTGAAGACCTAGTTACTGCTGTCTTTTTTTGGGAATGAAATATTCATTCATAGAATCAACACACCACTTTAAATACACAAAGTTATTTATTTGCACTGTACTGTACATAAAACATATTTTAACCATACAAAACATACATTCTTGGTTTGATACAAAACAAACTCAATGTGTACAGGGCTTCCACATCATAGTCAAAGGCTGTGCATCCATAGATCTTACACCAGTCTACTCTCTTTTTGCTTAATTTTGTCTTTAGTTTCTGTGTCTGTTCCCGCTTTGAGGTACGTTCCAGCCATGATGGCGGCCCAGAATACTATACCGAGGTTGCGATTTGAGCGGAATTTCTTACCACAGTCGTCTGGGTCATTCAGATCCACTGAATAAATCTATGACCACATATTACAAGAAATGACACACGAGCTACTTATCGTGGAAACTCAGAAGGATGCCATCTACAATGTCTTTGAAAGAAATCCACATCAGAGTTCGTTTAGTAATCGGGAGGATGTTTGTAACGTACCTGGTGAGCCATGTGGCCAGCTATGTAAGAGACTCCCAAGAAATATGGCCATGTCTGGTCACACATATAGCCCACACTGCCTAGGGCACCAACCATCGTTGCACCAAACCCACACAGCCACGGTTTGGTGTTGTCACCTAGCCGGAGGGCCGTGGATTTGACTCCCACCATTATATCATCTTCTTTGTCCTGCCAGCAACATTGAGTAAATTAGCACATCAGTCCATGGAAGCATATTTAGAAAAGAACATTTTCTTAATAGGTTTAAAGGGTTTTTGTGAAGAAATAAATTGAAAGAAGACAACAGTAAATAGTAATTCGTGTAACTAGTGATAAAGTGTGATGGTGTGTGAATTATGGGTTGGTAGGTCATCGTGTCAGGGGCCTCTGGGTTAATATGGATGAAAAACGTCTCAAGAGAACAATCATACAACGGACAAATAAACACTCCACAATTCCACAATCACCACACAGCTTCACACACTTCCTTCTACTGGTCCAGGCTGTTCGATCAACACCATCACATAATCCACAGTCGTCCATGATCCTAATCAAATGATAGCAGATTTTGGTATGTGGTACATACATTCCTAAATGAGCGGAAAAGATCACGTTTTTTATATCTAGCAATGCACACCACATCACAGTCATCACAATGAAATCCTCAATTACTGCACATCACTGACAAGATTAAGATGGGTTTATTTGCCCAACTATAATCACAGGTATGTTGGGTACCTGACATGGCAGAGAAAGGAGATAATTTGATCAGCTTGATTGACACACTTAAACTACCACTTGAGAACATCAAATGCTTGGGAACTTACTAAGTGCTGCACACACTGCAATTAATGCATGGCGAACGCTACACGCCAAGGTCAACTGAATGGAGGTCATGCGAGTGTCATATCCATTGAAATAATATTACAGGAAAATTTGACGCTAGTATAGAGTTGAAAGTTATTTTTAGTGTCACAATATGTTTGATACAGGCACTCGAGTCATAAAACGCCCCTCTCTCTGGCTTATGTCTCAGTTAAATAGTTTATCAAATATTGTATGACTTGAGTACCTGTGCTAGATATTAAGTGTCAATAAGTAACACCAAATTTAATCTTTTTTAATCACATTGTAACATCAACACATGGTGTAAAGTACTGCACTCAGGTTGGATGATATAAAAGTAAACAAATCAACAATTACCAAATCACTGAAACACAAAATATCTGAACTGACCTGAGTAAGTGAAAAGAAAATGTGTACAATTCCCTTGATATGTATGACACCATTACCCACACAAACTGGATTTACCTGAGGAAAGAATCCCAGGTGCTGTTTAAGTGTTATCAGAACTAGTGAGGAGCACTCTGCCTGTAACCATCCCATCACACAGCACTTTGCCAGTGTTGGTTTGCCAGTTATGTCTAATCATAGCCGATTAAATGCTCTTATATTTTCTTACGTGTTAATGTGCGTGTGTCAGTTAGTCGTTAGAGAATAATTAACGACTTAGGCTGGCTTACAAGTGGGGTCAGTGCTGAGCAGAAAGGAACAAGTTAGTGAAGGCACCCAGCAAAAACACACCAGAACAGATGAGGTTGAAATATGAAATAAGAAAAGGGTTAAGATGAGGAGAAATTACAGATGGTCAGTGAGGCACCGAGAGATGTCATAGTCGGAAAAACGTTCTCAAGTCTTTTCATTTAAGTGAATTAGCATTTAATGCAAGGATATCTTGTAGTCATTATCAGTATTATCAGTCTATGGGGGTTGTGTAACATTGTATATATCTTTCGAAACCACCCTTGTTCAAGACAAGTCTTCAGGCGAAGCGAATAAGATAGAGACAAGAAATAGACATCCATAGCAACAGATAAACCAGGTAAATGATAAAGCACAAGGTAAACGAGATCAATGAGAGTATAACCAAGTAACTAATAATTACTCTTGTAGATTAATAAGCGTGGTCATATGATATTAAACACACCACTACTCGGCATCACAGTCGTTGCCCAGGATTTGCCTACCGTAATTTTCCGAACATAAGCCGTATGGTATTTGAGTAAACGCTACCATGTCTGATCATGCCCATCCAAAACTGAGTGAACAATGAACAATTTATCAAGAGGTGATAGGCTAAGGACTATATCAGTATAATGGCCAAACAAAATTCTCCACAAACATGCTTTGCTTTTGAAATCTGTGAGCATCATTTGGATGATAATGAGGCTTAAAATTTTGCATCTCTCAAGACCCACAAATTAACTTCTATCCCTGTAATTCACTGATAATTGAGGATATTCATTGCCACAGCTTAAATCCCCATAAAGCAAGTCCAGCTATGCTTTACCAAATATTTGACAATCAGCTAATATGACCTGTTCATAGTTCAGCCCACATTCGGAGGATTACAGTTGGCCCTGGGCATAACTGACTGGTTTATCATCGCTGGCAGGTGAACTCACTTGATGTGCGTAAATGGTGTCATACATGAGGGTCCATGCAATGGAACCCACGTAGAGAGGGAGCACAAGGCCCCAGTCGACTGCCCCAGTCAATGCACTCCATCCCATCACACCACCCCAGTTAAAGGTCAACCCTAGGTCACAACACAAACAACATCAATCTAGTCAACTGTCAGAGACATGAGTTTTGACACCTGCCCCGGGAGTGGTTTGCATGAGGGTGGTCCTCCGATGGAGGTGGTCATCTCAATGGGAGGGGTGTGGGGGCGTGCAGTGGTTGAAAAGGACAGGGCATGGGTAAATAAGGGCTGGTAGATTGGTGGTTGATATGTACAACTAAATACCTTCTTAAAAGTGAGGTCTGAATATTAGCTACACTACTGAACCCTACATTACTAGTTCTTAACAAAATCCCCCAAATACTTAGCCAGGCAGCCGTCGAGCCAATTTCGATGTTGTTTTGGTATTATTATAGGTTTTAAGTGTCGTATCAAAAAACATTATGCTGTGTGGTCATAATGGTATATTAACTTAATTATGAACAAAATATCATTGGTCGAGGGCGTCAATGTGGACCCTATGTTTTCACGCAGTTGAGCGAGTTTCAATGTAAACAGTTACGAGATGGGGCATGATTTTAGTAGGTTTGCGATCTCGTAGCCAGTGTTAGTAATTTCAACACTTACTTTAAAATTTCTGGCTAACGCTCTGTACCTCAATATTTGACAGCTACGTTGACAGAATTATTAAAATATATCAGTAATTGCTGAGATTGGAGTGAACCTAAAAAGCGGGGCAGGGAGAAACACACCTTACATTTAAGTCATGTGTATTTGTAACGTGATGGAGAAGAACCAAGATGGCTACCACCACGTTGATAAAGCAGCTCGTATGCAGTAATGAGGCAAGCATGCATGCAACAACAGCAAGACTACATCTAGAGCTGCATGGGTTACTCCTACTCCCCCCGCAGCTGGCATAGCAACTACCATCGCATGACTTGGGTACCAAGGAATTATATCGAGTGACAAGACATAATTAGCGTAGTACAGGTGTGTTGGGGTGATAGTGCGTTGGTAGTGGTGGGTCACCTGATGGGAGTAGATGGTGTCGTAGATGACGGTGTGCAGGGCGCAGGCCATGTAGACCAGTGCTCCAGGCGCCGTTACTGCACCATGTATGGCACACCATGAGATCAACACACCCCAGTTGAGGGTGATCCCTGGAAACCATGGCCAGCCACATCAAACGACCCATTTCCATCACTTACAACATCATCATCATATAATGAAGCATTTACCGGCCACGTTCTGTTACACCTAATGTCTTAGCTAACAGACCACATCCCGGGTTAGAAGTGCTTAGACAACAACTTGCGATTATAAAATGGTTAAATAAAACAGAGAGCCATACACGGAGCAACACACTAGCATCAGAAACCCTATTAACATAAATGCAGGTTCTGGGCACACAGCCCGACTGTTGATAATTCTCGAGATCTTCACAATGAAGGTGCAACCAACGTTGCTTTGTTGTCAACGGAACAGTTTATTATGCTACCTGAGTTCATCAAATAAGTAAACTACCCATGATACAATCACATTTTGCGAGGAAATATCAACATACCCAGGAATATCTGAGGCCAGAATGTGACTCGCTTCATCAGAGGGTAGATGACACAAGGGATAATGGAACAGGCTCCCAAAGCAACCCTGCAATATCATTAGTTGTTCAAATGCAATAACATCCAAATAAATATTGCAGGTGAGTAAACATTGATGTTTACACAACTCATAAATGCATGTCTGTGTGCAAGTGAGATTCCTGGTACAAACTGTCACCAGAGGCAAGACCAAAAAGGTGATCTCGTGTAAAAAATGCTGCAAGAAACAGTCATTGATGCACAAATGCATGAAATCGGGATAGGCAGCGGCTGCCACTTAGTCGATTTTACTTTTTTTTCTTTAGGTAGCTCCTATGTCCTTAATCATGTTAATTCACATTATGAAATGTAAGTGAGGGTCTGACTTACGTGGTCCAGTTGAAGGAAAGTAGAATTGCAAGAGAGATGGAGAGCTGAGCACCCAGAAAGGTCAGTGCATTGAACATGTTAACCTGCCCACAAGCTATAGGTCTACCTTTGGTCCTAGCCACCTGCAACAGGACACACAGTGAGTCAGTCGACAATTCTACAAGGGATTTTTGAAAAAGGACAAAAACAATGTTTGGCTGACCTTGGCATCAAAGTCTCGATCCCACATATCGTTGATGGTACAGCCAGCCCCGCGCATGAAGAATGATCCGAGAGCAAAGAGAGCCAGCAGTGTAGGGTCTGGGAGGTGACCTGCCTGGGTGGCTAGACCGATACTCCAGGCACATGGCAAAAACAGCAGCCATGTTCCTGGAAACACAAAAAGATAAGGTAAGGAAAGTTCAGGGTTTAATGGCACACCAACACAAAGGGTTCCTATACACTGGCTGGGTATACTCCAGACACATATACTGGTTCCACTACACTTCACGCACTATTCTTTCATTAGAACACAAACTGAATATATTCAGACACACACACTGGTTCTCTCAAGACTCGTACTGGTTCTATAACCACACACTGATTCTAAGCATTACATACACTTGTTCTATACACAGCAAACACTGGTTCCTACATACACTGGTTTGGAAAGATTACAACCAATAACATAGTATAGTTTAAATGCACTACCCACCAATAGGTCTATCTATCCTCATGAGGCGCATATAGGGTTGCCATGATAGTGGAGATGCTTTCACGATGCCCTGAGGAGACAATACAAACGGCTCCTCCTCAACCTGCCTCCTTTCTGACTGCTTGTATAAAGTACATGTAACCGAGGAAGCACCGTATAGTCCCGTGGAGTGTGCTGTAGGGGAGCGATACTGAGGCGGTGATAGAGGCGAGGCGGTGTCACGGAGGATGGAGGGGTTATGAGATCTGTGAGTCCTTTGACTAAAGTAATGTGACGATGAGGAGGAAATAACAGAGTTCCATGGAAGTAATTGCCTGCTACTGTTCCATTGATCCACATGGCACAGGCTCAATGAATGACTCTGCCTGGATGCATGGCACAGATTCAATATACATGACCTGGTGGGAGTGGTTGTCAGCAGCAGCCGAGCTGACCCAGCTGGTAGGATGAGCCCCCGCAGAGCTGGGCTCAGGTGGGCACACAGCCCCATTGGTAGGTATGTCTGTTAGTGGAGGGCGAGGTGCTGGAACAAAGTTAGCTGTCCATTAACCCATAGCTAGAGCTATATTAACAAATCTTGCAACACTTTTTTCAGTATTTATTAAGTCAAAACACCTGTACTTGTCAGTGATCTAGAACTCATCAAGTATTCAGTTCAAGCAGCCTGATGGGCTGACTATCGACCGTCTGGGGCTACAGGTTCATCCTAGTTCAATATTCCTAAAAATAGTAGTGAGGATCACTTGAAAATGCCCCTTTGAGGCTTGAAATAACCATAACGAGTGTTAGTTAACCCTGTTGCATTATCATATTATTTCAATTAATATCCTGCTAGGCTGGGAATAGGCATACTAATCACTGAAATATATAAATAGAATTGATCTTGTTTTAGTTGATACTGAATATTTACTAGATCTAAAATGTTGGTAACCACACCCAAACTTGTGATATATCCTGCAACCTAATAACCCTGTGTCGCTGTGAAGACAAAACATTCATATGGCTATTGCTGTTTATGGTTCTTTAATGGAACCATGTCTTATCCATTTCAGTTTCAACAATGACAGTTGAAACATCAAGTTGGAGATGGAATATTTTAATATTTCCAGAAAGGAATGGTGTGTGAGTGAGCTTTATAATTCTTTTGTAGTTGGGAAATTATGGAGCTCACCAGGGAAGCTAACATCTGCCGGAAGTAACCACAAAAAATCATGATGCGATGACCACCATTTTGGAAAATTATTAAATATGAGGTCACATGGTATTTGCTTGCTCTTGGATCGCTACGTGCTCAACTGGTGACACGTTCAACAGTTCAAGTTATCTTATTTGAATTGTGGATTTTTGCATTGCTTGGATTAAGTCGTCGTAGGACGTCTACGTAGACGTCGTGCAGGGCTACATTGCGACATATGAACTCGTACAGTATGTTCAGCCAGGTTCAAAGACTGGAGTCTTCACGCAATGACAAACCATGGGTTCGGATGACCATCGCTTGGAGTAATAGGGATCACACTATGTCCATCTACGCGATAACAAACTAACGACCTTCACCTTTTGTCGCTCGTAGTTCGGACTTGATTTTAGAGGTAAATTATTGACTCAGGTGTGATATAGCAGAGGTGAATATAAATACAATATATTCTCATGAAAGGACTTACAATTTAGGGAACAAAAATCACAAATATAACACACAACAGCTCTTGCTCAGGTGCCCGGAACGCGATAAGATGTTAGGTCGCTCTTCGTATATTCCGGGCTTTCGCGATCCACTGAAGCAACCGACAGATTTCAAAATTGGGCATCGAATTCTTCGACTGATGGCAGCTTGCCTGCACTCCCGGCCTGCACTTCCCCTGAATTAACTTTAAATATTGCTTACAGTCAAAAATATCATTTATAGACAGTGTTTAAGACAATATGGTGTGAATATGTATTACTGCTACATGTGGTTAAATATCTCCCAAACAAACAATATATATATATATATATATATATATATATATATATATATATATATATATATATATATATATATATATATATATATATATATATATATATATACATACATACATATATACATATATATACATGTATATATATATACATATATATATATATATATATATATATATATATATATATATATATATATATATATATATATATATATATATATATATATATATATATGTATACATATATGTATATGTATATATGTTAACCATGACGATCTTATCCTGTCTGAAAGGGTAGGCATATTACCATAGAGTCCAATGTTTTTCATGACTTATTGCGCTAGTATTGTGCTCAATGTTAATTTAACCCTAGTCCAAGTGGTTAAACATGACACCAATATATATATATATATATATATATATATATATATATATATATATATATATATATATATATATATATATATATATATATATATATATATATATATATATATATATATATATATATATATATATATATATATCGGTCATTGGACTCTTCGATAATGTATCTACCCTTTCAGGCAGTATAAGATTGTCATGGTTAATGCTAAACAAAGGAAAGTAGCTATGAGTGAAGCTGATCAATTTGTATCAAAAGGACCACTCTTTTATGGATACAGAAACCATCATATTTTTTAATATAAAAGGGCAAGAAAGCTTAGCTTAAAGTGGAAGAAACAGCAGAAGCCTTTTTAGAGGCCAGTTACACCATTGACGGGAAAACGATACCAGAGGCCGACAAGGAATGTGACCTGGATGTTTTATTGAACCATCGATGAGCTTGGCTAAATACCATGCTAAGACTAAATGGAAAGCACACTCTAGGCTTGGTCTGATAAAGCGCTCTTTCAAGAACATTCAACCAAAACCGTTTGTACAACTATACAAGACCTAAGTGCGACCGGCGGTTGAGTATTGCTCTCCAGCCACCGACCCTGTTCACAAGATAGACGCCGACAAGATTGAGCGAGCGCACAGAAGGGCCATCCGACTGGTACAGGGCCAAGAAAACATGCCATACCCGGACAGGCTTCACGAGACAAAACTACATTTACTCAACGTCAGGCGCAAAAGGGCGGACCTGATTCAAGCGTACAAGCTCATTCACAAGATCGACGACCTCCCAGATGAAACCTTCTTTCAAATAGCCCCATATAAAAGTACATGCAAAAACGGTGGCATACTTTTCCAGCAGGATAGTACTCAGGAGCAACAGTTTCAGCCGTTGAGTAAGTTGATGCCTCTAAGCATCGCTGCCGCCCCATCCCTAAAGCACTGCAAGTCGCGAAAGAGAGAGATAGATAGAGAGAACCGACTGTGGTTGCTAGCATTATGACAACGGATATACGTGCTATGTAACGGTTTGGAACTTGTTTCGAACTGTCAATGTTATGATATATGCGACTGCAAGCCTGATACAGTATCGTATCTTCTATCAAGTCTGTGCTGGTGCAGCCCAGGTGGAACACTTGCTGCCAGACACCTGCACCCAGATGCTTTAAGCCTGTTTATACTTTAGTCATTGAGAACATTAAGTTTTTTCACCATGATAACAAAAGTAATGGAAATGGACCTAAAATATCCTGAGAGACAAGGCGTAAAGAATAACGGTACCGTTGCTTGGCGAGGAAGTTTCCCTTCTTCTCTTGCTCCTAGGCTGTTTATAAAAGGCACTATCAGACTGTTGATATATACTCCATCGACACAACCCCTTTCTACAGACAATGTAATGAAAATAATTTATCCTGCCGCCAGACGTTGGGTCAACAGTCCAGTGTGCTTTTGCTGATTTCATGGTAGCGTCACCTGATGACGGGCGTGTGTTTCACTCATTTGCATATTAGTTGCACAACTAGTTAAAGTGAGCCCTCTTGATGAAGCTTTAAGCTTTTCGGCAAAATATTGGTTGGCTGTTATCATAACGTCAATTTCAGGATCTGAACGCATGTGGAATGTGATCAAAACGTATTTTCAACATGTAAGTAACCATACAGACCCACAGCTGATTCGACAAGAGGGAACACTGGCTCCTGGACTTAGTTTAAAAAGAGGGACTCGATAGGGACTAAGCCTCTTCGATTGTCCAACTTTTTGTCGTCGCCTTCGTTGGTTTATTCATTCTCACTACAGAGGCTCTTTTCTGTTTTATCACGACTTTCACGATTGGGAATTGAATGGCATCGTCTTCTTGAAAAATATTTTTAAATATTATGGAATGATGTTCGTTTTCCCTTGCAAACAGATATAGTAATTAACTCATTCCTGGCCACGCACCATACATATGTATGGGATTTGTGAATTCGCCGATGATTGATGCCTCTACGGTTTAACACGATGTATCACGAATGCTCTGACGATGTCTTCGATTGAACTACAAGTGCTACGATTAGGGTACATTTTGTTCCAGACCAATTCATTTTTGCAATTGTTGTCCATCTGTCGATGTTCAGTGTCACCTTATAATATAATAACTACTAGCAGGATCTACTAGCTACTAAGAGGAAGAAGAAGGTACACCTAATCCTAACCGAATACCAAAACCATACGTTACTCTGTAACCGAGGGTGTAGAGAATACGAAGAGATCGCCAGATAGACAGGATGAAAACACAGCTCAGCTTGACGTAGATGGTTAAGTTCATACATTTTATTTGCTTTTATCTCTTGGTGGAGGTGGTTGTAACTACATTTAAGATGGAAAAGCAATCTTAAATCATTGATTCTATTTCAAACACATGAATATTTTATGAAAACAACACTCGAAGTATAATAAAGTTTGTTGTTACTTTCAGTAGATGGGTTGCAGACCTGGTTTAATATATATATATATATATATATATATATATATATATATATATATATATATATATATATATATATATATATATATATATATATATATATATATATATATATATATATATACTATATGAAAAATAGATAAACGTTATTCAAGTCACAGCATGGTGCAGCCCAGGTGGAACACTTGCAATGCCAAGCATAACTAAGATGCAGCCTGTTTATGATCACCATGATACAAAAGTAATGGAATACCTAAAATATCGTGAGAGACAAGGCGTAAAGAATAACGGACCGTTGCTTGGCGAGGAATTTCCTAATTCTCTTGCTCCTAGGTTTCTTCATAAATTGCACATAAAATATCATTACTTTGATATAACTTAGAGTACCCCAGTACAGAAATGTAATTAAAAATGTTATGATATGAGCCAGACAATGGGTGATACAATCCACCATAATTTTGCAGTGATTTCATGGAGCATACACGGGCGTGTTTTAAACATTTGCATTTCAGTTTCACAGGGACAGTGAACACATATGAATCTTAAAAGGATCATATTTTCTTTCAACATCGATGTCATTATAAACGCATGTGGATGTGGTGACAGGTATTTTCAAATGTGTGGCCTACATATCTGAAACAAATAAATGGTCTTGAGTTTAAAAACCACTCGATAGGGACTAAGCCTCTTCGATTGTCCAACTTTTTGTCGTCGCCTTCGTTGGTTTATTCATTCTCACTACAGAGGCTCTTTTCTGTTTTTATCACGACTTTCACGAAATTGAATGGCATCGTCTTCTTGAAAAATATTTTTGAAAATATTATCATGAGATGTTCTAAATGTTTGCAAACAGATATAGTAATTAATTAAGTCACCATACTATGTAAGGGATTTGTGAAAACGACAATATTGTCAGCATACATGAGATAATTGACAGTCTTTCAATTGTTTACACACCAAATATTGCATTTGTTCAACATAGAGCTAAGATCACTGACATAGACACCAATTCATTTTTGCTGACAAAATCCATCTGACGATGTTCAGTGTCACACTGTTTATTTTACTGATGTTTATACCAATATATCAAAATACTTACAAAATAGCCAGGTGGAGTGGTTCAGGGTGTAGAGAATACGAAGAGATCGCCAGATGGACAGGATGAAAACAACAGCTCACCTTGACGTAGCACCCAAAAGTTCATACATTTTATTTGCTTTTTCTCTCCCAAGGTGGTTGTAACCACAAGTGATCAATAAGATGTCAAAGCAATCTTAAATCATATATTCTATTTCTCACAATGCTGGCAATAGAAATGAACACCTCGAGTTTTAATCCGCTACGCGGCGCCACGTAGCAATGGGGTCCCTCGCCCGCTTCCGTTATTCTAATACACACAGTTTACCATAGAAGGTTGCGCAACATCGTTATATATTTATATTGAAATCTTTCGAGTTATATCGTTGGTAACATTATAGCAAATCATTACTGATGGATATATACGGCCGTCTGACCTTACAGCAATTGAAAATAAAATAAAGTGGAGCTGAAGAAGCGAAATGCGATTCTTAGCGGGCAAAGAATTGAACTCCCAGATTGGCAGGATATGCAAAGCAACTATCAAACTATCAAAACAGACTTGGTCCGTATGGCGAAGTCGTTATGGCGAGCTACACAGATCAACAGATCGGGCCAAATCAATCGACCACGGTATCCGTAATGGGCCTGTGGCTCTGAAGAATATGCAGAGATGACTGGAACCGAAGTCAAGCCATGTGGGATTGTAGTATCCCAAACACACCCCTACCTCGCATGCTCAACAGATGGGGTTGTGTCTGATTTAAATGACATGAAATTTGAGGTCAAGTGTCCCTACAGTACCAGGGACAAACATGTCACTCCTGTCTCAGTGCCATACCTGGTCAATGAGAACAACCAGCTCACCCTTAAAGCCAACATGACTACTATTACCAAATTTAGGGCCAGTTGTTTTGCACAAACAGTCAACTTTGTCATCTTGTGGTGTTTACGTCTCAGAGTATGGAGATTGTTCCAGTTACCCGTGACGATGAGTTTATTACTACCATGATTTCAAAGTAAGAGGTGTTTTTCAGGGACTATTTCAAAGATGCTATACACAATTTCTCTTACTGAGTAGTCTTGTGCACTGATTTCTTTTTTCTTTATGGAATCATTTGCCTGCATATTGCATGTGGTGGAATGTATAATAAACTCTTGAAACTTGAAAAGTACAAAGTGTTTTAATTGAATTATAAACAATTAACCCATTGGGGGTTCCACAGTCACTTATTCAAATAAAGGGACAAACATGAATAGGGTGAAAAACAATTTTTTCTTCAACAGTATTCACGTGTAGGGTTATTATAGATTACATTATAAGGCACATGGAATAAAACGACTACTACATATCACCTTTCATTGAGATTCATATAATATCACACCCTGAGTGGGATAGACTTAAAAACACCTGAGGCAGTTGTGGGGACGATGCACTGCCGAAAGTTACATAACATATAACAAACAAAGATTATGTCAGAGGAAATTTGGACCTCACCGTGGATCA
The DNA here is from genome assembly GCA_034190875.2 of Urechis unicinctus. Taxonomy (NCBI): domain Eukaryota; kingdom Metazoa; phylum Annelida; class Polychaeta; order Xenopneusta; family Urechidae; genus Urechis; species Urechis unicinctus. The sequence goes on along the minus strand of CM067353.1, from coordinate 71,106,180 downwards.
TATGTTCCACCAAGATTTTGAAGGTTTTTCCCAATCGTATTATCCGCTCAGTGTGCACCCTCTTGCTGGAGATCTTCCGGTCTCTCTGCACCACTTTCCCTGTCAGCTGATTCTTCCTACTGAAAAAGGTTGGTATATTTACGGTTACATCATAGCGAGCAAATAAGTCCTGCATGACAAAGCCCTTGTCAGACATTACCGAGTCACCCTGGTCACACATTTCTGGTAGTTTGCTCGTTTCCATCACCTGTCTGTCACTGGTTGCGCCGCCATAAGAGGGAGATACCTAGGACACAAGGCCTCCTGGTGTGGCTCTCACCACCACATTCATTGTGTTACGGTTCTTGTACGTAGAAAAAGTGGTCTAGAAAACAATATACCTGGGTCTCTTTGATCTCGACTTGGCCAGTTGTACGTCGCCGGTCGGCTCGTTTCACAGCGTTTCGGAGATGCTCGTAAGCTACGCACAGCGCATTGACGTCGAAGTGAAGCAAAATGGAAATGAATCTCTTGTATTTACGCATAAACCGCGAAGTAAGCGCATAACCTGATAACTTCCGGTCGAGCTTGGGACCGCATTGCTCTGTGCCGCCACCTCTCGGAGAAAACCGCAACGCGGTCTCCCATTGGGCGGTAGTTAACCATAGAAGTGATTTTACGGGTCTTGTCTTTTATGACAGTAAAAAATCAGGTAAGTAATCATGTACAAAGAAACGTCGCAGTAATTTACATAAGAATGTATATATTTATACATACATACAAAACTGCATACATACATACATACATACATACATACATACATACATACATACATACATACATACATACATACATACATACATACATACATACATACATACATACATACATACATGCATACATACATACATACATACATACATACATACATACATACATACATACATACATACATACATACATACATACATACATAAATGCATTCATACATACATACATACATACATACATACATACATACATACATACATACATACATACATACATACATACATACATACATACATACATACATACATACATACATACATACATGCACACACGCATGCACTCGCATACAAGCATATATATATATATGTATATATATATATATATAATTTTATATATATATATACACACACACATACACATACACACACACACACACACACGTGCACGTGATTTAAGTGGAAATACTGCAAAATAAATACACCGAGCATATACATGCTGACAAGTTAGTAAAACATATGGTTTATGATCCCTCCAATGCCTGGTTGAATCAAGAAAGGGTCCAGCTCCTAAGTCATTCATGCCAGGGATTGGGGCTTGCATAGTCAGGACACGGATTAAGGCTGATCGTGTAAGCGCCGGGATTGTGGCCAGCAGAGACATTAGGTGGATTTGGGATGGAGCTAGACTGAACTGAAGAGAACATTGCCAAGACCCACAAAACAAATGCTATATTAAGATGATTCCCTATTGCCCCCTCTCAGGGAATAAAACAGGTTTTCTAAGCAGTCGTTGTTAAGCCAATTAAGAAGAACAACAGTTTTAAAGATATTTCGACAAACATGAGATCCCAGTTGCTATCTTAATTTTCATTGCAGCAACTTTCTGCATAATAGCCACAAATATTGCCTCATTAAATGTTTGTTTTTGAAACAAGGTTGGTCGGGATGATGTTTGAAGGCATAACGAAATGACTGGAAAGTATTTTGTTGGATCGACGGCTGTTGTAAAACACCGACAAACCAAACAATTCGCCAGTCTTAGTATACCTAGTGCCTTTCTTCGACTTGTGTATTTGTGGCATTACAAAGAATGCTGTCTTTTTTTCTGTTAGCAACATATTGATTATGACGTTTCTTTGGTGTTCTTATGCCTTGAAATCTGCACTCTTAGTTTGTTGATCTCTCTCTTTAATTCCGTCATACTAGGTGTGTCCATTTCCTTTTGTTAACCTATTACAGGTTCCTGCTCAGGTGTTGAAGGAAGAGCGTGTCAGGGTAATGATTGGTGAAGGATTTGGTTTATCTAACTATGTTTTCTGGGTCAGGATTCATCAACTGGTCGTCCTTAAAGCGCTAGACACACAACATATAATTTAGATACAATTCACCAGCAGATTATTCATGAGGTTCTCTCTTCCAGCGTTCACAACTAATATGTTGTACTTGCAAATGCACAATTTATTGTTTAATCGTTGATTTTGAATTTTATTTCTTGTAAATACATCTTATGCTTAATCCATTCCAAAATCATTCTTCTTAATATAGGAAGATCCATTATAAAATGAAATTATAAGTTCAAACAAATCACGTATATTGTCTATTGGGTATAGTGGGAGCCTGATGAACAACAAACCTCCCGAAGTTTATTTATTGATCAAAGTTACATGAATGTTTGAATGTCAACACAAAGCATATAGTAACAAACGGAGGTTTGCATCAAATGATTCTTCCATACCAGACAGCAGACATGAGATATCAAAACATTTGTCTGATCAAGTGGCTGGAGGGATTCATGTTTACAAAAATGTACCATGTCAGTGTAAAATCTTCTCCACACAAATTGTAAACAAACTAAAACTAATGTCTGATTAGCTGATGTTAATAAATTGAGATGCACTGGAATATAAAGTAGGCCTTATCAAATGCTAATTAATAGATTGATTCTGAGCTAGAACATATATAGGAGAGCAAGTACAGCAGCTGTATTCTTTATGGTATAATTAGGGTGGTCAGTGTTAAATCCGATTTGCAATGAATGTACAGAGCTAAAACATGTTTGCCATACAATATACCATTACTAATGACATATATCAATAGCCTCATCACTACATCATGTTACAGGTATCTATGTTACTACTGTCAACCAATGGCAGAGAAGGAAGATCATGTATGATTCCTCAGTCATACCCTCCCTAGAGAACAGCCCCATTCCAATTGGTTGCATAACCTACCATTCTGGTTTCAGACCAATCTGTGTGGACCTTGCAAGTTGCATATAACGCGGGCACAACAACCCAAAAGTTCGACTTACTACTATGTTCACTAATGTAAGCTCATTTGTCGTATCGAAAAAATGTAAGATATTTCAAAATTTGGCATCGAACTCGTCAGCGGATGGCAGCTTGTCTGCATCTTCACCGAGTAATCGCTAAATCTTGTTTATAGTCAAAAATGACATTTATAATTATTCCTAACGTGCATATGTGTTACTTTTATATGTCGTTAAAAATCTTCCGAGGTTGATTCCAAGAAAGTCGCCATTAGTAATACTGATTAATTTGTCACAAAGGACTACAGTTTTATGGGCACAGAAATCACCATATTTTCGAATAAAATGGCACGAAGCATTACTAAACGTGGTCTTATAGAAGCAGTAGAAGCTTTGGTTGTACTATTGTGCAGAAAAGGGAAACATCTTCTCCATCTTGATAAAACTAAAGTCGTTGAGAGTAAGGACACAGTAGATGGCGAAAGCTCGTAAATTATCCCTGACACAATCATGCTTATATAAACCATCAATATATTCTACTTAGTACTTTTATAAAAACTGGTGAAAGTTGCCAAACTGTCCCATGCATGAAAACAGGCTCGATAAAAGCAGGAGAAAGCACCTTTTTCAAAAAGGTAACTATAGGAACACTGCGCAGGTACATGACTGAATATATATTGATCATGTGCCGTCATTAATATGATGGTACCTGTGAATGTTTGGTAGTTCATTTAATAATGTATTTAAGGTTATTAATGTAATTAATATCGCCTTTTACAGAACCCTGTACATCCCGGCGCTGCTGGACCGCAATTGATTTATTCACACACACACACATACATGCATACATACATACATACATACATACATACATACATACATACATACATACATACATACATACATACATACATACATACATACATACATACATACATACATACATACATACATACATACATACATACATACATATACATACATACATACATACATACATACATACATACATACATACATACATACATACATACATACATACATACATACATACATACATACATACATACATACATACATACACATACATACATACATACATACATACATACATACATACATACATACATACATACATACATACATACATACATACATACATACATACATACATACATACATACATACATACATACATACATACATACATACATACATACATACATACATACATACATACATACATACATACATACATACATATTAGCGTGATGTAATTCTTGATGGTGCTGCAACTGAGATATGGAAGTCCTTGGATTTTCTTCGATGTTTTTTACTGAGAAATTAAGAACGGACTGATGCGTGCTTTCCCAGTCTACAGCATAAATATTAACGGGGAACCTCGAACCATGATTCATTAATAAGTATTTATTTGATTGCACTGTCATATAAACGTACCCCCATGCTGAAAATAATTATGATTGTTTAAATTAAATTAAAGATAAGATTCATTTATCAACAACAACAATGCTTAGCCAAGCATTTGAGACAAAGCACGCCTTGCTTAGCTCAAATGGTTAGGTCACAAATTTCGCGTTTCATCATTTTGATATGATAGTGAACAATTTAACAGCAATAAATGCAAAAGCATATTTAATTATCTTAAGCAATTGTTTTAAATCAAACATGAGATGAGATAAATGTGACTCATTTGCAAAATAACCTCAAATAGTGGTACAATAAACTAACTTAGTAATCATAATTATATGATCGTTATGTCTTAAGGCGAAGTCTCCCTGGTCACAGATGATGGATTGTTTTATGCTCATGCACGATAAAAGTGTTTTTAAGCTAAACTTTGCAATAGATATAAAAATGTTTTCTTCTTACATACAACTTACTGATTGAACGAGTAATCACATTAGGTAATTGTTTAACTTCATTGATTTGAATAGTGGATGTGGTGCACTTAATGAGTGTATTGAGAAAACTGGACATGATACCAATGACAAGCCAAAACATAGTTGTGACATCTGTATGGTCAACTCGACCATATCCTGTTTGCAACCTTTAGCAGGGGGTAACAATACTAATTTGGGCCTAGTGTTAAGTAACAGATATAATATGTAACATGATTGAGCTTATCGTAAAATGTGTTATGGTTGAATTATCGACCATAGTTTTGACCATTTTCATTACGTCTTGTTTTGTGTTATTATTCATGCAAGTAGTGCGGTGATACATTCATTTTTACAATGTGTTTGTGGAAAACGTACACGCTCGTCGCTAATCATGTTTAATTTTTAAATGCCAATAATTTTTGAAATAATCCCTGACGTAGCTGTCGTTTTATTCTTCCAATATATATATTTCTCGTGTCATTATCTTTCTACAATATATTTCATTGGTAACGTAAACCCAAATTTATAATTTTGCCATTGTCGAATATATTTCTTCCCGAGTATTTATGCTTGGATACATAAATAATATAATTGGGTTAAGCCCTGAATACAATCTACTATCGACGTGAGCATCTCCTTATGCCTACAGCCGCTACGTCAACTAATTGTAACACTTGTTACAAACCTACTTATTCGCTCATGTCACACACTCTGCAGAACTCGCCGTGAGGAGGGCAGCATCATGATTTGCTTCTCATTATGAGCGTGTCTAAAGTTAGGCAACACACCTCCTCGCAAGGAATAATGGAATCATTATCTTGCTGGAAATATGAATAAACTGTGTGCTGATAACGCTAGTATTCCTGTATTTTCAATATTGTAGTCAACTATATTCAAGTGCTGTCACATACATACATTTACATACATATTAGCGTGATGTAATTCTTGATGGTGCTGCAACTGAGATATGGAAGTCCTTGGATTTTCTTCGATGTTTTTTACTGAGAAATTAAGAACGGACTGATGCGTGCTTTCCCAGTCTACAGCATAAATATTAACGGGGAACCTCGAACCATGATTCATTAATAAGTATTTATTTGATTGCACTGTCATATAAACGTACCCCCATGCTGAAAATAATTATGATTGTTTAAATTAAATTAAAGATAAGATTCATTTATCAACAACAACAATGCTTAGCCAAGCATTTGAGACAAAGCACGCCTTGCTTAGCTCAAATGGTTAGGTCACAAATTTCGCGTTTCATCATTTTGATATGATAGTGAACAATTTAACAGCAATAAATGCAAAAGCATATTTAATTATCTTAAGCAATTGTTTAAATCAAACATGAGATGAGATAAATGTGACTCATTTGCAAAATAATCTCAAATAGTGGTACAATAAACTAACTTAGTAATCATAATTATATGATCGTTATGTCTTAAGGCGAAGTCTCCCTGGTCACAGATGATGGATTGTTCCATGCTCATGTACGATAAAAGTGTTTTTAAGCTAAACTTTGCAATAGATATAAAAATGTTTTCTTCTTACATACAACTTACTGATTGAACGAGTAATCACATTAGGTAATTGTTTAACTTCATTGATTTGAATAGTGGATGTGGTGCACTTAATGAGTGTATCGAGCAAACTGGACATGATACCAATGACAAGCCAAAACATAGTTGTCACATCTGTATGGTCAACTCGACCATATCCTGTTTGCAACCTTTAGCAGGGGGTAACAATACTAATTTGGGCCTAGTGTTAAGTAACAGATATAATATGTAACATGATTGAGCTTATCGTAAAATGTGTTATGGTTGAATTATCGACCATAGTTTTGACCATTTTCATTACGTCTTGTTTTGTGTTATTATTCATGCAAGTAGTGCGGTGATACATTCATTTTTACAATGTGTTTGTGGAAAACGTACACGCTCGTCGCTAATCATGTTTAATTGTTAAATGCCAATAATTTTTGAAATAATCCCTGACGTAGCTGTCGTTTTATTCTTCCAATATATATATTTCTCGTGTCATTATCTTTCTACAATATATTTCATTGGTAACGTAAACCCAAATTTATAATTTTGCCATTGTCGAATATATTTCTTCCCGAGTATTTATGCTTGGATACATAAATAATATAATTGGGTTAAGCCCTGTATACAATCTACTATCGACGTGAGCATCTCCTTATGCTTACAGCCGCTACGTCAACTAATTGTAACACTTGTTACAAACCTACTTATTCGCTCATGTCACACACTCTGCAGAACTCGCCGTGAGGAGGGCAGCATCATGATTTGCTTCTCATTATGAGCATGTCTAAAGTTAGGCAACACACCTCCTCGCAAGGAATAATGGAATCATTATCTTGCTGGAAATATGAATAAACTGTGTGCTGATAACGCTAGTATTCCTGTATTTTCAATATTGTAGTCAACTATATTCAAGTGCTGTCACATACATACATTTATACACACATACATACATACATTCATACTTACTTACATACATACATACATACATACATACATACATACATACATACATACATACATACATACATACATACATACATACATACATACATACATACATACATACATACATACATACATACATACATACATACATACATACATACATACATACATACATACATACATACATACATACATACATATATGTACATACATACATACATACTTACATGCACACATACATACATACATACATACATACATACATACATACTACCTACATACATACATACATACATACATACATACATACATACATACATACATACATCATATATATACATATATATATATATATATATATATATATATATATATATATATAGATATATATATATATACATACATATATACATACATAAATACAAACTTGCATACATACATACATACATACATACATACATACATACATACATACATACATACATACATACATACATACATACATAACCACTCTGATAATCACCATGACTCAACGCTAATCGCCGCTAACACCTCATTCAATTCCATCTTAAACCGCAGTGGAATGGTTTTCCTCTGCGTTTTATAGCAGTGATGTGTCCACTGCCCGATATCGAATACAAGTTTTTGCCTCGATGGCAGTTTCGGTAGCAAAGGCGATGCCTTTACACACTATAATGCACAGTGAAGTTTATATATATGGAGCAATATGCAGCTTGACAGATGAAGCCGTATATGCTAAGAAGATGGATATGCAGGCACTCAGACCGACAGACACACGCACGCATTCTTTCTCATGTTTTAGTTACATCTGCATGGTGTATTGGTGCATACCTTTTTGATACAAACGGCCTTTTGCTGTCACTCAGCCAGTGGCTTCTCTACGGAAAACTTCGCCTATGACATGCACTGATTATGTGACCATGTTCAAGCCTCTTGACTCTATCTGTTAGGTACCTTTACCATATTATCAACTCAAATGTGGCAAATTATTACACTGCATGTAAATTACAACTGCACTTTGCATGATTGCACTAATACAAATTGATCTATGGTGGGCTTACAGTTAGTTTCATCTATTTCTACACTAGGCAGAGCGACATGAATGATCTCTCACATCTGCCGATGGAAACTACAATGGCCAGAATTATCTGAATAGCAATGGGAAGATTGGGGAAGAAGCCCACATCTTCGTACTGAACAATAAATGTGAGATGTTCTTCAAGTCTTGATAATTTCCCGTTGGTCTGACGTAATAGCAACATTATTCAATACAAAATGTCATCATATAGCTGATCTCTATCAACATTAGATCCTTCCTGATCTTTGTCATTTCCTCTTTGGCTGTTAACCCATCCTCATGAGTTCGTCTATGGTGTCTGTCATCCTTCTTGACAGAGACAACGTGCTTCGTCGAATGACACATTGACCGATACTAACACCTCATGCTGCATGTACACCTACCAATTTGTCATTATCGACATTCACAAAAAGTAAGAGGATTTTATTATTTGAGGAACGCCGCATCTGTGTCCAGTCATCACAGAAGCGCTGTCATAACACTTGGATCGCAATTCTTGTAGCTCCATTCGTCCTTCCCTAGCTGATACAAGATGCTTTCAACCAAGCTTTCAGTATATTCTGGATAAAACAAAAAAGGACGTTCTGACACGGACTGTTTCCCTCTCAAAATCAACTTTCACGTTCCTCAATACTTCTGATAACTGCTCACATTGTGCCTGATCGGAGTCAAGTCGAACATGAGACCATTTACTAATGCTTTTCGGTTAACGCTGGCAAAAAGTGGATGCCATCATATGGATGGATGAATTTGTTCTTGCACCCAGTGCAAGATAGCACGTGGTAGCTGATGCATTTTACATTTCACACGTAATTAAGCTAAAACGTTATTTCTTGAAATGAAAACTGGGTTCCCTTGTAGCGACAGTGTGTTTGCTTGTTTGGATATCTGTCCGATACGTTTTGCTGAGTCGACGATCCGTTTAATTGGCAATGTGGAAAACAAGCAAAGGAGGTATCCGTGGATTACATCACGTAGCACACTCTATTCATACGTGTGATATCCCCGGCCAGTGCATTTAAAAAGACGGGGAACCTCACTAGTTGCTTCTATAATTTGATTACAGCTCCAATCCATTTGTAGAGAGCGTACAATTCCTGACCAGTCATTATCAACTAATCAGAATCAACCTGGCAACATTTGCATAATACAGCCTCTGTATGCATTAGCAATTATCACAGCGATGGCGGTCAACCTAATTAAGAGGTGTCAACGATCGCACCAAGTGCCGAAGGAGACCGTCGGAGAAGGTGCCATCAGGCTTGATTTGGTGTGGCACGTACAGTGGGGAACTGTTGTATATCATGATTCGTTAATAAGTAGGCTGTTTGATGGCTTAGCTGAATATTCGCACCCTCTTTTGAATACCAGTTCGATTGTTTCAATTTATGATAGTGTTTTCATCATTAACAAAGCATTCGACGAACGCGTTTATGGTGAGGGAGATGCCAAGAATGTAGTGACCCTGGTTTGCAGTACTTATATAAGTCCATTATAACAGTAGGTGCATGATCAGCATTGGACAAAATAACGCGTCCAATAAACTTAAGAAGTCACATTATCCAATGCACTCTGATTATTGAGAGATTCAAAATTCCTTCATCAATATGGTACCTTTTTGATAGCTATTGTTCTGTGCCCCCTTCCCCTGCATTATCCATAAAAGCCAACAGTTGCATCTTTGATCTCCGAACAAAGATCTCATCTCCGCTAGCGGGAGTTTCCCCCGCTTCTAAGAGCATATCCTGGGCAAGATTGCCCTTCGCATCAGCGCACCAATAAGCAAAGCGCAGGCTTTTCCTGGCTCCATGCAAATCAATAGAAGAGGATTGTGTTGGGTTTGGAGGCGGGGATTAGCGAGCTTGTGTTCATTGCTGGCAGGCCAGAGCGTCAACGCTGCCACCTCATAGCGCGCCTCGTCCTTTCACCAACTCCGGTATTCTCCCATCATGACGATAAGGTCGTGAGGACTTTTGGACTTATTGATTGTGGAATATAACTGAAATTCCGCCGAGAAAATAATCTGCATTCACAAGGTGTGTTTCTGCGACCGACACGGGTTTTATTCAATGGAAGAATAATTAAAGTGGTGGAAGTGTAGTGACAACTGCTCGACTGGACCATTGAAAGTACAGGTAGTCTTCAACTGCCACGGTTGCGTCGGCGTACGCGCTCACAATGACGGAAGTCCTAACTACCCTCATCAAGTTCGTGGTAGTCATTGTTCCATGGATTACACGTAAGTTTATATCGGTCCTGATTAATACCATCATAACTGCAACTTCTTATTTGACTATGTGCTATGCGGCATTATACGTGATTTTACGTAATGGCACGTATGACCAATCAACACTAAACAGCAGTGCGTGGATTGCGCAATTTCGCGTGTTTGCTTCAGTAATTTCACGCTGTATCACTGCACGAAGAAAGGTTCCTGCTTCGCGTGAAATATGGGTAACGCACGTTGTTGCTGTATTCTATGTAACCCCCACACAAAGAGACATCAATATGTCTTGCGCTAAGCATAGCGTGGCGAGGCTTTTTTTTGTCGGTCTAGTTAATTTACTCCAGCGGATATTACAACTGGGAACGAAAAGGCCATTTGTCCCCCTAAACTTGCTTCGAAAGAAATAAAGTCGCCAACGTGACCCTGCGAACCTGCTCGCTGAAGTATTGGCAATTACAGGAAATTTATGCTAAATTCAGTAATGAGTTTATGCAGATTTCCAACGCGTTGCAGTTAGGTTCCGAGGTGGTACGTGGTCACCTTATTAGAGTGAGTGAATAGAGTTGCTCGGAGGTGTCATGTCAACGACACGGTCCTATCAGGAAACACGTGACCCAACGCTTCCATCGTGGCTTTACTTACCGTCGCGTGCCATCTGGTTAAAATGCACTTCAGTAAGAGAGCTGACTGCAATAGTCTTAAGGCCCTATTTAGATTGAAGGGTCGTTTAAGTTATCTATCATGATTAAGATTACCTGCAAGGCCGTCATTCCGATAGATTAAATGACCTCTCAGCTGCAAATCTATTTCCCAGGCCTAATAGATGTCGTCAAAGATTTGCGAATGAGATTGTCGCATCTCACGCTCATGCCAGTTCTTATTTATAGACAATAGCAGCTATTATGCAGCAGGGGACCGACACGAAAGCAATCGACCTTACCGCCAATCGTCAGCCCATTGTGTCGGCAAGGTTAATAGAAAGATCGAGCGCATTTCTCATATGTTTTTCTAATAATATCACTCACAGATGTCGCGGTTCAGCGCTATTCCGTTAAGAATTGAAAGGAATGACACTCGGTAATATGATATTATAAATTAGTGGGCAGGAAATGAGATCCGGTCATAAGTAATCCATCATCGCCTATTCTAAAGAAAGCGAGTGATTGCTGCCTGTGCTCTCAAGCAAGATTACAATAGCAACACGTTGAACGGAAATGTCTATCTAGATTTATGATTTAGTAAAGGCGTCATTCAAATGCCATAAAATCGGAAATTGAATATGGCAGGGGGGCCGGTATTATGGCTCTATTTGTTGGAAACGAGAGAAGAGATGTTTTGAATGTTGACGTCATTCCCGGTTTGCCGCACGATTCATTTTACAATTGGAGGGCTGTCCTCTGCCAGATAGTGATGACATATTACATTACATTCCTGATCAGCGAAAAAAACTATTGCTGTCTTCGAATTGAATTTCATTAAGTATATTTCCCAGTAGAATATAAGACATGTTGAACGTGTCTTATGATAATAATGACGGATATCTCCCCGTCGCTAGACCATGAATACTTAATTGAGACCAAATACTCAGTTAAGTGATGCACCTTTGTCGTATTACATCAGGCATGGAGCTTTATCAGTGCAGGAGTATATTTCGATAGCGGCAAGTTGCCAATAGCTGACTGCAATGTTTTGAGAGCAAATTTTAATTTAATTATGAGTTTGTATTGTTGTAAATTCGCCTTGGCATTATAGACAACAAATCTTTGACATAGCCCAGAAAATGCTTTCAATGAGGCTCGACAGGAACCGCATAACATCCCAATAGTATATACAAAATATTGGGACATCTATATATTCATGACAGTATAATTACAGCCTCGCACAAATTAACAAGTTTCATTTGTTGCCCTCTTCAAGCAGCCGTTAACGTCGGCAATAATCTTGTTGAGTCTGGCCAGGGTGTCGTTATAATAGTTCTCTGACGTGTAAAAGGGCTTGCTGATGAGAACGGTTCCATCTTTATACCACAGCGCTAGCAACCAACACCCTATTAGCTACCAGCTCCATTATCCAAATGCGCTTTTATCAGAAAAAAACAAATGAACAAACGCCTGGCAGATATCTTTCCGAGTTCCAGATCGCCAAAGGACAGGTCACTGACCACATTCTGAACGAATACATAGTGTGTTATAGTTATTCCATTACTCACCGATATTATTTTAAGATACGTTGTATGTAATCCTATCATACATGCTGTATTCTCTTAGAATTGTACTCAGCTACTGTTAGCAAAGCTATTTCACAGCAAGCCATTATCTATCCGAATATTCATCATAGGGTTTATGCATTATGGCCACAACAAACACAATATTCTAAGGAAACCACACCATTAAGTTGCAATGAACGCAATGCGGTTACTGGACAGTTTATTGTTTAAGCAGCCAGAAGTTACGTCCACGGATAACTACACAGTGATGGTTTGTTCAATTTCATCATCAAAATAAACATGCCGTATCGACGAAATATCTTGTCCATTGCTTCTCAGCAGCGTGAATATGGCTGTACCGGAAGTTGTTGGTCGATTGGGGAAACTGTTAGGCTTCCGGGTTATGTTCAACCTGTTGCAAATAATTATTCTGGAATAATCTGCAAATAAAATAATTCCATTCGCCTGAGGAATGGCGACTATCTGGTGGAGCTCACTGTAAAACTTTGCATTTGAGTTTGTCGGTAGGATATGTTGCGACGACCGCTCCGGCAAAACGTCATGTAACAACTACACCTCACGCACGCAGTCTCAATTACTGGCAATGCTAGGTCATGCTTTCCCCGCATCTTATCAATTTCCTTACTACATGAGTTCGTTGGAACGTTTTTATGTTACCCTACTCTGATAACGAATCCGCAGGTGACGATGGCACGTAACGCTCTGTTTTTCTATTCAGCCTTTGCGCCGTGATTGAAGTTCAATCAGCGGAATACCTCGCTTGGCAAGACTAGCGTGCTGTAAACGCAAATCTAAAAGGCAATATCAGTCAGAAATCTTAACAAAGACTTTATCGCCCATGCCCTGCCTTCTAATTCACTCTGCGAAACGAAATTGCATTGTTCAGCCAGGCAGTCGCCAATCTTACCAGTGCTATCTGCCATGCACTGCTCGCTCCATTGTAAAGGTTAACTCGGAATCAGCCAATTAGATGGCCCCCTGAGAATCACGTGATGGCCTCTTCCGGTGACTGCCTAATCTTTCGCCAGAATTGATGGCAGTTAACCAGGTAGTTGCATTCAAAGCGAGGGTTTGCGCAGGTCTCTCTCCACAATTGCGACTTAGTACTGCCTGGGGCGTCATAGCTTTGACTGGCTTTGCGTGAAAAACTTATCAGATGCGCTGTGTAACTATTCTTCTCTTATTCTTGCTCAGCATCTGCCTTGCAACAATAGGCTAGTCTTGAATCCCTCCAATGACCATCAAATGTACAGTTTTTATTCATATCAAATTATGTACAACTCTTTCAAACCGCGCCGCTAGCCCAATAAAAGTAGTTTTCGTCTGCAGGAAAATGACGACATAATGTCCAAAGAGGGCATTTTATGTGCCCGCTAAGTGACCTTCATCAAATGTAATGGTGATGTGAGCAGCTGCGGTATCCCGGCATCTATTAATGAGCTACCCCTGCTGTTTCTCTTTTCCATAGTCTCTAAATTGCTTTTTCGTGTTTCTCCCTGGAAGTGATTTTCAAATAGGCTTTACATAATGCATGAGGGCTTTTGTGGACCCTCCAGTGAGAACCCAAAAAGAACGAGAAACTCGTCCAGAAAATGGTAATAGAATTTTCTAATTTATATTTCATGAGTGGCTGTCAAATTTATATCATCACTGGCACAATAGGTCTATGCTTAATAATGTAGAGCACAATCTTTAGTGGAAGTGGTATGTTTCTGCATATGCCGTGACATTAAAAAGGGTCCAAATGATAGTGAAAATCTCACACTCATGCTCAATCTGCTTTCGTTTTGCATTCACAATTGTCTCCATATTCGTGCATGAATAACACTCAAAGGAATGACCATATTATGACATTGCCGTCTAGATTGTCGCAGCCTCTGTACATTCCCGGAGTATCTCTGGAGACGGCTTCCGGACGGCTCCGACAGAATCTGGCTCACGGAATACAAGTTCATCAATCGCACCGCCTCTGTGAAGGACGTGTTGGAGAACACGGTTGAGCTGTCAGTTATAACCACCAAAGTCTATGATGAGCAGAAGTGCGATGGAGCGCCTAATTGCTATTACCGTGTGGTTGTGGATGAGGTGGAGTGTGTGGAGCAAGTCACTAACGACAGTTTCAGAGTGCGCCATGTCAAGTTTAGAAAAGAGAGGTAGGTGAATTTGTGAATTTGCAGCGCGAGCACGTGTGCTTGCGCGCGCGCACGCGCGCGTGTGTGTGTTGAACGGCTGCAAAGGGATGAAGCGGTGGGGGTTGGCTTGGCCTAGATAGTGGAATGACTACAACGTTCCGCGTAATATTGCAGCTTACATACTATCTTTCCTGACAAACAGGTATCATTCGTTTGAGCTCTTTCCCCAGAAAGGAAACCAGTCTTCCATCACCTTCTCGCTCTTTTACCAGTTGCGGAGAATAAATCACACTATACGCCATGTTTAGAACATAACTACCGCTAGATTCAGCAACCACGCCATCTACCCACTAGCCATGTCTGAAACCAGCCAAGCAAATACTCGCGCATTCACACAAGCGTGTCTGGAAGCAATGTCATGTAAATGGCCTCTGTCGACGAGCGGGCCGCACTGCAATATGCTCGTGGCGTGTCTCAGCGGACATTGAATCGGGTTTCGTGCAGCAATATTGAAGCAAGAGGCTTGCAGATAATGCATTGGCATCAATGCCTGCTATTATACTGTTGACATATCGCCAGAATGCTGTCCGAAACGGCGTTGTCGGCAATATGGCGAATGGGCTTCGCACCTTTACTTATTACTTCATCTGTCCACAGACTTCTGGCGTTGGTGAGTAGTAACGATGGAATGAATATTGATCTTATAAATACTCTCAACGACAACCCATCACTCAGTGGTACTTTGTACGAAACAATGAATGGTTGGTAATGCGGCTGGTAGTGGTACCACCCGCTTCGCGGAGTCATTAGTTTTATGACACGGGTTCGTCCACTCGTGATTGCTATGGAAATGAAAGTAACTTCTCTGCCATTTTTGACTATCTAACTTCCTTTGCTACAAAATAGTCAGCAACATTATATATTCATTGGTACTGACCTCCCATTTTCTGTAGCTGTGATTAGTCTCACATAGTATCGATGCCTTGTGAAATTGCCCTCACTTAAGAAATTGTTGATTATGCTGAACCGAAGCAATTCATTTAAGGCGAATTTCATGTCTGTCACTGCATTAGCAAATTGTGCAGATGACATTTGAGTCGGTGTATTGTTTTGTTTGTCAACACGAGGGCGCCATCAACACAATGCAAACACTGCGTACTTTATGCTGTCCGATTCGATGGAAATACAGCGAGACATAGTTGAACATCTAACCAATGCGTGGAAATTATGAGGTGCACCAGTTGACGAAATGAATAGAAGGTTTGTCAGGTTAGCATGCGGAGGTTATGGTTAGCTGTGATACGTTTATTGCTGCACAAATTATTGTGCTGACTATGTTGGCTGATGTGCACAGCAGGTAAACTCGGAATTTATCACCATCAAGCAAAACCAGGTATCCATAGAACAATTTAGCACCGAGACATATCTTTAATTATTGCAGTGAGACAGATGGAAATATCTTTTCCATTGTGGTTGTATTTGAATAGGAGAGCATAATTTTTATGCAGCATTATACGAATGATGTGAATATATCTAAAGTCGAACAAATAAGAGGAACTAGTTACGCGATAAGAAAATGATCGGGAGTATAAGGTGACATGTCAAGACTGCTGAGTTGAACTGGATTGATACAAAGTTTAAAATTGTCCGCATTAATGCAAATTTGTTGGATGGTGATGTATTAATGGCATGACTTATTCTTGTGACAATTAAATTGAAATGAAAAACATCAGCTACGAACCAAAAAGTTTGTGGTGCCTAGAATTTACCCCCATGGTAGTGAATGATATTGTAACAAGTGAAGGACTGCTGTGTGTTTCAGACCTATGACCTGTATGAAGTTTATTCGACGGAACAGCAATGTGGTCCAGGTGTGGGAAGGTAGCAGATCTCACTTAACTCTCTAGCTTAGTTACCCACTGTGTTGCACGTGATTAATCATATACTGTCAATGTATTTAATGCTGCTTGTGATTTGTGTACATTAAGGCGGCAGTGGTGATGGGCCTGATATATGCGATCACAACAATCTACGGCGCAATGACTGGCCCTGGATTAGTGAGTTTAAATTCAATAATCAGTGAATATATTAAGGCGGGAATTGTGATGTAACTGCTATATATGAAGACAAGCATCTACAGCGTAATGACTGGTCTTAGATTACTAAGTTTGAGTGCAATATTCTCCATGAAATTCCCTCAAGCCGTAAAGACAAACGAAATGAACGGTTCTGTGCTCTGTTGATGTAATAGGAAAGTCTAGGGACGAATAATACATTGATTAGGTTTTTTGTTGATAATGTTAAAAAGTACTATGCATTCTTCTCGATCATCAATAGACTCTCGCGAGGAGCACGCGATTCGGTACTTTGTAGCATCGATGAGGATAAGTTTGTCGCCGCCTGGCTAGTGCTCAACGCCTCTTGCTCACTAATAATGTAAGCGACTGCATAGCCCCTACGCTATTACGTCCTCAGAGAGTCTTACTTGATAATAGATTAGCTAAGTGCAGTTAATACAGTGCCGTGCAAAAAACCATGGATAAGCTGCAGGAACGATGCTTAACCGCATTGTATCCCCTCTGTTCTACATAAGTCATCAAGAATAAAGTAGCTTCACAGATGTTGAAAGCTTGTTGTTATTCTGCTCGTCTTCAAAAATAGAATGGCCTTTTCAACAACCGCTTGCCCGCGTTGTTTAAAATTCGGCGAAACGTCTTTGACTTTCATCGCATAAACCGTGCAAACAATATTGTGTCTGTAAGGCAACGATTGCATTGAATCATTGCAGTGTTCGGTCTGTAAACCAACGAATACACCGAATGCTCGTCTGCCTGTTAATCAAAGAAGAACCGTACTGTATCATTGGTCATTCTGTCAAGTTAGGCGTGATTTGCTCCCACCAATCCCAACCTGTGCAATATATCGCTATACATTATATTGCTTCCTTCAGTTCAAGAACAAGAAGAATGGGTTGCGTGCCCCCTTGTCGGCGGGTACGACTTCAAGATTACCACGAATAGGGATGAGGTAGGTATTCTATGGCTTTCAGACCACTGTGGATGCAGATATGATGTTCCTTTCATACTTGCTGGACTTAACTTCGATAAATCCGATAGTTGTATAAATATCATTTCAACATTTTCAGCCACTATGTCCCCGAGAATGGTTACCTTCCCGAATGGAGAGTGAATGCATTGAAGGGGAAGGTCTGCTACTGACTTTTCCAAGCCCAAGATGTAGTCCTTTTCACGACAGCCGCCTAGGTAAATCATTAACTAAGCATTGGGCGTCTCCCACGGTTTGACCACTTTTTCTATCATGGTCGTATGCATGACAACTTTTCGCATGTATATGTCCATACACGGCACAGCCCCTATTCTTTATTTGCATTTCGGTGGCTGGAAGCATGCTGCGTAAGTTGATTTACAAGGACTGCATTGTCGGTTTTGCAAGTAAATCAAAGTAGGTCTATGGTTGTTTCTGTCAATGTATTGCCTTAATTGGCCGTGCTATGGCGCCTTCTCGTGACCTGTTGGATGTGTCTAATGCAGATCAGAGGCTCCAGTGCTGGGCCCATTGGCAGGAAGACGTCTTCAGATTTGTCTTAGCGGGAGTTGACAACAAGACGCCCCAGTTTGTGTTTGTAAGTCATACCAATAACCCATTGAACAGCTGTAAAACGTGTGATGTTATTTCAGCGTATGCGGTCTTTTGTCAATTATCGAAAAATTGGATTTCTGCGTTCAAAGCGAATATGCTTGATAACCTGATATACAGAACAGTGTCGCTGATCGCAAATGACGTTTAAGGAAACTTTAACTTCGTACGAGAGACGATAGACTGCTATCACTTACCCGATATTTACGTTACAGCGGTTCCCCAATACGGTGTCTGATACACTGACAGTTGAATGGTACTTCAGTCCCCAAGCTCTGCTTACCTCAAGCAGCCGCCAATCACATTTCGGCCATGTGCGACTGACCATGAAACAGAGCGGTTTGTCTTTTGTCATTCAATCAAACGTCTAACTATGTAACTTCATTAATAGAATATATATGCCTATATAAATGCCTATATATATGCCTATTTATATGCCTATATATATATGCCTATATATATTTATATGCCTATATGCCTATATATATATATGCCTATATATATATATATATATATATATATATATATATATATATATATATATATATATATAAAAGAATATATATATACATATATATGTTTATATATGTATATATATATTTACATGTATACATATACACATATCTATATATATACAGATATATACCTTTAAATGTTTGTATATAGATTTATTTATATAAAATATATATATATATATTATATATATATATATAAGAATATATATATACATATATATGTATATGTTTATATATATATATATATATTTACATATATATATATCCATCTATATATATACAGATATATACATAAATATATTTGTATATAGATTTATATATATAAAATATATATATATATATTTATATATATATATATACACGAATATATATATACAACTATGTATATAGATAGAGAGATATATATATAGAGATATAGAGATAAATAGAGATAGATATATAGATACTAGATCTATAGATAGAGATATATAGATATAGATAGATATATCTCTCTAGATAGATATAGAGATAGAGATCTATCTATATCTCTCTCTCTCTATCTCCTATATAGATCTATATCAGAGATATCCATATATTTTCTATATCTCTCCTCTCTCTATCTATCTATATCTCTCTCTGAGAGATATATCTCTATATATCTCTATATCTCTATATATATATAGATATATCTCTATCTCTATATCTCTATATATCTATATATATATATCTATATATATATATCTCTATATATATATATATATATATATATATACAGGCATAATGTATATGTGAGAGAGTCTTGTGATTACAGAGTCGGGCACATGTTACGATGCCAGTGAGGCTTGTGAAAAGAAGGCTAGGGATGGGGATTGCTCTCGAAGTGGTACAGTCATTTTAGAAGATGCACACCACTGTAAGAAATCTTGCGGACTCTGCAGTAAGTCGTCGCTTGTGTGAGCCGTTCCAAAATCTAATTTGTTCATAGCATATCATATATATATTATATATATATATATATATATATATATATATATATATATATATATATATATATATATATATATATATATATATATATATATATATATATATATATATATATATATATATATATATATATATATATGCATATATATATGTATATGCATATTTATATGTTGTATTATTTACTTTAACTAATGTTGTACCACGATGATTGTATGGTATAGATTTGGGGCCATCGCCTGCGGCAGAGTGCGTTTTTCCCGAAGATATGCAGGGGAGGTGGCTATTGTATGAAAGTAATCGCCGCGACGAAGTGATGATCATAGGTGGACTTATCTATATCACTTCACTAGGAAACTTTACTTGCAAAGCAATTCAATGGAATAGAACGCAGTTCAAGTTGATTGCAGTATATCGCAATGGCTGGTGAGTTCAAACGCCTTATTGTCGGTTACCTACCACTGGTAATATATGCGAAGCCACAACCAAATTCATTTACGATAACAAATGATATGCCTTCCAGTTATTTGTAGGAAATTGAAATTGGCTCCTCACAGTGAAAGGAATCATTGGGTAGCGTGTCATAATAATTGTCTACTACCGTCATTTAATGTCCGACTAACTCGGCACAGTTTTCCA
>CM067353.1:71020307-71080307 GCA_034190875.2 Urechis unicinctus | reverse complement strand
TATATATAGCTATAGCTATATAAACCAGCTTTCTGTAGTCTGCTTCTGCGTTTTTTGCGTCTAATGTCTAATTCGCCAGTTGCGCTGAGGCACAGAATAATTATTTTATGTGGGATACGAAATGTCTTTCGCCAGTTGCGCTGAGGCACAGAATAATTATTTTATGTGGGATACGAAATGTTTAGCGATATATACAGAAGCTATTCTGTTTCCAATCTAATCAAAAATGTTTTCAAAATCAAAAGAGAAAGCGCTGTGTAGCTGCATTACAATATGTCAATGTCTTTGATAGCAATTATTATATCAAACATCAGTTTTAAGGCCGCTTTGGAGCTTGGAATCCAAAATGCAAAGGTACATATATTTCTTTACTTTATGAATTATTTCTCATGCAGCACTAATGAAACAAACATGAGGTCATATCCAGCAAAACAATCACAATCCAAGTTGTCATGCCTCTATTATGAAATATCTGGTCTCATGTGCGTAACTACAAGCAATATCTATGTAGGGTCAAATGACGTGACAAAGCTCTATGGCCACAAAGTGGCATATGACTCATCATCAGCGCGTCAAGACGCTACAAAACAAATCATGAGCCCAATTATCTTGAGGGAACAATCTTAGTATCAACGTGATGCCGACAAATTGATTGATGCAACCATGGGAATAACAGACTATGATGTAGGCGATGTATCCATATTGTATATTTGACATTTCCATTTTAATTCAAATCCCAGCTAATATTTATAGAATGATTGGCAAGCTATTATAAGCGTTGAAAAAATACTATCACTTCCAACTTTTGACTGAGTATGTGCATTGTATTGCATTCGTTGTTTCACCAAACCAAACCCCAAATCGCCGATTATTGATTATGCACACATATAATGACGGTGTATTGCAACCAGTTGATCGATTGTAACCACAGGAAATCGACTGATCACCAATGTGTAACTTGAGAGCAGTGACATATTAAAGCCCAGCATAGAATAGGGTATCTCGGTCTGGTTATGCTGCCACGAGCACGCGGCTTATCTTGTTCATACGACCTCACCAATCGCATTGACAGGGAGCACACACATTGATTATGGCTAGCGGTCCGACAGTACCTAGAGCGCAGAGCTTGCCCCACAACCACGATGCACACCAACACCCACAAACAACTCCAAACCGCTCTTTCTTGACCAAGGGCGCAGTGCCCAATTTAATCGCCCATAAGGGGTCTGCTTTAATTACCATCAGAAGGTAGTTAGGTGCTTTGCAACTGACTGCAGTTTCAAGCACCTGCACCCCAGATGCAACAAAAGCCACCCCATGTTCCCACTCTGCCACTCTCAAACCCAGCTCCCTGCCTCATTACAATCCTAACAACCTTCCAGCCCCTGTCAATGGAAAGGTCCTCACTGCACACCTCACATGTTTTCCTACAGTACCCGATCAGTGGCTTCATATCAGGCTTATATCTCCACTTTCACAGTCTACAGTCCCCTTTTGATCAACTTCACACTCAAGTCGTACAGTCCAAAGAAGCCACTGATCCACGTACTGGTCACACCACAAGGTCTTTTTCATATCCCTCTTTTTAAAACTTCAAAAAACTAGAACACTAACTAACTAACTAGAATATTGTAACAGTGCTCGATGATTTCTTATTTGTTGCACCAACTCAACAACTTTGTCTTTCTAACCTTAACAAATTCCTCATCCTATGCCAGGAGTGTTACTTTGAGGTTGGTCATTGCCAGGGATCACGTCGTCCTCAGAGGGAGGATCTTTTACGGCCCCTTTCAGAGATGAGACCGCCATTTTACGTGACCATCCGAGTCAGGTGTAGCCATTCAGGTTGTTACACCTAGATCGAATCCACGGCCTATGGGTCGAAAGGCGAGGCAGTAAACCACTACCCCACAGGGATCGGCTACCTTCTGCAGTTAGACCAGGACGACCTTTTACTACTACGTGACCCTACAATAGCTCCTAAAAAGCCCCACTAACCGACGATTCGGCATTGTCACATACCTGTTGATGGAGCCATAAGCCTCATGTTGCATTAGGGTCAGAGGCTATAACATGATTATTTTCCTCAGATACTCTCTGAAAGTATTTGAAGAAGTAATTTTACCGAGGGTAATTGATTATGAATGTACTCAAACTTCATAATGTTTGCAAATGGGTGCATGTTCTACAAATGGCTGCTATGAATTAATATCAGTTCTGCATGTGGTCACGAACAAGCTAAGTGGCTAATAAAAGTATCTTGAATGATCCTGCTGATGATTATCTTGATGCCTCATATACTGGGTTGAAGGTTAATGGCCAGACAGCTGGAAATCACTCGACATAACCACACTAAACTTCTGTTATCAACAATACACAAATCTCTTGTACACCAGCTAAACAATTCACACACTACATTGCATTGCTATGACGTTATCATAGTTAACGTTATCGTCAAACATCAAGATGCACCCAAATAATCCAAATAATCTCTTATGTTTGGTACTAACATGCTTAAAATTCAGCATTACAGTTAGCGCTGTTCACGTAGCAAGCGTCGCCAATATCTTATGTGAAATTATATCCCGTCAACATGTGACCCCACAGCTCTTACAACAATACGGGATGCAGTGCCAGTCGTCCCAATGCGTAACAACATACATCCAATCACATTCAAAATCAACTAGACCATCTCCTTGAAACCTTACTTAAACCCTCCACCAGCGTAGCACCAGCGTAGCATATACGTTTTGCCTTGCTGAACACTCAGGGCATCATACCCATTCCCGCCGCAACCATTGCATTATTCCAGTAACCAAACACACCGCCTCACAAACGTTAACTAATTTTCTGTTATCCCTACCCCTATTACAGAACCAAGAACCTCATGGACAGTAATTCTCACATCTTTTTCTAATCCTACACGCACAGCAACAACAACCAACCCATTCCAGTGATTGACCATCATCCCCTACCGCTTTACTACCCAGTTCACGTACAGCCTACATTTCTATCAGGGAAAAAACACCCAACCTATTACACGCGACGCCTTCTCCACATTCCTTAAAAGCTGCCTTTCAACGTCCAACATCGAAAAACACTACAACTACACACACAGCTTAGCAATAGTCGGCCTCCACAGCTAGCGATCGACAATTGTCCAGAACACATGATCAAATCATCAGATCGGTAGAAGAGTTCAGCCTACCAACACTACATATACACACTCTTGTTCATCCTACCACAATAAATCCATCTTCCCACCCATTATAAAAGTCTGCATATACAGGTTTCAACCTATCAGTCTCATTTAACCCCTGCACACATTAACTGCGGGACCCTCTCACATACACAAATAAAGGTTTGCACTGTTTTCACTTCATACATATCGTATCACCCAATGATAATCTGCATTTGAAGTTCTCGCATCTTTCTGCCCTCACACCACACACAACATTACATTACATAAAAGAATATCATCCTGCCTTCACACCACATACACCATATCACATCACACATTCGCAGTTCTCACATCTTTCTATTTTCACACAGAGAATCTGCATTTGCGGTTCTCACCTCCGGTTATTGATTAATGCTCATTCCTATTGAATGCCACTCATTACCTTGCTGGGGCGCTCTGTGAGAGCATTCCGCTAGTTCTCACTATATATGATTAAACATGTATATTGCGAATATATATTCATTGCATTGTTGTAAGCTCTTGTGTTGAATTGTTTTATTTTGTCCAGATCAAATTAGGTCGGATCTCTATAGTCCAATTGATGTAACTTTTGACCTCAATATGTTGACTCATCCATGAGAATATGTCGACCGACACTACTGATTACAGCATATAACCATCCTCTTGGTTTGGTGTGCGAGTCGTATTCCACATTGTAATACTGGCTCACACAACAAGCTCTTCGCTGTTCGTAAGCGATATACAAGTTTATGCTTCAAGACATGATATCTACAGTATGTGCAGCAATGAATACCGATGGAACGCGCATCATTTTAATGCTGGCAGTCATTTGTTGATGCTGAACGCTGGAACTTAATTTGGTTTATGATATCAAATTTACGCTTGTTAGAACCTGAAATATACAACCTAACGCATTTGCTAGTGTAATAACGATGATGACGTTTATTGATATGCAATAAATATAATAACGTATGTGGAACAACATACTAGGGGTTTGTAGGATACACAGTCTGCCCAAAAAATCAATGTAGTGCTTGTATTTCTGATACGTTGAACACATGCATATTGACCATGATTGCACTTACAACAATATACCGTATATGTGATACTAATTTTAAAAAATGGCCAGCCACTCGCAGTTTTTAACAATACAATAATTCTATTCCATGACTCATCATCTACATGACAAGACGCCAAAATAAAAAAAAACGAACCATGAGCTAATAAATATTGGGAAAGAAATTGATGATTGCAGCAACGTGAATAACACACGGTAATAATGGTCATGCATCTGACCCTTCCACATCTAATATTTATTGACTATTAATTCAAATTACAGGATTACCTGTCCTCGTGAATATTCATATAGCTGTTGGAAATGGTATGCAAGTGTTATAAAAAATTAATGTACATATCAAATATTTCTAGTTCAGCACACGATGGCATGTATAAAGATTCATTTCAACTTTGTATGTTCATCAGCTGTGAATTAGACTTCAAGATTAATCCATCTTGATATTTCAATGGCATGGAATCCATTCTTGTGTATGTATTTTGTGGCAGCAACAAGCAAACCGTCGCCTTGTTAGGCTTATTGGGGAACTGATTCAAGAAATGGTATGGAGCCTATTAGATATTGTCAGAATAGCACCATGACCGACAGATGATAAGCACTTTATCATAATTTCGTCTGTTATGCTGCATTCTTATATGCGGTGCTAGAATGATCATCAGAGCAAATTTGGTCTACTTCTTGGTGGATACTTGATTGTATTCAATACAGATTGTATAAGTGTACTTAACACACTGTATTCTATCACATCTAAGCGTCACGTCTGATGCCTCGTGCACTTGTATTGCATTGAATTTGTTGCTGCGCTCAGTTGAACCCAATCATGCTGATGATCGATAATGTACTCATATGATATATGGTAATGTATCGTACCCAGATATATTTATTGTAACGATTGGAGATTGGCTGCTATTTTATGTATGACATGAGAGATTTTGCAGCCAGAAGCATGCAGCAAATAGAGCAGCGAATTACGATGCCAAATTCCACCTTTCAATAATCGTTAGTCCTTAATTCATTTATCCGATGCGGGTTCGTCTACAACTGTATGTATGAAATGCAATAGGGCATTATTATGAATATTGCATACGATTTCATTAGTTCAAATTGACATCTTAGCGGCAAACGGACACTAATAGCAAGCAATGACTGCCTTCACACCGCATTAAACAGGTAGGGGTTGTTATAGATATAATTTTGGGAGCTGAATACTGACTGATGACAGGCCACGAGGGTTTAAAAGTTGCCATTTGCTAAAACAAAAGTGTAACCCGATACATTGCTGTCATTATAAAGATCATAAGGTTATATCACTGTGCAAAGTAGTAACCTCTTGGAGTTAAATAAGTGATTGAAGCGTTGATGCTTAGCAAGATATCGATGTAACAAAAGGCATATACTACTACATCCGAGCTGCTTTAATTAGTATCACGATGCATTATCATGTTCCCATCTCAGTTTGCTAATGGGGGATAATTCCAAGGCTCTGCATAATTGATTACAATGTTGGCATCATCCAAAGAAAGTGACTCATACTGCAAAATGGGATGGAAATAAAATAGGGGCTAATTACTTTATTGGTCTTTTTTTCTTAATAATTGACACTTGGTGGATTAATTGCACATTATATACTTCAACCTTTTAGCACGTATTTGCCCACCAATATATGATTGCAATGCGCACCAGGTTTAAAGCAGGTGGTTATAGAGTGGCTGATGTAGAGATGAGCTGGTCAATCTCGAATTACATAGGTGCTGGGTTACTTCTAATGTTAAGATAGATAGGGCGGATAATGCACGTAGTAATTAAGATTCATGACATAATGGACACGTACATGTGCGCCGGCTGTTAAGCTAATCAACTCTAGTGACTGAAATACACTTCATATAAGCTATTGCGACAGACAGGTTTTGCTAACTAAAAAGTCTTTAATGTTTGCAATTTGTTAACGAACTGCTCCTTGATATAAATTTGCAGTTAGACATGCAAGTTAAATGCTTCTCTCTATGCTAGTACCATGTAACCTTACAGATATATTATTTATGATTGTCTTTTCGCGTCTACATTATATTGTCGCGGGTTACGAATAAACGTATAGATTAATGCCCTACTCTCGTATTGTATACAGGGTGACTTTGTATGTTTGTTAATTGTTTTCAGTTATACTCCATGACACCAATAAAGTTTTAAAGCCAATGAATACAGAATATTTTATTTGTGTTACTTTTGTAGAGTGACTATGTAGTGGTTCAACGCGGTTCAATGATGTCATATATATATATATATATATATATATATAATATATATATATATATATATATATATATATATATATTCATGTATATATATATATTCATGTATTTCTATATATATATATATATATATATAATATATATGTATGCATATATATATATCTATATATATATGTATTTATATTCATATAGATATATAAATATATATGTCATGATATATATATATATATATATATATATATATATATATATATATGTATATATGTATATATTGCCAAAATAATGTTAAATCATGTCTGTTTGATTTGTATATTTGTGGTATAATAAGATTTGATTGATTTTTATTTTTTTTCTTCTCATTGTTCATCTATCTGCAACATTGGATTAGGTCGCGAAACGCTACCAAAGGTTCATAATGATAACAACTACATTGAAATATTGTTTTTCTAACCCATAATGACTGAAAATGATTTAAAAATTTCGGTATTCCGCAAATATACGCAAATATATATGGGCACGAAAGGTTGGGTTTGTTCGTTTGAATAAGTATGTTGATCGTTCGTGGACGACCTTTAGTGGACCAAAAGTATATACCAAGTGACAAAAAACTGTATATATATATATATATATATATATATATATATATATATATATATATATATATATATATATATATATATATATATATATATATATATATATGTGTGTGTGTATAGCGATTATCATATCGACGTGTAAGATATTAAAACTAAAATGTAATATACTTTGCTCACACACAATATTAGTTACCTGCACGTACACATAACGCCCCGGGAGGGGCAGGATCAGGTGCCATATATCGCCCTACACGTAAAACGACCATCAATTCTGCTCTATGATACTGGTCTCGTGTCTTTGTCGGTCCTGGTTTGGTAGAGGCTGACGTTGACCCAACAAAACTTCTGAGGAATGGTTCGTCGACCCAGAGACGACAGCTTATCAATCAATTAAGTCGAAGATTAAAAATGTACCATGGTTTATATAAGTTATCTCCACAGGAGACAGGAGGTAAATTAAGTTATAACTTCATTTCTATCACGTCACACTTGAAAACATTGACCACATTTAGGTACCGTCTTGTCAAGTCACTCGACATGACTATGACTTTAGCCAAGTAAGTATATATGAAAGCTCGATTTGTACTGACTACACAATGGTCTTACAGTGTTCGTCAAGGTAAATTATAAGCAAGATAAACTGCATAAAGATAACTTGCAATACACCTTGGCTCTTTAACTTTGGAAATCAGACGTTTCTTTCGGCGACATGAGGAGCATATTCTACTAAAAATGTCTATTTGTGTAGTTACACCAGAAAGCAACACAGAGTAACACATTGCTAAAAAATAATCAGTGAAGATGCAACTACAAATTCTTTCGATCGTAAGCAAAACATCTGAGGGGCAGCTTGCACCCCCAACGTCACTAAAATGTGCGTACCAACATTGCCGCACCCGACGAGGGAGAATGCATACTTTTTACAAATTTTTGGATTATGGCTCTGTTATTCTCATTCAAACCCCTTTATCTTCGATAGTTTTATAATATGGCACAACACTAGTAATGATTGGAGTATCACTTTAATACACCAAGCAACCCCTGGCATTGACATAAAGCATCCGCACAATCATGCAGTAATTGTTTGAATTATAGTGGAGCATTTTACGTTTCTTGATGTTTTTTATTTCAATCCAGGCAGTATAGCGTGGCGAGAATAGTCGCTAACACAACTGTCAATGTTTTGCCATGGTAGGAGTCTGTAGCAACACAAATAGAACATATCTCATGTGTAATTGCATTCATTGTCATTGTTGCTATGTTATAAGTTTATCATGGCAACGTGCAGCAATACAGCATGTCAAAATCAACGCCGTCTATGTAGCAGATGTATCCAGACAATGTTCATTGCAGAATAATACTGCATTAGCTAACCTCAAGTGCCTTGCATGTTCAGGAACATTACACCTTATCAAAGGTCTTATCCTGTCAAAGATCTTATCAAGTTATTGTAACGTCAAACGTTTCATCGCCATTACAGCGTCAAACCAAACGAATAGCTTAAGATGGTGATAGCATGATAACGATGAGCGTGTGGTTGATGACGATTAAACTGAGGAAAAAGAGTGTGCTGATTACGATGAGGATGACGTTGTTGTTGACATTGATAATGATATTGAAGATGATGCTGACAATGAATGAGATAATGATGATGATGGCAATGATAACTTTGTCGATTTTCATCATTAATACTTCCGAACACCAGATACCACAGACGTCAATTAAAACACCATTAGCTCTAAAAGGGCTTGTAGTACGCAACATATTATTTGTGCCTTTGGGGCCTTGATTGATACCGCAATCAGGTTTAAGACCACTACGCAGAAAGGTGTCATGGTACCAGGGCTGATGGTGTTTGCATTGGATGAGAATGAGTCCCATCTCCGTATGCTTCTGGTTGGTGATAATCACATTAACTGTCGTAAGGCTCTATATAATTCATAACCAGGTAATCTACACCAGAAGTGACTCATATGGCAATATGGGTAAGAAATTATATCCGTGCATGCTCCCTAATCGTTTATAATGCATCTGCATTGGGGTTGCCACCCTGCGCTAGTGACGAGAAAGGTGTACTATAATTGAAGCTAATTTCATATTATGTAGTGTAGTCTCTGTGACAGCATGGTAGCGCTTATAAATTATAACCAAAAGCCTCGAATTGTTTTGCTAGTAGTTATGAGGGTAGAGCTGATGTGGAGGGCAAAACGCTATTCTCTGATGTGCTTTAATGCCAACGAGGCATGGGCTGCAAAGCTATTGTAAGTACAAATTATACATGGGCCAATTCAATTTCATTGCATGCTGTGTGCTAAATTGAGCGTAATTTGAAAATCTATTGCTACAATAAAAGCGCGCAAAGATCTTATATGATTGTCAACTCCCATTGCTCACCGAATGCGATTGACATGCAAATGATGCATGTTGCCAGCTTTCTAAATAATGCAGGCGAAACCATTGTATTGGGAAAGACACATGTATGGTACTGGACTATATGATCATAGAGGCCATTTTATTCATGTTATTCTCTAAAAAGTCCCTATAAAAATAATTATATGCAATCGGGTAATAAACTCTTTATTTGGCAATTTAGAGATGCTATCAGCTATTCAGTATCCAGGTAAAGGATAGCTTTCTTCCAATGGTCAAGAAGACGAGTATTTTGATAGATTATTTGTATCCTTGTGTAGCATATTTATCCTTTTTTTGGTATATTTCAATGTGATATAAGTCCATTTCATGGATTTTACGAGAACAGCCCACGTTTATAAAAGGGATACATCATGCAATTAGGGTTATGCTGCATTTATTATTATACATTTAACATAAATAATTCTGCTTGACGATAAGCATACAAACACACACATACATACACACACACATACATATATATATATATATATATATATATATATATATATATATATATATATATATATATATATATATATGTATATATATATGTATATATATACATACATACACACACAAACTGACACACATGCATACATATACATACACATACATACATACATAAATACACACGTAATTACATACATGTAAACACACATACAAACGTACATACATAGGAACATATACACATATTTACATACATGCATATACATACATACATTCAAACATACATTCATACATGCATACAGACGTAAATACATGCACAAACATGCGTATAAACCAACATTCATACAAACTTACACACATACAGACATGCCTACGTACGTACTTATGTGTATACATACATATAAACATACATACATGCATACATGCATACATAGATACACACGTACATCAACACATACATACATGCATAAATTTATACATACATGCATACATACATACATACATACATACATACATATATTCATACATGCATACAAACGTAAATGCATACACAAACATATACATACATACATACATGAATATGTGGCAATACACATGCGTGCATACATGCATACAAAGACAGTTTATATATATATATATATATATATATATATATTTATATATATATATATATATATATATATATATATATATATATATATATATATATATATATATATATTTATATATTGGCTACAGCTAGATTTTTCTCGTCTTAGTGAAATGCTGTCAGATTGTGCGGCAGTCACCTTCCTGCATATGCACGTTAAATATTTACGAAGTATGTGGCCCCAAGCTTAATACCACCTAAATGTCGATAAGATTTGTTCTGATTAATAAAGGACGCTTACCTCGTAGCTATGAGGCCCCAAAGGCTAAAACATCAACAAACTTTTTGATGTTGCCTACGTGGATATTCGTCATATATATATATATGTATATATATATATATATATATATATATATATATATATATATAGATATATATATATATATCTAATATATATATATAGAGAGATATATATATAAATATATATATATATATATACATATATATGTGTATATATATAAATAATTATATATATAAATATGTATATACATATATATAAATATGTATATATAGATAAATATAAATATTTATATAAGTGCATAAATGCATACAGAAATATATATATATGTATGTTTACATGCACATATATATAAAATATATTTTATATATATATATATGTATAGTAATATATATATATATTCATTTCTATATAAATGCATATAAATGTTAATTAATTATCTAAATGTATATAAATTAAATATATCGACATGTATATCTCAATGCATATATACGCATAAATGCCGGTGAATATATAAATATATGTATAAATATATATATATATATATATATATATATATTTATATATATATATATATATATATATATACATATATATATATAAAATATATATATATCTATATATATGGATATATATATATATATATATCTATATAAACATATATCTGTATATATATAAATATATATATCATAAACATATATATCTATATATATATAAATGTATATATATATAAATATATATATGTATATATACATGGGCTTATATTTATATATATACACACACGCATATATATATATATCCATGAATATGTACATATATATATATATATGTATATATATATCGATATTTATATATATTTATATAACTGTTCATATATATATTATTATATATATATACGTATGTATGTATATATATATATATATATATATATATATATATATATATATATATATATATATATATATATATATGCATATGTATATTTCTATGACTATGTATGTATACATATTTATGTATGTGTGTATATAATTATATTCATATATACATATATATGAATATACATGTTTATATGTGCACATATATAGATTTATATCTATCTTTATGTCAGTATATATATATATATATATATATATATATATATATATATATATATATATGTATATATATATATATATATATATATATATATATATATATATATATATATATATATATATATATATATATATATATATATATATATATATATATATATATATATATATATATATATATATATATATATATACCTATTCATATATTAATATGTATGTATGTATGAATATGTATGTATATGTTCAATATGTATATATGAATATTCCAAATGGTTCTGTTTGATAATGTGATGGTTATTGATGACCCATGTTGCAGCGCAATATGCGTTTAGTAAAGCTTTCGTTGGTGGTTAATGTTTCAGCGGCTTACCCTCGATAATGAGTGTTTGCTCAGACCTTTTTGTGGTCGTCACCGACAATTTGCCACCTGGTCAACAGCTATGTTCTGGTATCCAATTTCGATCGACCCATATACCCTCACTCCGGAATATATACACGTGAGAACATTAAGCTATCGCTGCATATATGTAACCTTCCGAATACACCGAAAGTGAGTATAATACTGTTTTGCGATGTACAGCAATGTTAGGTACAGTAATCATGTTTACAGTCATCTATAGAGGCAAGCACATAATGACGTTCAACATTGATCTCAGCTGTTGTAAATAATTTCTCCTTTGCTTGCATCGATTTTAGCTTGAAAAAGTGCGGAACACGATTACAGAACTTTAACGGTTTTCATATATACTTGTGTAAAGTGTGATTCAGCTGCTTGGTGAGATAGTGCAAATTGCAGGTTATATGTTTCAGTTACATAAACATTGTCATTAAGGGCAGAATATGTGATCCTGTCCGTAGGTACTTCATAATATCTATAAAATCACCCTATGTGGCTGTGCTTGGCAAAAGATACCCAATATTGAAAATTTTCTCCCCGGGCACGCATATCGAAAATTAAGTGTATCCAGATGCTCTTTGGAAAATTAGTTGGGAAGTAGGTGTACCCATTGAGTGTCATCATTAAGGAATATAAATGAACATTATGGGGCCTGTAAATGGGTTAATGTTTTACTAATGATTAATATAAGCCATTACTTGCTTGGCCGTGTATTGCTGATTCTAACATAGGGAGATTATTTCGTGATGTGGCCACTAAATACTGACGGCTTCTTCTATGTACAGCCATGAGCATATAATAAGTGGGTGATTTCAACATTTGTGACGTAAAACAGCGGTAATCACCAAGGATGGAAAATAATGTTTATGTTGTGAGGACAGCCAATTCGCAATTCAATTTACATAAAATACACTTGCGTTAACTGGCTATATAATTTAATGATTCTTTCAAAATGGTATCCACGAGGGCCCTTGGGAAATCTATGTATAAGCGAAGTATGAATTCACGAATGTTTATTATATTTGAACGCATTACTTACGTTGCTTTGACATTCCAGTCAATATTACAAACAAATACGACCCATCAAGAAAACATTGGTGATAAATCAATATCACCAATTATCGCAGACAAACGTCAGATGGCGATGTTTGCGTTCACACTGCTCTGTAGTTTTCCTTATTTGAGTCTGTCAGCGACGTCATCAGTGTCAAGCTATATTCCGTCTGGCCGCTGACTACTCATAAGCTAATTCCATGACTTCTTGCAATTTGGATTTTGTGAAAGTCCTGTCTTTATTGCTATGGCAAATTAACCAAACGAATCACACACATTTATGTGGCCTAATGGCTTTCTGTGTCCATAAGCCTCTGACAGGCACAAAATAGTGGCCACTTTTGGTCAATTTCTATTCGCACAAACACGATTTTGCCAATTACTCTACCATCTTTTGTTTACACATGGTTACTGCCAACATAACATTTGTGCTCTGTTCCATACCACTCTCCAGAGATATTTAAGAGATGACGCTTTCAGATACAAATATTTCCCATTTTGTAATGATTAACGTGTCAAGACATGCTTTACCTTTTAACATCAGTGTAGATATATGTGTGTTTGGCTGGGTCTGTGCATTGGTGACATTATGGTAACATGCTGTACAAAGCTTTTTGAGCTCGCACTGGTTCAATTGTACATGGCGGAATATCCTCATGTATCCTGTTTCCTGTTTGACAACCAGGAAACAGATGCTTCGCCGATTTTCTTCCGCTTGTTGCAATATGCGTCATCCTCTCCAGGTGTTGTTGACATGGTTATGAATTATGCAGAGACTGGAAAGTAATTCGTAATTTTGGGATCATAAAAACGTAATAAGCCAATGCATAGTAACACAATGCCTTTGCATCGTGGCTCAGTTAATTTTGCGTCACTAATTACGGATCAACGGCACCACCAGTTTATTTTACAAGGCCAGCTGATAATAGGATAGGGCACCCCAATACTATATGGCTCCTTTTAGGACTCAATGTCGCAAAAGAAGCACGCGGGAAGAGGTGGCCGTGTAGCTATTACAAGAAAATCATCAATCAATGTCACCATTCCATTATTTGCCCATCTTGTAATAAACTAAATGGGCATTTACTACCAATATTCCAGCGAATGGCTAATGTCGTCTCAGCTTATTGCGCCCTCAAAAAGCCATTTCATAACGTGATGTCTTTTGAGGCAATGGTTATAAACCAAATGAGCAATCTATTTGCGTACTTTACAACCTTAGATGTATTTCCCTCTATTCCCAATATTGTACCAGGATGATGGCATGGAATATAATGCTTTAAACTTATGAACATACAGCTCACAATGTTTCATAAGTATTCTTCATATAGTACTGTGTGTTTGAGGACATAT
Organism: Urechis unicinctus; assembly: GCA_034190875.2. Classification (NCBI taxonomy): domain Eukaryota; kingdom Metazoa; phylum Annelida; class Polychaeta; order Xenopneusta; family Urechidae; genus Urechis; species Urechis unicinctus. The sequence goes on along the minus strand of CM067353.1, from coordinate 71,065,542 downwards.
TTTTCGTGGTAGTGTATTTCTCGCCATACTATGTACATGCGTTGCTGACACGTTTGCATTGAATATTCGGATTGTATTGCCCAGTCAAACTAACGTACCCGTTGGACATCGTAAGTTCTCACCATATACTCCTGGGTATTTTCATAACCATACTAATAGTCATCAGCATCATTAAGATTCTCATCACCATGTTTATTATCATTATTTGTAAAATTAACCGAAAACTATCTGAGTATTAACTGTCAATCTTTACTTGAGAAGTAATGTCGCTCTTATAACTAGAGCCAGCAACAAACCAATTGGGCTGTGATGTCAGATGTGGCTATGGATCAAATTGTAAATGCATTTGCGTGTAACCCGACCAATTTATTGCAGCCGCATAATGGGTCACTAATTGTCAACCATTAAGTATTTTGCTGTTTTCTTTTTTGTAATACGAAACATTTTTAACATATATGATTGCATACAACCTCCAGTGTAACGAAGCAGGGTAATAAAATTTACGTTGCTTTTTCTCGTTCTCAGTAAAATGTGCCTACATAACTGTATTCCATATTCAAGATTATTTAATTGGGCCTATACCTGTATTAAATTTGTAGGGTTACTTTTCTCAGATAAGCTGTACGTGGACAAATATAACATTGCCCACGACAGCATCAATAGGATTGCATGATTATCAGTATCAGCAGCATAGTTTACACGATCAGCACTATCACTTTATAATTAACAATGATGATGTAAAGGTAGGAAATCAGTAATTGATTAGGACTTGTGGACAGTTTCTTCATTGTGATTTGGCATGCTTCTGATAATGCCCCCAATAAACAACCTTGCTGCACCACTATCATGTTGTTCATATGGCCCAACTAAACGGATCTGTGAAATAAACTAAGTAGATTTTCATTATTCTCCTTCTCTTATTACCCCCACCCCGCTCTATATTCTATGATCCGGCTGTCCGGCAAAAACCCTCACCTTTATCCCTCTAATAAAATCACTCTACGTCCGAATGCAGAATGTTTGTTACAGTAGGATCATTCAGGGTCAAATATTTACATCCTTTATGAGCTGGTTAAAACAACGTCATTAAACAAAGCAAATCAATCACTTATGTGTCAACTTAATGATTTGATCAATTCTTCATCAATATCATTTCTAAACCAAATATCCACATTCTATCGAGGTATTCTCATTAGACCCTTCATGCAGTTATGAATCATGAGACACATGGTTCTTCGTATATAGAATATGCGATCGTCAAAACTGTTGTAACTGAAATGCGAATTCAGCGGGTTTTGAACACGATCTTAAGAAATGCTTACATACCAATCAAGGAACCACATCAATTTGATAGAAAAGGTACTGCGACAAAGAATCTGATGACTTCCTCTGCGTATGATACAATTATAAAAATGTAAGCTGAAATTTACAAACATGCGATTGTTGTAAATGCCATCCAAAAAACCGGTAACACATTGACTCTTTTGTAGGTCACAAAGTTTATAAGGTTGTTTATTGGGGGCATTATCAGAAGAGGCCGCTCTGTGACAGCGGCATAGGTACGATAGCAGAACAAGCACACTGATTGTGCCTCTTCAAAGATAGAAGGAGACTCCTTAATGGTCGTACAAGTATAATATTAATTACACAATGCATACACTGTCTTTAGGTATGAGCATATACTTCAATTAATCTGCATGGCAAATATAAATACCACGAGGCATCGATGTTATATAAATATGCACTACACAGGCAGGCGGTGGCGGCGAGCATTAGTGACTGAAAAAAAAATGTGATCCGGGATTTTTTTATATCACATTATGCTAACAGAAATATTGTTGCTTTATTTTCAATTCAAATGATGTGTTTTGTTTTATAAATATTTGGTTAATGGACATGCAAACAACTCAAGGTCATACACAATTAAGAAAATACAAATAGATTATGAATGTGCGTGATGCATAGTCAAATAATGATTACTGCAAAACAAAAATACCAAATTCGTGACATGTGCTGGGACTCAAACAAGCATAGCTATTTTACCAACATCGTTCTATTTAGATTTTTTGAAGTAAACAACTTATTATTTACAGCAATTGCGTAGAGAATAATTTCCTTCAGGGTTTGAATGATTCAATATGATTGTCGTCATCACTGTCCATTTGCACGTATTACAACCCTTCTAGAAACTTTCGCGCCATTGTTTGGGTCCTATGAATTAATAATCTTCATGGCGCTTACAAGACTAAGGTATAATACATTACTCATGAGCGACATCTTTTCAAAAATGATTATTTTCTTTTTGTGCCACCATTGAGGCTGTGTATCGCGAGGTCAACATAACACTACAATTCATCAAGTAAATGATTGATGCAATGTATAAGCACTCATGACACTATTTCTTGAGATGATGCACACAAACGTATTTTCAATGTTGCTTATATATATATATATATATATATATATAATAGATTTGTATATATATATATACATATATATATATATATATATATTTATATATATACACATATATATATATAATATATAGAAAGTACTATATATATATATCTATTTGTGAATAATAGAAAGTACTCTTCAAACATTCGTTCGTTGAAGAATGAAGTAGATTCCTAAGAGTAAACAATTATTACGAAATCTAGTGATGCAAGTTTTACCAATTGTTGGAGGCCTATAGAAACTACCTATGAAATAACCATTACTGGTATTCGCATTAATCCAGGATGGAAATTGCTGCTGCGAGTAGGAAATTATTTCCCAAGCATCGAGCAAAATCTTAGTTTGTTGCTTTATGGATCTCTGTGGGTGCTTGTAAAGATAAGATGCCCATAACTGTTCATGCTATTGGATTTTTAATATCGCCTATCTCTTGCATAATTCGTTTTGGGGCTTCATATATTATAACCACCGGGCTGTGTATCATCGTAAAATGAAGAAATACTTCGCATTTGACCTAAAGTAATACCCGGTTCCAATTGGCGACAGATTGTTCTGTTAGATAAAGTTTTAATCTTATTACAAGCATGATACTTATACTAAATAACTTGCTATACTTCGCAATATTGATTTGCGCATAACCCTTTTAATATAAAGGTTAGGATATACAGCTGCTAATAAGACAAGCTGATGAAAAGCCGTTCGATACAACATCAACGCAAACCAGGAGAGATTGTTTCCCGTCTCCTCAGTCGCTCTATGCAAATTAAATGGAGATGTAGTCAATGCATTGGTCGCTCAGTAAGCAATGTCATTTGCCGTACACTATGTACTTTAGCGGTTTATTCTAGGTTATAGCGCAGCGATGAACAACAAACGATCTATTGCAACATGATGAGCGTTTCTGCAATATCCATCAGAGCCTTCATATCAGAACATGAGAGATGACCTGTAAAAGCATGTACAAACAGCAGCTGTGAATATATGTCATTTCCCAAGAGTTCCTTCAGACGGACAATATCATATACATGTTTTGCTTTCTTTTTGTCCGAACGAGAGTAGAGTTTCTTGCTGTCCCTCTAAGTGTAATGTAGAAGCAGAATCGGAAGGTCCGTGTCTTCTCCATGCGTATTGATGACTTCGCAACCCCTCTGTTTCAGTTTGTCACTGATGAGGAGGATTAGTTTCTGTTTATTAGAGTCCCTTGATAAGAAATCCTCCATTCTGCCAGAGGAAAAGACGGTATTCGTTTCAAAAGACACAAGCGGGTGTGATTTCGTTTGTCGTCTCTGATGTTCATTGTCCTTGATGCTAGGCTCTTCACTGTATCCGTTAAAAACTACTGTGGCTTGTCCATACTTGGAAAGGGTGAGATTGGTATACTCCTCGGCAATTTCCCCGTAGGTCATCCCTTTTTTCCAAGACAGACGGTGAAGTAAGGAGCCTCCGTCAAGCACAAAATGTTCGGAATCTGGCGTCGAATCTGTTGGAATGTTCATTTGCGTAATCCCGTAGAGCATCAGCCAACTGTGGCTTGTCAGCCTTCTGGAACACATGTTTTGCCGCGAATAGGGCAGGAGGATATGGACTAAGTTCGTAGTCCATGATATCTTGCAGTGTCAAGTCGCCAGCTTGTGAAAATACAAGAAATCTCTGGAACAGGAGTTCAGAATTTATCATTTGTTCGGTATTCACTTTCACTGACGATGAGTCACCAAGAGTCTTGGCTTTGTCCTTTCGTTTAAAGGAATATTTTCTTTCATTGTCACAATGTCAGGCTGTCCCTTCCTTTCAGCAAATGCGTTGGAATCTTTGTAATGACCCCTAAGTTTACATTTCAGGTAGTAGTTACCGAATGAAGCAGATTCTTCATTTTCTAAATAATCTTTCATTTTGCTTGGGTGATCAGACACAGTTAATTGTTCCTCGTCATTTGCTTCAAGATAGGCACACATTTGAATGAAAGGTTGTTCCTGGTCTTCATTCTTAGGTCTGCGTTTTGCGTTTACCACTTGGTTCAAGTTTGTATTTTTGAGGAATATTCCGATCTGTCCGAAAATTTGAATCACAGGAATGATGGAACAAACACTCTGGGGCATGCAAATCACGTGCAAAATATTCTATTCTAGCCTTTACAGTAAGTGCCCATTGATCAGTACGGGTAGCGCAAACTGCTGAAACAGAGTCCACAAAGATATCTGTTCTCACACAACTGAAACCGTCCTTGTCTCGTTCCCTTTCATCTGCAGACACCTTACAGCCATAATACAGACAATTAGATTTACTATCAAAGGGTCCTAACGAAGTGCGCGATGTCCTCGGACCCGTACAATCAGTTCTTTCTTCGTTTTTGCGTCTAAGTGACAGTTCAATGTCCTTTAGATTCACATGCGTTTGTCGGCATTCTTTATGCACTACCGTTCCATCGGGCACGAAAATGTTGATCTTCCTCTAGATGCTTGCGTCATTGATACCTTTTGCGCCTTTCTCACCTATCTTAACGGTGGCCTTCAATTACAATTCCTTGTCACATAAAGGACGTTTATCGTGACTCACAGTTGCACTCATTCTGCAGACCTGAAATAAGTAACCGAGACAGTCCTTAGTAAGAGTATGAATATAATGAAATCATATAAAACACAAGAGTGTGCAACCACAAGTGGGCACAGCTCATTCGAAGATGATAGACCTTTCGCTTCCGATTAATCCCATATACAGGGACGGTATATATTTTCATGGGTAGAACCCTTTAAAAATGTGATAGCACTGAAACAAATTATCTACAATTTTCACTGCTTTTGAAATTAGCAGCTTCCAATAGCAGGCTTCTGGCAATTTGAATATTTCTAGCTTTGGCTTCCCATATAATGTAGGCATGCCATTGAACCATATGGTTTCACTTTCATTATGACTATTCTATCTACTCAGGCCTGAAATGGGCCTATTTTAATCTTGTTTCACCTACCTTCAGGGTCAGGAGATGCAGAAGATAATTGGTAATATCAGAGTTGTCTACATGATTAGTTTGTTTTTGTTGATTTCAGTAATATTGTGTTCACAAGAGATAATGAATTAATGAGCTGCTTTTGTTTTGATCTTAAGTCTTTGATGAAAGTATAGATGGCAGCACTGTAATCATATGGAGAGCTAATTAGTAAAAAATTACATTGAAAATCAACATTTACCTGTATCCTTATCCTTGTTAGTCATTATAATAAGGGCTTGTATGCTGGCAGTAACAACCAAATGCCAATTAGAAATGTCATTGCTTTAGATAACATGGGCCGGGATGGAGGGGGAGTGGCCTCATTGGAGGTTGGCGGGGTGGGGTGGGGATCAGCTAGGATTTCCCCTAACGAACAGGGCACCTTCATCAGAACTCTGTCTCAATGACACTGAGCTGAAATGAAAAAAACCCAACTCCAAAAGCATGCTTACAACAGCGTTTTCCTGTGAGAAATACAAATCATGAACCAAGGAGCCATTTCAAACAAATACCAAACAGGGGTAAAAATCCTAAAATTGACCAAGATTTACCCTCCAATTTTAGGGAGCCTTTGCTATCTTAATGTTCAGACCTTAAAGAACAATGAAAAACCAAGAAACAATAGTTCTTGCAATTCCTAAATTAATTGGGAAATATAAGGTTTCCCTAATATGTACCCAAAATACCAGTTTTGGGGTAGGGGTGCCCCTATTGCACCCCCATCGGATGTCACACATGAAAGAAACCAGGTTCAGGTGAAAGGTTGACCTCAAAAACATTAGAAAACATACTTACATAATCAGTTTTGGGTGAAAAATGGCTGAGTTATGGACAGCCACAAATATTCAAGCATTTTAACAATTTTGGCGGCCATCTTGGAAAATGCCTAATTAACCCACTTTCCGGTCATCCGAGTTTGGTAAACTTTTAGTATGTTAATCTACAGATGTTCAAGAACCAAAAACAACCAAGAAACGTTTTCTTGCAATTTTTGGGGGGTTGACCCCTTTTTTTCCATATATTGACCCGACTAATTAATAAAACGTGTTCTATGTCTCTTTATTCAGTGTCAGTTTATTACTTTTGATTTAGCAGAATCTGATCATGGTCTCGTAGCCTGAAGCGTTGGTGAATGACCTACAGGAGAAACCTGCGAGGAGTCCAGAGACGTATACACTGTGGTACAGCGCGTTAGCGAGCATATGTTCATCAGTTCTTGGGTAGCCATGACGCAGTACGTACTCCATATTAAAAGGGGTCAGGAGACACCAGTATTAGGGTATGTGGTTTTGGATAAGCGGTTTTTGTTCTATCGTTCTAGAACAGCAGGGCTATTGTTCTCGAAAAGCGCAGACCCGGAACGCTAAGACCTTCATTAACCTTGTCACTATAACACTCCCAGTAAAATCAACTCTCTTTTTCGAAGGCCTCTAGATATGGAGCAACATCAAAATTAAAGTAATAAATCAAATAGTACTCGAACCAGGTGATCCCCTACGCACTATGGTGATTGAGCTGTCTTATATCTACTCCACACAGCCTACTCACATAAGCTTCACACCTATCCCCTCCACGCACCTAATATAATTGGTGTGAAGGGGTGCTAAAGTGAAGGCAAAGAACAGGAGGTGTTTTGCATAGAGGCCACATGAAACTTCCAGGCATTACACACATATAGTGAGTTCATCGCCATATAACCCCTGTAACTTCATACCAAAAAAACATCGTAGATATGACAGCTCTAGGCAACATAAGTAAAGAGATAATTTATGGATGTTATTTCGTGCCCATATTTTGCTAACAATGCTCACTAGACCGGTGATAATCACAACGGTTGACGCAGTTACTGCTCGCAGAATGCCGTGCTATTACCCTCCCCCCGTTCCTGATTGCGCCATGCGTTAGGGCCCGTGAAGCTACAACGGGTGACCAGATATCTAACACCCAAAAGTTGGGTTCGTTTCCGTTTCGGTTCCGGTGGGTGCCGTAGAAATATGGCAAGGACCACAACAGACTTTTTACGGGCCCATTTTGCCATATTACTGAGCTTTTCGAGATCGAGCAACATGTTGAAAACCTGCCCCGTCTCGTGTCCGCGACAAATAAACCCCCACATTTCCTCGTCAATTTAACGTAATCTCCTCTTTTCAACCCCAACCCGTCACATTTAATGCAATCGACTTGTTTTTAATGTGTCCTTTGATAACACAACAAGTTAAACCGAATGAGCTCAACCATACAATCGCTCATGCAATCTCAAGATTAATATCTTCCATAGGATTAAATCATTATCAGATCAGCTTGTAACTGTATAAACAAGGCACATGCAACTCGTCACGGCTTGAGGACGCAGCAACCCGCTCTGATCACCTATTATCAGAAGTCACTGGGTCGAGTGAGCCGTGGGTCAGCTGATAGGGTTATAAACAAATGCAGTACACCAATAATCACAGCTTGTAAAGGAGATTTTGGTTTTCTAAGATGACCACAATAGGTCAGCGCAGATCATTAAGCAGACCAGAGCGGGCCAACATTGATCGCCATCATAGCTAGCCGAGAGTAAAATAAAGAGTGGGGGTCCTGGCGCTACGCCCCTCAGCTATCAACTGCACTGAGTTCACAGCTTGTAACGGATTTTTGACTTTTTTGTAGAGCCCTTAGCCTTTAGTTATGCAGCCTTTCTTGGTTTTGGTGGTGGCTTTACACCTGTATGGATTTCTCTAGCCCTGGCTTCTCCTTTATTGTATTTGCATCTTATTGCCGGAAGGACGGACTTTTTTGCACACCTTCTAGGTCACTTACTGATAGCACAGTTTTTTCCCCATTGTTTATAATAGTATATATTTTCGACGGGTGCACTACTTAATTGTACCTTTCACGAGCTCTTGTGCATCTCACATTTGCTGACAAGATCTCTTACAATATCCTTCAGGTCATTACATTCACTAACAACATCTCTTAGCTCGATCTCCAAGTCTACTCTCTCTCCTCTCAGATAATCTATATCTAACTTCAACTCTTTAACCCTTACCTTCAAGTTCAGCAATACGCTCTACGGTGTTCATTTCTATACCTAATGCCCTTGGTTATTCAATAGGTCGGTAAATACAGTGCGTAAATGTCCGCACAATGAAAAATCACTCTGTGTATTGAGTTGGGTCAATATTATTCACAGTTCGCTGGATGGTGTAGAACCACCCAATTTTTGTCTGATACCTTCCAATGCTTCGTCTTTCCCACGTTGGATCAGCGTGTTTTTTGCATCGATTGAAACAGTCTGGTATGCTTTGAAAGATCTAGCCTTAAATTCCCTTTTCATTTGGGTATATTTTGTGACTTCATCTAAGACAAGTTTAAACTCATGATCAGAGATAATACCATCTTCACGGTGCTGTCGATACAATTCCAGCAATGGTATTCAATTTGATCTTCACTAGAATGTGGATCTGATCAGGCTTTTTCATCTTGATGGTCAGTCGCCGACTGATAAATTTTCCAGCGATTCCAAGAAGCCCACAAGTGGCCCAAGTAGCACCCAACACTGTGGCAATAGAAATGGCAACTACTTTAGACATTATACCTACGCCATCACCGCCAACACACATACCAATAGTAACTAAATGATTGACTACTGCATCCACTGAGTTTACTGCACGCCTATATTTTTGTTCATAGCACAATATTTTTCAATCTCTTTCTCATGGTATTGTTTCTTGAGACTGATCTCATTAAACCGATAGGAGTGCCCTAGATTCTCATCGTTAGGGGGCAGCTCAGGATATAACGGTGCCGTCGGAATGGTTGGTGTTTTTTTCATACTGAGTTTATAAGTCTACAAGTCAAGTTCAATTTGAGTGATACATCAGAACAAGTCGCCTTTGTGTTTGGAGTGGTTGTATAAATGTTAATAACTTTGCCTTGTTCCAGCTGTAAAGATGGTCTTAAGACATTACAACAGCCCGCTGGTCAGCAGGCTTACTTATCCCTACCGCATCGTTTGTTCCATTAATAACAGGAACAACTGTTATAGTACCAGTATCAGCCCCCACCCCAGAAGACAGCCCAATACGAATGTGCCTACTACTTGATAACATGTTATATCCACAGCTTGAATCTAGTGAGGTTTGACCCTTGGCCCCATCCCCAATTGACCACTCATATCCTCTGCAAATGGAAGCCACTTGCTTCTACCCAAATAGTAATGAGGATTTTTTTCTCAGGTTCCTGCGCTGCGGGTCTCTCAGCCCATATATCTTATTGTCTCTCATTTCAAGGTCTCCAGTCAATGTATCACCAGCTTTCCCTTTTTTTGTGTGCCACCAATAGATACATAGGTCTTTGTTGCATATTCAGAGAGATCGGATTGAGTGCTCTCCGTTTTTTGTCCAGATACTTGTTTTTATTGACATCTTGTTAATTCAAGGACAACGCTAACAGGAAGGTCGTGTTTGTCCAATAGCCTTCCCTTATCATCCCATAACTTATGAACAGTTCCACTAGTAACACGTTTAGAGACAGGATTAGCGATGCTCGTGGTATATATCACTGAAAGAGCCGCCCACTAAACCAACAGCTTCAAGAAGTGTAGTGGGCGCGCCATCTAACATGTTATGTGTGGTACTGACTTGTTCAAGGTGGACATAAAGTGTGTAAAATATGCTAAAGTTGATGGGGTTTGTCACCTATGTAAGTACCTGAAGTAAGCCATTCTCCACCCAGACCGTTATCAAGACCCATATTTTTAACACACCATCGTCACATCGTAAAGCCCCATCAGGAAAACCGAGGGTAATAACCCCATCTAATGAATCAATCTCCAAACTAAGACCTAGTGCTGTAATTGCCTCCTGTATAATTTTGAAATTCCAGAGGCCAGGTATTAAATGGGTCGCATCTCAATTAACGCCATTTACAGTTGTACCGGCCCACAGTATACGTGATTGACATGAGGCCTACACATAGATCACCTGCACTGTTGTCAATAGCATTTTGCAAAGGCACAGCCTTACTGCGTTGAACATTTGACAGAGTTTGGTATATAATACACATAGTTAACTATGTTGTCCTATCAATTCAACAGTAGCGCCACAAATAAAGCAGGTGGGGTATATCCAGTCATTGCGAGGGCACAGGGTTTAACAAAACCAAGCATTCTAGTCGTTCACAGCAGCGGAACATTCAGAGCAAACATTCCTGAGGTGTTCAGTTATTATAAGATGCCGCCGGTAACTGGGCGTCAAAGCCAATGCAGTTGTGGCAGAACCAGATAAACCTTAAAGTGTGGTGTGCAACATGCGGCTGTGGCGTGTCATCCCATGACCATCTCGAGGCCGAGGATCCTCTCGTCCAAGCTCTCTACACCTTTCATGTTTATTACACAGAGTGGCGCCTACTGACAGAACTACATGCACCTGTACCTCATAATCATGACCATGACCTCCATAACAATCCATACGATCGCAGGGTATATGAGAGGCTCTGTAGTGAGTTTGTACTACGGACTGGCGCCAGAAGGCAACAGCTACCAACGAAGGCTATTTGGTCAACGCCTTGGAGGGCCGAGACCGCTTTTTGCAACACCGCTTGTCGGGACCACTCAGTGAACCCGAAACCATCACGGATGGTCTTGGCTCCGCCATACTTGGCTATTGTTTCAAACGTAAGCTGTTTTCTGCTACGAGTATTTACGATCCTTATGTCAGGGTAGTCAATCAAAACTCTCCTCCAGCAAGCTCAAACGTTGTTAAATTGCGGCCGAGGGTTGGTGTGTGACCATTTTTAGCTAAAACTTCGTGATAGTCATTGATGGCGCCTATAATGAGTCGCTCTCCCTGTGGTATAGATTAATCCATCTCAATTTCCTCTTCTATAGCATCCTCAGTTGGGAGAGAGGCGTTTTGGAGTACCTCAGCTTCTCTTCCCTTATCCCACTCCCCAGCTCCCTTCATTGTCAAATGTTTTGTTGTCGAAATCCATGTGACTATATTAGAGGTATACTTGTAAGAGTTCAACTGTTAACATGACAAGTACTAACGGACGCATGCTTAATCCATATAACCAGATGTGCGAGCCCCTCGGGGTAAGGGCGTGCGGCAGTCTGTGGTTATTATAAGCAACCTAAGCACTATTGACCAGAACTGCTGGTCCGCTTCCCCTATCTAGTTGCAAACGATGTCATTGTACTGGGGACAGCCCAACTGGCCTGTACAGTCACGTTGACCTCGACCAATGCTAACCGTATCATTGTGTAAAACCTAGGTCACGCCGTGGTTAAGAAAAGACAATCAAGATTTCTGGCAACGAGGTCATGTCAGAACTGGCACAAGCAGCTGGCATCACTATATGTTATCTACACCGACTTTGAGGAGCTCATCGTGACTTAAAGATTGTGCGATCGACAGACGAGGAGAAAAAACCGCAGGCTTGTAGCCAGTCCCGTTTATGGTCGTCACCAAGTATTTGATATCGACCTGGACGCCTTGCATATGCACAGGACCCGCCTATTGCTAAATCGCCCGCTGTATATAGGCATGTGAAATACTCAACCCCTCAAAGCACCTGATGTACGACTTCGACTACAACACAATGAAGTCCAGATACGGTAGCGAGCTTGGCCTGCTATACACAGACACGGACTCACTAATTGTGGAGATCTGCAAAGCTGACGTGTACGCAGACATGCAAGAGAATAGTGACCTCTTTGATACAAGCAACTATGATCCTTCCCACCCCTTGCTCAGGAACGTAAACAAGAAGTTGCTAGGGAAGATGAAGGATGGGTGCGCCTGTGTGCTTATCAAGGAGTATGCTGGGATGCACCCTAAGATGTATTCGATCCTGATGAGGGTGAGATTAAAAAGGCAAAGGGAGCAAAGAAGATTGTTGTTAAGAAGCACCTACTCCACGCACAGTACATTAAGTCTCTGTTCACAAGAAGCAGTTCCGTCATGGAATGAACATGCTACGCAGTAATGGTCACAATATATATGGGCTACACATTAACAGGGTGTCACTCTTCCTGATTGACTCAAAGCGATGGATAGCCGCAAATGGCGTAGACACCTTGGCCTATGGTTACGTTAGTTTACGGACAAACTAACATGAGTCGGGCCCGCTGGGGGACTCTGCCACTCTTCTTATGAGCCGCGCTGCCCCGTTCAGGGTATTCTTAGAAATCAAAAATCTCCTGTACACGGTGTAATTAGTGGTATGGTGTAGAAGAGGGGCAGTGCGCCAGGACCACCACTCTCTATACTACTAAGATAATTTGCTTCGTGACTAACAAATAATTATAATGGTCATGAGGAAGATAATAATGGTGTGACGCTAACGGTAATGATTATGATGATGACACTAATGAATGTGTTGATAATTATGACACCACCCCCACCCACCCCAAATTTTGCCACAACTGAGTAACTACCACTCTTTATAAAACATATAGCATGTGCTACTGACCCCTTATGATTCATTGGTTTCGCCAGCTGAGTAAAGGTGGTTCAGTGTACCATCACTTTTACAGCTTCTAATTAATCTTAATTTATGGGTACCATTTCGGCTCCCTATTGTAGTAAATCAGTTTATCTACCACATGTCTTTACATAATTCATAGCAATGTGTACAGCACCCAGAGCAGCGTCACATATGGCTTTCATAGGCCTGTTTTTGCAGTACCACTTGTTCTGCGTGCTGTAAGTATGATTCATTGCGTAAAGCACACGTACTTGCGCGTCAATTTAACAAAAAATCATGCGGCCCTTGAGGACAATGGAAAATTGTGATGTATCGGTATATAACTAAAGCTTGATCGCACCAGACATGTGTACTTATGGGATACCAGACATGTTAAAGACCACACTCATTTCGTTATTGAACACCGGGCAAATTGTACTTCGTATATTCCTTTTTAATAAAAAGTAGCATTTGACGCATTTGATAATTGAACGTTGACGACATTGACACTTCGACAAAGAATGATGATGGTGATGAGGATGGTGATGATGATGATGATGATGATGATGATGATGATGATGATGATCATGATAATGATCATGATCATGATGGTAGTGATGGTGGTGGTGGTACGGATGAGGCGTTACAGAGTTCTAACTTTAAAAACGGTATTTTTGGAAGTTGAAGCACCGCTCGAAAGACATAAGTTGTCAATGTGCCATTAACACACCCGGTGTTAGTTGTTTAAGAGACCAAAGTAGAATTCAAACGGATTTAAGAAGATTTTGATCAATTTTGAGGAAACATTGAACAAACTAGTGCACTTCCATCATATATAATGACTTCCGATATAAAAGTGATCTATCGTACACGGAGACAGGTCGGTATTCAATGGCAATGTCGCATCACACATATATTACTGTTACTTGTCATTTTGGCTTTTAACAATATCGTCGCCCCTTATGGCGACTTCACCTTAAGGCTGGTAAGAGCAAGAACAGCTCTTCTGAAGCGACAGATGCCGGATTAGCTTTGTACGGTAGTAACGTAGCTAGAATCGTTTATGATAATATGATCGGGAAATATTTGTTAAGCTTAATAAATGTTGCATATTTAAACAATTGATTACAGACTTCAAGTGCCTCGTTACTCCTCCATTCCGGGATAATTATGATAGATTATGTATTGGCTAAATATTGTCTATTTTGTAGGCATTATGTATTGTATGAATCTAATGAACACACATCATGCCATTGAAACTGATAGAAAAGGCAACTTGGAGCAACACGGCAAAGTGGATTATTTCGGAATGCAATGAAGCTTATGTGAATGGTTAGCATTCCAATACTAGATGGAGCTGCAATAAAGAGCCACTCAGGATAAGGTAATCCCTTATAAACAAGCGCAAGATATCTAGAAGATCACCTAGATGTTCTGACACAGTGGACGCAATTACAGCACCTGTTCATAACCCGCATTGTGAAGGATTAACATGTATACATTCGATAATGACATGTGTAACAACTCGTTATTTTAAAATTTACCAAGTGATCCCTGTCATCTCGGTAATTAAGAACGGCTCCCTTCCCTGATATAAGGCTCATGTGAGGTTTATAAACCAGACCGAGCTGTCAAATCGCTTCCCGATGAACATTGATATTGAACAATAACCGTTAGTATTAGTTTTCCTATATTGCTTGTATTTTGTATTCAACTTGATTAAACTCTAGGGCTAATACAGTGACAACTAAATATGCTACTCATTGGGCATCACTTCTTAACTTCATTATCTGTGACTTGTGTAAATCTATATACACTGCCATTTACTTGTGTTAATCAAGTCCTGAAATTAAGGAGTATCTTGCTCTCTTAATCACGCGAAAGCTAGCAAGGAACTGCCCCAAAGGTAGAATAATTCGTAGTGGCTGTTCATTTATGTTTTAATGTCGGTACGCTGACTATAAGTTTCGGCTTGCTGAAAGTTATTGACCCTCATAGCTATCGCGAGTAAACACACTGCACGACAATAAATTACTGATAACATGAAACAATCACACCAAACTCGATGTTGTTAAAGTGCTTGTCTGTACCTCTTAGGGCTCCTAGGTTTTTCATTATTTGTAACGTATGTATACCAGTGTCATTCAAACAATTGCATTACACAATAGGTTATATGTTTTGCATACCTGCGGGATCAGGAGATCACATATGCTCAATTGTTAATCACCGATATATAAAGTGTATTTCCTCTGTTTGTCTTCATTTGAGTTCTTTGGGCATACATCTTAACGGCGCCTGTAAGGGCGGGGGTGTGATACATGAGAGCTAGTTCTTATCAATTATAAGTTGTTATTACGACACCCTTTAGTTTGTGCATATGATGTAGCATAAGCTACTTTTAATGCACAAATTAAAATGCCATCATGAGATATCAATCATTATATTTATTAAGCATCTAAGAGTGTCGTATATTTGAAAGAACAAAGTCATATTATTATCATTGCAGAATAATGCATTGTATAATAATAGTGTTACCCACACCCAGGGGATTCTTGTGATTATTTCATGTTCGCAGTCATGCTTAACAGCCCCGTGATGAATGAGAATTATATCTGGTTAATGGGGCTTACAATAACAGTATTTCCAAACATTTTGTCATGAAAAAAGCATGCGCGAAGAGGCAGGCTTTTAGTGCTTAAGGCACCAGTAGAATTGTGCCACATGGTAATAACACACTGCCGCCTCGACTGGCGATGTTCTCAGTAAATATTTTGTCAGCGACATCAGTCATACTTATCATAGATAAGTCCGTCAACTATAGTATTAATTTTCAGCATGATGACAGTCTATTCGAGGCGCTTGACGTTTAGAATAATGGTGTGATTGAACGTCTAACTTAACAGTCCGCATAGAAGCTAATCAGTCACAAATGTGGTCTTCTCCTCGTTGTCATAGGGTCATTGAGCCGATATAAATAAGAAAGCATTAAATAATTCATTGTTGTCTGTATGCAGAATCGTAATGCATGAACAAATTGGCAATAACGTACATATCGCTCAAAGTAGCTTGCAACGTCGAGGGCAATATGATGTTCCCTACTTTTGCGTCATCGTCGATTCATTGCGTTATAACCTATGCATTGTGAAAGATTTGCAATGTTTCATATGTTAAAAAGTTATGCTAAACAAAAGCATTTTCGTACTACACATTCAATATCATCGGTCAAATTAGGTATCTCATTAAGAAACAAAATAAAACGGGGTTCCAACAACAAGATGCTAGTGCAACACAAACGATGCAATTGAGCCACGAGGTCGTAGTCTAAAGCTAGTTATGGAAAAAATTTAAGCTTCGAATTTGAAACAGCTTTATGTTTTATCTTGAAAAACGTAATCACATTTGAATGTTCATGCTGTATTGCATGATATCCCTTGAAGACATCTACATTATGTAACACATAACTGTCGTCATGCTTATTGCTTCAATATGAAATCGAATGTTTAACGTACCGCATTCGCGATAGCTCTTTTGAACCAAGAGGAGCTTTTGCTCCTTCATGGTTCTCGCGGTAAACCTTTTCCAATGTAGAAAACTCGACGATAAGACTTTACCTTCACGATGTCCACCTGATGTAATAAGTGCAATTCAATAAGTTATCGTTGTTATCTCCAGTAAGGAAGTTTCAACTATCGCAGTTCCTTGTAAATATGCATTATCGCCTGAACTGTGGGAGGCCATTAACTTTTCCAACTATCATCCATCCAATATGGCGGTGAGATTGGGCAACATGCGCCTGTTTGAATATAGGCGAGACGCATGTTGGTCGAGTGACTTGAGGTAACCACCCGGGATCACCGTAGCTCTAATGTATTGCCTACGATACAGAATATGTTTGGTGTATAAGCCATAACATGACATTATTGAGGGACACTACTAGCTAGCCACTACTGGTCACTTGCAGCATTAACAAGCTATATTGTTTTAGCCAAATACTAAAACAATTCATAGACTTGGTAGAAACATGAATATAATAATAGACACACATAAACAATTCAAAAAGCGACAAAAGTCTCTTCTTAATGGAGGGGATGGCTATTAAAAGAGCCATGTGAAGAGGTACAGTTGTGCGGTGGGCAGTAATCAAACAGTCCATCATTGCCATTGCTGTTTTCTGGTATTAATTTATTAAATCAACCGACTGGTTTATTTGTAGTATGATTTCAGCTGCTAGAATCAGCTGACCTTTGTGGTAGAATGTGATCAAGACCCTTATTCATAGGTGCGTATCATGTAAGGTATTCATTTTACCTCTGCCATTATTATGCACAATGAACTTGTTGTTCTCAATTGACCACACCAGACATAGGGATTGGGCATATGCAATCAATAAAGATAGATAGCTAATATGCAACTTTCAGTTTCTTGTACTTTGCTGTTCCCCAATATTCGTATAGTGCATATTGAGTTCTAAGCAGTTCATAATTTGACACATATCAGACTGTGGCATGTTAGTTGCCAACACTTCACGATTAAGGCTGAAAGACGTCAAGCAAACCAAACACCTACTGGTGTCTGTTTGGTTAATGTGGCCGAAGCTTTGGGTTAATGAAGGAAAACTACCCAAGGTGAGCGATTACTTGCTTAATCAATTTTCTCTTGCTAGCTCCACACCAACTCTCGATAGCGTAAAAAGTACCTAGTGGCCCCATAGGGTAACCAGATTTGGCCCCTTTGTGATAATTGGGTGTGTACTGTAATATGCTGGACAGTGGCAGACTAAATAAACTACTGTGAAGCTCTGCTGTTTTCGAGATTTTTTGGAGGAACGATTTCATTGTGTCAAGTAAATAAATTTTAAAATTACTTGAAATATAGTTTAACCAAATCAGTTTGGGCAAACAAGGTTTCTCAAACTGCAATCACTGCTTCAACAATTTCTATAAAAAACTAACATCATACAACAGCATTTTGAAGTTTTAATGACAAGGCGGTACCAAAACTTCTTCAAAGAGCTACACTAATTACACAAATAGCCTAATGACTTAGCTGATCTATGAACAAGTGGCACCACGTAGCGAATGAGCTGTAAAACCGATTATGTTAACAACTGTAACGGTATGTGTTCATTCGTTAAATATAAAACCCATTAATGGATGAGAATTGGCTGTGAACCCTTAATAAGTTTGTAGCCCGGAAAGGCTACCATAAAGGTTACCATTGGCTGAAAAATGGGATTTGGTGGAATCGGGTTATCGAGATAATGAGTATGTCAGGGCCTGAATAGTTTATTAATAGCAACCCAGCCACACACGAAATGAAATGTCTGCTCTATAGTGCATAGTTCTTAGAGGCCACTCATCTGAGCATTGCAATCGCTATTTGGACTTTTTAGGACACAACCCGGAAGTCACCGGTTAAAAGGGAACTTTTGAAGGGGTATGAATATAAACCAGAACTATTATTCGAGGTCTTGCTATGCAAACTGTGTGATATCACACCAGAAGGACAACCGCAACTCCCTGCCGATGCGCCTCGCAACACCAGTCAAAGCAGGTAAGGTGAACCTGATGATACCATGCTTGAGGAAGGTTGAATTCCTCTCCCTCTGACACTTCCTTGCATGTCTGACATTCCAAAATCAACACAAGACTAAAAAGAAATGTGCTGTTCTTTTTTACTTTTTAACTTAAATTTAATGCAGACTGGAGGCAAATTATTTTAACAGACGACGCCCATCAGTTCCAATTTACAACTGCCTGGCTGTTGGTGGGGGGGGGGGGGCAGCATTTTGCTGGAAACCGTTTGTTCCTTAATTATCACGATCACGCGGATAATTGTTCAGTTATTTATTGGCGCATAGCCAAATAACTAGGTGCTGCTCCTGTATCACAATTACTGGCAGACATATTATTATGGACTCCATCATAATTGCGCTAACTGCAGTACGATTACCATCATCTCAGTTTGCGACAGAAATATAACATATCGAAACACTGAATTAATGATGGCATTATATGATTACACTAAATTACAACATAGACTTAGCCACTCGCATGATGTTGTAAGTGGTTACTCACGAGCCATAGAACCTGGGCTCAGCAGAAGCCATCAGCCCATCCGTTGCACCCCTGGAAAAGGCAATAGCGTGGAAAGATAAAAAAAATTAGGCCAAGGAGCATCAGTAAGATACTACTACCTCCAGCAAAACGACTGTGAGTCATGCAAGTTCTGCCATCAAGTCAGCCAACTTTGCAGCTGCTGTGTTGAGCAGCTACGATACGATGGCTATAGTTTCACTGATGTACCTTCGCGAGGGATAGTTTGTCTCTGTGACGACAGAAAATGGAATATAGTGGCAAAGAATGGTCGATTTAGACGGAGGAATGGAAGTGGTTTAGTATGACTATTTTATATAATAAAGTTGTGTCCTAGTAGGGTCTAGTCGTCTCTGTCGTTATCGAGTTATCAGGGTCGAGATTACCTCCCAATTGTGTTTAGGATGGATGTTTATGAATATGCCCACTCACCAGAACAGCGTATATATATTTTGGGCTAGCGTTATTTCCTTGTGATATCAGGTATGATGCAGCTGAATTTGGGACCGCGCAGCTGTTCCGGGTTTACAGACCAACTCACCCCTCTGGGTCTGCATAAGCCCATAAGCTTTCGGAAGATAGGTGAAATGTCGTCTGTGTTAGATCCTGCCTCAACTGTCTTACGGAAAGAATCTACAGCCTCTGTTACCCACTGGTCCAGGTCTTGCAGTTCATTGTAATGTTTGCACTATTAAAGAGACCTTCGAAAGATCTTCACAATCCTTGTGAGTTTTGTTGTTTGCAGTTGAACTGGTTGCCTCTTCGTGTGAATTTGTTAGGATTGACCTTCCAGGGGGCAGAAGCCTTACTTACGATGGGATCCCCCCGGGCAAGTTGAACATGGTAGTCTATAAGACGAAATTTGTCTTTGACGTATAAAGCGGAGTTTTTTTTATCGAAAATAACCCTTGTCGTTGGCGTGCTTTGGGGGCACTTTCATAAACCCTACATTTTATCATTTAGTGGATTTATATACTTGTAGGCTGTAGCACCTGCTTTTCTTATATTCACCTCTATTGAAATGTGAATCTCTTCACCGTTGTTTTGATTAATGAAGTTTAAGGGTTATCTGTAACATGACCAATCGTGAATGGATATTAAATTCACATGGAAACTAATCAGGTGATCAGATTAACCCGCAACACACTCAGGTGATCATAACTGCTGCAAGACATCGCTTTCAGGTGATCATAACACCAAGACTAATCGGTGATCATAACACACAAGAAGACCCGCTCAGGTTTTACAAAAACAATAATCAGGTGCGTATAACACCAAGACATAATTCAAATAACCCGAAGAAAAATCAGGTGATCATAACACGAAGGCTGATTATCATTGATCATAACAACAAGTTCATTAACATAAGAACATACAGGTGATCATCTATCAGGTTATTTAATTCCCATCTGTCGAAGTTCTATCACAACAAAACTTAAATCCAATAACTGGGTCACAAACGTATCGCCTACACGTTGCTGTGCTAGAGGCATACACGCTTGACTTGCTCTTCAACACACATCGTGTTCTAACTTACTCGGTTGACATCCATGACAGCGTTCCCTCTCCTATGTCTTCCTCAGATCCAACAGTCAATGTACACCATTTTCATTAGCTCTTCTATCATGAATTGTCGTTTTATCTGCTCACAATACCGATCGTCCAATTCCATGAACATCCATGAATATCTTCTGAGCATATTCATCCATCCTCATAACCACTGAGCAGTCGGTTAATGTACAAGTTTTTTCTGCCATCTACCACCACCTTCACATCGCTTGTCTTGCCCAGCTACTATACATGGATGCTGATGATCCCTTCATGGACGTTTGCCAGGGAGTTCAGGTGCTTTTGTTATCCGCATCTACATATGATCCGCACCTACACCGCTAAGAACGTGTCGGGGTTTCGTTCTGTCGGGGCGAGTACCAGGTCGAGAGTCCCCTGTTTAGGATGGTGTCCTTTCTATATCCGTGCCGAGTATTTGGGTCGCGCACCAGCAATTTGTGCCCCTGATGGAAGTCCTTGACCACATCACCACAGCAATATGTGAGAAGTATCAATTGTAGAGAGGTCCATGCTGTTCCATTTCAGCGAACAGCGAACTTTTTTTTTTTTTAAGTGTTCCGGATAATCAATTCGTCCTTTGACCACATCACCACGGTCATTTGTGAGAAGTAACGGGTGTAGAGAGGTCCACGCTGTTCCATTTCAATTATTCATTGGTCTCTAGAATGAGGCACCCAATTATATATCGCTCAGCTATAATGTCTCAACCAGCAAAGGTAACATGTACTCAACCAACATCTTTTCAAATTCCGCTTCTGTGATTAGCCAACCGCCTGGCCTAAGCTCCGCTCCACTTAAATGGAACTACGACACGCAAAATCACGGTAGACCAAATTATTGGTCGCTAGCTAAATATATTTTGTTCGTCTCTTTCAAATATGGCACCTCATTTTGCTAAAAGGCCAATAACATGGCACAAATTTGAATCAAATGCTTTCCGTAAACGTGTTCCACTTCCAACCTCACATAAGGAGCACTATTCCTACATTTCAACATGCTAACGGCAACATGGGAACTTAGTGGTAGCAATGACGTCATCGTTATTAATGAAACATCTTATGAACGGATGATTTCATATCACGTGGTTCAGCCCCAAAGTCAATTCATCCAGCTGATATATCTAGACACGTTTGCATTTTTGCTGGCAACCTATAACGTCATCATTCCGCAATAGACACCCCACTGTTCGAGAACATGTCCAAATGTTCCGCAGAACAATAGAATAAAGAATATAGACCCAACGGTGCATTGGATATTACTGCTGTTCATTTGCAAGATCTACACATAAGAACGAGGGCAATGTACAGATCTGATGACACTCATTAAGTAGGTAGCCTAGGCATATCATATCCATGGCTGACTGTGCACCCTATAAAAGTTATATCGTCTACCCCAGGGAAACTCTTATTAGCAATTTACATGGTTATCATAGCGCGGACAGTTTCACAGAGGTAACACATGCAATTTACTGACCATTCAACAATTAATAAAAGTGACTGATGCGCAGCTTTACGATGTTGACAAGGTTTACTTGTGCCATTCTTTTCTATCAATAATCTCACTCATCAAGGCGACATTGAGTATCTTACTTATGAAGTATTTCGGAAAACTGGCCCTTGTATATGCATGAACCAATTATGCATATGAATCAGTTATCGTTTGGCTGTCACAAAAGCCTCCCTAAATTATTCATCATCTGCGTAACCTAAAAAAAGTCTTTGGTGCTCCGAATTCTCGATTGCGGTGTGGAATTATATACCTTCAGCAGTCATAACACGTTGTGCTACATATGGTACCTTTAGGAAGGTAGTAATAACTCCACTCCGCTGCCGTCTCGTCTGTTACTTAAGTCATATGAATATTCATAGCCATCTCTGCTGGTAACATTGGAGTAGCGAGAAACTGATCTAACTTGCATAATTACCAGACGCTGCAACGATTATTGAAAGTTGGCCTGTGGAACCATACAGAAGTAGCAAAACATATGACGTCAGATGTAAATTATTCATGGCTACATCGTTGCAATTGTTGTGAACTGCATAAAACAGACGTTCCTTTCGGGGGTGGCCATAACTATTTAACCATAAATGAGGTTGTTCGGAACGAAGATCTGGTGACACTGAAGCGTTTTAACATTGTTCTTTCGGAGTCAAGCCTATAGAATGATGGTTGATGTTTTGCTTCTGTGCTGATAGCTTTCCCAAACAATAATGGCGAATGGGTAATTAAGAGCCGATCCCATCAATAGACGAAATTAACAAGTTGTCACCATGACACTGAAAAAAATGCATTATATATGTGCCTTCAAGTCATATTGAACTATGCAATCGAGCATTACAAAAATATAGCACAACAACTGAAAGTCATGTTTCCCAAGGGTTTAGCTACGCACTTCTTCTCAATTACGAGATGAAACTATTATTCATCGACTGAGCTGGCCCACGTTGGCTTATTTCCAAAGTTTACATTTGACGTCAAAGGAAGCTTTTGACCATCACTCTACAAATGCCATAGCCCGCACGGCACATACCACAACAGCAGCAGGACCAAAAAGGAACACTAACGAGCATGATTAGAAAATGCAATCCATGAATTTACACGTGCAAAAAAAAATTGTCGGATATAATTGCGATATAAACCCAAAGTGGCGAGCATCAAACTCAAATTGAGCCCGCTTCTGATGTGATGTACTCCAGTCTAGCATTGATCAATTAGATACATTTATCGATGTCTTGTTCGTCGATAACCATTAACGACTGGACAAGCCAAACATGACAATAGTGTGAATCCTGTTTGCTGCGTCGCGATTAACCGTATATATCCGACGCCCAGCTCAGATACGTTCTGCTAAACAAAAGGAAAACGTTGGTTAAACGGCATTATGATATGAAACAATACTAAAGTGACTTTGTATAACACTTGTTCCATACAGCATGCTGACACACTTGTTCTACGTCTGGAAAGCTTTACGATAGACGTGCGTTTTTGTTACGATATTAATCAACTCATCTGACTTTTAAAGCCTTCCCCCTTTTAATTATTAGTACGACATGTCTACACTAGCCCAGGTCACCCTCCGCCCATAGGGTGATGGTTTGACCCTTATAAGTTGTCTTGTACCATTTCCATTGGCTAATGACCTTATGAATCAACGCCCCATTCGGCCAAGACTTGTGCTGAATGGGCCGGCATTACCTGAACCAATAAAGTATCAGCTGATCGAGCGGTTTGGGGCGGAATCCAACGCCCGGAACCCCGATATAAGGGTTACACGCGCTGGTTTCAGGGAGAGCTACCTAGCAAGGAGACGAGAATAACTAACTGAGATTCCAGAAAAGCTATAAAGCTAGACTTCAATAAACATCAAGAACTCTACTCCTGGATTCGTGTTATTTCTCTGGCTATAACAAAATAGCGCGCATAAACAAGAAAATTAAGTATAGCATTTTACAGCGCAGCACTGTACTTAGGGAGAGTCTCACAGTGTCACAGGTTTGCTTGTTGAACGTAGGTAGCTAGAGGGTTGGTATATGTTCAGCATTTTGCATATGTAGTCAGGGGCAAGGAACAGCCTTGTAGACCAGGAGGAGCAACTTGAAGTCGATGCTCGCACTCATATAAAGCCAAGTAGTCTCATTAGAAGTGGTTTTATCTGCTATCGAGACATTGTTCGTTAGATGAGACGTGCTGCGTTGAGATATGTTAGGGTTGTCGAGATGACTAGCGATGGACTAGGCACTTGGAGGTATCGACATTCAGCTGTTTTGACCATGTTGTTGACCTGAGCTGTCATTGAGAGGGATGAATCAAACATGGCACCAAGATATCTTGTTGGCACCTTAGAAATCTGGACTTCTTTGCAGTCAGCCAGGCAGAGATCTCAGAAAGGCAGTTTTATATACTTTCACAAGTATAATCCAGGTGGCAAGTGAAATTACTGTATATTTGTGTATTGTCCGCGAAACCAATGCTGTCGACTCCAAGGATATAGATGACAAGGACAAAGGTCCGAAAACCGATCCTTGTGGAACACCGTGTTCATGATTGATGGTGCAAGATTTGGCCTTATTTGATTTTGATGTTCTGTTTTGATAGGTGGGACTTAAACCACTCATAGGCTTGACGATTGATAACAAGGATCATATTCAGCGTGGCCTTGTCAATTGTGTCGAAAGCAGGATGAAAATCGGTACCTTGTGTTTATTCAGCGTGTACACATTAAATCTTCCTCGATATCTCACCCACATCAGCTGATATTCAATTGCCTCTCTACTTAATACGAAAGGTGCCTCAGTCAAACAGCTGTCGGGATTAAATGCATGCAGTTGATGGGTTACAAAGGCTGTTTGCAAAAAACAACAGAGAGGTTTAAGTGTTTGCAGCTGAGTAATTACCCGCTTGTTAAACACCAACCACGATTCTTCCCGTAAAACCTTCTTCGTTAGCCAAAAAAAAACTCAGGTAATGGGGTGAGAAAGACACTCAATTGACATTCTGCCATCTTTTGGTGAAAGCATTTCAACCTTTACGGATTAATATCCGACGGTTTAACAACCTAAATGTAATTTTGAAAAGCCTTTCTTCTAAATGTTTTAAATAATCGACCAATGCGTGAAAATGCAGGTGCTCATTTCATAAGCAAATCGTTTTGATATAGGTAAGTGATTATTTACTTACATAAGAACTCTTACCATGATTTAAACATTTAATGATAAGATAGCATAGTTTTATTTATTGACTAAACACATCATTCGTTTGGGATAAAACTAGTAGAATGCATATATGTCTCCACGTATATATTGCACGAAAGCTCTTTCCCGCATAGCTGATTGAAGAATATACATAAAATAAAATGACAATTGAATAGCGTATAAATGGGCCACTTTATTATTCAAATCCCAATAAAAGAGTTCCTGTTTGAATGTAACCACAATACAGTAAGCAAACTTATGTTATGCAGAAAAAAAACCCGGAGAACACACCGTGAAAATCGCTTTGTGTAAATCTACTGTATTAATCTACACCACATCTGAGTGTTTTTTTGCGCTACCACTTACTATCTATTGAAGCGAGTGTGCGCTTGCTTCACAGTTTGCGCGTTAAACATTTTACTATGTTAGTATGCAACACCTTATGGATAAGCAACTAAATAAGCGAACGCCTCTGATGCTGTGTGCACTGAGCTCATTTCACTCCATCGTCTAGAGGGCATTGCTTGCCTATAAAGGCACGGAGCCGAAGTGAGTATTACCGTATTTCCGTCGGGACAAAATATTGTGCGCGGAATGTTAAAGGACTAAGGACTAACAAGTGTCAGACCCTCAATTATGTCTTTATTCCCGTTATTATCATGTGAATACGTAACGAACCGCATGTTAAATCTAAAGAAAAGTATTTTGATAATGAAATTATTATAACAGTTTCAGAACTGCAATCATACAAGGGAAAGGACAATAAATGTACGCATCGGAGTGCTTACTGTAAGGATTCCGCAGCAACATAGTACAGAAAAGTTTAATCACTAATTACGAATGACTGATTCGGAAGCTGGAATGCTCTGTGGTGTGACAATATAGTGTATTTTGTTTTTGCCTTTCAGGGTGCGATTTATGTGCCCTGCGACAATCATTGTTTTACACATCATACGGAGTGAAGTTATTTTGCTTCAGCCAAATCTGGAACTCGCAGTTGCCTAATTCCGTGCATCTGTCTCTTTGTAAGCGTTTTCAACAGTCTGTTAAGATCGTCTTGAACGTTGCTACCAAGCTGACCATCGTTTTGTTTTTGAGTGATTCTTCCCCGGAGCATTTAGAAAATTTGTTGGCGTTGCCGCGCCTTACCAGGCAAATCGGCTTTTCATTAGTCCCATGCCTCCCCGACACATGCCTTCAAGTTGACACAGAATGATTTTCAAACAGGTAGCCCTCTCGCTAGCGACAAGGCCACTGTCTTAGTGTGTGCGTGTGCGTGTGTGCGAGCATATGTTCTTGTGCGTGCATGAGTTGCGTGTGTGTGCGTGCGTGTGTGCGCGTGCGATCATGTGTAAGCGTGGGTGGTTGTGCGTGCGTGCGTACTATTGCTCGTCCTCTAAAATCTGTCCCCGCCGATATTATGAGGATTTCACCATATCCTTATTGCTGAAAATAATTTATATTTGCTTGAGCCAATATTCATACTGCTATATATATATTTAGAGCTAAATTGAAAGTGCGAAATTATAATTGTATTAGTTAATTTAAGCTTCGGCGAATCAATCTTGCATCGCCGTTATAAACTGTGCAGCAATTGGCGAGCATTGTATTCTGCATTTTACAAAACGCGCAGTTCCCGAGTAGTATATGTGATAGAGACAAAGTTCTGATTTGACTCTCTCCAGGAAATGTTCTCTGTGATTCATGTCAGATCTAATGCCAGTTAACCCATGGGAACATACTTTGGAAGAAAACTTCGTTTATCAGCACACTGTGCACTTAACTTATTCGTTGCTGTCATCTTAAATTATACGGATATGAAGTGTGTGGCAAAAGGATTCAGATACAACACAACCATGGTGTTCTGCAATTGAAAACTTTTAATGAGATTCATCCATCAGTATTTCGCAAAAAAGTTTGAATTTTTCAACACAAATAAACAAGCTACGAGATGAGAAAATATAGATGAAGACCTATGGCCATGTACACAGCTAAACGCGCAATGTTATAGAGTAATGTATAAGAAACGCATGCATATTGCAAACTAGGTGCGTTGTCACAATAATACCTGACGCCACATGGACGGCTTCTGGATATCATCAGCACGTTTAGATGCATATCAGATGAATAAGCCACGGAAAAAAGCCCAGGTGAATTAGATCGTCATTAATAGTGCAGCTAGGGTGATTGATGGGTGCAGAAAAACGTGTTATAGTGTTGTTTCAAACACATACATACAAATTGTTTCTTCGCAGGACTGCCAGAGGGCTTCTAGTACATGTACCTAAACACTAGGCCAATATATCGCGTTTCGGTATGAAATTAGTGTCATTGGTTAGCAAGCTTACGATTCTGTCCATCAGTAAACATATAAATGTTGCATTTGTGAAGGTCTGAATTACTGCCATATGATCCTGTAACATCCCCGAAGTACATGGTAGCAATACATCATTGACGCATTGCCGTTGATATGGCGCTCTGCACGATTGTGTACCTTCAATTGCGCAAAAAAAAAAAACATCATTGCAAAGACTCATATCAGTCGGGCTAACGTTCTATATCGAGTTAGTAATACAATAAACAGTAACATATTTCCGGAAACACATGCATCATTCCAAAATGCTCACTGTAACATGCAGCAATGGTTAGTCCCTAGGGGAGGTTAACAGAATAGGGAGCCAGATAAAGTTACAGTAGGGCGTCTGCATTGCAAAAACAATATCATAGGACGACTAAACATTCCGTTATGTAACATTTTACCAAGGACGTTAGTATATCTTTTGATGTTTTCTTGGAACATACGGTGATTAAAACGCATGAATATATTCACTACCACACTTGCAACGCATGAGTGACTGAGTAATTGCTTGGAAAGTAGCATAATGAAGCTTTGTGAAAGGACTTCAAGAATAAGCAGGATGGAGCAGAGGCGTTGAGACATCTTCTTCCACGACGCTGTTGATTTAACAGCTTCAAGTAAATGTACGTATCGGGCTCTACCCCAACTTGCATTTGTTTGACTTCCCAGATATGCTAGTTGTATATGAATTGACAGCATATTTTTAAAAGTACAGCTTTATTCCCAAATAGTGGCTTTTAACAGACGTTGCTGCATTCGTGTCCCAATGATGGATTAGATGTCCCATGTTCGAGAGAACCCAACATATGATGAATTTGTCTGCCAATACATCTGCTTGATATCCATTGAATCATGCTAATGAGATGCGCTATTTATGCAATAGGATCTGTCTATCAATAACGTTCTCAGTTATTGAATCATATTTATCAAATGCCAAACATTGATTGGTTAGCTCTATTTGGTGCGGCTATGATGCACCCCAATATGCAAATCAATGAATAGCAGTGGGTTGCGACGCTATGTGAATAAATCGCATGTGTCATATTGAATGAAAATTGTCGTCGAGTCCTTTGGGTTAATCAGCTATCTATCAATGCCCACCTACTTTTTGTGGTACCCCACCCCAATGATATACCTTTCACATTACACACCTGATATATTGGCTGCTAGCATATATTAATAGACACCCAACCTGAACGATGCATATCAACTCTGTCGGTGTCATCATGTATTTTGTTTGCCAATAGATGATCCTACAATATATAGGTCGATCATGGTTAATGGTAGTATATAACTGATATAGACATTGTGATAATATTATGGGATATGGGGAGTTATAGTCTTTATCAAATCACTTGGTTTTGTTTCTTGGTGCGGTTTTGGTTGCCTCTTTTAACGTCACCAATTTTTCAGCAACGTTATCAGTGGTCCATTGTGATTGTCGGAGATTAAGCTTGGTAATTGTAAAGAGGTTACTGTTTAACAATGTATTGCGTTGCAATATTGAATTGAGTGACTTATGGCTATACAGACAAAGAGTATCCTGGAATGTAGACATCGAAATTCCCCAAATATCACCCCCATTTCCGCAGTATACCCGTATTTGGACTGTGTTACAGATGAAGTTTCTTTAGTCTTCCATTTGTTTGTTTCTGTCTTAAAATTGTTCGTGTACACTGGGTTGGGTTTTGCAATCATCAAATGTCACCACAAATAGAATTGTCGATGAAAATAAAAGTCTGAGAAAAATTATCGCGTGTGTGCCAATATAAGGTTTTGAGAACAAACAGCCAGATACCGTAGTTTGTAATTATGCTTTACGCGACTGTCATACGACCCCGTGATGGCTATGGAGCATAACAAAGTAGTAACATATCATCCTATAATAGACGTCTTGACATCTATAATGGGCAATAACGGCAAAGCATCTGCAGTAATCTGCTGCAACAGAATAGCGTTGAAATACATTTGCTACCCCAGCATCAAAGGAATTATCAATGTTGTGTTTTTAGTGCGTAGAAAGACAACTACGTACAGTATGACATATTTGATGTTTGAATTATTGACAATTTCTTAGGCTGCTTCAATGATGCTATGTCATTCATACAAGTCACGATATCACGAACCATTGTTCACTCCTCCACATAAGTGTGAATATGCTAATGTACTTAATATCACCTTTGGATGCAGTCTGTGACAGAACGAATATTATTGCCATATTCTCCTGCACAAAGACATTCTGCACAACGTTTGGGCATACGCTGTATTGCGAGAGCATATTTCACCATTTTCCCCTCCACCACTACGTTCTTTGTTCCCATATGAAGTGGTGTCTGACAGTCCTTACATCAGCTGGCAAAACAAAATGTTCCAGGTAGCGACTGATACCTTGCTAGCAACGCAATCTAAAAGCAGAGATGCCAAAATCACAAATGTATGCACATAAACATGTTGGCATATGCGTTACACTATCAATCAAGATGAAAAGAGCTCTTCGTGGATTATGAATGAACCAGAAAAAAATATGATTAACGGAGCGCGTCGACTGGAAGTACAAAAACATGGTCTTGGTTTTTTAATTTCTTAATGCCATTTTGTCTAGTTAATTGCGTTTTCCCTCCATGGTTTAAGTTACAAGAAAAACATATATACACACACACACGCGCGTATGTCATGTCGGTTGATACTTTGTGTATGTCAATCAGGAAAATGGAAGTCAGGCATTGTTCTAAATGGAACGTTATATAACGAAATACCTGATCCTCCATAATATATCAATATTTGTTTGGTGCAATTTATCATCGTTTACTTATTATCATTAATTTTGTTCACAATGAATCATTGTTAACACTGACCATTGTCGGATATAAATGCAAGCATACATACATACATACATACATACATACATACATACATACATACATACATACATACATACATACATACATACATACATACATACACATACATACATACATACATACATACATACATACATACATACATACATATACATACATACATACACATACATACATACATACATACATACATACATACATACATATACACATACATACACATACATACATACATACATACATACACACATACATACATACATACATACATACATACATACATACACATACATACATACATACATACATACATACATACATACATACATACATACATACATACATACATACATACATACATACATACATACATACATACATACATACATACATACATACACATACACATACATACATACATACATACATACATACACACATACATACATACATACATACATACATACATACATACATACATACATACATACATACATACATACATACATACATACATACATACATACATACATACATACATACATACATACATACATACATACATACATACATACATACATACATACATACATACATACATACATACATACATACATACATACATACATACATACGTACGTACATATACATACATACACACATACATATAGATACATACTTACTTACTTACTTATTTACTTACAGCCGGTGTACAGTACTAGAGCATGTTATGAACAGAGAGTCGTAGAATTTTCTTGAAGTGCTAGTTAGAGTGATAATGTTGTGACTTCATACCATCATTTACTAATGGGATAATGAAAGCACACAAGGTCAACGCATCGCCCTTTCATTCCCCTTTGCTTACGAGAATTGGTCTGTGGTGGTCGTTTCAGCAATAGAAGGTTAATAATATATATGTTTGCTGTCCAATGTACTAGCTACAAAGGTAAGGGCAAAGATGCATAATAAGCTGAGAAATGGTCGCTGACAGAGTGAAGAGCAAGCATTTATAGAAGTGGCAATTGTATTTTGAAAGATACTTATGTGTATTGTTATGATCAAGGTTCGCGCCATTTAATATTGCAACTGTGGCTGTAATTTGTCTGACGCGGTACGAAACATTCGCTTTTTCCAGTATCGATGGATTATAAAGAATTGGTCTAAATCAGTGTTGTCTGAGGTGAAAGGGCAATAACATTATTTGCTGATAGTAACCCACCACATTTATTTTATTCCAGCGGCATACTATTTCTATTATCGTCTCTCATAATAGCACCACACAGCGGAATAGAGGTTGCCGAACAAGTCAAATGAAACATGGTGTAATATCGTATAGGTAGAATAATGAATATAGTTCTAGGAAGCCTTAAATTATTGTAATTTTTTTTCGGGGTTTATATAACACTTCTCTACAATCCGCAACGTTTTTCCAAGTATAGACTGTTTGCATTTATTCTTTTTCTCGAGTTTTGAATTATCACAGAGAGTAAGGACAAAATGAAGAATATGCATATACCCATGCCCCCACGCTAGAGTTTACTTAAACCTTACACCATTCACCACATTGGCTGCTTTGTGCTCAAATATTCTTTTTATACTTGGCCTATTTTGACCTAACCGACGTTTGCCTAGGATAATAGTTTCAACCGGCGATAAACATACACCCTTTCTTATTGCCAACTTGTTATTTTCGATAGCTAGCTGATGCTTCAGCAACGGTACGTTGGGAGCTAGTTGGCTATTCCTCTGCTGTAGAAGCAGTTGTTTGGTTTAAACAAAACGCAGCTGAGTGTCTTTCTTGCTGTTCAAAAGGTCAGCTTCAATTATTTGGTTGCTACAAAGTGGCCATAACATTTTTACAGATTATTATGTGCGTCAGTAAGCGAGAGGCTCGTTTAGAAAAACATCATGCCTTGTGTTTGCTATGTAACAAACCTCATCTTTGTGAGAAGTCAATGAATTTACTATTTCATTCCCATTATGTTCTTACTTATCTTCCGTTTGGATGGGTAACTATAGATTTCCACAATAAATGGCATTGATGGCATGGCTCCTTATGCGAGCATTGGCCAGCGTTTCAGTGTCGTCAAGGAGTCTGATAAACCCAATGACCGCTGACTTATATAATGGTTCTTGGCGTTGCTCACCTTGCGCACATAAATGACGGAACAAAGTGTACAGCCACTTAAAAGCAAGATAAATAAGCATTCGACTCCTCGTTGCAAAGGAACACAAGAAGAAGGGGAAAGAAGTGTGCATGTCTTTTATATGTGCTCTTTAATGTTTGGAGCTAACCATATATGGCCAAGTTGTTTTCAAATCTGTCTGTTAAACCTTGCTTTTCAATGCTCTTATCATCCGGGCGTATGCTTTACTAACCACGTGAATAATGCAGAGGCTACGTCCAATTATATGTCACGCAAGATATTATTGTTTTTGGCATATTTATCCACAACCGGCGCAATAGTACAAATAATGCTGTCTCCATCTCCATTAAGATATAAGGATCGAAAAGGATACTATTAATTGGACCATTCAATTGCATAACGCCGGTGCCGAAAAACCACTGTTTTTTCCTACTTGAAGTATATTACTCTTCTGTTCCTACTCAATCAATATGCCATTGTTATCTGATCAACATGTGCCAATTACCAATTCATTGAAATTTGCGCGTTTTCTTGGTACATGCTGAATGTGGCTGTGGATTTATGGGCATGTTCCGGAAAAGTGGTGCGGCACCTTTAAATCTCATAGTTTGGTATTTAGGCTTCCCAAAGGGTTATTATGCTACCTTGTGTTCCTATAGAACGCTTGGTGCATTTCCATTTACAGAACAGAAAGCCAGAAGCAGTACTCATCATGTTCACGTGTTGCTCTGCTATATATTCAGGTATCAGGAGTGCTATATAAACTGAAATTATACTCCTATATAATGCGCGAATGAGCCCCTGGCATAGTCAGAAATGCATACATGACCCTATTTACACCAAAGCCAAAAAAAGTTATGTCATCGAGTCGTTAATATCGACAAGCGGAAAGTTATACGCGAATGATTGTCTACAGATTCGCCATCAAGGGAAGATTTCAGAAACACAAATCATCAACTACTATGCCATTGGCTTTTTGTGCCTCCTATGACCATGCATTTGATCTCTCATTCCGTTGTTCTCCGCTGGGGATATTAAAAGGAAACACAAGTTGTCATTGAAGCACAACAAATTTCAGACCTTTACTTCTTGCTCTTGTAAAGCAGGCAATTGTGATGCTGCTGCATCAGAGATACATTGGCAGCAAGTCGACATTGAAGCTTCACAAGGTCAGTTGAGGCATATACCCTTGTTTCCCTTTGTACCATGGGAATCCGCCCCATGCTGCAGCTAAGGTAATACATGGTAAATAAAACATAAATGAATGTTAAACATGAATGCCTAGATATGCTAGCAGCTCCGTGATGACCTGTGACACAAATCGTCTCATTATCATTTGGCTATTATGCAATCCAGGTGCAGTGATATTTCTCATTTTGTAGGCTTAACAGTATATATTTACTGGTCGTTATACAATGTATACATTTTTTTGTTCGCACAGACGCCGCATCGATCTGTCAATCCCTCGATGCCCTTGCAAAAATGGACTGTGCAGTACTTTCAAACTGTGTTAAAACTGACAAATGGATGGTCTACGCAAACCCGATGCTCTCTCGTTTGAAGGAAATGTTTCGGAAAATTGGCGAAGATTCCTTTTAGAATATGA
This sequence comes from Urechis unicinctus, assembly GCA_034190875.2. Classification (NCBI taxonomy): domain Eukaryota; kingdom Metazoa; phylum Annelida; class Polychaeta; order Xenopneusta; family Urechidae; genus Urechis; species Urechis unicinctus. Next base: position 71,031,322 of record CM067353.1, on the reverse strand, counting down.
CATTTACATCAAGTATGCTCACAGCGATGAAAATGACAAAGAAAAGGCCATGATATTGCTCAATCGAGCGGGGCCAGAGGCAATTGAGAAAGAAACGCGCTTTTGTTTATGCTGATGCTGCTAGGGGTGAAGATGGTAATGAAATACCAGCTGAATCTAGGTATAAACCAGATGTGCTCAAACGCAAGTTCACCGAACTCTGTACACCGCGAAAAAAATGTCATTATGGAAAGACATATCTTTAACAGCAGAAGTCAGTTACCTGGTGTCAGAACAGCAAATGAATAAATTGTCTAACTCACACGACACAGCTGACAAGGAGATTACAAGTGTCCACGTAAAAAAACCCATTTAAACAAAGATCAAATGTCAAGCAACTTTGATATCAATGTGACGAATGGAATCATTTTCAGAAATGTTGTCACTAAAGGTCAACGAACTACAGGAAGAGTCTCAGACAACAGCATATGACTATGCCGGATTCCAACAAACATTCAAGATTGACACGCTTATCGAAATAGCTGCCAAGCAAGAAATGTGTGTAGTTTTACATGTAAATGGTAAACCAATCAACTTCAAAATGGATACTGGAGAAGCATGCAACGTGATCTGCAAAGAAACATTTGATTTTGTGCGCGACAATGACCAACTGGATCAGTATAGAGACATCACATTAGTTGTATTTGGTGGGAAGTCTATTCATGCTATTGGCTTAACCTTTAACCTCACTAAAGTGTCGCAGAGCAAATAAGACTTCTATGATCGAGTGTATGTGGTAGACCTGGCTGTACAACCGATTTTAAGAATTTCACGCTGTGTTTAGTTGAATTTACTTAGTGTGAGTGATGAAGTGTATGAGCTCTGAGCCAGAGCTTGACATAGAACAGGAATACTGTGACTTGTTTGATGGTCAGTTAGGCAAGTTACCAGTGTCCTATCAGATACAGTTGGACTTTGATGTTCAACCAGCCATCAACGCACCCATTTCAGTTGCCATGATAGATAAAGTCAAGGCCGAGTTGGAAAATATAGGTGCCATAGCCCGTGTCACACAGCCAACTGATTGGGTAAATTCTATTGTAGTCACCAATAAAAAGGCAATAGATGAAATCCGTATATGTCTCGATCCAAGACCATTAAATAAAGCTGTGAAAAGGCCACATTATCCCATGCGGACCATTGAAGATGTGCTAGCAGATGCAAAGTTCCTCACTGTACTTGATGTGAAATCAGCTTTTTGGCAGATTCCCCTGGAGGAATCATCTTCGTACTACACAACGTTCAACAGTCCCTTTGGCAGATGGCGCTTCTTAAGAACCCAATTTGGCATTTCATCAGGACCAAAGGTCTGTCAACAGACACTTAAACATTTCTTCACAGGTCAGCCTTGCGAAATCATTATGGATGATCTCGTAATCTGGGGCACAGACATTACTGATCATGATCGTAAACTATGACAAGTACTAGATGTCGCACGTCAGATTGGGCTAAAAATGAATCCTCGATAGAGCAAATTCCGAGTCAAAGAAGTTCAATACATAAGACATGTTCTTACTGACACAGGTGTAAAAGCTGACCCAGATAAGGTTAAAGCTATCAATGACATCCCAGCTCCTCATGGTGTCAAATCACTGCAACGATTTCTTGGGATGGTGAACTATGTTGGGAAGTTCATCCCGAACCTCAGTTGTGTGACTGAGCCACTGCGTCAGCTAATGCAAAAAAACTGCGAGTGGATGTGGCTAAAGCCTCAGCAAACTGCTTTCGATTAACTCAAAAGATTGCCATCCAGTGCTTCGGTATTATGATGTCAAGAAGTCAGTAGTGCTGACAGGTGCTGCTTCGAAAGGATGCATATGAGTAGCATGACTACAAGAAGACCAGCCTGTAGCATTTGGTTCAAGGTCATTAACTCAAACTGAAATGGGATATGCACCCATAGAGAAAGAACTGTTGGCAGTGCTGTATGCATGTACAAAGTTCAATGACTATGTATATGGCAGAAAATTTATTTTGGAAACAGACCATAAACCATTGGTCTCAATCAGCAAGAAACCATTACATTTGGATCTAAAGCGACTTCAAAGTATGATGCTCAAACTTATGAAATAAGACTTCCAACTAGTGCATAAATGAGGAGCAGAGATGTACATACCAGATACCCTGTCTCGTGCTCATGCAGCTGACACTGACCAGTAATCCGATGTGATGACTGTTTGGCCCATATCTCCAGCTCAAACAGAGAAATCCATACAAGCAACAGCTGATGACGGTACCCTGCAGTTACTTGCAAATGTCATTCAACAAGGATGGCCCGCGAGCATTTGTGAGGTTCACCCTGACATTCGACCCTACTTCCTGAACAGAGATGAATTAGCCGTTGAAGATGACTGACTGTTTAAAGGAGAACGTCCCATCAGTTCTAAAGCATAGCATGCTGAGTACATAGACAAACTCCATGCAGGTCATATTGGTGTGGAATCTACCAAACGTAGAGCCAGAGGCTAAACATGTGTAAGGACATTTAAACCAAACTGAGTGCCTGTTCTGCGTGTTATAGCACCAAAGATCATCAACAGAAAAATCCTTTGTAGATGTACCCTGTGCCAGATTCACATTGGTCAATACTTGCATCTGATTTATTTGAATGGAATGGGATGCGGTATTTGGTGTTAGTACAGAATAGTACATTGATCAAAACAGAGATCATATATATATGTATATATAAATATATATATATATATATATATTTATAAATAAATATATATATATATATATATATATATATATATGTACCATATATGTATCAATCATCAAAGTGTTATGTGTACATACAAATATGAACAGCAGTTTAACCAGTGATATAAACACAGCATGGAACACAAATATGCTTGAATCTCAATGTCTGCTCTCACAAGCTTTATGTTTTAGCACGTAAACAAACTCACAATAGCCTATTGGCTATTCAAGAACATATGGCAAAACACATGAGTGGCTTGACTGGATAACAATACTAGCAATAATACAGAAGTCTGCAAGGACATTGCCACACCCAAGTGGTAATAAACAATTTATATACCTGTTAACTAATACTCGCATCCATTCCATATCCTGAGTGTAAAGATATATTCTATGGTCGCGTTTCATTATTTCATCACCAGAGTCTCAAGAAGCATTTATTTTTGCAGCTATGAGTAAAATTGCTCAGTGACTCTTGACAGAACAGTGCAACATAATGTTGAATAAAGTTCAAAGCAGAACATAACAACAGCATGAATTATTATTGGCCTTTATCGTCAAAGGACCTCGAGCCCATTTTGTTGTGCCTTTGCAAGACTAAGCAATCATTATGAAGCCGCCTGCAACAAAGGCGAGGCGGTTTTATTCTATAATCGGAATGCAGGATTTATGCTAATACTTTTTATGACTCACTCATCAGAGAAATGGCTAATCACCTCAGACATTTTTATGTGGCATAGTCATCAACGAGCAGCATATTACATGATATAACGTCAGCGGGATATGTGGATGGTTTTAGAACCCTACACATATCATTTATAGAAGGGAGAGGAACGCCAAACGATAAAAAGGCAACCTTTTATCATCAAAATGGTGTTAATTTTTATTAACTAACACTTGACGGGAATCTGTCAGATTCTCTGATTATTCTGTGTATTCTGTGTGTATTCAATGGAAACTACCAAGCTAGTGTGAGCAACGTTTTTGTGCATTTGCAATGTATAAAGTCTATTATATTATTAGAACCCTAGCTAGTGGTACGATTTCAGCTTTACTCACTACATCTATCACATAAAAATGCAACTAATTAATCATCACTTAACAATAATAGAATTTTACTTTGCTACAAGTTTGTTTGAAACAAATGTGGTTTGTCTGTGCTTCGGATATTTTATGATATTAATGAGAAACAATAAACGAACAGCTTAATATCAATTAAAAAAAAGGTTACATTCTCAAAAAGGTATGTTGTCTTTGTAAAATTAGTTGTTAAGTAGGTGTACCCAGTGAGTGTCATCGTAAGGGAATGTAAATGAACATTATGGGGCTTGTAAATGGGTTAATGTTTTAATAATGATTAATATAAGCCATTACTAGCTTGGCCGTGTATTGCTGATTCTAACATAGGGAGATTATTTCGTGATGTAGCCACTCAATACTGACGGCTTCTTCTATGTATAGCCATTAGCATATAATAAGTTGATAATTACGACATTTGTGACGTAAAACAGCGGTAATCACCAAGGATGAAAAATAATGTTTATGTTGTGAGGACAGCCAATTCGCAATTCAATTTACATAAAATACACTTGCGTTAACTGGCTGTAGGGGTGTTATTGATTCTTTCAAAATGGTATCCACGGAACCCCTTGTGAAATCTATGTATAAGCGAATTATGAATTCACGAATGTTTCTTATATTTGAACGCATTACTTACGTTGCTTTGATATTCCAGTCAATTATACAAACAAATACGACTCATCAAGAAGACATTGGTGATAAATTAATATCACCAATTATCGCAGATAAACGTCAGATGGCGATGTTTGCGTTCACACTGCTCTGTAGTTTTCCTTTGATGAACTTATTTGAGTCTGTCAGCGACGTCATCAGTGTCAAGCTTAATTCCGTCTGACCTGCTGACTTCTCATAGGCTAATTCCATGACTGCTTGCAATTTGGATTTTGTGAAAGTCCTGTCTTTATTGCTATGGCAAATTAACTAAACGAATCACACAAATTTATGTGGCCTAATGCTTTTCTGTGTCCATAAGCCTCTGACAGGCACAAAATAGTGGCCACGTTTGGTCAATTTCCATTCGCAAAAAGACGATTTTGCCAATTACTCTACCATATTTTGTTTACACATGGTTACTGCAACATAACATTTGTGCTCTGTTCCATACCACTTTCCAGAGATATTTAAGAGATGATGCTTTCAGACACAAATATTTCCCATTTGTAATGGTTAACATATCAAGGCATTTGTACCTCTTAACATCAGTGTAGATATATGTGTGTCTGGCTTGTTCTGTGCATTGGTGTAATTATGGTAATATGCTGTCAAAAGATTGTAAACATGGCGGAATTCCCTCATTTATCGTGTTTGTTTTGCAATCAACTCTATGTAAATGAGAGGGAAGTTGCTATGTCTAGAAGGTTATATAATTCTTGAACGTAAGTAACCATTATATTTACTGTCATTTGTCATTATTTATCAATGCCGTATTGACTAAGCTATTTACTGAGGTCAATCGCCCTTGTAAGTATGTTTAGCGTGTGTTACAAAGTAAGCTGATTACATCTGTAAAAGTAGATGTAGCTATTACCTCGTATATATTATGTGTGACAGTGTAGATCGTATTCTCTTAAGCATTCTGTCCTACATGGGACCTCTTTGGAGTGATTGCAGAAATAGATGTAATGCGTCATCAATTGCATATTATGAATGAACAAAACAATTTAGAATTGGCTTTTATATTCCCTCTTTCAATGTTGTTACTGTATAATTGCTTGATCGTTGGATTGATATACATTGAAGACAAAGTAGCCATTTTATATGATTTTTGGCATATAAATGTGTGCATATATACTTGTATTAAAATAAACACACACACACACGCACACACATGCATACCCACACACAAACAGAAACAGATATATATATATATATATATATATATATATATATATATATATATATATATATATATATATATATATATATATAAACATAAATACGTATAAATGTGATATATATACATGTATATGAATATATATATATATATATATTTATATGTATGAATATATATATGTACGTGTATGTATATATTTGTATATATATAATTATATATGTATATAAATGTACATATATACACATGTATATACAAACATGTAAATATATATATATGAATGTATATATATATATATATATATATATGTATATATATATTTGTATATATACATATATATATATATATTTACATATATTCATTTATATAGGTACATGCGCAACACAGATAAGGTATCCCATGAATCCCCATGACAACCAAGAAACAGATGCTTCGCAGATTTTCTTCCGCTCGTTGCAATATGCGTAATCCTCTCCAAGTGTTCTTGACATGGTTATGAATAATGCAGAAACTGGAAAGAAATTCTTAATTTTGGAATCATAAAAACGTAAAAGGCCAATGCATTGTAACACTATGCCTTTGCATCGTGGCTCAGTTAATTTTGCGTCATCAATTAAGGATCAACGGCACGACCAGCTGATAATAGCATAAGGCACCCCAAGAGGTGGCCGTGTAGCTATTACAACCAAATCATCAATCAATGTCACCATTCCACATATGGGTCCATTTATTTGCCCATCTTGTAATAAACTAAATAGGCATTTACTACCAATATTCCAGTGAATAGCCACTGTCGTCTCAGCTTGTTGCGCCCTCAAAAAGACATTACATAACGTGATGTCTTTTGAGGAAATGGTTATAAACCAAATGAGCAATCTATTTGCGTACTTTACAACCTTAGATGTATTTTCCTCTATTCCCAATATTGTACCAGGATGATGGTATGGAATATGATGCTTGCAACCTTTGAATATACAGCTCACAATGTTTCATAAGTATGCTACATATAGTACTGTGTGATTGAGGTGGTGTATTTCTCGCCATACTACGTACATGCGTTGCTGACACGTTTGCATTGAATATTCGAAGTATATTGCCCAGTCACACTAACGTACCCGGAGAAACATAACTGACGATTGTCGTCGGACAACATCAACAGGATCCATGATAACGCGTTGCAAGCGCTAAACAACTATGGAATGTCTGCACATACAGCTGTTTTGCAAGCTTGTGCCTTTTAGGGCTGTAAATATTACAGGACCTGGTTTTCAATCCTATGTAGTCATTTTACGTCAGATATGAAACTATGTGGACATCGTAAGTTCTCACCATATACTCCTGGGTATGTTCATAATCATACTTATAGTCACAGCATCACTACAATACTCATCATCATGTTTATTATCATTATTTGTAAAATTAACCGAAAACTATCTGAGTATTATCTGTCAATCTTTACTTGAGAAGTAATGTCGCTCGGATAACTAGAGCCAGCAACAAACCTTTTGGGCTGTGATGTCAGATGTGGCTATGGATCAAATTGTAAATACATTTGCGTGTAACCCGACCAATATATTGCAGCCTTTTTAACATATATGATTGCATACAACCTCCAGTGTAACGAAGCAGGGTAATGACATCTACGTTGCTTTTTCTCGTTCTCAGTAAAATGTGCCTACATAACTGTATTCCATATTCAAGATTATTTCATTGGGCCTATACCTGTATTAAATTTGTAGGGTTACTTTTCTCAGATAAGCTGTACGTGGACAAATATAACATTGCCCTCGACAGCATCAATAGGATTGCATGATTATCAACATCAGCAGCATAGTTTACACAATCAGCACTATCACAACTTAACAATGATGATGTAAAGATAGGAAATCAGTAATCGATTAGGACTTGTGGACAGTTACTTCATTGTGATTTGGCATGATTGCACTTTGCTGCACCATTATCATGTTGTTCACCTAGCCCAACTAAACGGATCTGTGAAATAAATTAAGTAGATTTTCATTATTTTCCTTCTCTTATAACCCTCACCCCACTCTATATTCTATTATCCGGCTGTCCGGCAAAAACCCTCACCTTTATCCCTCTAATAAAATCACTCTACGTCCGAATGCAGAATGTTTGTTACAGTCAGATCATTCAGGGTCAAATATTTACATCCTTTATGAGCTGGTTAAAAAACGTCACAAAACAAAGCAAATCAATCACTTATGTGTCAACTTACTGATTTGATCTATTCTTCATCAATATCATTTCCAAACCAAATGTCCACATTCTATCCAGATATTCTCATTAGACCCTTCATGCAGTTATGAATCATGAGACACATGGTTCTTCATATATAGAATATCAAAATAGAATATCAAAATAGAATATCGTCAAAACTGTTGTAACTGAAATGCAAATTCAGCGGGTTTTGAACACGATCTGAAGCGATAAGAAATGCTTACATAACAATTAAGGAACCACATCAATGTGACAGAAAAGGTACTGCGACAAAGAATCTGATGACTTCCACTGCGTATGATACAATTATAAAAATGTAAGCTGAAAAGACAGGGTACTTTATGATTTTCATGTCTGAAATTTTTATGACTAATAAACTCTTATGTAAGCCTTGTGGTTAGGATTACAAATATACGATTGTTATAAATGCCATCCAAAAAACCGGTAACACATTGACTCTTTTGTAGGTCACAAAGTTTATAAGGTTGTTTATTGGGGGCATTATCAGAAGAGGCCGCTCTGTGACAGCGGCATAGGTACGATAGCAGAACAAGCACACTGATTGTGCCTCTTCAAAGATAGAAGGAGACTCCTTAATGGTCGTACAAGTATAATATTAATTACACACTGCATACGCTGTCTTTAGGTATGAACATATACTTCAATTAATCTGCATAGCAAATAAAAATACCATGAGGCATCGATGTTATATAAATATGCACCACACAGGCAGGCGGTGGCGGCGAGCATTAGTGACTGAAAAAACATGTGATTCGGGATTTGCTTATATCACATTAAGCTAACAGAAATATTGTTACTTTATTTTCAATTCAAATGATGTGTTTTGTTTTGTAAATATTTGTTTAACGGACTTGTGAACAACTCAAGGTCATACATAATTTAGAAATTACAAATAGATTATGACTGTGTGTGATGCATAGTCAAATGATGATTGCTGCAAAACAAAAATACCAAATTCGTGACATGTGCTGGGACTCAAACAAGCATAGCTATTAAACCAACATCATTCTATTTAGATTTTTTGAAGTAAACAACTCATTATTTACAGCAATTGCATGGAGGCTCATTTCCTTCAGGGTTTGAATGATTCAATATTCACAGTGATTGTCGTCATCACTGTCCATTTGCACGTTTGCGAAAGACCTATGTGCCGTATTACAACCCTTCTAAAAGTTTTCGCCGCCCGTCATTGTTTGGGTCCTATGAATTAATAATCTTTATGGCACTTACAAGACTAAGGTATAATACATTACTCTCATGTGAGCGACATCTTTTCAAAAATGCATATTTTCTTTTTGCGCCACCATTGAGGCTGTGTGTCGCGAGGTTAACATAACACTACAATTCATCAAGTAAATGATTGATGCAATGTATGAGCACTCATGACACTAATTGTTGAGATGCACAAAATAAGCGAAAGATTTACACACACATATTTTCAGATGTTGCTTATATATATATATATATATATATATATATATATATATATATATATATATATATATATATATATATATATATATATATATATGTATATATATATTTACATATATATATATGTTTATATGTACATATATGTATATAAAAAAATATATATATATACACACATATATATATATATATACATAAATATATATGCACTGTATATGCATTGTGTAATTTATATTATACTTGTACGACCATCCATGAAAGAGGCTCTTTCTTTCTGTGAAGAGGCAAAATCAGTGGAAGCTAAACAGAATTTGTGAATAATAGAAAGTACTCTTCAAACATTCGTTCGTCGAAGAATAAAGTAGATTACTTAGAGTAAACAATTATTACGAAGTCTAATGATGCAAGTTTTACCAATTGTTGGAGGCCGATAGAAACTACCTTTGAAATAATCATTACTGGTATTCGCATTAATCCAGGATGGAAATTGCTGCTGCGAGTGGTAAATTATTTCCCAAGCATCGAGCAAAATCTTAGTTTGTTCCTTTATATATCTCTACGGATGCTTGTAAAGATAAGATGCCCATAACTGTTCGTTGCTTTTGGATTTTTAATATCGCCGATCTCTTGCTAAATTCGTTTTGTGGGCTGTGTATCATCGTAAAATGAAGAAATACTTCGCATTTGGCCTAAAGTAATACCCGGTTCCAATTGGCGACAGATTGTTCTGTTAGATAAAGTTTTAATCTTATTACAAGCATGATACTTATACTAAATATCTTGCTATGCTTCGCAATATTGATTTGCGCATAACCCTTTTAATAAGACAAGCTGATGAAAAGCCGTTCGATACCACATCAACGCAAACCCGGAGAGATTGTTTCCCGTCTCCTCAGTCGGTCTATGCAAATTAAATAGAGATGTAGCCAATGCATTGTTCGCACAGTAAGCATCGTCATTTGCCGTACACTATGTACTTTAGCGGTTTATTCTAGGTTATAACGGCAGCGATGAACAACAAACGATCTATTGCAACATGATGAGCGTTTCTGCAATACCCATCAGAGCCTTTATATCAGCACATGAGAGATGACCACAGTTAACTATCTACCAATAACTTTAAATTGAAAACTTACATTTATAAAACGTGTTCTATGTCTCTTTATTCAGTGTCTGTTTATTACCTTTGATTGAGCAGAATCTGATGTAGCCTACAGCCATGGTCTCGTAGCCTGAAGTGAAGCGTTGGTGAATGACCTACGGGAGAAACCTGCGAGGAGTCCAGAGACGTATACACTGTGGTACAGCGCGTTAGCGAGCATATGTTCATCAGTTCTTGGGTAGCCATGACGCAGTACGTACTCCATATTAAAAGGGGTCAGGAGACACCAGTATTAGGGAATGTGGTTTTGGATAAGCGGTTTTTGTTCTATCGTTCTAGAACAGCAGGGCTATTGTTCTCGAAAAGCGGGGTGCCTATTGATTGTAAATGTGGATGGATGGTTATCATAGTTTTGAAATTGCGCTGTAATAAGCAATCGGTTGAGTAATTATGTAGTATGTGTGATGATATAAGACCTACTGGTAGGTGACCTGTGGGAACTGTAGAGGAGATATGTTTGTATATCATGTCTGGACATGTTAGGGCGCAAATTAGCTATTGTCTCAGAAC
>CM067353.1:70973212-71020207 GCA_034190875.2 Urechis unicinctus | reverse complement strand
CAATATAAGGTTTTGAGAACAAACAGCCAGATACCGTAGTTTGTAATTATGCTTTACGCGACTGTCATACGACCCCGTGATGGCTATGAAGCATAACAAAGTAGTAACATATCATCCTATAATAGACGTCTTGACATCTATAATGGGCAATAACGGCAAAGCATCTGCAGTAATCTGCTGCAACAGAATAGCGTTGAAATACATTTGCTACCCCAGCATCAAAGGAATTATCGAAGCCACGGTCCATCAATGTTGTGTTTTTAGTGCGTAGAAAGAAAGACACGTACAGTATGACATATTTGATGTTTGAATTATTGACAATTTCTTAGGCTGCTTCAATGATGCTATGTCATTCATACAAGTCACGATATCACGAACCATTGTTCACTCCTCCACATAAGTGTGAATATGCTAATGTACTTAATATCACCTTGGGATGCAGTCTGTGACAGAACGAATATTATTGCCATATTCTCCTGCACAAAGACATTCTGCACAACGTTTGGGCATACGCTGTATTGCGAGAGCATATTTCACCATTTTCCCCTCCACCACTACGTTCTTTGTTCCCATATGAAGTGGTGTCTGACAGTCCTTACATCAGCTGGCAAAACAAAATGTTCCAGGTAGCGACTGATACCTTGCTAGCAACGCAATCTAAAAGCAGAGATGCCAAAATCACAAATGTATGCACATAAACATGTTGGCATATGCGTTACACTATCAATCAAGATGAAAAGAGCTCTTCGTGGATTATGAATGAACCAGAAAAAAATATGATTAACGGAGCGCGTCGACTGGAAGTACAAAAACATGGTCTTGGTTTTTTTAATTTCTTAATGCCATTTTGTCTAGTTAATTGCGTTTTCCCTCCATGTTTAAGTTACAAGAAAAACATATACACACACGCGCGTATGTCATGTCGGTTGATACTTTGTGTATGTCAATCAGGAAAATGGAAGTCAGGCATTGTTCTAAATGGAACGTTATATAACGAAATACCTGATCCTCCAATAATATCAGTATTTGTTTTGTGCAATTCATCATCGTTTACTTATTATCATTAATTTTGTTCACAATGAATCATTGTTAACACTGACCATTGTCGGATATAAATGCAAGCATGCATACATACATACATACATACATACATACATACATACATACATACATACATACATACATACATACATACATACATACATACATACATACATACATACATACATACATACATACATACATACATACATACATACATACATACATACATACATACATACATACATACATACATACATATATATACACATACATACATACATACATACATACATACATACATACATACATACATACATACATACGTACACACACACATCCATACATACATACATACATACATACATACATACACGAAACATACATACGCTACATACATCCAGTATGGATACATACATACATTATAAAAGAATTGGTCTAATGTATCAGTGCTGTCTGAGGTGACGAAAGGGCAATAACATTATCGATGGATTATAAAGCTGATAGTGCTGTCACCACATTATTTGCTGATAGTCCCAGCGGCATACTATTTCTATTATCGTCTCTCGGTATACTATTTCTAGCGTCTCTCACAGCGGAATAGAGGCTGCCGAACAAGTCAAATGAAACATGGTGTAATATCGTATAGGTAGAATAATGAATATAGTTCTAGGAAGCCGTAGATTATTGTAATTTTTTTCGGGGTTAATATAACACTTCTCTACAATCTGCAACATTATCCGTTTTTCCAAGTATAGACTGTTTGCATTTATTCTTTTTCTCGAGTTTTGAACTATCACAGAGAGTAAGGACCAAAATGAAGAATATGCACATACCCATGCCCCCACGCTAGGGTTTACTTAAACCTTACACCATTAACCACATTGGTTGCTTTGTGCTCAAATTTTCTTTTTATACTTGACCTTTTTTGACCTAACCGACGTTTGCCTAGGATAATAGTTTCAACCGGCGATAAACATACACCCTTTCTTATTGCCAACTTGTTATTTTCGATAGCTAGCTGATGCTTCAGCAACGGTACGTAGGGAGCTAGTTGGCTATTCCTCTGCTGTAGAAGCAGTTGTTTGGTTTAAACAAAACGCAGCTGAGTGCCTTTCTTGCTGTTCAAAAGGTCAGCTTCAATTATTTGGTTGCTACAAAGTGGCCATAACATTTTTACAGATTATTATGTGCGTCAGTAAGCGAGAGGCTCGTTTAGAAAAACATCATGCCTTGTGTTTGCTATGTAACAAACCTCATCTTTGTGAGAAGTCAATGAATTTACTATTTTATTCCCATTATGTTCTTACTTATCTTCCGTTTGGATGGGTAACTATAGATTTCCACAAGTAATGGCATTGATGGCATGGCTCCTTATGCGAGCATTGGCCAGCGTTTCAGTGTCGTCAAGGAGTCTGATAAACCCAATGACCGCTGACTTATATAATGGTTCTTGGCGTTGCTCACCTTGCGCACATAAATGACGGAACAAAGTGTACAGCCACTTAAAAGCAAGATAAATAAGCATTCGACTCCTCGTTGCAAAGGAACACAAGAAGAAGGGGAAAGTAGTGTGCATGTCTTTTATATGTGCTCTTTAATGTTTGGAGCTAACCATATATGGCCAAGTTGTTTTCAAATCTGTCTGTTAAACCTTGCTTTTCAATGCTCTTATCATCCGGGCGTATGCTTTACTAACCACGTGAATAATGCAGAGGCTACGTCCAATTATATGTCACGCAAGATATTATTGTTTTTGGCATATTTATCCACAACCGGCGCAATAGTACAAATAATGCTGTCTCCATCTCCATTAAGATATAAGGATCGAAAAGGATACTATTAATTGAACCATTCAATTGCATAACGCCGGTGCCGAAAAACCACTGTTTTTTCCTACTTGAAGTATATTACTCTTCTGTTCCTACTCAATCAATATGCCATTGTGAGATCAATACGTCGTTGTTATCTGATCAACATGTGCCAATTACCAATTCATTGAAATTTGCGCGTTTTCGTGGTACATGCTGAATGTGGCTGTGGATTTATGGGCATGTTCCGGAAAAGTGGTGCGGCACCTTTAAATCTCATAGTTTGGTATTTAGGCTTCCCAAAGGGTTATTATGCTACCTTGTGTTCCTATAGAACGCTTGGTGCATTTCCATTTACAGAACAGAAAGCCAGAAGCAGTACTCATCATGTTCACGTGTTGCTCTGCTATATATTCAGATATCAGGAGTGCTATATAAACTGAAATTATACTCCTATATAATGCGCGAATGAGCCCCTGGCATAGTCAGAAATGCATACATGACCCTATTTACACCAAAGCCAAAAAAAATTATGTCATCGAGTCGTTAATATCGACAAGCGGAAAGTTATACGCGAATGATTGTCTACAGATTCGCCATCAAGGGAAGATTTCAGAAACACAAATCATCAACTACTATGCCATTGGCTTTTTGTGCCGCCTATGACCATGCATTTGATCTCTCATTCCGTTGTTCTCCGCTGGGGATATTAAAAGGAAACACAAGTTGTCATTGAAGCACAACAAATTTCAGACCTTTACTTCTTGCTCTTGTAAAGCAGGCAATTGTGATGCTGCTGCATCAGAGATACATTGGCAGCAAGTCGACATTGAAGCTTCACAAGGTCAGTTGAGGCATATACCCTTGTTTCCCTTTGTACCATGGGAATCCGCCCCATGCTGCAGCTAAGGTAATACATGGTAAATAAAACATAAATGAATGTTAAACATGAATGCCTAGATATGCTAGCAGCTCCGTGATGACCTGTGACACAAATCGTCTCATTATCATTTGGCTATTATGCAATCCAGGTGCAGTGATATTTCTCATTTTGTAGGCTTAACAGTATATATTTACTGGTCGTTATACAATGTATACATTTTTTTGTTCGCACAGACGCCGCATCGATCTGTCAATCCCTCGATGCCCTTGCAAAAATGGACTGTGCAGTACTTTCAAACTGTGTTAAAACTGACAAATGGATGGTCTACGCAAACCCGATGCTCTCTCGTTTGAAGGAAATGTTTCGGAAAATTGGCGAAGATTCCTTTTAGAATATGACATTTACATCAAGTATGCTCACAGCGATGAAAATGACAAAGAAAAGGCCATGATATTGCTCAATCGAGCGGGGCCAGAGGCAATTGAGAAAGAACGCGCTTTTGTTTATGCTGATGCTGCTAGGGGTGAAGATGGTAATGAAATACCAGCTGAATCTAGGTATAAACCAGATGTGCTCAAACGCAAGTTCACCGAACTCTGTACACCTCAAAAAAATGTCATTATGGAAAGTCATATCTTTAACAACAGAAGTCAGTTACCTGGTGTCAGAACAGCAAATGAATAAATTGTCTAACTCACACGACACAGCTGACAAGGAGATTACAAGTGTCCACGTAAAAAAACCCATTTAAACAAAGATCAAATGTCAAGCAACTTTGATATCAATGTGACGAATGGAATCATTTTCAGAAATGTTGTCACTAAAGGTCAACGAACTACAGGAAGAGTCTCAGACAACAGCATATGACTATGCCGGATTCCAACAAACATTCAAGATTGACACGCTCAACGAAATAGCTGCCAAGCATGGAATGTGTGTAGTTTTACATGTGAATGGTAAACCAATCAACTTCAAAATGGATACTGGAGAAGCATGCAACGTGATCTGCAAAGAAACATTTGATTTTGTGCGCGACAATGACCAACTGGATCAGTATAGAGACATCACATTAGTTGTATTTGGTGGGAAGTCTATTCATGCTATTGGCTTAACCTTTAACCTCACTAAAGTGTCGCAGAGCAAATAAGACTTCTATGATCGAGTGTATGTGGTAGACCAAGCTGTACAACCGATTTTAAGAATCTCACACTGTGTTTAGTTGAATTTGTGAGTGATGAAGTGTTTGAGCTCTTAGCCAGAGCTTGACATATAACAGGAATACTGTGACTTGTTTGATGGTCAGTTAGGCAAGTTACCAGTGTCTTATCAGATACAGTTGGACTGTGATGTTCAACCAGCAATCAACCCATCCATTTCAGTTGCCATGATAGATAAAGTCAAGGCCGAGTTAGGTCGAGTTGCAAAATATAGGTGCCATAGCCCGTGTCTCACAGCCAACTGATTGGGTAAATTCTATGGTAGTCACCAATAAAAAGGCAACAGATGAAATCCGTATATGTCTCGATCCAAGACCATTAAATAAAGCTGTGAAAAGGCCACATTACCCCATGCGGACCATTGAAGATGTGCTAGCAGCTGCAAAGTTCTTCACTGTACTTGATGTGAAATCAGCTTTTTGGCAGATTCCCCTGGAGGAGTCATCTTCGTACTACACAACGTTCAACAGTCCCTTTGGCAGATGGCGCTTCTTAAGAACCCAATTTGGCATTTCATCAGGACCAAAGGTCTGTCAACAGACAATTAAACATTTCTTCACAGGTCAGCTACAAGTACTAGATGTCGCACGTCAAATTGGGCTAAAAATGAATCCTCGATAGTGCAAATTCAAAGAAGTTCAATACATAGGACATGTTCTTACTGACACAGGTGTAAAAGCTGACCCAGATAAGGTTAAAGCTATCAATGACATCCCAGCTCCTCATGGTGTCAAATCACTGCAACGATTTCTTGGGATGGTGAACTATGTTGGGAAGTTCATCCCAAACCTCAGTTGTGTGACTGAGCCACTGCGTCAGCTACTGCAAAAGAACTGTGAGTGGATGTGGCTAAAAACCCAGCAAACTGCTTTCGATTAACTCAAAAGATTGTTATCCAGTGCTTCGCTATTATGATGTCAAGAAGTCAGTAGCGCTGACAGGTGATGCTTCTAAAGGATGCATAGGAGTAGCATGTCTGCAGGAAAGCCAGCCTGTTGCATTTGGTTCAAGGTCATTAACTCAAACTGAAATGGGATATGCACCCATAGAGAAAGAACTGTTGGCAGTGCTGTATGCATGTACAAAGTTCAATGACTATGAATATGACAGAAAATTTATTTTGGAAACAGACCATAAACCATTTGTCTCAATCAGCAAGAAACCATTGCATTTGGTTCTAAAGCGACTTCAAAGTATGATGCTCAAACTTATGAAATATGAATTCCAACTAGTGCATAAATGAGGAGCAGAGATGTACATACCAGATACCCTGTCTCGTGCTCATGCAGCTGACACTGACCAGTCATCCGATGTGATGACTGTTTGATCCATATCTCCAGCTCAAACAGAGAAACCCATACAAGCAACAGCTGATGACGGTACCCTGCAGTTACTTGCAAATGTCATTCAACAAGGATGTCCCGAGAGCATTTGTGAGGTTCACCCTGACATTCGACCCTACTTCCTGATCAGAGATGAATTAGCCGTTGAAGATGGCTTACTGTTTAAAGGGGAACGTCCCATCATTCCTAAAGCATAGCATGCTAAGTACATAGACAAAGTCCATGCAGGTCATATTTGTGTGGAATCTACCAAACGTAGAGCCAGAGGCTAAACATGTGTAATGACATTTAAACCAAACTGAGTGCCTGTTCTGTGTGTTATAGCACCAAAGATCATCAACAGAAAGATCCTCTGCAGATGTACCCTGTGCCAGATTCACATTGGTCAATACTTGCATCAGACTTATTTGAATAGAATGGAATGCGGTATTTGGTCTTAGTTGATTCACATTTAGGATGGTTTGAAATGAACTGAATGATACTTCATCCAGAACTATTATCACAAAGTTGAAGAGTCACTTTGCCAAAGAAGGAGTTCCACATGTCCTCATTACTGATAATGTTCGTCAATTTACAAGCAAAGAGTTAACTGCTTGCTCCAGAGTGGAGCTGAGGAAATTGCCAAAGGTAAACTAACCGCGATGGATCTGATCCATATTAAGCTCTGTTAAATCTATGGAATACTCCTCGAGATGCCAGTCTGGGCTCACCAGCTCAACGGCTTAAATCACGGAGACTAAGAACTGTTGTGCCATTATCACTACTGCATCCGCAAGCCATGCCAACTGCAGTTGTTCTAAGTGCATTGTCACGTGTACGCCAGTAAAAGAAGGCCCATTATGATAAAAGTGCCAAGCCTTTAACAACCCTCCAGCCGAATGATGTAGTGCGTATGCAAACCACCAAAGACTATGATAGACTTTGCCATGTTGTTCGAATTGACAGTTCACCAAGACCTTATATTGTGAGCTCTAATGAAACTGAATATCGCCGAAACCGTCGACATCTCTTGTCAGTATCCGAAAAGCCAATAGTTACACCTGAACTGGTTTCACAACCTCAACTAGTCTCGCCACCAGTACCAGTTCCGCAGCTAAATCAACCAATCAATAACCAGCGTGATAATCGAGTTCATGGACTATTTCTCTTCATGATACTTTATTGCTTGGGTGCATCTGTGCATATATAATTTTGTGGTTATTAACTTCCAAATAAGGGAAGATGTAGAGTACTTGAGTTGTGAACTATGCATATTACTTTTTCATGAAACAAACTTGTTTCTTGATCATGCGCAGTCGCGCTTGCTATGTTGATCTGGTTTATGTCTTTCTTCTGTTTGTAACGGACATTAATATATCATATTAACATTTGTTGGTTGCATGCCTAAAAATCTATAGTTATTCAAGATCGATGAGTAGAATACCACACTGTTTTACCTGCGTTTAGGGTCTTATGACGGCTTTCTGTACCTTATATCCTATTCACGCAATTCTATGTTGATTCTCAGTATCTTGCTTTATTCGTCACAATGCCACCGTTCTAGTCGGAGCGACTTAGCAGCCCCGCTTATACGTTGCCCGTTTTATAACTTTATAGGCCTGGTTGTATCATGAATTAGGATCCATTAATATCTTTTGTTACCCTTTTCACAAGCAAACATACTAACTGTCATCACATTGCTTCTTTCCTCTAGAGAGTTATTTTGGGTTACGATGCTGCAAAATGGTACATTGGATGCTACTACAAACAGAAACCGCACAAGTCTGAAGTAATCGTTTGGGCAACGGAAGGTTGATAGAAACACTGCGGAGTGTCGTGCTAGTTGAACCAAACCAATTACATCGAGTATTTAGTATGTCCTAATGGCCAATACGTCCAAATGATATACACAGGGACACATCATCTGTAGCAGCAGAAAGTGAAATGAGTCAGGTCATTCACTGACGATCAAAGGAAGCCATTTAGTTAATCGTCGATGTCGAGATAAAGATACATGCGATCCCGTCTACCGGCGACATTGATTATCATGTTGATAACACAGTGACAATTGTTCTTTGCATACATTTATATATATATATATATATATATATATATATATATATATATATATATATATATATATATATATATATATATATATATATATATATATATATATATATATATATATATATATATATATATATATATATATATATATATATATATATATATATATATATATATATATATATATAGCTGCAACTCGGCAAACAAATGTCAGACAGCAGCAGCAGTGACCACTTAAATTCGCAGCAATTTAATATATTGCTTTCTTCCTTCCTTCTCCCCGCCAAAGTACTATGGTTTCCATCATAACCACCGCTAACCTATCTAACTGTATTCCTGTTATGTATATTTACAGCAGTATGATTATTTTTCAGAACAAGCGCTCTATTGTTTGTTAAATTCAGGCATGAAGTACGGTTGTCAGCAAATATATGGATGGGCGTTGTAAGTGAGGCACAATACAGAATACAGAATACAGTTTATTTACTTGGTCAAGCGAGATTTTGCTGGACCTCGATTAACTGTTGTTCAACATTGTAGAGAGCAGGAGCATACACCTGGTGGTTGGTTTATCACGGAATAGGAATTTGAAAAGATGTAGGGTGATTACCTGTTGCCATAGCTGGTTGAGATAAAGGGCAATGCAAGTGACAATAATTTGGTGATATGTGTGGGAAGTGATGCACTTCACCCGACACCCATGATGATCCTTAAGCAGGGTTCAATGACCTATACTCGCATCCATATAATTTCCTCACCTTTGCTATAATATTTATAAACGCGTCTATTAATTTAAGCACCAGAGTCTCAAAAAGTATATGTATATGCTATATATATATATATATATTAATGAACATATATAGTATATATATTGATCCATATATATATATATATATATAAAATATATATTAAATATATATATATATATATATGTATATATATATTACTATATACATATGTATCACTATCAAATGTAATGTATTATATATATATATATATATATATATATTTATATATACATATATATTCATATATATATATATATATATATATATATGCACATATGTTTATTGATGTATATATATAATATATATATATATATATACATGTATATATATATATATATATATATATATATATATATATATATATATATATATATATATATATATATATATATATGTCTATATATATATATTATATATATGTATATGTATTAGTGTCGATGTGTGTTTATCAATGTTGTTGTGTGTGTGTGTGTGTGTGTGTGTGTGTGTGTTGTGTGTGTGTGTGGTGGTGTTTGTGTGGGTGGGTGTGTGTCGATGTGTACTGAATGTGATTGTTTTATTTTTCAACCGGTTTAATGTCATGCCATGCAGAGACCTTCAACAACTGGGGTGATAACCCATTTCAAATATTTTTAACGTCGTAGCTACGCAGTCAATGACCAACTAAGACGGTTACCATCGTAGCTCTGATGAATCTTTATTGCCCTTGCATCAACTTACAGGTAATTAAATGTAAAATGTCTAGTGTGAACAAGTCATTTTGGGCCATTTAGTGAGACATTTGCGAACGATATGACTTTTATATTGTAGTCTACAGTTCCACTGCTTTTTTATGTCAAAACGTTTTGTCTTTAAATGACAAATCATTCCGTTTGGCTTACTAAATATAGAAATCCTCTATATCATGATATAGATACAGATTCCGAATGAATTATTCACAGAGGTTCCTAAAGAAGGACACCACAATCCTTTTAGCACACCCTGATCGGCATTCACGATGTGTAAAACTATACTGCCGTGAGTTTTTGCTAATGCTTTCAATGCTCATTCTAGGTAATTGCATCAAATGTGATGACTGATTCCACAAGTATGTCGATCAGGGAAAATTGCATGCAGTTCATTGCTTGGGC
Organism: Urechis unicinctus; assembly: GCA_034190875.2. Classification (NCBI taxonomy): domain Eukaryota; kingdom Metazoa; phylum Annelida; class Polychaeta; order Xenopneusta; family Urechidae; genus Urechis; species Urechis unicinctus. Next base: position 71,009,945 of record CM067353.1, on the reverse strand, counting down.
ATACCACAATAAGCAGAGCATGTGTTAAGCGTATGAATATGTGTAGTTAAAATGCATCTAAAATGACAAATAGAACAATGATTGGTGATTCCTGATTCATCAAGAAATTGATATCATGGCAATGGTTTATTTTGTTCTAACGGTTAGACGTTTCGTGAATCCTGCGATGTCAGGTGTGATATACCCATCAGCATGGCTAGAAATTAATTAACCGCTTAATGCATGTTGCATGACCCATTGGTACCTCACTCTATTAAAACACCAGTCGATAGCTGCTCCACAAATACCGTAGAATATTCAAAAGCAGATTGCTTCACTCTCGCTGCAGTGGGGAACTGATAGTTTCCGTAACAATGTGTCAGAAGAAGCGCATTGCAGAATTCTTACTAAGCTGATTCATCTTATTCAAGGAAAAAGTAAATAGATATATGCTCATTGCAATGACAAAGGCAACTGACAACATGGGTTGAGATTTGCTAACTTAATGCATACTTATCTAGAAGTAATAGTCTGTACTGTTTGGAACTGATGTCGTGAAATTTGTCACACAATTGTGTACTATATCCAATTCACATGCCGCTGCCAAGTTTGCTCTTATTTTGACTGACTGAATCTACACGCAAACCTACTGCTATTAATGTCGGAATTAGAGCTACTACTAGTCAATCGAATTGAAGCAATCGGCTGAATGCACCTTTGTCTAATCATCAGATAATTATGCCACCTGTCCATTTCTAGAAGCTGGATTGTCCGTTTCATCGATTTGTTCCATCGCGTGCATTCGCCTTTTAACTTGTAGTCTTACCGGCTACGTGTTATTCATTCTTAGCAAGGATAACCCTCGCAGTGTATGTCGTTGCAAGACAGATATGAACAGCAGTTTAACCAGTGATATAAACACAGCATGGAACACAAATATGCTTGAATCTCAATGTCTGCTCTCACAAGCTTTATGTTTGAGCACGTAAACAAACTCACAATAGCCTATTGGCTATTTAAGAACATATGGCAAAATACATGAGTGGCTTGACTGGATAACAATACTAGCAATAATACAGAAGACTGCAAGGGCATTGCCACACTAAAGTGGTAATAAACAATTTATATACCTGTTAACTAAAACTCGCATCCATTCCATATCCTGAATTCAAAGATATATTCTATGGTCGTGCTTCATAATTTCATCACCAGAGTCTCAAGAAGCATTCGTGTTTGCAGCTGTGATTAAAATTGCTCAGTGACTCTTGACAGAACAGTGCAACATAATGTTGAATAAAGATCAAAGCAGAACATAACAACAACATGAATTATTATTGGCCTTTATCGTCAAAGGACCTCGAGCTCATTTTGTTGTGCCTTTGATAGAATAACCAATCATTATGAAGTCGCTAGCAACAAAGGCGAGGCGGTTTTATTCTATAATGGGGATGCAGTATTTATGCTAATACTTTTTATGACTCACTCATCAAAGAAATGGCTAATCACCTCAGACATTTTTATGTGGCATAGTCATCAACGAGCAGCATATAACATGATATAACGTCAGCGGGATATGTGGACGGTTTTAGAACCCTACACATATCATTTATAGAAGGGAGAGGAACGCCAAACGATACAAAAAGGCAACTTTTTATCATCACAATGGTGTTAATAAATTTCTATTAACTAACACTTTGACGGGAGTCTGTCAGTTTTTCCGATTATTCTGTGCATTCTGTGTGTATTCAATGGAAACTACCAAGCTAGTGTGAGCAACGTTTTTGTGCATTTGCAATGTATAACGTCTATTATATTATTAGAACCCTAGCTAGTGGTACGATTTCTGCTTTACTCACTACATCTATCACATTAAAATGCAACTAATTAATCATCACTTAGCAATAAGGGAATTTTGCTTTGCTACAAGTTTAATTGAAACAAATGTGGTTTGTCTGTGCTTCAGATATTTTATGATATTAATGAGAAACAATAAACGAACAGCTTAATATCAATTAAAAAAAAGGTTACATTCTCAAAAGGTATGTTGTCGTAAAATTAAGTGTATCCAGGTGCTCTTTGGAAAATTAGTTGGGAAGTAGGTGTACTCAGTGAGTGTCATCATTAAGGAATGTAAATGAACATGATGGGGCTTGTAAATGGGTCAATGTTTTACTAATGATTGATAAAAGCCATTACTAGCTTGGCCGTGTATTGCTGATGCTTACATAGAGAGATTATTCGTGATGTAGCCACTAAATACTGACGGCTTCTTCTATGTATAGCCATTAGCATATAATAAGTTGATGATTACGACATTTGTGACGTAAAACAGCGGTAATCACCGAGGTTGTGAGGACTGCCAATTCGCAATTCAATTTACATAAAATACACTTGCGTTAACTGGCTGTAGGGGTGTTAATGATTCTTTCCAAATGGCATCCACGGAGCCCCTTGGGAAAGCTATGTATAAGCGAAGTATGAATTCACGAATGTTTGAATATTTGAACGCATTACTTACGTTGCTTTGATATTCCAGTCAATTATACAAACATATACGACCCACGAAGAAGACATTGGTGATAAATCAATATCACCAATTATCGCAGACAAACGTCAGATGGCGATGTTTGCGTTCACACTGCTCTGTAGTTTTCCTTTGATGAACTTATTTGAGTCTGTCAGCGACGTCATCAGTGTCAATCTTTATTCCGTCTGGCCTGCTGACTTCTCATAGGCTAATTCCATGACTTCTTGCAATTTGGATTTTGTGAAAGTCCTGTCTTTATTGCTATGGCAAATTAACTAAACGAATCACACAAATTTATGTGGCCTAATGCTTTTCTGTGTCCATAAGCCTCTGACAGGCACAAAATAGTGGCCACTTTTGGTCAATTTCTATTCGCACAAACACGATTTTGCCAATTACTCTACCATCTTTTGTTTACACATGGTTACTGCCACATAACATTTGTGCTCAGTTCCATACCACTCTCCAGAGATATTTAAGAGATGATGCTTTCAGACACAAATATTTCCCATTTTCTAATGGTTAACATATCTAGGCATGCTTTACCTCTTAACATCAGTGTAGATATATTTGTGTCTGGCTTGGTCTGCGCATTGGTGTAATTATGGTAATATGCTGTCCAAAGATTTTCGAGCTCGCTCTGTTTCCATTGTAAACATGGCGGAATTCCCTCATTCATCGTGTTTGTTTTGCAATCAACTCTATGAAAATGAGAGGGAAGTTGCTATGTCTAGAAGGTTATATAATTCTTGAACGTAAGTAACCATTGGCCATTATTTATCAATGCCGTATTGACTAAGCTATTTACTGATGTCAATCGTCCTTGTAAGTATGTTTAGCGTGTGTTACTTAGTAAGCTGATTACATGTGTAAAAGTAAATATAGCTATTACCTCGTATATATTACGTGTGACAGTGTAGATCGTATTCTCTTAAGCATTCTGTCCTACATGGGACCTCTTTGGAGTGATTGAAGAAATAGATGTAATGCGTCATCAATTGCATATTATGAATGAACAAAACAATTTAGAATTGGCTTTTATATTCCCTCTTTCAATGTTGTTACTGTATAATTGCTTGATTGTTAGATTGATATACATTGAAAACAAAGTAGCCATTTTATATGATTTTTGGCATGTAAATGTGTACATATATATTTGTATTAAAATAAACACACACACAAACAGATGTATATATATATATAAATATATATATATATATATATATTATATATATATACATAAATACGTATAAATGTGATATATATACATGTATATGAATATATATATATATATATATATATATATATATTATATATATATGAATATATATGTACGTGTATGTATATATTGTTTATATATATATGAATGATATATATATATATATATGTACATATATACACATGTATATACAAACATGTATATATATATATATATATATATATATATATATATATATATATATATATATGTATATATATATATATATATATATATATATATATATTTGTATATATACATATATATATATATTTACATATTTTTCATTTATATAGGCACATGCGCAACACAGATAAGGTGTCCCATGAATCCCCATGACAACCAAGAAACAGATGCTTCGTAGATTTTCTTCCGCTAGTTGCAATATTCGTCATCCTCTCCAAGTGTTCTTGACATGGTTATGCAGAGACTGGAAAGAAATTCGTAATTTTGGGATCATAAAAACGTAAAAGGCCAATGCATTGTAACACTATGCCTTTGCATCGTGGCTCAGTTAATTTTGCGTCATCAATTAAGGATCAACGGCACGACCAGTTTATTTTACAAGGCCAGCTGATAATAGGATAGGGCACCCCAATACTATATGGCTCCTTTTAGGACTCAATGTCGCAAAAGAAGCACGCGGGAAGAGGTGGCCGTGTAGCTATTACAACCAAATCATCAATCAATGTCGCCATTCCGCATATGGGTCCATTATTTGCCCATCTTGTAATAAACTAAATAGGCATTTACTACCAATATTTCAGTGAATAGCCACTGTCGTCTCAGCTTATTGCGTCCTCAAAAAGACATTTCATAACGTGATGTCTTTTGAGGAAATGGTTATAAACCAAATGAGCAATCTATTTGCGTACTTTACAACCTTAGATGTATTTCCCTCTATTCCCAATATTGTACCAGGATGATGGCATGGAATATAATGCTTGCAACCTTTGAACATACAGCTCACAATGATTCATAAGTATTCTACATATAGTACTGTGTGATTGAGGACATATTTTTCGTGGTGGTGTATTTCTCGCCATACTATGTACATGCGTTGCTGACACGTTTGCATTGAATATTCGGATTATATTGCCCAGTAACACTAACGTATCCGGAGAAACATAACTAACCATTGTCGTCGTACAACATCAACAGGATCCATGATAACGCGTTGCAAGTGTTAAACAACTATGGCATATCTGCACATGCAGCTGTTTTGCAAGCTTGTGCCTATTAGGGCTGTTTATATTACAGGACCTGGTATCCAATCGTAAGTAGTCGTTTTACAGGGATATGGAACTATGTGAACATCGTAACTTCTCACCATATACTCCTGGGTATTTTCATAATCATACTTATAGTCATCAGCATCATTAAGATACTCATCATCATGTATATTATCTTTATTTGTAAAATTAACTGAACACTATCTGAGTATCAACTGTCAATCTTTACTTGAGAAGTAATGTCGCTCTTATAATTTCAGCCAGAAACAAACCGTTTGGGCAGTGATGTCCGATGTGGCTATGGATCAAATTGTTAATACATTTGCGTGTAACCCGATCAATATTTTGCAGCCGCATAATGGGTCACTTATTGTCAACAATCAAGTATTTTGCTGTTTTCCTTTTTGTAATACGAAACCTTTTAACATAAATGATTGCATACAACGAAGCAGGGGATTGACAGTTACGTTGCCTGCTTCTTGTTCTCAGTAAAATGTGCCTACATAACTGTTTTCCATTTGGCCCATAGCTGTATTAAATCTGTAGGGTTACTTTTCTCAGATATGCTTAACCTGGACAGACATAACACTGCCCTCGACAGCATCAATAGGATTGCATGTTTATCATAGTTTACACAATCAGCACCATCACTTGATAATTTACAATGATGATGTAATGGTAGGAAATCAGTTATCGATTAGGACTTGTGGGCAGTTTCGTCCTTGTGATTTGGCATGCTTGCTCTTTGCTGCACTACTATCATTTATTTTTTCACATGGTCCAGCTAAATGGATCTGTGAAATAGATTAAGCAGATTTCCATTATTTTCCCCCTCTTATAACCCCACCCCGCTCTATCTTCTATTATCCGGCTGTCTGTCAAAAACCCTCACCTTAATCCCTTTAATAAAATCACTCTACATCCGAATCCAGAATGTTTGTCACCGTCCTTTAGGAGTTGTTAAAAAAAGCCACAATTAAAAGCTGAAATAAATCACTTATGTGTCAACGTACTGATTTGATCAATTCTTCATCAATATCTTTTCCAAACCAAATATCCACATTCTATCGAGAATCATGAGACACATGTGATCGTCAAAATTGTTGTAACTGAAACGCGAATTCAGCGGCCTTGAACACGATCTTAAACGATAAGAAATGCTTCAATACCAACTAAGGAACCACATCAACTTGACAGAAAAGGTACTGCGTATGATACAATTATAAAAATGTAAGCTAAAAGGTCAGCTAAATTGACCCAACGCTGGAAAGACCGGATACTTTCTGATTTTCATGTTTATGACTAATAAACTATTATGTAAGCCTTGTGGTTAGGATTACAATCGTGCGATTGTTATAAATGCCATTAGAAAAACCGGTAACACTTCGACTCTTTTGTAGGTCACAAAGCTTATAAGGTTGTTGACAAAATATTTATTGGGAGCATTATCAGAAGAGGCCGCTTTGTGACAACGATATAGGTACGATAGCAGTACAAGCACACTGGCTGTGCCTTTTCAAAGATAGAAGGAGACTCTTTTATGGTCGTACAGGTATGATAATAATATTACCCAATGCATATACTCTCTTAAGGTATGAACATATACTTCAATTAATCTGCATGTTTGGTTATATCACATTAAGCTAACAGAAATATTGTTACCTTATTTTCAATTCCAATAATGTGTTTTGTTTGTAAATATTTGACGGACTTGCAAACAACTCAAACAAGGTCATGCAGAAATTACCACTAGATTATGACTGTGTGTGATGCATAGTCAAATGATGATTACTGTAAAAAAAAATCCAAATTCATGACATTTGCTGGGACTTAAACAAACATAGATGATAAACCAACATCGTTCTATTTTGATAACATTATTCAAAGCCATTGCGTAGAGAATAATTTTCTTTCAGGTTTGAATGATTCAATATTCACAGTGATTGTCGTCATTACTTTCCATTTGCACTTATGCGAAGGACCAATGTGCCGTATTACAACCCTTCTCGAAACTTTCATTGTTTGGGTCCTTTGAATTAATAATCTTTATGGCGCTTACAAGACTAAGGTATAATACATTACTCTCTCTTTTTGCGCCACCATTGAGTCTGTGTGTCGCGAGCTTAGCATAACACTACAATTCATCAAGTAAATGATTGTGTGCGTGTGCGTATGTGTGTGTGCGTGTATGTGCGTGTGTGTGTATGTGTGTGTGTAACACGACTGTAAGTTGCTATATCACCTTTGGCCATGTTATTTGCTTATCACCATTTTGCTGCTAATTTTGTTGGCGGTCGCATATATAAAAACTTGCGCGACTGTAATCTCCATTATCATCTCTGTCTGTGAATGGCTACTCAGACATCTACTGTTGATTTTGGTTTGAGGGAGTGTTTTAATACTTCCGTTTCATGCTATGTAGCTGGAGACATTTGTGCGCCTTAAAAATGGTTGTAATGTATTCATAGAACACAAATACATCCCGAAATATTTATTATATCACTGGCATTTTACCTGCGACGTTTGAATACTACTAAAAAGTTCTCCCTGGTCCATATGAAAACTACAGCACATGATCTCATTAGGGAAAATCAAGTAGTGCGTTTACATATACTTATTATGAGGGCGCATCGTGCGTATTTTTATTCGGGATACCGTTAGTTTGAAGTTGAATTTCATTACATGTTGTCTACAAAGCCATTATTCAACGTTACATTTGTAATAATCTTGTATCTCATTTACGTTTGCAGACCATTCATTGGCGTTTCAAGGCAACATATCTAAATACGTGAATAGAAAGCCAATGTGTTGCTCCATACGTCTGTTTTGTGTAGCATTCAACATTAACGCCCTTCTGGATCCCTTCTCCGATCATATTACTCTATACATGGCTGCTCATATTCCAATCAGCATAGGTTATGAATTAACCCAAGGGCAATTGTTCTCGTCAATAGTGTAACACCTGGAAGGAGTAGAAGTGAGCTGAAACTACTACAAGGAAATCAGTCTTCCGTGCGTTGGGCTTTAATTTGCTACCTTTGAACACCACCGACACGCGCAGCAATATCTTACTTGTTGGATACTGGCTCGCTCAGACACATTTGATGCCTTGAAAATCATGTGCAGTTGTCATCAGCCTAGATATTAACGCATGAAAAAGCAACGTTGCTTCCCATAGATATTAGGACAAAAATACTGTAGTCAACAGGTAGTGTGATATTATATTTTGCCTTCAAAGAAAAAAGGAAGCTTAACAGAATTTGTAAATAATAGAAGGTACTCTTCAAACATTGGTTCGTCGAAGAATAAAGTAAATTCCTTAGAGTAAACAATTAATACGAAATCTAATGATGCAAGTTTTATCAATTGTTGGAGGCCTATAGAAACTACCTATGAAATCACCATTACTGGTATTCGCATTAATCCAGGATGGAAATTGCTTTCATGTTTTGGGCAGCAGCGAGTGATAAATAATTTCCCAAGCATCGAGCAAAATCTCAGTTTGCTTCTTTATGGATCTGTATGGGTGCTTTTAAAGGTAAGATGCCCATAACTGTTCGTTGCTATTGGATTTTTAAGTCAATGCTACCACTCGGTTTTCGCGTAGCTGTTGGTGTGTTGACACGTAGTGCCCCTCATGTGAGGTTGGAGATGGAGCGAGCTAACAGAGAGCGTTTAGCTAAGAGGCATTTACTGAATGCACCTATCTAAAGTCGATACTTCAAACAATTTGCCGTGGTGATGTGGTCAACAGACGAAGTGACAATTGCAAAAAAAGTAGGTTCGTTGTTCGCTGAACACTTTATCAAACCTTGGTAAGGAGTTGTCAAAGGTGACTTAAACATTGATTTAAGTGGAATTGGGCAACGCATGTGATGTGATTGTGGTGGTAGGTGTGCAAATCGGTGTACATCACCCGACACCTCTGTCCATCCAACAGCATTATTCCCATGGTATCGATGGAAAATGACAGCTGGACCATCAACAATGGAATTTGTGATGAGCCTATGTATATTCTCATTTTTACCATCGACCTATGAGACAAAAAAATCCTTATCGTAGAATATGCGCTTAAATGTCAGACCCGGAACGCTCAGACCTTCATTAACCATGTCACTATTACATTCCCAGCAAAATCAACTCTGTGTTTCGAAGGCCTCTAGATATGGAGCAACATCAAAATCAAAGTAATAAATCAAATAGTACTTGAAGCAGGTCATCTCCTATGCACTATGGTGATTGAGCTGTCTTATATCTACTCCACACAGCCTACTCACATAAGCCCCACACCTATTCCCTTTACGCACCTTATATAATAGGTGTGTAGGGGTGCTAAAATGAAGGCAGAACGCCTTGCTATACGTCAACCCACGACTTGAGGACGCAGCTACCCGCTTGCCCCTGACCATCTATTATCAGAAGTCACTGGGTCGAGGGAGTTGCGCACTCGCCTGAGCCGTGGGTCAGCTGAAAGGGTTATGAACAAATGCAGTACATATTCAACATCACTTCTGCAACGAAATCATATTTTGCGCGTGTGTAGGACATCACGTTCCATTTAAGAAGGCCTCTAACTGATAGTCATAGGAGTAGTATAGAGAGTGGGGTCCTGGCAACATCACACTACATCACTAATCAAGCTTGTACAGTAAGATGGCCCAATCAAATGCGGGCCCGAGTACTTGAATCGCAGGTCATTCTCCTATGCACTATGGTGATTGAGCTGTCTTATATCTACTCCACACAGCCCTCTGCCCCACACCATCTATTATCAGAAGTCACTGCTATGCACTATGGTGATTGAGCTGTCTTATATCTACTCCAGCCACACCGCATCTACTCACTATACAGTTTTTGCCCCACAACAGGTCAGCGCTGGTCTTAAGCAGGATGCGGGCCCGACTTCTCCATGTCAATGTCTACTCCATTCGCAGCTATCCATCGCTTTGAGACATACGGATTTTTGACTATTTTGCAGAGCCCTTAGCCTTTGGTTATGCAGCCTTTCTTGTTCTTAGTAGTGGCTTTACACCTGTACGGATTTCTTTAGCCCTGGCTTCTCCTATATTGTATTTGCATCTTTCTTTCCGGAAAGACGGACTTTTTCGCACACCTTCTAGGTCACTTTCTGATAGCACAGCTTTTTCCTCATTGTTTATAATAGTATATATTTACGACGGGTGCACTACTTATTTGTTCCTTTCACAAGCAACACCCTCTGTTATTCAATAGGTCGGTATATAGAGTGCGTAAATGTCCGCACAATGAAAAATCACTCTGTGTATTGAGTTGGGTCAATATCATTCACAGTTCGTCTTCGTCTTTCCCACGTTGGATCAGCATGTTTTTTTTATCGATTGAAATAGTCTGATATGTTTTGAAAGATTTAGCCTTAATTTCCCCCTTGATTTGAGTATATGTCATTCAAGTGCTGTCAATACCATTTTAGCAATGGTATTCAATTTGATCTGCACTTGAATCGGATCTGATCATGCTTTTCACCGTGATGGTTAGTCACCAACTGATAAGTTTTCCAGCGATTCCAAGAAACCCACAAGTGGCCCCAGTAGCACTCAACACTGTGGCAATAGGAATGGCTATTACTGTAGACATTATACATACGCCATCTGCGCCAACATACATACCAATAGTAACTAAATAAGTGTCTACTGCATCCACTGAATTAACTGCACGCCTATATCATATTATATAAGTCAAGTTTAATTTGAGTGATACATCAGAACAAGTCGCCTCTCTGTTTGGAGGGGTTGTATAAAAGTTGGTATGTTCCATTAATAGCAGGAACAACTGTTATAGTACCCATATCAGCCCACACGCCAGAATGATCCCCTCGTTTAAGCTCTCTACACCTTTCATGTTTATTACACAGTGTGGCGCCTACTGTCAGAACTACATGCACCTTTACCTCAGGATCATGCCCATAACCCCCATAAGGTATGGGGTCAGTTCGCCCCCGGGACAGTTCGCCCCCGGGTCAATTCGCCCCTGCTGGGACTGTTTCCCCATGGGTCAGTTCCCCCCTGGGTCAGTTTGCCCTCGCTGGGACGATACATCCCCGGGCCAGTTCTCCCCCGCAAATGCTACGCCCATGTTTTACAGAAAGGAATATACTGAATGCTACATATTTCATTTGATAAAGGAACAGCATTAATGAATTTATTATTAAATTGATATAAAATAAATTTAAAGCATAGTGAACCCCAAACCATCACGGATGGTCTTGGCTCCGCCAAACTTGGCTATTGTTTCAAACGTAAGCTGTTTTCTGCTACGAGTATTTACGATCCTTATGTCAGGGTAGTCCTGCAAGCATAACTCTCCTCCAACAAGCTCAAACGTTGCGGCCGAGGGTTGGTGTCGCCTATAATGAGTCGCTCTTCCTGTGGTATAGATTTATCCATCTCGATGTATTCTTCTATAGCATCCTCAGTTGGGAGAGAGGCGTCTGGGAGTACCTCATCTTCTATTCCCATGTCCCACTCCCCAGCCCCCTCATTGTCAAATGTTTGGTTGTTGAAATCCATGTGACTGTAATAAAGATGTACTTGTAATAGTTCAACTGTTAAGATGACGAGTACTAACGAACGCATGCTAAATACATATCACCAGATGGACGAGCTGCACCAGGTAAGTGGGTTCGGCAGTCTGTGGTTATTACACACAACCCAAGCACTATTGACCACAACCGCTGGTCTGCTTCCCCAATCTCGGTGCAAATGATGTCATTGTACCATGTTCGACTGGCCTTTACAATCACGTTGACCTCGACCGACGCTTAGCACAGCATTGTGCAAAACCGTGGTCGCGCCGTGGTTAAGAAAACGACAATCAAGATATCTGGCAACCAGGTCATGTTCATTGATGAGAGCGATGTATACCACTGTTATGGCGACCATTGGAAAACTGCACAGGAGAAAGCTAAAGCCCAGTATCAGGGCTTTGACATATCATATGTGACTAAGATACGAGTGGGGGCAAGAGACAAAAATAAAAACCGAGATAGAGGACAAGGCAATAGCCGATGCCTATGGCAGCCAATTTTATATTCCGCTTGACTTTAAACTCCTTGAGAACCGCATGTTGTCTATTGAATCGGCTCTGCAAACGGTCTCTAAGGACCCGCAGCGACCTTCTAAATATAACATTCAGTGGCTGTTAAACCTGCTGAAGGGTAAAGGCGTGGAGTATTCAACACCAGTGTCGCCGCTTGAGGTGGTAGAAAAGCATGCTAACCTAGCCTTGAACAGACCCGCCTAGTGCTCACTGTATGTAGGCATGTGAATACTCAACCTCTCAAAGCACTTGATGTACGACTCCTTTTACATCACTATGAAATCCAGATACGGTAGCGAGCTTGGCCTGCTAAACACAGACACGGACTCGCTGATTGTGGAGATCCGCAAAGCTGACGTGTACGCAGATGTGCAAGAGAATAGTGATCTCTTTGATCCAAGCAACTATGATCCTTCTCATACCTTGTTCAGTAACGTAAACAAGAAGGGGCTAGGAAAGATGAAGGATGAGTGCTTATCAAGGAGTATGTTGGGATGCACCCTAAGGTGTACTCGATCCTGATGAGGGTGAGATTGAAAAGGCAAAGGGAGCGAAGAAGGTTGTTGTTAAGAAGCACCTACTCCACGCAAAGTCCATAAAGTCTCTGGTCACAAAGAAGCAGTTCCGCCATGGGATGAACTTGCTATGCAGTAATAGTCACAATATATATGGGCTACACGTTACCAATGTGTCACTCTTCCCGATTGACTCAAAGCGGTGGATTGCCGCAAACGGCATAGACACCTTGGCTTATGGTTATGTTAGTTTACGGACAAACTGCCACTCTGATTATGAGCCGCGCTGCCCCGTTGGGGGTATTCTTAGAGATCAAAAATCTCCTGTACACGGTTTAATTAGTGGTGTAGTGTAGACGAGGGGCGGTGCGATGATGATGACACTAATGAATGTGTTGATAATGATGACACCACCCCCACCCACCCCAACTTATTCCACAACTGAGTATAACGGTAATTGTGGAAACTAATTATGTAACTACCACCCTTTATAAAACATATAGCATGTGCTACTGACCCCTTATGATTCATTGGTTTCGCCAGCTGAGTAATGGTGGTTTAGTGTACCATCACTTTTACAGCTTCTAATCAATCTATCTATGGGTACCATTTCGGCTCCCTATTGTAGTAAATCAGTTTATCTACCACATGTCTGTGCATAATTCATAGCCCCCAGGGCAGCGTCACATATGGCTTTCATAGGCCTGTTTTTGCAGTACCACTTGTTCTGCGTGCAATAATTATGATTAATTGTGTAAAACACACGTATATGGTAACGCTATCTTGTCCATGCCACTAACCTGTCCAACCGCACACCGCACTAGGTAATATTTCTGTGATACACGCTTTATTGACACAACTATCTTTGGACGTGCGGTTTAGTTTGGTTTTTCCATTAGACGAGGTTCGAAAATTTTAGTTCGCTGGTCTCTTCCATTCTAAGATTGCATTTGACCTGCTGCAGTATGGTTACTATGGAAGACTGCCTTGTTATTTTGTATTCGTTTATTTATTTTGCACTTACAACTACTTCTATTATTTGTATTCCCGTATTTCGTGGTCTTGAACGACAATATAAAGGCTTCGTCGCTTAGATCTCATTTATGTTAATATATGTTGCATCTTTGTATTATTTTGAGGCATTATACGGTTATTCAGTCAAACTTAAATTCATAAGCCGTTGAAGATATAAATATACTGTTTTGGTACACACTTGTGCATTATTGCCCCGGACAGGTGGTGGGCTAGACCTACAATCGGCCCCTAAGATCTGCAGTAGGGGCCTACACCTTGCCACCTGGCCTCTTATGTGGCTTATGGGCGCCCTCTCCGCCGCAAACTATAACCACTCAGTTTTTCCCTTCCTTGGCGATCCCCACTTGGTGAATGAAGGCCTCCACAACTGGGGCACCGGTGGCCCCCTTATCATGATCAGTCCATCCACTACGGCCCTAGCCAGCACTAGGGTGGACTGGTTACCCCTGCTATCATGGTCTCAGGTGCAGATTGTGCCATTGTTATGCACTGCAAACATATTATAGACACCAAACATTACACTCACAAATATCACATGAGGATACCACTGGTTTATCACTTTCCAACGTTCCGCCCACCAAGGGGATTTATGGAACACTATGGTTTGCGGCTCAATCAGGTCAAATTAATCTGTTAACCTTTCTGTGCACCATATAACACATTAGTGTTGGTGTGCCGTTAAACCATATACTTACCCACTCACACTCTCCGGTGTGCTTTTCTTCATAGTACGAGGGGCTGGCTGGGGAGGCAACTGCAGGGGAACATTAACTGGTTTCCTAACCTAACCAAGGAGCGATTTTTGTGAATAAGTGCGTTGAAGGCCTTCCGGTAAGCTATCCCCCTTTCCCTAGGGTCCTTGATGCCCCTTGCTCGAAGCAAAAAGATGAACATCATAAGGAGAATATATCCCCCTTACCCTGACGCTTACTGACCCTACCTATCCTGCAAGTTAGTTACCGTCCCTCGACCTTCTTTCCCCTACCTATTTTCTTTAGGGCAGGAGTCGCCTCCGGTCATTTTGCTGCCCCCTGCGCCAACCCGACAGCAACTTCTCGATCGTAAAGAAAACCTGTTTCCGAGTTGTTCTGGCCTTAACCTCACGTTCCCTGATGCCAACAGACTCAGGTCCACCTTTTCTTACCACGCTGCCCTACCCTAGTTGATCCCATCTGCCCCTAACCCCTGCCCCCACCCCCCCACCGCCCCTGTCTATACTATACTTTCGTTCAGGGACGGGAATAGAGCTTACATCGTCCAGCAACTCATTCAGCCTGTTTCTACGGTGTTAACCGATTCTCGATTTCATTACTACAGATCATTGGATAGAAGGCTTTGAGTGAGAATCACAATTTTGTTTATATCTATCAGCGAGCACACGACAACATATCGATCTCTCTAGCAGCTCTTTAACGCATGTACCAGTCCTAGCATGTTGGATATCTCCCACGTTAATTTTGGGATCGCTCTGTGTCTGTTTTTATAATGTTCCTAAATTTAAATGTGTTTTGTGTTACTGTGCTAAATATGTTTCATCAAATGATATAAGGCAGGGATATGGCGGCGGCCCATTCTGAAAGCATGAAAATGGATACTGGTGTAAAATATTACTGGACGGCACATGGTCGGCACCTAGCTGCTTTTCTTATATGTTGATTGTGTTTGGTCCACCATCACCTTAGTCAGGGTGCATTGCATGATAACAACAAGACCTCAAATGAAATCGTTGTGTTACTCACACTCACTGTTTAAACTTCAGACCTTTCTGATAACAAAAATGCATTCACTGTAATGTCCTGTTTAAGATCAGCTACACAAGGGAATTATGGCACCCAGCATTACAACGGAAAACGGGAAGCACTCTGGTTTGACATTTAACTGCCGATGATTGTAGAATAGTAACCATAATCTCGTGTTTTGGAATATTTAAAATTGTAAGCTGGTAAGAGCAAGAACAGCTCTTCTGAAGCGACTGATGCCGGATTAGCTTTGTACGGTAGTAACGTAGCTAGAATCGTTTATGATAATAAGATCAGGAAATATTTGTTAAGCTTAATAAATGTTGCATATTTAAACAATTGATTACAGACTTCAAGTGCCTCGTTACTCCTCCATTCCGGGATAATTATGATAGATTATGTATTTGCTAAATATTCTGTAGGCAACGTGTATTGTATAAATCTAATGAACACACATCATGCCATTGGAAATGATCGAAAAGTGAACTTGAAGCAACACGGCAAAGTGGATTATTTCGGAACGCAATGAAGCATATGTGAATGGTTAGCATTCCAATACTAGATGGAGCTGCAATAAAGAGCCACTCAGGATCAGGTAATCAATTATAAACAAGCGCAAGATATCTACAAGATCACCTAGATGTTCTGACACAGTGGACGCAATTACAGCACCTGTTCGTAACCCGCATTATGAAGGATTTGCATTTCCACATGTATGCATGTTTACATTTGATAATGGCATGTGTAACAACTCGTTATTTTAAAATTTACCAAGTGATCCCTGTCAGCTCGGTAATTAAGAACGGCTCCCTTCCCTGATATAATGCTCATGTGAAGTGTATAAACCAGACCGAGCTGTCAAATCGCTTCCCGATGAACACTGGCGTTGAACAATAACCGTTAGTATTAGTTTTCCTATATTGCTTGTATTTTGTAATCAACTTGATTAAACTCTAGGGCTAATACAGTGACAACTATATATGCTACTCATTGGGCATCACTTCTTAACTTCATGATCTGTGACTTGTGTAAATCTATATACACAGACATTTACTTGTGTTGATCAAGTCCTGAAATTAAGTAGTGTCTTGCTCTCTTAATTATGTAAAAGCTAGCAAGGAACTGGCCCAAAGGTAGAATAATTCGTAGTGGCTGTTCATTTATGTTTTAATGTCGGTACGCTGACTTTAAGTTTCGGCTTGCTGAAAGATATTGACCCTCATAGCTTTCGCGAGTAAACACACTGCACGACAATGAATTAGTGATAGCATGAAACAATCACACCAAACTCGATGTTGTTAAAGTGCTTTTCTGTACCCTTTAGTGCTACTAGGTTTTTCATTATTTGTAACGTATGTATACCAGTGTCATTCCCGCACTTATTTGACCGATTTCAAACAATTGCATTATACAATAGGTTTTGCATACCCGCGGGATACTGTGATCGATCAGGAGATCACATATGCTCAATTGTTAATCACCGATATATAAAGTTTGCATTATAGAACAAACGATTTCCTCTGTTTGTCTTCATTTGAGTTCTTTGGGCAATAAACCTTAACGGCGCCTGTAAGGCGGGGGTGTGATACATGGCTCTCATGAGAGCTAGTTCTTATCAATTATAAGTTGTTATTACGACACCCTTTAGTTTGTGCATATGATGATGCATTAGCTACTTTCAATACACAAAATGCCATCATGAGGTATCAATCATTATATTTAGTAAGCATCTAAGAGGGTCGCATATTTGAAAGAACGAAGTCATATTATTATCATTGCAGAATAATGCATTGTATAATAATTGTGTTACCCACACCCATGGGATTCTTGTGATTATTTCATGTTCACAGTCATGGTTAACAGCCCACCTGATGAATGAGAATTATATCTTTGAAATGGGGCTTACAATAACAGTATGTCGAAACATTATGTCATGAAAAAGGCATGCGCGAAGAGACACGCTTTTAGTGCTAAAGGCACCATTAGAATTGTGCCATATAGTAATAACACACTGCCGCCTCAAATGGTGATGTTCTCAGTAAATATTTTGCCAGCGACAACATCAGTCAACCATAGTATTAATTTTCAGCATGATGACAGTCTATTCTAGGCGTTTGACGTTTAGAATAATGGTGTGATTGAACGTCTAACTTAACAGTCCGCATAAAAGCTAATCAGTCACAAATGTGGTCTTCTCCTCGTTGTCATAGTGTCATTGAGCCGATATATATATATGAAAGCATTGAATAATTCTTTGTTGTCTTGTATGCAGAATCGTAATGCAAGAACAAATTTGCAATAAGGTACATTTCGCTCAAAGTAGCTTGCTACGTCGAGGGCAATCGATTAGAAAGATTTGTAATACGTCAGCATGTTCATTATCTACCAAAATTTAATATGGAACCAAATGGCATATGTTAAAAAGTTATGCTAAACAAAAGCATTTTCGTGCTACACATTCAATATCATTGGTCAAATTATGTATCTCATTAAGAAAGTAAATATAACGGGGTTCCACCAAAAAGATGCAATTGAGCCACGAGGTCGGGGTCTGTAGCTAGTTATGGAAAAAATTCAGGCATTGAATTTTGTTTTATGAATCAAAAGTATCCGTTCCGAAGTAAAACAGCTTTATGTTTTATTTTCGAAAAACGTAATCAAATTTGAATGTTCACGCTGTATTGCATGATGCAACTTGACGACATCAACATTATGTAACACATAACTGTCGTCATGCTTATAGCTTAAATATGAGATCGAATGTTTAACGTACCGCATTCGCAATAGCTCTTTTGAACCAAGTGGAGCTTGTGCTCCCTCATGGTTCTCGCGGTAAGCCTTTGTTTCCCAATTATCACGATTAGGCAGATAATTATTGGCGCATAGCCAAAACAACTAGGTGCTGCTCCTGTATCACAATTACTGGCTGACAAATTATTATGGACTCCTTAAGTGTCTCCATAACAATTACGCTAACTGCAGTACGATTACCATCATCTCAGTTTGCGACAGAAATATAACATATCGAAACACTGAATTAATGATGGCATTATATGATAACACTAAATTACAACATAGACTTAGCCACTCGCATGATGTTGTAAGTGGTTACTCACGAGCCATAGAACCTGGGCTCAGCAGAAGCCATCAGCCCATCCGTTGCACCCCTGGAAAAGGCAATAGCGTGGAAAGATAAAGAATTAGGCCAAGGAGCATGAGGAAGATCACTACCTCCAGCGCAACGACTGTGAGTCATGCAAGTTCTGCCATCAGGTCAGCCAACTTTTGCAGCTGTGTTGAGCAGCTACGATACGATGAAGCTGATGATCCCTGGGATGGACGTTTGCCAAGGAGTTCAGCTGCTTTTGTTATCCGCATCTACATACAACGCCTGTCCGCCGGTGTCGGGGTTGGTGTCGTACTGCTAGGGCGAGTACCAGGGTCGAGATTACCTCCCAATTGTGGTTAGGATGGATGCCCTGCTCCCAGAACAGCGTATATATCCGGTCGGCTAGCGTTATTTCCTCGTGATTGACTCCCTGATGCAGCTGAATTTGGGACCGCAGCTGTTTCGGGTTTACAGACCAACTCACCCCTCTGGGTCTGCATAAGCCCATAAGCTTTCGGAAGATATGTGAAATGACGTCTGTGTTAGATCCTGCCTCAACTGTCTTACGGAAAGCATCTACAGCCTCTGTTACCACCTGATCCAGGTCTTGCAGTGGTAAGTCTCTACATCCAAAGAGACCTTTGAAAGATCTTCACGTGTAGTCTGGAGGGCTGCTGTTGCCTTTTTGCCCGGGCAAGCTGAACACGGTACCTCTTAACGAAATCAGGCGGGAGGAATTTGTTAGGATTGACCTTCCAGGGCAGAAGCTTCCACCTGCGACCCCACATAAACCCTACGTTCACCCTATTTAGACGATCGGAATTCCAGGTCGGTCTGTAACACCTTCTTGGACATTACTCACCTCGATTGAAATAGTGTCCTCTTCTACCTCTCCGATGCCCCCCCCCTGCTCGGGTTGTCTAAGTCTTGCATCTATCTTGCATGTGACTATATTAAAGATACATTAAAAAAAATCAGGTGATCATAACACCAAGACACAATCAGGTGATCATATCATAAAGACATAATCAGGTGATCATAACACTAAGACATAATCAGGTGATTATAGCACCAAGTCATAACCATGTGATCATAACACCAACACATAATCAGGTGATCACAATACCGATCGTCCAATTCCATGAACATCCATGAATATCTGCTGAGCATATTCATCCATCCTCATTACCACTGAGGAGTCGGTTAATGTACACCAGTTTTCATATCTATCACCACCTTCACATTGTTTGTCTTGCCCAGGTCTAATCAGCCAATGTTTACGTCACCTTCACGGTTTATTAACGCAATTCAAACAAATTTCAGCAAACAGAGAACCTTTTCTTTTTTTAAGTGCCCCAGATAATTGATTCATCCTTTGACCACATCACCACGGCAATTTGTGAGAAGTATCAGTTGTAGAGAGGTCCACGCTGTTCCGTTTATACCCAATTATATATCACTCAGCTATAATGTCTCAAACAGCAAGGGTAACACGTACTCAACCAACATCTTTTCAAATTCCGCTTCTATGATTAGCCAACCGCCAGGTATAAGCTCCGCTCCACTAAAATGGAACTACGACCCGCAAAATCACGTTTGACCAAATTACTGGTCGCTAGCTAAATACACTTTGTTTGTCTCTTTCAAATATGGCACCTCATTTTGCTATAAGGCCAATAACGTGGCAAAAAATTGAATCAAATGCTTTCCGTAAACGTGTTCCACTTCCAATCTCACATAAGGAGCACTATTCCTACATTTCAACATGCTAACGGCAACATGGGAACTTAGTGGTAGCAATGACGTCATCGTTATTAATGAAACATCTTATGAACGGATGATTTCAAATCACGTGGTTCAGCCCCAAAGTCTATTCATCCAGCTAACATATCTAGACACGTTTGCATTTTTGCTGCTAAGCTATCACGTCAATTCCGCAATAGACACCACACTGTTCGAGAACATGCCCAAATGTTCCGCAGAACAATATAATAAAGAATATATACCCAACGGTGCATTGAATACTACTGCTGTTCATTTGCAACATCTCCAAATTGGATCGAGAGCAATGTACAGATTTTATGACACTCATTAAGTGAGTAGTTTTAGTCTACGCATATCATATCCATGGCGGACTGTGCACCCTATAAAAGTTATATCGTCTGCCCAAGGGAAACTCTTGTTAGCACTTCACATGGTAATCATAGGGCGGACAGTTTCACAGCAGTTACACGTGCAATTTACTAACCATTCAACAATTAATAAAACTGGCTCTTGTATATGCATGAACCAATTATGCATATGAATCAGTGATCGTTTGGCTGTCACAAAAGCCATATGCGTAACCTAAAAAAAGTCTTTAGTGCTCCGAATTCTCAATTGGGGAGTGGACTTACATACCTTCAGCAGTCATAACACGTTGTGCTACATATGGTACCTTTAGGAAGGTAGTAATAACTCCACTCAACTGCCGTCTCGTCTGTTACTTAGGTCATATGAATATTCATAGCCATCTCTGCTGGTAACATTGAATTAGCGAGAAACTGATTTAACTTGCATAATTACCAGACGCTGCAACGATTATTGCAAGTTGGCCTGTAGAACCATACAGAAGTAGCAAAACATATGACGTCAGATGTATATTATTCATGGCTACATCGTTGCAATTGTTGTGAACTGCATAAAACAGACGTTCCTTTCGGGGGTGGCCATAACTATTTAACCATAAATGAGTTGTTCGGAACGAAGATTTGGTGACACTGAAGCGTTATAACATTGTGCTTTCGGAGTCAAGCCTGTAGAATGATGGTTGATTTTGCTTCTGTGCTGATAGCTCTCCCAAACAATAATGGCGAATGGGTAATTAAGAGCCGATCACATCAAGAGACGAAGTTAACAAGTTGTTACCATGATTCTGAAAAAATGCATTATATATGTGCCTTGAAGTCATATTGAACTATGCAATCGAGCATTACAGAACTATAGCACAACAACTGAAAGTCATGTTTCCCAAGAGTTTAACCACGCACTTCTTCTCAATTACGAGATGAAATTATTATTCATCGACTGAGCTTGCCCACGTGGACTTATTTCCAAAGTTTACATTTGACGTCAAAGGAAGCTTTTGACCATCACTCTACAAATGCCACAGCCCGCACGGCACATACCACAACAGCAGCAGGACCAAAAAAGGAACACTAACGAGCACGATTCGACAATGCGATCCATGAATTTCCACGTCCATCTAAAATAAATTGACAGATATAATTGCGATATAAACCCAAAGTGGCGAGCACCAAACTCAAATTGAGCTCGCTTCTGATGTGATGTACTCCAGGCTAGCATTGATCAATTAGACACATTTATCGATGTCTTGCTCATCGATAACCATTAACGACTGGACAAGCCAAACATTACAATTGTGTGAATCCTGTTTGCTGCGTCGGGATTAACCGTATATATCCGACGCCCAGCTCAGATACGTTCTGCTAAACAAAAGGAAAACGTTGGTTAAACGGCATTATAATATGAAACAATACTAAAGTTACTTTACGGAAGAGGTGCGTTTTTGTTGTGATATTAATCAACTCATCTGACTTTTAAAGCCTTCTCCCTTTTAATTATCAGTACGACATGTCTACACTAGCCCAGGTCACCCTCCGCCCATAGGGTGATGGCTTGACCCTTATAAGTAGTCTTGTACCATTCCCATTGGCTAATGACCTTACGAATCAACGCCCCATTCGGCCAAGACTTGTGCTGAACGAGCCGGCATTACCTGAACCAATGAAGTGTCAGCTGATCGAGCGGTTTGGGGCGTAATCCAACGCCCGGAACCCCGATATAAGGGTTACACACGCTGGTTTCAGGGAGAGCTAGCTAGCAAAGAGATGAGAATATCTAACTGAGATTCCAGAAACTATATAATGCTAGACTTCAATAAACAACAAGAACTCTCCACCTGGATTCGTGTTATTTCTCTGGCTATAACGAAATAGCGCGCATAAACAAGAAAATTAAGTATAGCATTTTACAGCGCAGCACTGGGAGAGTCTCACAGTGTCACAGGTTTGCTTGTTGAACGTAGGTAGCTAGAGGGTTGGTATATGTTCAGCATTTTGCATATGTAGTCAGGGGCAAGGACCAGTCTTGTAGACCAGGAGGAGCAACCTGAAGTCGATGCTCGCACTCATATAAAGCCAAGTAGTCTCATTAGAAGTGGTTTTATCTGCTATCGAGACATTGTTCGTTAGATGAGACATGTTGCGTTGAGATATGTTACAGTTGTCGAGATGACTAGCGATGGACTAGGCACTTGGAGGTATCGACATTCAGCCTGTTTTGACCATGTTGTTGACCTGAGCTGTCATTGAGAGGGATGAATCAAACATGGCACCAAGATTTCTTGTTGGCATCTTAGAAATCTGGACTTCTTTGCAGGTATAATCCAGGTGGCAAGTGAAATTACTGTATATTTGTGTATTGTCCGCGAAACCAATGCTGTCGACTCCAAGGATATAGATAACAAGGACAAAGGTCCGAAAACCGATCCTTGTGGAACACCGTGTTCATGATTGATGGTGCAAGATTTGGCCTTATTGATTTTGATATTTTGTTTTGATAGGTGGGACTTAAACCACTCATAGGCTTGACGATTGATAACAAGGATCATATTCAGTGTGGCCTTGTCAATTGTGTCGAAAGCAGGATGAAAATCGGTACCTTGTGTTTATTCAGCGTGTACACATTAAATCTTCCTCGATATCTCACCCACAACAGCAGATATTCAATTGCCTCTCTACTTAATACGAAAGGTGCCTCAGTCAAACAGCTGGCGGGATTAAATGCATGCAGTTGATGGGTTACAAAGGCTGTTTGCAAAAAACAATAGAGAGGTTTAAGTGTTTGCAGCTGAGTAATTACCCACTTGTTAAACACCAACCACAATTCTTCCCGTAAAACCTTCTTCGTTAGCCATAAAAGAAACCCAGGTAGTGAGAAGAGTAAGACACTCAATTGACATTCTGCCATCTTTTGGTGAAAGCATTTCAACCTTTACGGATTAATATCTGACGGTTTAACAACCTAAATGTAACTTTGAAAAGCCTTTCTTCTAAATGTTTTAAATAATCGACCAATGCATGAAAATGCAGGTGCTCATTTCATAAGCAAATCGTTTTGATATAGGCAAGTGATTATTTTCTTACATAAGAACTCTTACCATGATTTAAACATTTAATGATAAGATAGCATAGTTTTATTTATTGACTAAACACATCATTCGTTTGGGATAAAAGTAGTAGAATGCATATATGTATCCACGTATATATTGCACGAAAGCTCTTTCCCGCATAGCTGATTGAAGAATATACATAAAATAAAATGACAATTGAATAGCGTATAAATGGGCCACTTTATTATTCAAATCCCAATAAAAGAGTTCCTGTTTGAATGTAACCACAATACAGTAAGCAAACTTACGTTATGCGGAAAAAAACCCCGGAGAACACACCGTGAAAATTGCTGAGTGTTTTTTGCGCTACCACTTACTATCTATGGAAGCGAGTGTGCGCTTGCTTCACGGTTTGCGCGTTAAACATTTTACTATGTTAGTATGCAACAACTCATGGATAAGCAACTAAATAGGCGAACGCCTCTGATGCTGTGTGCACTGAGCTCATTTCACTCCATCGCATAGAGGGCATGGCTTGCCTATAAAGGCACGGAGCCGAAGAGAGTATCACCGTATTTCCGTTATTATCATGTGAATACGTAACCAGGTCGCGGACTGACCGCAGAACGAAGTACGTACCTCGATCGAAGTACGTACCTCGTTCCCAGTACGGCGCACCTCGATTGAGGTACGCATGATAGACGTGCCACCGTCCTCTGCTGTTTTGCATTTTATGACATTATTTTCTGAGAACGATTTAATTATGCAAATATATTATGGCCTACATTTGGAACCAAATCTGTTGTTGTGAGAGATATCGGGCGTTCACTAGAAGAGTTGTCACTTTCATTATTCGACAGCGACTGCAAGTTTTTCGACGTTCAT
The DNA here is from genome assembly GCA_034190875.2 of Urechis unicinctus. NCBI lineage: Eukaryota > Metazoa > Annelida > Polychaeta > Xenopneusta > Urechidae > Urechis > Urechis unicinctus. Next base: position 70,985,419 of record CM067353.1, on the reverse strand, counting down.
GATTAAAATGTTGTACACACACCAACACGGCAGAGGTAAGGTCTATGTTTTCTCATTTACAAGTATATCATTTTATTATACATTATATGTTATTCAAAATTCTATGGCATATTAATGAGCTATCGCTAATAACATAACACCCCTGTTGAATGATTTTTCTGAAACAATGGCGAATTGGTGCCATAGCAGGGGGGGGGGCACTTAATTGTATAGAGGTAGTATATATGTGCCGCGCGACGGGGTATGTTTTTTCGGCCTCATACTTATACGACGGGGTATGTTTTTCAGCTTCAATCGGTAAGAAGAGTTATACATTCGCACAATACCTTGTACGACGGTTTTTTTTTTTTGGCCATTTTGACCTTGTACGTAGCCCAAAAGACCAACGTCAGGTTCTATTTATCACCTTGTCGGTCCAACAGTTTAAGCCAAATTTTTTGGTCGATGCATTCGATCAACCCAGAACTCACCACTTTTTTCACGAAATATGCATGTTCTGGCGAGTTTCGGGCGATCAGTGTCGAAAGTTATTATCTAATTCGGTTCGAGATAATGTTTCATATTCCTATCGTCTGCGGTAAACTATATTTTCGATAACTTTCCAAGTTTTCCGGTGATACTTTCTTCCGAAATACAAGCGCGGAGGACGATATCCCAGACAGCCCCAGAAACTTCCGATGTAAATAAGGCGGTGAGAACATAGGCAAAAACTATAGCTGATAATTCCTGTCGCCTTTTCCCCAAGTTTTCGTTGCTTTCTTCGTGATTCGGTGTGATATTTGTGCGACAGTGAATGTTAGTGGCCTTTTCTACATGTTAGACAAGGTCATTTTAGCTTTTAGCTTCGTGCCACAAATGGTCCCTGTGAACCCGCGTCTTGTGAGTAGTCTCGCCTATGTTCCAATTGGTGAATCCTCCCGCTGGTCAGATTCCGCCGCCTCGCCGCCATGTTGCCAAGTCGGGCTCAGATATTACCGTTTGGTGTGTTTTAGGCCAATATACTTATTCACAGGATACTGTTGTTGCTGAAATTCAGCTTCGGGTCCTATAAATGTTTGGTGAGTTGATTTTATTAGCTAAAACTAGGTAAAGCAGCGGAACTCGTGATGATTCCGTTGACTTATGCCGGGAATATACGTTGAACGCCAGAACTAAGAGGGAGTGCATGCATCACTCCCGTACTTAGTTCGAAAGAGCTACTTGTACGACGGGTACGGGTTTTCGAGGTCCCGCGGCACACCCCTATCCAGAATGAGGCCAAGTGCCCCCCCCCCCGGGTGCCATAGTCTGATAGTAGATCGTATACAGATAAAAGAATGACATTTATGATTCATGCGACCGAACCGCAGGTCGAATGTATCCTTTCCTGGTGGTGTTCTTATATAAGATAATGTTTTAGAAATTTGAAACCTCGTACTTATGAAGTGACATAGCCCCACTCTGACGGTAGTATACATATAAATCGACAAAACGTCGTGCACGGCTTGAAGTGACAATGTCAGTTATTCCAACCAAATATGATTTAATAGAGGGTGATATAAAAAATCTCACAAGAATTGCTGGTTTGTGTTGTGTACTTAAACATTTATTATGATATTTAATGTTATGTATTTCACTAGACAGTGTCTGAATTACTTTGGTTTTTTTCCAGAATTGAACAGCTATTGGCCATGCCATTTTCAAAACGGTGTGCTTTTGAAAGCCTTCATTCACAATGAGGATGTTTGGAAACTGGAAACCTGGTGTCAAAGAAAAACTGTTGGATTCGGTTGGAAAAAAAGAATCTGTCCATTACACAAAAACTGCTACTAAGTTCTGTCAATCATGCATTGACGAAGTGTATAAATCTATCCAGACTTTAACATTCCTTCAGCTGTTAGTGATGAGTCCGTGCAGCCGCCTTCCAAGCCGCTGAAAGTTGGCAACTTCTCAATGAAGAAGCTGGTCTGTGAGGGGTGAACAAGGTCTCGCCTGAATAATAAACCATCTTTTATTGTTTTCGTCTATATTCTCAACCAGAATATTGCCCTTACACCGCTGAACAAGTTCATAGACTTTGTACATATTATCCTCTTCCTCTCGTTTCTCCTATTGCGGCATTCAGTACCATCAGATATGTATGCAATAGGTATTTTACCTGTGTGGTGTTTCCAATTTGGATCTCTGAAAGTTTAAATAATTGTTTTCAATATATTCCATTCCAAACAACAGAGAAGAGAGAGAATATTTTTCTGGATATTTGGTAAACATAGGCCTTTTGTGCAAGTAATTTGCTATCGCATTATGATAATGTTCATTACATATGTAATGATGCTCGTTTCCATCTGTAACCTAACATCCAATTATAACAAGAACAAAAGTTTTCAAAAACTCGGACAGAACAGGCCAACAAAAGTATGAAAACTTGCTGTTGTGGTGTTTTTGGGGGCATTCTGTTCAATATCAAACACCTGGCTGCTTTGTTATTCTATTTGAGAGGAACATTCATTTTTAAACACAGCTGAACACGTATATGAGCACTCTCAATCAGACCCGGATGGACAACAAGCCAGATTTGAAACAATCATGGTACAGCGTACTTCGATTGGAGTACGCAAATATCGGTTGTGCAAATGGATTGACATGGGGTGTGATGTTATCATCCATAAGTCACAAATATGCCATACAATTTTCACGAAACTATATTTCATATAATCTAGACAAACTATGCTCCGCAAAAAGTAAGTTTTTAACTTTGCCAAACTGATACAAAATGATTCTTGCCTCATTATTCTTCAGGAAAGTCACGCGATAGCCGCTGTACTCAAGTTTAAAAACGAATATGAAAGCCTTCTCGTGCACGTGCAACGCTAAACATGGTCCCAAATCGAGGCTATGACAACTAAGGTGGTTTCCACGATTTTACCCAACCAAATCTCAGACCGCATGTTACTGTAAGGATTCCGCAGCAACATAGTACAGAAAAGTTTAATCACTAATTACGAATGACTGATTCGGAAGCTGGAATGCTCTGTGGTGAGACAATATAATGTATTTTGTTTTTGCCTTTCAGGGTACGATATTTGTGCCCTGCGACAATCATTGTTTTACACACAATACGGAGTGAAGTTATTTTGCTTCAGCCAAATCTGGAACTCGCAGTTACCTAATTCCGTGCATCTTTCTCTTTGTAAGCGTTTTCAACAGTCTGTTAAGATCGTCTTGAACGTTGCAACCAAGCTGACCATCGTTTTGTTTTTGAGTGATTCTTCCCATGAGCATTTAGAAAATTTGTTGGCGTTGCCGCGCCTTACCAGGCAAATCGGCTTTTCATTAGTCCCATGCCTCCCCGACACATGCCTTCAAATTGACACAGAATGACTTTCAAACAGGTAGCCCTCTCGCTAGCGACAAGGCCACTGTCTTAGTGTGTGCGTGTGCGTGTGTGCGAGCATATGTTCTTGTGCGTGCATGCGTTCGTGTGCGTGCGTGAGTGCGCGTGCGATCATGTGTAAGCGTGGATGGTTGTGCGTGCGTGCGTACTATTGCTCGTCCTCTAAAATCTGTCCCCGCCGATATAATGACGATTTCACCATATCCTTATTGCTGAAAATAATTTATATTTGCTTGAGCCAATATTCATACTGCTATATATATATTTAGAGCTAAATTGAAAGTGCCAAATTATAATTGTATTAGTTAATTTAAGCTTCGGCGAATCAATCTTGCAACGCCGTTATAAACTGCACAGCAATTGGCGAGCATTGTATTCTGCATTTTACAAAACGCGCAGTTCCCGAGTAGTATTTGTGATAGAGATAAAGTTCTGATTTGACTCTCTCCAGGAAATGTTCTCTGTGATTCATGGCAGATCTAATGCCAGTTAACCCATGGGAATTTACTTAAGAAGAAAACTTCGTTTATCAGCACACTGTGCACTTAACTTGTTCGTTGCTTTCATCTTAAATTATACGGATATGAAGTGTGTGGCAAAAGGATTCAGATACAACACAACCATGGAGTTCTGCAATTGAAAATAATTATTCCCCAAATAGCGCTTTTTAACAGACGTTGCTGCATTCGTGTCCCAATGATGGATTAGATGTCCCATGTACTAGAGAACCCAACAAATGATGAATTTGTCTGCCAATACATCTGCTTGATATCCATTGAATCATGCTAATGAGATGCGCTATTTATGCATTAGGATCTGTTTATCAATAATGTTCTCAATTATTGAATCATATTTATCAAATGCCAAACATTGATTGGTTAGCTCTATTTGGTGCTGCTATGATGTACCCAAATATGCAAATCAATGAATAGCAGTGTGTTACAACTATGTGAATAAATCGCATGTGTCATATTGAATGAAAACAACCATTAGTTCTTTGGGGGTAATAAACTATCTATCAATGCCCACCTACTTTATGTGGTACCCCACCCCCAATACTATATCTTACACATTACACACCTGATATATTGGCTGCTAGCATATATAAATAGACACCCAACCTGAACGATGCATATCAACTCTGACGGTGTCATCATGTGTTTTGTTTGCCAATAGATGATCCTACAATATATAGGTCGATCATGGTTAATGGTAGTATATAACTGATATAGACATTGTAATAATGATATGGGATATGGTGAGTTATAGTCTTTATCAAATCACCTTGGTTTTGTTTCTTGGTGCGTTTTGGTTGCTTCTTTTAACGTCACCAATTTTTCAGCAACGTTATCAGTGGTCCATTGTGATTGTCGGTGATTAAGCTTGGTAATTGTAAAGAGGTTACTGCTTAACAATGTTATTGCGTTGCAATATTGAATTGAGTGACTTATGGCTATACAAACAAAGAGTATCCTGGAATGTAGACATCGAAATTCCCCAAATATCACCCCCATTTCCGCAGTATACCCGTATTTGGACTGTTGTACAGATGAAGTTTCTTTAGTCTTCCATTTGTTTGTTTCTGTCTTAAAATTGTTCGTGTACACTGGGTTTGGGTTTTGCAATCATCAAATGTCACCACAAATAGAATTGTCGATGAAAATAAAAGTCTGAGAAAAATTATCGCGTGTGTGCCAATATAAGGTTTTGAGAACAAACAGCCAGATACCGTAGTTTGTAATTATGCTTTACGCGACTGTCATACGACCCCGTGATGGCTATGAAGCATGACAAAGTAGTAACATATCATCCTATAATAGACGTCTTGACATCTATAATGGGCAATAACGACAAAGCATCTGCAGTAATCTGCTGCAACAGAATAGCGTTGAAATACATTTGCTACCCTAGCATCAAAGCAATTTTTGAAGCCACGATCCATCAATGTTGTGTTTTAAGTGCGTAGAAAGAAAAATACGTACAGTATGATATATTTGATGTTTGAATTATTGACAATTTCTTAGGCTGCTACAATGATGCTATGTCATTCATGCAAGTCACAATATCACGAACCATTGTTCACTCCTCCACATAAGTGTGAATATGCTAATGTACTTTATATCACCTTGGGATGCAGTCTGTGACAGAACGAATATTATTGCCATATTCTCCTACACAAAGACATTCTGCACAACGTTTGGGCATACGCTGTATTGCGAGAGCATATTTCACCATTTTCCCCTCCACCACTACGTTCTTTGTTCCCCAAATGAAGTGGTGTCTGATAGTCCTTACATCAGCTGGCAAAACAAAATGTTCTAGGTAGCGACTGATACCTTGCTAGCAACGCAATCTAAAAGCAGAGAAGCCAAAATCGCAAATGTATGCACGTAAACATGTTGGCATATGCGTTACACTATCAATCAGATGAAAAGAGCTCTTCGTGGATTATGAATGAACCAGAAAAAAATATGATTAACGGAGCGCGTCGACTGGAAGTACAAAAACATGGTCTTGGTGTTATTTACTTAATGTCATTTGGTCTAGTTAATTGCGTTTTCCCTCCATGGTTAAGTTACAAGAAAAACATATACACACACGCGCGCATGTCATGTCGGTTGATACTTTGTGTATGTCAATCAGGAAAATGGAAGTCAGGCATTGTTTTAAATGAAACGTAATATAACGAAATACCTGATCCCCCAATAATATCAATATTTGTTTGGTGCAATTTATCATCGTTTACTTATTATCATTAATTTTGTTCACAATGAATCATTGTTTGGTGCCATTGTCATATCATACATTTACATACATACATACAATTTACATACATACATACATACATACATACATACATACATACATACATACATACATACACATACATACATACATACATACATATACATACATACATACATACATACATACATACATACATACATACATACATACATACATACATACATACATACATACATACATACATACATACATACATACATACATACATACATACATACATACATACATACATACATACACATACATACATACATACATACATACATACATACATACATACATACATACATACATACATACATACATACATACATACATACATACATACATACATACATACATACATACATACATACATACATACATACATACATACATACATACATACATACATACACATACATACATACATACATACATACACTACATACACATACATACATACATACATACATACATACATACATACATACATACATACATACATACATACATACATACATACATACATACATACATACATACATACATACATACATACATACATACATACATACATACATACATACATACATACATACATACATACATACATACATACATACATACATACATACATACATACATACATACATACATACATACATACATGTGTCAGTACTAGAGCATGTTATGAACTGACAGTCGTAGAATTTTCTACCCTATTACCTATTTTCTTGAAGTGCTAGTTAGAGTGATAATGTTGTGACTTCATACTATCATTTACTAATGGGATAATGAACGCACACAAGGTCAACGCATCGCCCTTTCATTCCCCTTTGCTTACGAGAATTTGTCTGTGGTGGTCGTTTCAGCAATAGAAGGTTAATAATATATATGTTTGCTGTCCAATGTACTAGCTACAAAGGTAAGGGCAAAGATGCATAATAAGCTGAGAAATGGTCGCTGACAGAGTGAAGAGCAAGCATTTATAGAAGTGGCAATTGTATTTTGAAAGATACTAATGTGTATTGTTATGATCAAGGTTCGCGCCATTTAATATTGCAACTGTGGCTGTAATTTGACTGACGCGGTACGAAACATTCGCTTTTTTCAGGATGGATGGATTATAAAGAATTGGTCTAAATCAGTGTTGTCTTAGGTGAAAGGGCAATAACATTATTTGCTGATAGTAACCCACCACATTTATTTTATTCCAGCGGCATACTATTTCTATTATCGTCTCTCATAATAGCACCACACAGCGGAATAGAGGCATGCCGAACAAGTCAAATGAAACATGGTGCAATATCGTATAGGTAGAATAATGAATATAGTTCTAGGAAGCCTTAAATTATTGTAATTTTTTTCGGGGTTTATATAACACTTCTCTACAATCCGCAACGTTTTTCCAAGTATAGACTGTTTGTTATTATTCTTTTTCTCGAGTTTTGAAATATCCCAGAGAGTAAGGACAAAATGAAGAATATGCACATACCCATGCCCCCACGCTAGAGTTTACTTAAACCTCACACCATTCTCCACATTTGTTGCTTTGTGCTCAAATATTCTTTTTATACTTGGCCTATTTTGACCTAACCGACTTTTGCCTAGGATAATAGTTTCAACCGGCGATAAACATACACCCTTTCTTATTGCCAACCTGTTATTTTCGATAGCTAGCTGATGCTTCAGCAACGGTACGTTGGGAGCTAGTTGGCTATTCCTCTGCTGTAGAAGCAGTTGTTTGGTTTAAACAACGCAGCTGAGTGTCTTTCTTGCTGTTCAAAAGGTCAGCTTCAATTATTTGGTTGCTACAAAGTGGCCATAACATTTTTACAGATTATTATGTGCGTCAGTAAGCGAGAGGCTCGTTTAGAAAAACATTACTATCATGCCTTGTGTTTGCTATGTAACAAATCTCATCTTTGTGAGAAGTCAATGAATTTACTATTTTATTCCCATTATGTTCTTACTTATCTTCCGTTTGGATGGGTAACTATAGCTTTCCACAATAAATGGCATTGATGGCATGGCTCCTTATGCGAGCATTGGCCAGCGTTTCAGTGTCGTCAAGGAGTCTGATAAACCCAATGACCGCTGACTTATATAATGGTTCTTGGCGTTGCTCACCTTGCGCACATAAATGACGGAACAAAGTGTACAGCCACTTAAAGGCAAGATAAATGTGCATTCGACTCCTCGTTGCAAAGGAACACAAGAAGAAGGAGAAAGTAGTGTGCATGTCTCTTTAATGTTTGGAGCTAACATATATGGCCAAGTTGTTTTCAAATCTGTCTGTTAAACCTTGCTTTTCAATGCTCATATCATCCGGGCGTATGCTTTACTAACCACGTGAATAATGCAGAGGCTACGTCCAATTATATGTCACGCAAGATATTATTGTTTTTGGCATATTTATCCACAACCGGCGCAATAGTACAAATAATGCTGTCTCCATCTCCATTAAGATATAAGGATCGAAAAGGATACTATTAATTGAACCATTCAATTGCATAACGCCGGTGCCGAAAAACCACTGTTTTTTCTACTTGAAGTATATTGCTCTTCTGTTCCTACCTAATAAATATGCCATTGTTATGAGATCAATACGTCGTTGTTATCTGATCAACATGTGCCAATTACCAATTCATTGAAATTTGCGCGTTTTCGTGGTACATGCTGAATGTGGCTGTTGATTTATGGGCATGTTCCGGAAAAGTGGTGCGGCACCTTTAAATCTCATAGTTTGGTATTTAGGCTTCCCAAAGGGTTATTATGCTACCTTGTGTTCCTATAGAACGCTTGGTGCATTTCCATTTACAGAACAGAAAGCCAGAAGTAGTACTCATCATGTTCACGTGTTGCTCTGCTATATATTCAGATATCAGGAGTGCTATATAAACTGAAATTATACTCCTATATAATGCGCGAATGAGCCCCTGGCATAGTCAGAAATGCATACATGACCCTATTTACACCAAAGCCAAAAAAAGTTATGTCATCGAGTCGTTAATATCGACAAGCGGAAAGTTATACGCGAATGATTGTCTACAGATTCGCCATCAAGGGAAGATTTCAGAAACACAAATCATCAACTACTATGCCATTGGCTTTTTGTGCCGCCTATGACCATGAATTTTATCTCTCATACCGTTGTTCTCCGCTGGGGATATTAAAAGGAAACACAAGTTGTCACTGAAGCACAACAAATTTCAGACCTTTACTTCTTGCTCTTGTAAAGCAGGCAATTGTGATACATTGGTAGCAAGTCGACATTGAAGCTTCACAAGGTCAGTTGAGGCAAATACCCTTGTTTCCCTCTGTACCATGCTGCAGCTAAGGTAATACATGGTAAATAAAACATAAATGAATGTTAAACATGAATGCCTAGATATGCTAGCAGCTCCGTGATGACCTGTGACACAAATCGTCTCTGTTCGCACAGACGCCGCATCGATCTGTCGATCCCTCGATGCCCTTGCAAAAATGGACTGTACAGTACTTTCAAACTGTGTTAAAACTGAAAAATGGATGGTCTACGCAAACCCGATGCTCTCTCGTTTGAAGGAAATGTTTCGGAAAATTGGCGAAGATTCCTTTTAGAATATGACATTTACATCGAGTGTGCTCACAGCGATGAAAATGACAAAGAAAAGGTCATGATATTGCTCAATCGAGCGGGGCCAGAGGCAATTGAGAAAGAACGCGCTTTTGTTTATGCTGATGCTGCTAGGGGTGAAGATGGTAATGAAATACCAGCTGAATCTAGGTATAAACCAGATGTGCTCAAACGCAAGTTCACCGAACTCTGTACACCTCAAAAAAATGTCATTATGTAAAGTCATATCTTTAACAACAGAAGTCAGTTACCTGGTGTCAGAACAGCAAATGAATAAATTGTCTAACTCACATGACACAGCTGATAAGGAGATTACAAGTGTCCACGTCAAAAAAACCATTTAAACAAAGATCAAATGTCAAGCAACATCCGATAGCGCAGAGGTCGCCTGCTTCACAACAGACTGTGAATTGTAAGAACTGTGGTCAAACTCATGCTGTCAAGGAATGTCCTGCATTTAGAAAACGTTGACATCAATGTGACAAATGGAATCATTTTCAGAAATGTTGTCGCTAAAGGCCAAAGTCAACAAAGGCCAACGAACTACAGGAAAAGTCTCAGACAACAGCATATGACTGTGCCGGATTCCAACAAACATTCAAGATTGACACGCTCAACGAAATAGCTGCCAAGCATGAAATGTGTGTAGTTTTACATGTGAATGGTAAACCAATCAACTTCAAAATGGATACTGGAACAGCATGCAACGTGATCTGCAAAGAAACATTTGATTTTGTGCGCGACAATGACCAACTGGATCAGTATAGAGACATCAGATTAGTTGTATTTGGTGGGAAGTCTATTCATGCTATTGGCTTAACCTCACTAAAGTGTCGCAGTGCAAATAAGACTTCTATGATCGAGTGTATGTAGGGGACCTGGCCGTACAACCGATTTTAAGAATCTCACACTGTGTTCAGTTGAATTTGTGAGTGATTAAGTGTATGAGCTCTGAGCGAGAGCTTGACATAGAACAGGAATACTGTGACTTGTTTGATGGTCAGTTAGGCAAGTTACCAGTGTCTTATCAGATACAGTTTGACTTTGATGTTCAACCAGCAATCAACCCATCCATTTCAGTTGCCATGATAGATAAAGTCAAGGCCGAGTTAGGCCGAGTCGGAAAATACAGGTGCCATAACCCGTGTCTCACAGCCAACTGATTGGATAAATTCTATTGTAGTCACCAATAAAAAGGCAATAGATGAAATCCGTATATGTCTCGATCCAAGACCATTAAATAAAGCTGTGAAAAGGCCACATTACCCCATGCGGACCATTGAAGATGTGCTAGCAGATGCAAAGTTCTTCACTGTACTTGATGTGAAATCAGCTTTTTGGCAGATTCCCCTGGAGGAGTCATCTTCGTACTACACAACGTTCAACAGTCCCTTTGGCAGATGGCGCTTCTTAAGAACCCAATTTGACATTTCATCAGGACCAAAGGTCTGTCAACAGACAATTAAACATTTCTTCCCAGGTCAGCCTGGCGAAATCATTATGGATGATCTCGTAATCTGGGGCACAGACATTACTGATCATGATCATAAACTATTACAAGTACTAGATGTCGCACGTCAAATTGGGCTAAAAATGAATCCTCGATAGTGCAAATTCCGAGTCAAAGAAGTTCAATACATAGGACATGTTCTTACTGACACAGGTGTAAAAGCTGACCCAGATAAGGTTAAAGCTATCAATGACATCCCAGCTCCTCATGGTGTCAAATCACTGCAACGATTTCTTGGGATGGTGAACTATGTTGGGAAGTTCATCCCAAACCTCAGTTGTGTGACTGAGTCAGCTACTGCAAAAGAACTGTGAGTGGATGTGGCTAAAGCCCCAGAAAACTGCTTTCGATTAACTCAAAAGATTGTTATCCAGTGCTTCGCTATTATGATGTCAAGGTTATGCTTCTAAAGAATGCATAGGAGTAGCATGTCTGCAGGAAGGCCAGCCTGTAGCATTTGGTTCAAGGTCATTAACTCAAACTGAAATGGGATATGCACCCATAGAGAAAGAACTGTTGGCAGTGCTGTATGCATGTACAAAGTTCAATGACTATGAATATGACAGAAAATTTATTTGGAAACAGACCATATACCATTTGTCTCAATCAGCAAGAAACCATTGCATTTGGTTCTGAAGCGACTTCAAAGTATGATGCTCAAACTTATGAAATATGACTTCCAACTAGTGCATAAATGAGGAGCAGAGATGTACATACCAGATACCCTGTCTCGTGCTCATGCAGCTGACACTGACCAGTCATCCGATGTGATGACTGTTTGATCCATATCTCCAGCTCAAACAGAGAAACCCATACAAGCAACAGCTGATGACGGTACCCTGCAGTTACTTGCAGATGTCATTCAACAAGGATGTCCCGAGAGCATTTGTGAGGTTCACCCTGACATTCGACCCT
>CM067353.1:70863212-70968212 GCA_034190875.2 Urechis unicinctus | reverse complement strand
GTATACCTACTGCTATTAATGTCGGAATTAGAGCTACTACTAGTTAATCAAATTGAAGCAATCGGCTGAATGCACCTTTGTCTAATCATCAGATAATTATGCCACCTGTCCATTTCTAGAAGCTGGATTGTCCGTTTCATCGATTTGTTCCATCGCGTGCATTTGCCTATTAACTTGTAGTCTTACCGGCTACGTGTTATTCTTTCTTAGCAAGGATAACCCTCGCAGTGTATGTCCTTGCAAGACATATATGAACAGCAGTTTAACCAGTGATATAAACACAGCATGGAACACAAATATGCTTGAATCTCAATGTCTGCTCTCACAAGCTTTATGTTTGAGCACGTAAACAAACTCACAATAGCCTATTGGCTATTTAAGAACATATGGCAAAACACATGAGTGGCTTGACTGGATAACAATACTAGCAATAATACAGAAGACTGCAAGGGCATTGCCACACCAAAGTGGTAATAAACAATTTATATACCTGTTAACTAATACTCGCATCCATTCCATATCCTGAATTCAAAGATATATTCTATGGTCGTGTTTCATAATTTCATCACCAGAGTCTCAAGAAGCATTCGTGTTTGCAGCTGTGATTAAAATTGCTCAGTGACTCTTGACAGAACAGTGCAACATAATGTTGAATAAAGATCAAAGCTGAGCATAACAACAACATGAATTATTATTGGCCTTTATCGTCAAAGGACCTCGAGCTCATTTTGTTGTGCCTTTGATAGAATAACCAATCATGAAGTCGCCAGCAACAAAGGCGAGGCGGTTTTATTCTATAATGGGGATGCAGTATTTATGCTAATACTTTTTATGACTCACTCATCATAGAAATGGCTAATCACCTCAGACATTTTTATGAGGCATAGTCACCAACGAGCAGCATATAACATGATATAACGTCAGCGGGATATGTGGATGGTTTTAGAACCCTACACATATCATTTATAGAAGGGAGAGGAACGCCAAACGATAAAAAAGGCAACTTTTTATCATCACAATGGTGTTAATAAATTTCTATTAACTAACACTTTGACGGGAGTCTGTCAGATTCTCTGATTATTCTGTGTATTCTGTGTGTATTCAATGGAAAGCTAGTGTGAGCAACGTTTTTGTGCATTTGCAATGTATAACGTCTATTATATTATTAGAACCCTAGCTAGTGGTACGATTTCTGCTTTTCTCACTACATCTATCACATTAAAATGCAACTAATTAATCATCACTTAGCAATAAGGGAATTTTGCTTTGCTACAAGTTTAATTGAAACAAATGTGGTTTGTCTGTGCTTCAGATATTTTATGATATTAATGAGAAACAATAAACGAACAGCTTAATATCAATTAAAAAAAAGGTTACATTCTCACAAGGTATGTTGTCGTAAAATTAAGTGTATCCAGGTGCTCTTTGGAAAATTAGTTGGGAAGTAGGTGTACTCAGTGAGTGTCATCATTAAGGAATGTAAATGAACATTATGGGGCTTGTAAATGGGTCAATGTTTTACTAATGATTGATATAAGCCATTACTAACTTGGCCGTGTATTGCTGATGCTTACATAGCGAGATTATTCGTGATGTAGCCACTAAATACTGACGGCTTCTTCTATGTATAGCCATTAGCATATAATAAGTTGATGATTACGACATTTGTGTCGTAAAACAGCGGTAATCACCGAGGATGTTTATGTTCTGAGGACTGCCAATTCGCAATTCAATTTACATAAAATACACTTGCGTTAACTGGCTGTAGGTGTGTTAATGATTCTTTCCAAATGGCATCCACGGAGCCCCTTGGGAAAGCTATGTATAAGCGAAGTATGAATTCACGAATGTTTCTTATATTTGAACGCATTACTTACGTTGCTTTGATATTCCAGTCAATTATACAAACATATACGACCCACGAAGAAGACATTGGTGATAAATCAATATCACCAATTATCGCAGACAAACGTCAGACGGCGATGTTTGCGTTCACACTGCTCTGTAGTTTTCCTTTGATGAACTTATTTGAGTCTGTCAGCGACGTCATCAGTGTCAATCTTTATTCCGTCTGGCCTGCTGACTTCTCATAGGCTAATTCCATGACTTCTTGCAATTTGGATTTTGTGAAAGTCCTGTCTTTATTGCTATGGCAAATTAACTAAACGAATCACACAAATTTATGTGGCCTAATGCTTTTCTGTGTCCATAAGCCTCTGACAGGCACAAAATAGTGGCCACTTTTGGTCAATTTCTATTCGCACAAACACGATTTTGCCAATTACTCTACCATCTTTTGTTTACACATGGTTACTGCAACATAACATTTGTGCTCTGTTCCATATCACTCTCCAGAGATATTTAAGAGATGATGCTTTCAGACACAAATATTTCCCATTTTGTAATGGTTAACATATCTAGGCATGCTTTACCTCTTAACATTAGTGTAGATATATTGTGTCTGGGCTTGGTCTGCGCATTGGTGTAATTATGGTAATATGCTGTCCAAAGATTTTCGAGCTCGCACTGTTTCCATTGTAAACATGGCGGAATTCCCTCATTCATCGTGTTTGTTTTGCAATCAACTCTATGAAAATGAGAGGGAAGTTGCTATGTCTAGAAGGTTATATAATTCTTGAACGTAAGTAACCATTGGCCATTATTTATCAATGCCGTATTGACTAAGCTATTTACTGAGGTCAATCGTCCTTGTAAGTATGTTTAGCGTGTGTTACTTAGTAAGCTGATTACATGTGTAAAAGTAAATGTAGCTATTACCTCGTATATATTACGTGTGACAGTGTAGATCGTATTCTCTTAAGCATTCTGTCCTACATGGGACCTCTTTGGAGTGATTGAAGAAATAGATGTAATGCGTCATCAATTGCATATTATGAATGAACAAAACAATTTAGAATTGGCTTTTATATTCCCTCTTTCAATGTTGTTACTGTATAATTGCTTGATTGTTAGATTGATAATCATTGAAAACAAAGTAGCCATTTTATATGATTTTTTGGCATGTAAATGTGTGCATATATATTTGTATTAATATAAACACACACACAAACAGATGCATATATATATATATATATATATATATATATATATATATATATATATATATAAATGTATAAATATATATAAATGTATATATATATATATGTATATGAATATATATATATATTTATATATATGAATATATATATGTACGTGTATGTATATATTTGTATATATATATATATGAATATATATATGTATATATATATGTACATATATATACACATGTATATACAAATATGTATATATATATATATGAATGTATATATATACATATATATATATGTATATATATATATATTTGTATATATACATATATATATATATATTTACATATATTCATTTATATAGGCACATGCGCAACACAGATAAGGTGTCCCATGAATCCCCATGACAACCAAGAAACAGATGCTTCGTAGATTTTTTGCAGAGACTGGATAGAAATTCGTAATTTTGGGATCATAAAAACGTTAAAGGCCAATGCATTGTAACACTATGCCTTTGCATCGTGGCTCAGTTAATTTTGCGTCATCAATTAAGGATCAACGGCACGACCAGTTTATTTTACAAGGCCAGCTGATAATAGGATAGGGCACCCCAATACTATATGGCTCCTTGTAGGACTCAATGTCGCAAAAGAAGCACGCGGGAAGAGGTTGCCGTGTAGCTATTACAACCAAATCATCAACCAATGTCACCATTCTGCATATGGGTGCATTATTTGCCCATCTTGTAATAAACTAAATAGGCATTTACTACCAATATTTCAGTGAATAATAAATAAAAGCATTTATTTCGCACTCGTGGTACAGATATTTTATGACGATCAAGTTCAGGTGCAATCATTTGACAAAGCGTGGGGTGCCATCATAATGTGCAAATAAAATTTAGTAGAACATTGATATTGTCTTGAGAAAAACAGGGAATATATTCACATTCACGGGCCCTACAAAGTTCTTGTATTGAGTTAACAAAGTTCAATCTTTCTTGATCAATGCTCGGTAGAAAAATCTTGCTTGAAATATCATTAAAAGTAATGGTCTGGTCGTAAATCGTAGCAGTATTTAGATTAACGATACTCATAATATATCTTATATTATTTGCGACATTCGAATTACTAAATGCACATAATCGGCTAACCGCCGATACAAGATGATTCGTGCTATTAAGACTATTTAAGAAAAATTTCATACATCGCAACATTAATTGTTCTCTTAGAGGATCTACCAGCTAAAAAAGGAATATACATTGATCTTGTTCTAGGGTGTAATTTCCATATATGGCGGATGCATTTGCGCCAAGTGACACATAAGCTTTTAAATGAATTACTCGAGAGCGTCCATAATGGGGATCCATAAAAACTTGTGCAATATTTGTCAAATAGTGTATTACGAACATTTACTGTGCAGTGACCGAATCTTGACATCAGCATATTAGTTTTCGACACAACATCACCACATGCAGCATGAATATTCAATTGTTCGGAATTTCTTCCTATATAGGATCCAAGATGGATAGCATGTTCACTTACATTAAATCTAACACTGTTCAGTTGTAGATTCACATCGCGCTTTTGACAATTAAAAAGCAACAAATTGCTTTTTGATGTGTTAAATATAACATTATATTCCTTGGCAAACTCTTTGCAAGTTTTAAGCATAGATTTAGCCGCATTTAAAGAAGGAGCAATGAGAGCGACGTCGTCAGCATAACTCAGTGCGCCTGCATAACGGTGACCAACATGGCACCCGATCCCCCTGCTTGAGAGTCGTGACAATAATTCATCGATATACACGCCAAACAAAATAGGTGACAAAACCGCGCCTTGTTTGACTCCATTAGTACAATTAAACTTGTCAGAGAAGCTATTGCTCTACTTGACTCTTAACGTTTGATGCGTATACATGTTAAGAAGGAGTTTAGCAGTCATAGCACACATACCACGCTCTCGTAACAAACCAAACAATTTCATAAAATTAACTCGATCAAACGCTTTGGAAGCATCCAATAATTTGACATAACATGGTGAGTCTTCGCTGACATAATTATCTATGATTTCCTTTAATACAAAAGTGCACTGTGTTGTTGAGTGTGACGGTTTAAATCCAAATTGTAAACTACCCGATTTCAATACATCACTTTGATAGTCAATAATCACATTATCTAACAGTTTCCCTATGATACTACTAAGAGCTACTGATCGATAATTATCACTACTATTCAATGATTTTTTTCTGTTCTTAGGAATAGGAACAAGCGTAGATGTTAGCATACCACGTGGCGTATGTGCATGATTCAACATCATAGTAAAAAGTTTTGATAGGTGGGCATATAACTCATCACAGCCATTCAGTATATGATCAGAAGTTATTTCACAAACACCGTCTGTCTTATCTCGTTTAAGCTTACAAGCTGCTTGCCTAACTTGTGAAATGTCGATAGCATGCAAAGAGCCACATGTACCACCAGCACAATTAGAGTGTACATCATGACTCAATGATATATTAAGGGCATCCATTGCAGACTTACTATAAGACACATTATTGTAAAGTGTTTCATATTTATTTTTAAAGACATTGCATATCTCGTCGTCGCCGCCGTGCACGCCATCCATTACGGACACGGTCGACTTATTTTTGAAATGCTTCTTCCGTATTTCTTTCCAGAAATTGCGACCATCACTTGTGGCCAAAGAAACTGCCATTCTATCAGACGCAAGCTTATTTTGATTTCTGATCACGTATCGTGACGCCCTTTTATAATCCCGTTTGGCTTTACAGTGGATGTCTTTAAGAACACCAGAGGTGGGGCACCCATTTTCCACCCAGAGTCGACACCAAAATATTGATTTTGCTTTCAGCTGATTGACTTGCTCACCCCAGCCAGGCCGATGTTTACGTTTCCTAGTCCTAGGAATACACTGAACAGCTGCTCGGACACACGCATTCACTATTTCCTCATAGTAACGATCAATGTCTTCATAATGGTTATTGCAATTAATCTGTGTACAACTAATTGCATCATTTGAGATATTCAGGTCAAGTAATAACTTCCTCAATTTACGCATATAACTATGAATATCGCTGACATCACATTCCCTCCATTTTGGTCTATTAGTGGTTGGGCGCTCATCATTAACCACCCGTGCAACATGTATATCTAGCCGTGCAAGTACAGGACTGTGGCCCAGATAAATTATCTCCTTCATGAAGACATTCGTATTTTGACACCGATGAACTCAGACTTTCGGACAACATAAAATGATCTAATGTTGACCTTGTATGTGACATATCACTCTCATAGGTAAAATCTACACAGTTATTATCTAACAAATCGCAAGGAATTAAACATTGCTCCTGACAAAAAGTCTTCAAGGTAACAGTGTGAGGGGAATCGGCGCGAGCGAAGTCTGTGTTTAGGTCACCTGCAATAATTATACCATCGACATCCGTACAAGACATTATGACTGAGTTGACGTGGACAAGCAGCTCGACATACTCATTGGAAGGTGCTGACTTTGGACTAACATCACATGGCATATACAAATTGATAATAGCCACTGTCGTCTCAGCTTATTGCGTCCTCAAAAAGACATTTCATAACGTGATGTCTTTTGAGGAAATGGTTATAAACCAAATGAGCAATCTATTTGCGTACTTTACAATCTTAGATGTATTTCCCTCTATTCCCAATATTGTACCAGGATGATGGCATGGAATATAATGCTTGCAACCTTTGAACATACAGCTCACAATGATTCATAAGTATTCTACATATAGTACTGTGTGATTGAGGACATATTTTTCGTGGTGGTGTATTTCTCGCCATACTATTTACATGCGTTGCTGACACGTTTGCATTGAATATTCGGATTATATTGCCCAGTAACACTAACGTACCCGGAGAAACATAACTAACCATTGTCGTCGTACAACATCAACAGGATCCATGATAACGCGTTGCAAGTGTTAAACAACTATGGCATATCTGCACATGCAGCTGTTTTGCAAGCTTGTGCCTTTTAGGGCTGTTTATATTACAGGACCTGGTATCCAATCGTAAGTAGTCGTTTTACAGGGATATGGAAATATGTGAACATCGTAACTTCTCACCATATACTCCTGGGTATTTTCATAATCATACTTATAGTCATCAGCATCATTAAGATACTCATCATCATGTATATTATCTTTATTTGTAAAATTAACTGAACACTATCTGAGTATCAACTGTCAATCTTTACTTGAGAAGTAATGTCGCTCTTATAATTTCAGCCAGAAACAAACCGTTTGGGCTGTGATGTCCGATGTGGCTATGGATCAAATTGTAAATACATTTGCGTGTAACCCGATCAATATTTTGCAGCCGCATAATGGGTCACTTATTGTCAACAATCAAGTATTTTGCTGTTTTCCTTTTTGTAATACGAAACCTTTTAACATAAATGATTGCATACAACGAAGCAGGGGATTGACAGTTACGTTGCCTGCTTCTCATTCTCAGTAAAATGTGCCTACATAACTGTTTTCCATTGGGCCCATAGCTATCTTCTATTATCCGGCTGTCTGTCAAAAACCCTCACCTTAATCCCTTTAATAAAATCACTCTACATCCGAATCCAGAATGTTTGTCACAGTCCTTTAGGAGTTGTTAAAAAACGCCACAATTAAAATCTGAAATAAATCACTTATGTGTCAACGTACTGATTTGATCAATTCGTCATCAATATCTTTTCCAAACCAAATATCCACATTCTATCGAGATGGTCTCATTAGACCCTTCATGCAGTTATGAATCATGAGACACATGTGATCGTCAAAATTGTTGTAACTGAAACGCGAATTCAGCGGCCTTGAACACGATCTTAAACGATAAGAAATGCTTCAATACCAACTAAGGAACCACATCAACTTGACAGAAAAGGTACTGCGACAAGAAATCTCATGACTTCCTCTGTGTATGATACAATTATAAAAATGTAAGCTAAAAGATCAGCAAAATTGACCCAACGCTGGAAAGACCGGATACTTTCTGATTTTCATGTTTATGACTAATAAACTATTATGTAAGCCTTGTGGTTATGATTACAATCGTGCGATTGTTATAAATGCCATTAGAAAAACCGGTAACACTTCGACTCTTTTGTAGGTCACAAAGCTTATAAGGTTGTTGACAAAATATTTATTGGGAGCATTATCAGAAGAGGCCGCTTTGAGACAACGATATAGGTACGATAGCAGTACAAGCACACTGGCTGTGCCTTTTCAAAGATGGTCGTACAGGTATGATAATAATATTACCCAATGCATATACTCTCTTAAGGTATGAACATATACTTCAATTAATCTGCGTATTTTGTTATATCACATTAAGCCAACAGAAATATTGTTACCTTATTTTCAATTCCAATAATGTGTTTTGTTTGTAAATATTTGACGGACTTGCAAACAACTCAAACAAGGTCATGCAGAAATTACCACTAGATTATGACTGTGTGTGATGCATAGTCAAATGATGATTACTGTAAAAAAAATCCAAATTCATGACATTTGCTGGGACTTAAACAAACATAGATAATAAACCAACATCGTTCTATTTAGATAACATTATTCAAAGCCATTGCGTAGAGAATAATTTTCTTTCAGGTTTGAATGATTCAATATTCACAGTGATTGTCGTCATTACTTTCCATTTGCACTTATGCGAAGGACCAATGTGCCGTATTACAACCCTTCTCGAAACTTTCATTGTTTGGGTCCTTTGAATTAATAATCTTTATGGCGCTTACAAGACTAAGGTATAATACATTACTCTCTCTTTTTGCGCCACCATTGAGTCTGTGTGTCGCGAGCTTAGCATAACACTACAATTCATCAAGTTAATGATTGATGCAATGTACGTGTAATCATGCAATATTTCTTGAGATGCACAAAATAAGCGACATATTTACACTCACATATTTTCAGATGTTGCTTATATGTTTTAATATCTATATATATATATATGTGTGTGTATGCGGGGGCGTGTGTGTGTGCGTGTGCGTATGTGTGTGTGCGTGTATGTGAGTGTGTGTGTATGTGTGTGTGTAACACGACTGTAAGTTGCTATATCACCTTTGGCCATGTTATTTGCTTATCACCATTTTGCTGCGGTCGCATATATAAAAACTTGCGCGACTATAATCTCTATTATCATCTCTGTCTGTGAATGGCTACTCAGACATCTACTGTTGATTTTGTTTGAGGGAGTGTTTTAATACTTCCGTTTCATGCTATGTAGCTGGAGACATTTGTGCGCCTTAAAAATGGTTGTAAAGTATTCATAGAACACAAATACATCCCGAAATATTTATTATATCACTGACATTTTACCTGCGACGTTTGAATACTACTAAAAAGTTCTCCCTGGTCCATAGGAAAACTACAGCACATGATCTCATTAGGGAAAATCAAATAGTGCGTTTACATATACTTATTATGAGGGCGCATCGTGCGTATTTTTATTCGGGATACCGTTAGTTTGAAGTTGAATTTCATTACATGTTGTCTACAAAGCCATTATTCAACGTTACATTTGTAATAATCTTGTATCTCATTTACGTTTGCAGACCATTCACTTCTGCGACGAAATCATATTTTGCGCGTGTGTAGGACATCACGTTCCATTTAAGGGCATGACCTGCCGGGCAACATTAATACTTAACTGAACAATCGCAGTCATAGCTAAGATAGTAGTATAGAGAGTGGAGGTCCTGGCGCACCGCCCCTCATCTACACTACATCACTAATCACAGCTTGTACAGGAGATTTTTGTTTTCTAAGATGACCCCAACAGGTCAGCGCTGGTCATAAGCAGGATGCGGGCCCGACTTCTCCATGTCAGTGAGCCGGTAAACCAACGTGACCAGAGGACAGGGTGTCTACTCCATTCGCAGCTATATATAGCTTTGAGTCATACGGATTTTTGACTATTTTGCAGAGCCCTTAGTCTTTGGTTATGCAGCCTTTCTTGTTCTTAATGTGGCTTTACACCTGTACGGATTTCTTTAGCCCTGGCTTCTCCTATATTGTATTTGCATCTTTCTTTCCGGAAAGACGGACTTTTCGCACACCTTCTAGGTCACTTTCTGATAGCACAGCTTTTTCCCCATTGTTTATAATAGCCCCGGGTCGATTCGCCCCCGCTGGGACAGTTCCCCCACGGGTCAGTTCGCCTCGGGTCAGTTCACCCTCACTGGGACGATACACCCCCGGGCCAGTTCACCCCCACAAATGCTACGCCCATTTTTTTGAGAAAGGAATATACTGAATGCTACATATTTCATTTGATAAAGGAACAGCATTAATGAATTTATTATTAAATTGATATGAAATAAATTTAAAGCATAGTGAACCCCAAACCATCACAGATGGTCTTGGCTCCGCCAAACTTGGCTATTGTTTCAAACGTAAGCTGTTTTCTGCTACGAGTATTTACGATCCTTATGTCAGGGTAGTCCTTCAAGCATAACTCTCCTCCAACAAGCTCAAACATTGTAAAATTGCGGCTGAGGGTTGGTGTCGTCTATAATGAATCGCTCTTCCTGTGGTATAGATTTATCCATCTCGATGTATTCTTCTATAGCATCCTCAGTTGGGAGAGAGGCGTCTGGGAGTACCTCATCTTCTATTCCCATGTCCCACTCCCCAGCACCCTCATTGTCAAATTTTGGTTGTTGAAATCCATGTGACTGTAATAAAGATATACTTGTAATAGTTCAACTGTTAAGATGACGAGTACTAACGAACGCATGCTAAATACATATCACCAGATGGACGAGCTGCACCAGGTAAGTGGGTTCGGCAGTCTGTGGTTATTACACACAACCCAAGCACTATTGACCACAACTGCTGGTCTGCTTCCCCGATCTCGGTGCAAACGATGTCATTGTACCATGTTCGACTGGCCTTTACAATCATGTTGACCTCGACCGACGCTTAGCGCAGCATTGTACAAAACCGTGGTCGCGCCGTGGTTAAGAAAACGACAATCAAGATATCTGGCAACCAGGTCCTGTTCATTGATGAGAGCGATGTATACCACTGTTATGGCGACCGTTGGAAAACTGCACAGGAGAAAGCTAAAACCCAGTATCAGGGCTTTGACATATCATATGTGACTAAGATGCGAGTGGGGGCAAGAGACAAGTATAAGACCGAGATAGAGGACAAGGCAATAGCCGATGCCTATGGCAACCGATTTTATATTCCGCTTGACTTTAAACTCCTCGAGAGCCGCATGTTGTCTATTGAATCGGCTCTGCAAACGGTCTCTAA
The DNA here is from genome assembly GCA_034190875.2 of Urechis unicinctus. Taxonomy (NCBI): domain Eukaryota; kingdom Metazoa; phylum Annelida; class Polychaeta; order Xenopneusta; family Urechidae; genus Urechis; species Urechis unicinctus. Next base: position 70,956,837 of record CM067353.1, on the reverse strand, counting down.
GGACCCGCAGCGACCTTCTAAATATAACATTCAGTGGCTGATAAACCTGCTGAAGGGTAAAGGCGTGGAGTATTCAACACCAGTGTCGCCGCTTGAGGTGCATGCTAACCTAGCCTTGAACAGAACCGCCTAGTGCTAAATCGCTCACTGTATGTAGGCATGTGAATATTCAACCTCTCAAAGCACTTGATGTAGGACTTCTTTTACAACACAATGGAATATAGATACGGTAGCGAGCTTGGCCTGCTAAACACAGACACGGACTCGCTGATTGTGGAGATCCGCAAAGCTGACGTGTACGCAGACGTGCAAGAGAATAGTGATCTCTTTGATCCAAGCAACTATGATCCTTCTCATACCTTGTTCAGTAACGTAAACAAGAAGGGGCTAGGAAAGATGAAGGATGAGTGCTTATCAATGAGTATGTTGGGATGCACCCTAAGATGTACTCGATCCTGATGAGGGTGAGATTGAAAAGGTAAAGGGAGCGAAGAAGGTTGTTGTTTAGAAGCACCTATTCCACGCAAAGTCCATAAAGTCTATGGTCACAAAGAAGCAGTTCTGCCCTGGGATGAACATGCTACGCAGTAATAGTCACAATATTTATGGGCTACACGTTAACAATGTGTCACTCTTCCCGATTGACTCAAAGCGGTGGATTGCCGCAAACGGCATAGACACCTTGGCCTATGGTTATGTTAGCTTATGGACAAACTGCCACTCTGATTATGAGCCGCGCTGCCCCATTGGGGGTATTCTTAGAGATCAAAAATCTCCTGTACACGGTGTAATTAGTGGTGTAGTGTAGACGAGGGGCGGTGCGCCAGGACCACCACTCTCTATACTACTAAGATAATTTGCTTCGTGACTTACAAATAATTATAATGGTCATGGGGAAGATAGTAATGGTGTGACGTAAACGGTAATGATTATGATTATGACACTAATGAATGTATTGATAATGATGGCACCACCCCCACGCACCCCAACTTATTCCACAACTGAGTATAACGGTAATTGTGGAAACTAATTATGTAACTACCACCCTTTATAAAACATATAGCATGTGCCACTAACCCCTTATGATTCATTGGTTTCGCCAGCTGAGTAACGGTGGTTCAGTGTACCATCACTTTTACAGCTTCTAATTAATCTATTTATGGGTATCATTTCGGCTCCCTATTGTAGTAAATCAGTTTATCTACCACATGTCTTTGCATAATTCATAGCCCCCAGAGCAGCGTCACATATGGCTTTCATAGGCCTGTTTTTGCAGTACCACTTGTTCTGCGTGCAATAATTATGATTAATTGCGTAAAGCACACGTATATGGTAGCGCTATCTTGTCCACGCCACTAACTGGTCCAACCGCAAACCGCACTGGGTAATATTTCTGTGATACACGCTTTATTGACACGACTATATTTGGACGTGCGGTTCAGTTTGGTTGTTCCATTAGATGAGGTTCGAAAATTTTAGTTCGCTGGTCTCTTCCATTCAAAGATTGTATTTGACCTGCAGCAGTATGGTAACTGTGAAAGACTGCCTTGTTATTTTGTATTCGTTTATTTATTTTGGACTTAACTGCTTCTATTATTTGTATTCCCGTATTTCGTGGTCTTGAACGACAATATAAAGGCTTCGTCGCTTAGTTCTCATTTATGTCAATATATGTTGCATCTTTGTATTATTTTGAGGCATTATACGGTTATTCAGTCAACCTTAAATTCATAAGCCGTTGAAGATATAAATATTCTGTTTTGGTACACACTTGTGCATTATTGCCCCGGACCGGTGGTGGGCCAGACCTACAATCGGCCCTTAGATCTGCAGTAGGGGCCTACACCTTGCCACCTGGCCTCTTATGTGGCTTATGGGCGCCCTCTCCGCCGCAAACTATAACCACTCAGTTTTCCACTTCCTTGGCGATCCCCACTTGGTGAATGAAGGCCTCCACAACTGGGGCACCGGTGGTCCCCTTATCATGATCAGTCCATCCACTACGGCCCTAGCCAGCACTAGGGTGGCCTGGTTACCCCTGCTATCATGGTCTCTGGTGCAGATTGTGCCATTGTTATGCACTGCAAACATATTATAGACACCAAACATTACACTCACAAATATCACATGAGGATACCACTGGTTTATCACTTTCCCAACGTTCCGCCCACCAAGGGGATTTTTGGAACACTATGGTTTGCAGGGTCTGCCACGGAACTTGTCTATGCTGAGTACGTCAGTTGTGGTAACATTAGCGCATGTACTGTGGTTCCACTTCTGACAGAAGTCACACATGATCATAAAACTACCCTGCCAGGGTTGATGGCATATGCAGTACAGCTTATCGTCAGCACCTACATTGTCTTCCCGTGTTCTCGCCTTTATTCCGCAGCCATACTCTAACCCATTCCAGTAGACTACGGTCCCGACACGGTTTCATGCGATCATGGTTTACAACGATTTTGGGATTTACCAATAAAACAACGCACTGCGTCCTTAAGGGTCCTATTGTATCAGTCCACATGTCGATTTCCAGACAGCCGGAATGTCGCACGCGTCTTATGAATATGGAGAGTATCACGCATTACCGTCAATAACTCTGGTCTGTAAAGAGATAAAATGGGCAAGCAAACCTGGAAAATAATTGGTCCACTGCTTCTCTTGCGGTTACCTCTGCAGTTTGTGGTGGTAGAGGTATACACTCAACCCCCTTTGTGAATTGGTCAACCATAATTAGGATGTACTCATTAACCTGCGGAGTGGACGCGATCCAACGGGCCTCTAGCATGGTATTCCTGCATAATCCCAATAGGCCCACTGTATTACCCAGCATGTCGTAAGAGGCGACTAATAGGGGGCAACCTGTTGGCCGTGGGTTGCGACTCGTTTCGGTGGGCAATGGGATCCAGGTGCTTGTGTGGAGCGGTCCTTTTGAGAGTCATATCTGCAACACACTACTCTGGCCCGGATTTCGCCTAGACGAGAGGCTGTAATGGCCTGGTTCAGTCAATCGGCTGGTGGTGACTTGCCCTAGGATAATCGTTTCCATTTTTATCTTTTCCATCTCCATTTTTATTTTTTTTAGAAGGCGGATGCTTAATCAGGTCAATTTTATCTATTAATCTTTCTTGGCACCATATAACACATGAGTGTTGCGTGCTGTTAAACCCTATACTTACCTTACCTTATACTCTAAAACCAATGCTCGCATGTTACTGGGCACCACCAGGTCATTCTCCTGTGCATCTTTGTTCTGCGTATAGTTAATTCCATCTATGAAATGCATCAGCTCTTATTCATGTAGTACTACTTTGATGACTCAAAAACCGGGCTCCTTGTGCCGCTCGTACACGTGGAATAGAGAATCCCCAGCACGATGGATTCTGAAAGCACAGAGGATTCGCATCAGTTACAAAGTAACAAGATATCACTGTTTCTGTTCCTTGTCGAGCAACAGCAATGGGCGATAGATCGTGGACGAGATAGGTATTCAGCGCTCCAGGATCCCACACTAGCCGGGGCTCCTCACCTGTCTCGCCAACCGCTCTCCCATCCTTCCCATGTCCTCGCACACAGGTTTGGGACTGGAAGATTGAGCATATTAATGACCTGTTTCCCTACCTCCCCTTCCGGTTTCCTCCGTAAACTGCCTTTACGGATTTGCCCTTAGCCTTTCCGTGTGCTACCTCTTCCCTGCTGCACTCCTTGTGGATCCCGGGGGTAGAATAGGCCCCCTGTATCCTTATGTTTTCCCGTCTTTTTTCCATTTATCCTAGAAGGCGGCTGCTCAATCAGGTCAAATTTATCTGTTAACCTTTCTAGGCGCCATATAACACATTAGTGTTGGTGTGCCGTTAAACCCTATACTCACCCACTCACTCACTCCGGTGTGCTATTCTTCGTAGTACGATGGGCTGGCTGGGGAGGCATCTGCAGGGGCACATTAACTGGTTTGAGGCGATTTTTGTGGATAAGTGCGTTGAAGGCCTTCCGGTAAGCTATCCCCCTTTCCCTCGGGTCCTTGATGCCCCTTGCTTGAAGCAAAATGATGAACACCATAAGGAGAAGATATCCCCCTTACCCTGACGCTTACTGACCATACCTATCCTGCAACTTAGTTACCGTCCCTCGACCTCCTTCCCCTACATCTACCTATTTTCTTTAGGGCAGGAGTCGCCTCCGGTTATTTCGCTGCCCCCTGCGCCCTGCCCCCTGCGCCAACCCGACAGCAACTCCCCGACCGTAAAGAAAACCTGTTTCCGAGTTGTTCGCGGAATTTCTGGCCTTAACCTTACGTTCCCTGATGCCAACAGACTCAGGTTCACCTTTTTTTACCACGCTGCAACATATCGATCTCTCTAGCAGCTCTTTGAACGCATGTACGAGTCCTAGCATGTTGGATATCTCCCACGTTAATTTTGGGATCGCTCTGTGTCTGTTTTTATAATTTTCCTAAATTTAAAGGTGTTTTGTGGTACTGCGCTAAATATGTTTCATCTAATGATATAAGCTAGGGATATGGCGGCGGCCCATTCTGAAATCATGACAATGGATACTGGTGTAAAATGTTACTGGACGGCACATGGTCGGCACCTAGCTGCTTTCCTTATATGTTGATTGTGTTTGGTCCACCATCACCTTAGTCAGGGTGCATTGCATGATAACAACAAGACCTCAAATGAAATCGTTGTGTTACTCACACTCACTGTTTAAACTTTAGACCTTTCTGATAATAAAAATGCATTCACTGTAAAGTCCTGTTTAAGATCAGCTACACAAGGGAATTATGTCACCCAGCATTACAACGGAGAACGGGAAACACTCTGGTTTGAAATTTAACTGCCGATGATTGTAGAATAGTAACCATCATCTCGTGCTTTGGAATATTTAAAATTGTAATTGCAATAACCTGTCAAGCATGTAGTACAATATCATCTAATAAATAAATATTCCACGTTTTGCGATTGCCATGTGTTAGAATGGATAATTTGTTGTTGCATTGCTAAGTTCGTACGGATCGAGGCACCTGCAATTCCTGAACGACTATCCAAGGACTATGGAGGTAATGCGCTGGTGTTCTTTTCAAAAGAGTTGCTAATCAATAACCTTATGTAGTTTAGGAGTTTACATAAAACTGCAAATCAGCTCTCTGAGATACTATTGATATGTATATTACCTTGCATTATTTCGATCTAAGACATTAGACCATTCTTATTGTCTTAGGATTTCTGGTCCCTATCTGATAGATTAGTTGTCATTTACCTGACGCGAAAACAAAGGTGGGCCTCTCTCTTGGCTAATTTCGATTCTTATTGAATAGTTTATCATTTATCGTGTCGAGAAAGTATCTGGATAAGTATAGAAATGTGTTCATTGCTGCTTTCAAGGTCGGTTACATCAATGTATCCCTCTCTCTGACTTACGATGAGCCGATCCCTACAGCGAGCTGTTGAGGAACATCAGGGGTAGGTTCTCAGCTGCTTCTATGTTGAGAATAACACGATCATCCAATTCCTCAATTCTTTGAGACAGACCACTTAAACTGTTTTATAAATCACCGAGCTAGGTTGGTTTTTCTGTGTGTGTATGGCATTCGTCGGCCACTACATTAGAAAAGTGGTCTTGAACGAGGCAGCCATTGCCACACTAATTTGCACCAAGGCCATTTAGTAAGAAGAGGCTGATCGTCTCTGTGCTGCAACAGAGAGCGTGTTGCATACAAAGTGGCAGGGTTTCCTTTCATTGCTTAAATTTTTTATACGAGCTCATCAGTGGTCTGATGTCTTACAGTTAGATGTCACAGTGTTGAATATTTAAAATATGCAAACAATTGTTTATTTTCAGATTGCTCTATCCTCCCGACTTCAAGACAGTCTTCAAACCTCGGCGTATTTCCTCTTTCGAAATAAAAAAGAGAAGTGGCTGCTTAACCTTATCTGTGTTGTTTTCATCAAAGGTACTGTATCAAATAATCTTAGCCAATTTATATAATTGTTGTAAACGAACCCATAACCCATAGCCTAGTGAGCCAGATATAGGCTCAGTCAAGATGGACAAGTTAGCGGCAGCGGAATCTTCACTTAATGCTATCTTGTCCAAGTTAGTGAGATCGTGTAGGCTTCATGTAGTGATTGTAGTACATTAATGAGGCAGAGACATACTGAAAATGAGTCTGAAAGATAAGCCTGATGGTTTGTTGAAGCCTAGTGAGCCAGATATAGGCTGTGTCAAGTTGGACAAGTTAGCTCCAATAACCAATATTCAGTGTTGTTGGTCGGCTATGCAGGGACCGAATAAATACGATCTTAGCATTTAAACGAATCGTGTATCACGGAGATGTTGTACTCTGCTTTGGATAAGTAAGCGGCGTGGACAAGATAGCGTTACGACACACGTACTTGCGCGTCATTTGAACACAAAATCATGCGGCCCTTGAAGAAAATGGAAAATTGTGATGTATCGATATCTAACTAAAGCTTGATCGCACCAGGCATATGAACTTATGGGGTACCAGACAAAGTATGTTAAAGACCACACTCATTTCGTTATTGAACACCGGGCAAATTGTACTTCGTATATTGCTTTTTAATAAAAAGTAGCATTTGACGCATTTGATAATTGAACGTTGACGACATAGACACTTCGACAAAGAATGATGATGGTGATGTGGTGATGATGGTGATGATGATCATGATGATGAAGATGATGGTAGCGGTGGTGGTGGTGGTACGGATGAGGCGTTACAGAGTTCTAGCTTTAAAACGGTCGTTTTGGAAGTTGAAGCACCGCTCCTAAGACATTAACACACCCGGTGTTAGTTGTTAAAGAGGCCAAAGTAGGATTCAAACGTATTTAAGAAGATTTTGAGGAAACGGTGAACAAACTAGTGCACTTCCATCATATATAATGACTTCCGATATAAAAGTGATCTATCATACACGGAGACAGGTCGGTATTCAATGGCAATGTCGCATCACACATATATTACTGTTACTTGTCATTTTGGCTTTTAACAATATCGTTGCCCCTTATGGCGACTTCACCTTGAGGCTGGTAAGAGCAAGAACAGCTCTTCTGAAGCGACAGATGCCGGAAAAAGGCATGCGCGAAGAGACACGCATTTAGTGCTAAAGGCACCATTAGAATTGTGCCATATGGTAATAATACACTGCCGCCTCGAATTGTGATGTTCTTAGCAAATATTTTGCCAGCGACCTCATCAGTCATACTTATCGATAAGTCCGTCAACCATAGTATTAATTTTCAGCATGATGACAGTCTATTCGAGGCGCTTGACGTTTAGAATAATGGTGTGATTGAACGTCTAACTTAACAGTTCGCATAGAAGCTAATCAGTCACAAATGTGGTCTTCTCCTCGTTGTCATAGGTTTATTGAGCCGATATAAATAAGAAAGCATTGAATAATTCTTTGTTGTCTTGTATGCAGAATCGTTATACAAGAACATATTCAATATCATTGGTCAAATTGTGTATCTCATTAAGAAAGTAAATATAACGGGGTTCCACCAACAAGATGCTAGTGCAACACGATGCAATTGAGCAACGAGGTCGTGGTCTGTAGCTAGTTATGGAAAAAATTCAGGCTTCGAATTTTGTTTCATGAATCACAAGTATCCAGTTCCGAAGTAAAACAGCTTTATGGAAAACGTAATCACATTTGAATGTTCATGCTGTATTGCATGATACAACTTGACGACATCAACATTATGTATCACATAACTGTCGTCGCTTAAATATGAGATCGAATGTTTAACGTACCGCATTCGCATAGCTCTTTTGACCATCAGCTCCATCATTGTTTCGCGGTAAGCCTTTGCGACATTAGGCAGATAATTATTGGCGCAAGCCAAAACAACTAGGTGCTGCTCCTGTATCACATATCGAAAATTATTATGGACTCCTTAAGTGAAACAATTAATGATGGCATTATACAGAAATGATTACACTATGGCATTATATGATTACACTAAATTACAACATAGACTTAGCCACTCGCATGATGTTGTAAGTGGTTACTCACGAGCCATAGAACCTGGGCTCAGCAGAAGCCATCAGCCCATCCGTTGCACCCCTGGAAAAGGCAATAGCGTGGAAAGATAAAAAATTAGGCCAAGGAGCATGAGTAAGATAACTACCTCCAGCGCGACGACTGTGAGTCATGCAAGTTCTGCCATCAAGTCAGCCAACTTTTGCAGCTGTGTTGAGCAGCTACGATACGATGGAGCTGATGATCCCTGGGATGGACGTTTGCCAGGGAGTTCAGGTGCTTTTGTTATCCGCATCTACATACAACGCTTGTGTCGGGGTTGGAGTCGTTCTGTCGGGGCGAGTACCAGGGTCGAGATTACCTCCCAATTGTGTTTAGGATGGATGCCATAGTAATGCCCTGCTCCCAGAACAGCGTATATATCCTGTGGGCTAGCGTTATTTCCTTGTGATTGACTCCCTGATGCAGCTGAATTTGGGACCGCAGCTGTTCCGGGTTTACAGACCAACTCACCCCTCTGGGTCTGCATAAGCCCATAAGCTTTCGGAAGATAGGTGAAATGTCGTCTGTGTTAGATCCTGCCTCAACTGTCTTACGGAAAGCATCTACAGCCTCTGTTACCACCTGGTCCAGGTCTTGCAGTGGTAAGTTTCTACATCCAAAGAGACCTTTGAAAGATCTTCACGTGTAGTCTGGAGGGCTGCTGTTGCCTTTTTGTGTTGATCAGGGATCCATCCCCCCGGGCAAGTTGAACATGGTACCTCTTAACGAAATCAGGCGGGAGGAATTTGTTAGGATTGACCTTCCAGGGCAGAAGCTTCCACCCGCGACCCCACATAAACCCTACGTTCACCCTATTTAGACGATCGGAATTCCAGGTCGGTCTGTAACACCTGCTTGGACATTTACTCACCTCTATTGAAATAGTGTCCTCTTCATCCTCTCCGATGGCCCCCTGCTCGGGTTGTCTAAGTCTATCTTGCATGTGACTATATTAAAGATACATTAAAAAAATAATCAGGTGATCATAACACCAAGACACAATCAGGTGATCATAACATAAAGACATAATCAGGTGATCATAACACCAAGACACAATCAGGTGATCATAACACCAAGACATAATCAGGTGATCATAACACCAAGACATAATCAGGTGATCATAACACCAAGACACAATCAGGTGATCATAACACAAGACACAATCAGGTGATCATAACACCGAGACAAAATTCGGTGATCATAACACCAAGACACAATCAGGTGATCATAACACCAAGCCACAATCAGGTGATCATAACACCAAGACACTATCAGGTGATCATAACACCAAGACACAATCAGGAGGTCACAACACCAAGACACAATCATTTGATTATAACACCAAGACATAATCAGGTGATCATAACACCAAGACATAATCAGGTGATCATAACATAAAGACATAATCAGGTGATCATAACACCAAGACACAATCAGGTGATCATAACACCAAGACACTATCAGGTGATCATACTCATTTTGCTTTAAAGCCAATAACGTGGCAAAAATTTGAATCAAATGCTTTTCGTAAACGTGTTCCACTTCCAACCTCACATAAGGAGCACTATTCCTACATTTTAACATGCTAACGGCAACATGGGAACTTAGTGGTAGCAATGACGTCATCGTTATTAATGAAACTTCTTATGAACGGATGATTTCAAATCACGTGGTTCAGCCCCAAAGTCAATTCATCCAGCTAACATATCTACACACGTTTGCATTTTTGCTGCTAACCTATAACGTCAACATTCCGCAATAGACACCACACTGTTCGAGAACATGTCCAAATGTTCCGCAGAACAATATAATAAAGAATATATACCCAACGGTGCATGGGATACTACTGCTGTTCATTTGCAACATCTCCAAATTGGAACGAGAGCAATGTACAGATTTTATGACACTCATTAAGTGAGTAGTTTTAGTCTACGCATATCATATCCATGGCTGACTGTGCACCCTATAAAAGTTATATCGTCTGCCCAAGGGAAACTCTTGTTAGCACTTCACATGGTAATCATAGCGCGGACAGTTTCACAGCAGTTACACGTGCAATTTACTAACCATTCACAATTAATAAAAGTATTTCGGAAAACTGGCCCTTGTATATGCATGAACCAATTATGCATATGACTCAGTTATCGTTTGGCTGTCAAAAAAGCCTCCCTAAATTATTCACCATATGCGTAACCTAAAAAAAGTCTTTAGTGCTCCGAATTCTCAATTGGGGAGTGGACTAACATAAATTCAGCAGTCATAACACGTTGTGCTACATATTGTACTTTTAGGAAAGTAGTAATAACTCCACTCCACTGCCGTCTCGTCTGTTACTTAAGTCATATGAATATTCATAGCCATCTCTGCTGGTAACGTTGGAGTAGCGAGAAACTGATCTAACTTGCATTATTACCAGACGCTGCAACGATTATTGGAAGTTGGCCTTTAGAACCATACAGAAGTAGCAAATAGTATGAGGTCAGATGTATATTATTCATGGCTACATCGTTACAATTTTAGTGGACTGCATAAAGCAGACATTCTTTCGGGGCCATAACTATTTAACAATAAACGAGGTTGTTCGGAACGAAGATCTGCTGACACTGGAGCGTTATAATATTGTGCTTTCGGCGTCAAGCCTGTAGAATGATGGTTGATGTTTTTTCTTCTGTGCTGATAGCTTTCCCAAATGATAATGGCAAATGGGTAATTACGAACCAATCCCATCAATAGACGAAATGAACAAGTTGTCACCATGATTCTGACAAAATGCATTGTATATGTGCCTTCAAGTCGTATTGAACAATGCAATCGAGCATTACAAAAACATTGCACAACGACTGAAAGTCATGTTTCCCAAGAGTTTCCTACGCACTTCTTCTCAATTACGAGATGAAATTATTATTCATCGACTGAGCTTGCCCACGTGGGCTTATTTCCAAAGTTTACATTTGACGTCAAAGGAAGTTATTGCCTACCACTCTACCAATGCCATAGCCCGCACGGCACATACCACAACAGCAGCAGGACCAAAAAAGGAACACTAACGAGCACGATTCGACAATGCAATCCATGAATTTCCACGTGCATCTAAAATAAATTGTCGGATATAATTGCGATATCAACCCAAAATGGCGAGCACCAAACTCAAACTGAGCCCGCTTCTGATGTGGTGTACTCCAGGCTAACAGTAAGGCATTGATCAATTAGATACATTTATCGATGTCTTGTTCATCGATAACCATTTACGATTGGACAAGCCAAACACGACGATAGTGTGAATCCTGTTTCCTGCGTCGGGATTAGCCGTATAAATCCATCCAGCATGCTGACACACTTGTTGTACGTCTGGAAAGCTTTACGGAAGAGGTGCGTTTTTGTTATGATATTAATCAGCTCATCTGACTTTTAATGCCTTCCCCTTTTTAATTATCAATACGACATGTTTACACTAGCCCAGGCCACCCTCCGCCCATACGGTGGGGTTGTGACCTTGATAAGTAGTATTGGCTGGTACCGTTCCAGTTGGCTAATGACCTTATTAATCCACGCCCCATTTGGACCGTTGGGTTGGCTGGTATATGTTCAGCAGCTTGCATATGTTGTCAGGGGTAAGGTCAGTGAGAGCCTTGTAGACCAGTAGGAGCAACTTGAGTCGATGCGCGCACTCATAGAAAGCCAAGTAGTCTCATTAGAGTGGTTTTATATGCTATCGAGACATTGATCGTTAGATGATAGGCGCTGCGTTGTCAGAAATATGTTACGGTAGTCGAGTCTTGAGATGACTAGCGATTGGACTAGGCACTTGAAGGTTTCGACAGTCAGCCTGTTTCGTACATATTCGGAGGTGAAAACTTGCTGACTTGGCCATGTTGTTGACCTGAGCTGTCATTGAGAGGAATGAATCAAACATGGCCCGAGATTTCTTGTTGGCACCTTAGAAATCTCGACTTCTTTGCAGTCAGGCAGGCAGATATCTCAGAAAGGCAGTTTTCTATACTATTACAAGCATAACCCAGTTGGCAAGTGAAATTACCATTTATTTGTGTATTGTCCGCGAAACAATGACTGTCGGCTCCAAGGATATAGATGACAAGGAAAAATGTCCGAAAACCGATCCTTGTGGACCACCGGGTTCCAGACGAATGATGCGAGATTTGGCCTTATGGATTTTGATGTTCTGTTTTAATAGGTGGGACAATTGATACCAAGGATCATATTCAGTATGGCCTCGTCAATTGTGTTGAAAGCAGGATGAGAATCGCTACCTTGTGTTTATTCAGCGAGCGCACATTAAATCTTCCTCGACATCTCACCCACATCAGCTGATATTCAATTGCCCCTCTACTTAATACGAAAGGTGCCTCAGTCAAACAGCTATCGGGATTAAATGCTTGTGGTTGATGGGTTACAAAGGTTGTTTGCAAAAAAACGATGTAGAGGTTCAAGTGTTTGCATCCGAGTAATTACCCGCATGTTAAACATAGTTCTTACTATGAAGAGTAAAACTTGGATTTATTGTTTCAAGAAGGCACCAACCACGTTTCTTCCCGTAAAACCTTCTTCGTTAGGCTTAAGAGAAGCCCAGGTAATGGGGCAAGAATTGACATTCTGCCATCTTTCGGTGAAAGCATTTCAACCTTCACTGGCTATAATATCTAACGGTTGAACAACCGAGAAGTAATTTAGAAACGCATTTCTTCTAAACGTCTTGAATAATCGACCAATGTGTGAAAATGCAGGTGCTCATTTTCAATACATAAGCAAATCGTTTTATATAGGTAAGTGATTGTGTATTTACAAAAGAGCTCTTACCTGGATCTAAACGTTTAATGATAAGATAGCATAGTATTATTTATTGACTTCACACATCATTCGTTAGGCATAAAACTAGTCTCCACCTATATATTGCATTTAACTGTAAACTTTGGAATATTGGAACGTCGTAAATATGTTGGCCAAAAAGAGATGCACACATTGCAGCCTGCTGCAAGACACCATTAATTAGACAATACCAAACACGATTCGTCAATCACGAATATTGGATGTTACTTTGTACTATTATGCATACACACGTACACAAAGCTCTACTCCCGCATAGCTGATTAAAGAATATACATAAAATAAAATGACAATTGAATGGCGTATAAATGGGCCGTTTTATTATTCAAATCCCAATAAAAGAGTTTAAATGTCACCATAATACAGTAAGCCAACTTATATTATGCAGAAAACGACCCTGAAAACACACCATGAAAATTGCTATGTGAAATCTACTGTGTAAATCTACATCACATCTGAGTGTTTATTTTTTTTTTGCTCTGCCACGGTTAGCGCGTTAAACATTTTACGTTGCTAGTATGCAACACCTTATAGATAAGCAACTAAATGATTCTGATTGTATGCATTGAGCTCATTCCACGCCATCGCCTAGAGGGAGCCGAAGAGAGTTAGAGATTCATGTTATTACCGTCGGGACGAAATACTTTGCGCGGCATGTGAAGGACTAACAAGTGTAAGACCCTCAATTCTGTCTTTACTCCTGTTATTATCATGTGAATACTTAATTGACCGCTTGTTAAATCTAAAGTATTTTGATGCTGATATTATTGATTATTACAGTTTCCGAACTGCAATCATCCAAGGGAAAGGACAATCACTAATTAAGAATGTCTGATTCTGCAGCTGAAATGCTCTGTGGTGTGACAATATAGTGCTTTTGCCTTTCATGGTACGATTAATGTGCCCCGCGACAATCATTATTTTACAAATAATACGGAGTGAAGTTAGTTTGATTTAGCCAAATCTGGAACTCGCAGTTGCCTAATTTCGTGCATCTGTCTCTTTGTAAGCGTTTTCAACAGTCTGTTAAGATCGTCTTGATCGTTACTACCAATCTGACCATCGTTTTGATTTTGAGTGGTTCTACCCCGGAGCATTTAGAAAATTTGTGGGCGCTACTGCGCCTTACCAGGCAAATCGGCTTTTCATTAGTCCCTTTTGAAATCAGCTTATTAATATTTACCACCTTGCCGCCCTGACACATGCCTTCAAATTGACAGAGAATGACTTTCAAACAGGTAGCCCTCTCGCTAGCGACAAGGCCATTGTCTTAGTTTGTGCGTGTGTGCGAGCAAATGTGCTTGTGCTTGCATGTGAGCGCGTGCGTGCGTGTGTGCGCGATCGATCATGCGTAAGCGTGGGTGGTTGTGAGTGCGTGGTTGTGTAGCCTCGGCCGCGCTATACCAGGCAAATCGGCTTGTCATTAGTCTCTTTTAAAATCAGCTAATGAATATCAACCACCATGCCTCCCTGACACATGCCTTCAAATTGACACGGGATTACTTATTCAAAACAGATGGCCCTCTAGCTAGCGACACGCAAGTGTATGCAGTGAGCTATAAGAAGGGACCGTACCTAAAAGTGCATGTAATGAGCTAAAAGCAGGGATCATACAAGCAAGGGTATGTAGCTAGCCATAAGAAGAGACCCTACCAGCAAGTGTTATGGAGTGAGCTATAAGAAGGGACCATACCAGCAAGTGTATGTATTGAGCTATAAGAGGGGACCATACCAGCAAGTGTATGTAATGAGCTATAAGAGGGGACCATACCACCAAGTGTACGTAGTGAGCTGTAAGAGGGGACCATACCAGCAAGTGTATGAGGTGAGCTAAAAGAAGGGACCATAACAGCAAGTGTATGCAGTGAGCTGTAAGAAGGGACCATACCAGCACGTGTATGTAGTAAGGCATAAGCAGAGATCATAATAGCAAGGGTACGTAGAAGCTATTAGAAGGGGCCATACCAGCAAGTGTATGTAGTGAGCTATACGAGGGGAATATACAAGCAAGTGTATGTAGTGAGCTATAAGAGGGGACCATACCAGCAAGTGTATGTAGTGAGCTATAAGAGGGGACCATACCAGCAAGTGTATGTAGTGAGCTTTAAGAGGGGGAGACAGCCAGCAAGGGTATGTAGTGAGCCATAAGAGGGGACCATACCAGCAAGTGTAAGTAGTGAGCTGTAAGAGTTGACTATACCAGCAAGTGTATGTAGTGAGCTATAAGAAGTGGTCCATACCAGCAAGTGTATGTAGGGAGCTATAAGCAGGGAACCATACCAGCAAGTGTATGAAGTGAGCTATAAGAGGAGGCCATAACAGCGAGTGTATGTATTGAGCTATAAGAGGGGACTATACCAGTAAGTGTATGTAGTGAGCTATACGAGGGGACCATAACAGCGAGAGTATGTAGTGATTTATAAGAGCTATAATAGTTGACCATACCAGCAAGTGTATTTTGTGAGCTATAAGGAGGGACCATGCCAGAAAGTGTATGTAGTTAGCTATATGAAGGGACCATACCAGCAAGTGTATGTAGTGAACTATAAGAGGGGACCATAACAGCGAGTTATGTCGTGAGCTATAATAGGGGACTATACCAGCAAGTGTATGAAGTGTGCTATAAGATGGGACCATACAAGCAAGTGTATGTAGTGAGTTATAAGAGGGAACCATACCAGCAAGTGTATGTAGTGAGCTATGAGAGGGGACCATACCAGTAAGTGTATGTAGTGAGCTATATGAGGGGACCATACCAGCAAGTGAAGGCAGTGAGCAATAAGAGGGGACCATACCAGCAAGTGTATGACGTCAGCTATAAGAGGGGACCATAGCAGCAAGTGTATGTGGTGAGCTATAAGAATGGACCATACCACCAAGTGTATATAGTGAGCTATAAGATGGGACCATAGAAGCAAGTGTATATAGTGAGATATAAAAGTGTATGTAGTGAGCTATAAGAGGGGACCATACAAATAAGTGTATGTAGGGAGCTATACGAGGGGACCATACCAGCAAGCGAAGGTAGTGAGCTATAAAAAGGAACCAAACCAGCATATGTATGTAGTGAGCTATAAGAGGGGACCATACCAGCAAGTGTATGAAGTCAGCTATAAGAGGGGACCATAGCAGCAAGTGTTTTTGGTGAGCTATAAGAATGGACCATACCACCAAGTGTATATAGTGAGCTATAAGATGGGACCATAGAAGCAAGTGTATAAAGTGAGATATAAAAGTGTATGTTGTGTGCTATAAGAAGGGATCCTACCAGCAAGTGTATGTGGTGAGCTATAAAAAGGAAGTGTATGTAGTGAGATATTAGAGGGGACCATACCAGCAAGTGTATGTAGTGAGCTATAAGCGGGAACCATACAAGAAAGTGTATGTAGTGAGCTATAAGAGGGGACCATACCAGAAAGTGTATCGAGTAGTGACCTATAAGAGGGGACCATACCAGCAAGTTTACGTAGTGATCTAAAAAAGCGTGAGCCAGCCAGCAAGTGTATGTAGTGAGCTATATTAGGGGACCATACCAGCAAGTGCATGTAGTGAGCTATAAGAGGGGAACATAACAGCATGTGTATGAAGTGAGCTATAAGAAGGGACCCTACCAGCAAGTGTATATAGTGAGCTAGTAAAAGGAAGTGTATGTAGTGAGCTATGAGAGGGGACCATACCAGTAAGTGTATGTAGTGAGCTACAAGAAGGGACCATACTAGCAAGTGTATGTGGTGAGCTATAAGAGGGGACCATACCAGCAAGTGTATGTAGTTAGCTATTAGAAGGGACCATACCAGCAAGTGTATATAGTGAGCTATAAGAGGTGACCATGCCAGCAAATGTATGTTGTGAGCTATTAGAGGATGAGCCAGCCAGCAAGTGTATTTAGCGAGCCATTAGAGGCGGAGCCAACCAGCAAGTGAATATATTGAGCCATGTTCCAGCCAACCAAAGTGTGTGCGTGCATGTGAGTGTGTGCGTGCGTGTGCATGTGTGCGAGCATAGGTGCGTGTTCGTGCCTGAAAGCGTGCATGTGCCTACAGGTGTGCGCGTGCGATCATCAGTGGTTGTGCGTGCGTGCGTACTATTTTTCGTCCCCTACAATCTTTCCCCGCGGATATTATGAGGATTTCACCATATTCTACTTGCAGAAAATAATTTATATTTGCTTGAGCGAATCTTAATACTGCTAGATATTTAGAGCAAAATTGAAAGTGCAAAATTATAATTGTATTTGTTAATTTAAGCTTCGGCGAATCAATCTTGTATCGTCGTTATAAACTGTGCATCAATTGGCGAGCAGGAAATGTTCTCTGTGATTCATGTCAGATCTAATGCCAGTTGACCAATGGGAACATACTTTGGAAGAAAACTTCGTTTGTTAGCACACTGTGCACTTAACTTTTTCGTTGCTTTCATCTGAAATTGTACGGATATGAAGTGTGTGGCAAAAGGATTCAGATACAACACAATCATGGTGTTCTGCAAATGAAAATTTTTAATGAGATTCATCCATCAGTATTTCGCAAAAAGGTTTGAATTATGCATTAGTCCTTCAACACTAATAAACAAGCTATAGCGTAATGTATAAGAAACGCATGCATATTGCAAACTAGGTGCGTTGTCACAATAATACCTGACGCCACATGGACGGCCTCTGGATATTATCAGCACGTTTAGATGCATATCAGATGAATAAGCTACGAAAAAGCCCAGGTGAATTAGATCGTCATTAATAGTGCAGCTAGGGTGATTGATGGGTGCAGAAAAACGTGTTATGATGCTGTTTCAAACACATACATACAAATTGTTTCTTCGCAGGACTGCCAGAGGGCTTCTAGTACATGTACCTAAACATTAGGCCAATATATCGCGTTTCGGTATGAAATTAGTGTCATTGGTTAGCAAACTTACGATTCTGTCCATCAGTAAACATATAAATGTTGCATTTGTGAAGGTCTGAATCACTGCCATATGATCCTGTAACATCCCTGAAGTACATGGTAGCAATACATCATTGATATGATAGTTGTATATGAATTGACAGCCTATTTTTAGAAGTACAGCGTTATTCTGGATCATTATTACGGCACTAGTGGTATCGCTGCGTTGCATTATTCACAATATAGCGCTTTTAGCAGACGTTGCTGCATTCGTGTCCCAATGATAGATTAGATGTCCCATGTTCAAGAAAACCCAACAAATGATAAATTTCCCTAGTCTGCCAATACATATGTTTGATATCCATAGAATGATGCTAATGAGATGCGCTTTTTATGCAATAGGATCTGTCTATCAATAATGTTCTCAATTATTAAATCATATTTATCAAATGCCAAACATTGATTGGTTAGCTCTATTTGGTGCGGCTATGATGCACCCCAATATGCAAATCAATGAATAGCAGTGTGTTGCGACGCTATGTGAATAAATCGCATGTGTCATATTGAATGAAAATAACCTATAACAATTTACGACTATTGTCGTCGAGTTCTGTGGGGGTAATAAACTATCTATCAATGCCCACCTACTTTATGTGGTACCCCACCCCCAATAATATACCTTACACATTACACACCTGATATATTGGCTGCTAGCATATATAAATAGACACCCAACCTGAACGATGCATATCAACTCTGACGGTGTCATCATGTGTTTTGTTTGCCAATAGATGATCCTACAATATATAGGTCGATCATGTTTAATGGTAGTTTATAACTGATATAGACATTGTAATAATGATATGGGATATGGGGAATACAGTCATTATTAAATCATCTTGGTGATTGTGATTGTCGGAGATTAAGCAACATATCATCCTATAATAGACGTCTTGACATCTATAATGGGCAATAACGGCAAAGCATCTGCAGTAATCTGCTGCACCAGAATAGCGTTGAAATACATTTGCTACCCCAGCATCAAAGGAATTTTCGAAGCCACGATCCATCAGTGTTGTGTTTTAAGTGCGTAGAAAGAAAAATACGTACAGTATGATATATTTGATGTTTGAATTATTAACAATTTCTTTGGCTAATACAATGATGCTATTTCATTCATACAAGTCACAATAACACGAACCATTGTTCACTCCTCCACATAAGTGTGAATATGCTAATGTACTTTATATTACCTTTGGATGCAGTCTGTGACAGAACATATATTAATGCCATATTCTCCTGCGCAAAGACGTTCTGCATAACGCTTCGGCATACGCTGTATTGCGAGAGCATAGTTCTCCATTTTCCCCTCTATCACTACGTTCTTTGTTCCCAAATTAAGTGGTGTCTGATAGTCCTTACATCAGCTGGAAAAACAAAATGTTCCAGGTAGCAGCTGATACCTTGCTGGCAACGCAATTTAAAAGCAGAGATGCCAAAATCGTGAATACTAATGTGTATTGCTATGATCAAGGCTCGCTGCATTTAACATTGCATCTGTGGCTGTTATTTATCTACAGCAACGCCATGAGACAAGCCTTGAATGCGCATTTGTTTAAATGACCGGTCGCCTCTTTAACTGCTTCTACGCGGTACGAAACATTTGCCTTTTCCAGGATGGATTGACTATAAAGAATTGGTCTAAAATAGTGTTGTCTGAGGTGAAAGGGCAATAAGATTATTTGCTGATAGTAACCTTTTTCTGTTAGGGGACGGGATTATGAGTCAAAATCCCGCCACATTTATTTTATTCTAGCGGCATGCTATTTCTATTGTCGTCTCTCATAATAGCACCACACAGCGGAATAGAGGCTGCCGAACAAGTCAAATGAAACATGGTGCAATATCGTATAGGTAGAACAATGAATAAAATTCTAGGAAGCCTTAGATTATTGTAATCGTTTTCAGGGTTAATAGAACACTTCTCTACAAACCGCAACATTATACGGTTTCTCAAGTATAAACTGTTTGCATTTATTCTTTTTCTCGAGTTTTGAACTATCACAGAGAAGGACAAAATGAAGAATATGCATATACCCATGCCCCACACTAGGTTTACTTAAACCTTACACCATTAATCACATTGGCTGCTTTGTGCTCAGATTTTCTTTTTATACTGTACCTATTTTGACCTAACCGACTGTTGCCTAGGATAATAGTTTCAACCGGCTATAAACATACACCCTTTCTTATTTCTAACCTGTTATTTTCGATAGCTAGCTGATGCATCAGCGACGGTGTGTGGGCCGCTATTCCTCTGCTGTAGAAGCAGTTGTTTTGTTTAACGAAACGCTTCTGAGTGTCTTTCTTGCTGTTCAAAAGGTCAGCTTCAATTATTTAGTTGCTACAAAGTGGCAATAACACGCATAAACTATTGATTTTTACAGATTATTATGTGCTTCAGTAAGCGAGAGGCTCGTTTAGAAAAAACATTGCTATCATGCCTTGTGTTTGCTATGTAACAATCCATCTTTTTAATCCCATTATGTTCTTAATTATCTTCAGTTCGGATGGGTTACTACAGCTTTCCACAAGAAATGGCACTGATGGCATGGCTCCTTGCGCGAGCATTGGCCAGCGTTTCAGTGTCGTCAAGGAGTCTGATAAACCCAATGACGGCTGACTTATATAATGGTTCTTGGCGTTGCTCACCTTGCGCACATAAATGACGGAACAAAGTGTACAGCCACTTAAAAGCAAGATAAACATGCATTCGACTCCTCGTTGCAAAGGAACACAAGAAGAAGGGGAAAGCAGTGAACATGTCTTTTATATGTGCTCTTTAATGTTTGGGTTCTCATCTTGAAGATAACCATATATGGCCAAATCTGTCTGTTAAACCTTGCTTTTCAATGCTCTTATCAACCGGGCGTATGCTTTACTAACCACGTGAATAATGCAGTGGCTAGGTCCAATTATATGTCACGCAAGGTATATTATTGTTTTTGGCACATTTATCCACAGCCGGCGCAATAGTACAAATAATGCTGTCTCCATCTCCATTAAGATATAAGGATCGAAAAGGATGCTAATAATTGGACCATTCAATAGCATAACTCTAGTTTTGCTCTAGTTGAAGTATATTGCCTCTTCTGTTACTACGCAATCAACATGCCGTTGTTATGAGAACAATACGCTGTTGTTATCTGTTCAACATGTGCCAATTACCAATTCATTGAAATTTGCGCGTTTTCGTGGTACATGCTGAATGTGGCTGTGGATTTATGGGTACGTTCCGGAAAAGTGGTGCGGCACCTTAAAATCTCATAGTTTGCCATTTAGGCTTCCCAAAGGGTTATTATGCTACCTTGTGTTCCTAAAGAACGCTTGGTGCATTTCCATTTACAGAACAAAACGCCAGAAGCAGCACTCATCATATTCACGTGTTGCTCTGCTATATATTCAGATATTATGCGTGCTATATAAACTGAAATTATACTCCTATATAATGCGCGAATGAGCCCCTGGCATAGTAAGAAATACATGGCCCTATCTACACCAAAGCCAAAGAAAGTTATGTCATCTAGTCGTTAATATCGACAAGCGGAAAGTTATACGCGAATGATTGTCTTCAGATTCGCCATCAAGGGAAGATTTCAGAATCACAAATAATCAACTACTATGTCATTAGCTTTTTGTGTCGCCTATTACAATGCATTTTTATACCGTTGTTCTCCGCTGGTGATATTAAAAGGAAACACAAATTGTCATTGAGACACAAACAATTTCAGACGGTGGCAATTGTGATGCTGCTGCATCAGAGATACATTGCCATCAAATCGACATTGATGCTTCACAAGGTCAGTTGAGGCAAATACTCTGTAGCTAAGGTAATACATGGTAAATAAACATAAATTAATGTTAAAAATGAATGCCTAGATATGCTAGCAGCTCCGTGATGACCTGTGACACAAATCGTCTCATTATCATATGGCTATTATGCAATCCAGGTGCAGTGATATTTCTCATTTTTGGCTGAGTTAATAACAGCACTATGCCCAATTAACGCGCAAATCATAGTCATATTCGTATTGAACTAACAAATTTACATACTCACATGGTCATGGTAATACATCTACTTTCTAGTTTCTGCAAGTCGATGACAATTGAAATATGGTTGTGCGCGTGTGGGCACAAACATGGCCGCGTATGAGAATATTACCTATGTCGTGGTTGTATAGCGTTTATAAAATAACACATGTTTCTCCCACATTTTATTTGTGAGCTGTATTTATAGACAATCAGTGAACTACAGATGTATCACTAACTGTCTGTTTCCTCGTTACACAATAACAGTCCACATTATTACTATTGACCTTGATGGGATGAATAGACTGATGACAGACAGCTTCTCTTGCATCACACAGCTTCTGTGGCTTGATCCATAACAAGTATACTGCTCTTTGTTAGCTTTTCATTGTAATAGAACTTCTTTATGACAGATCTTGCGTTGGTAGTTACCTTAAGACATCCTGCTAGGCTGTTAGGGTACAAATTACAGAATGAATTCCATTTCAGGCTTTGGCACAGTATCGATGGTTTAGCCATATAGCTATGCTCGCATGGGCTATTGTAACCTAAACAATGTACACAAATAGATAAATGTTGTTTCTCAGGAGTGCTTTGCTAATATAATACACCCACACACCCACACACCCACATACACACAAACACACACACATATATATATATATATAAAAATATAAATATATATATATGTATATATTTATGTATATATATATATATATATTATGTATATATATATATGTATATATATATATATATATATTTGAATATATATATGTATGTACATATATATATATATGTATGTACATATATATATATATATATATATATATATATATATATATGTGTGTGTGTGTAAATACATCTATATGTATTTTTTATATATATATAAATATACATACATGTATATATATGCTAATTATTTATTAATATATATATATAAACATATTCATACATATATATATATGTATACGTATATATATACATAGATATATGTATATATATATATATACACACACCCTCACACACACACACATATATATATATATATATAATATATATATATATATAAGTATATATATATGCATGTTTATATATATATATATATATATATATATATATATATATATATATATATATATATATATATATATATATATATATATATATATATATATATATATATATATATATATATATATATATATATATATATATATATATATATCTGCTTCGCGGCAAACAAATGTCCGACAGCAGCAGCAGTAACCACTAAAATCCGCAGCAATTGAGTATATTGCTCTCTTCCTTCCTCCATCCCGCCAAAGTACTACGGTTTCCATCATAACCACAGATAATGTGTCCGCCATGATTATTTGCATTCTTTGTAGCTAACTGTATTTCTGTTATGTATATTCACAGCAGTATGATTATTTTTCAGAACAAGCACTCAATGGTTTGTTAAATTCAGGCATGAAATACGGTTGTAAGCAAATATACGGATGGGCGTTGTAAGTGATGCACCTTATTTGTAGAGGACGAATACAGTTTATTTGCCGGGTGATCAGTACTTGGTCAAGCGAGATTTTGCTGGACCTCGATTTACTATTGTTCATCATTGTAGAGAGCCGGAGTATACACCTGGCGGTTGGTTTATCACGGAATGGGAAATTGAAAAGATGAAGGGTGATTACCTGTTGCCATAGCTGGTTGAGAAGATGAAGGGATGATTACCTGTTTAGCCATAGACTGGTTTGAGGTATTAAGGGGGGTCAAAATACACCAGAGGGTTTTACAGTGTTTTTATGACAGTGTTTGATGAGATATATTCTAATCCAAATGGTTATGTGACTGAACTGCAACGCTATCTGATGTGCGCAGTCAATCGAACACAAATGATAACGGTTTTGATGTATGAAAGAATGCATTACTTGACATTAAAGCATAAGTCTGGATGCACGATTGGTTGTTATTAAAGACAGGCGTCATCCGATTATGCCGGTGTAAACAAATTAGTCAAGAACGACTTTGTGTGGGGATTATTCAAATTCCGCTTATACCACATAAATGTAAACGCATTTCCTTATAATCCACTGATTTCTCATTTTGTTTGTGAGTAAAAAATACATAGACCTATACTCGCATCAATATCTTTTCCTCACCTTTGATATAATATGTATCAACGCGACTATTAATTTTAGCACCAGAGTTTCAAAATGTGTGTAGTTGGATGTAAAATTGCTCAGTATAGTACGTTGATCAATACAGAGATCATTTAATATTAATATTTCATCAAAGAACCTGGAGTCATTTCTGTATGCCTTTGATGTAATATTTACTCACACTAAAGTTACCAACTAGAAAGAAGAAGTATGTTTATTTCATGATGAGAATAAAAAACTATGACTATGCATTTTCTTTTTGAATTACTGGTCATAAAATGGCTGGCTTTTTTACTAAGCCATAATGGTACCGCCAACGTGATATACTTAATATATATATATATATATATATATAGAGAGATAGATATATATATATATAGATATATATATATATATAGATATAGATATATATATATATATATAGATATATATATATATATAGATAGAGATATATATATATATATATATATATATAGAGATATATATAGAGATATATCTATATATATATATATATATATATATATCTATATATATATATATATAAATATATATATATCTCTCTATATCAAAATATATATATATACATATATATTCAAAAATATATACATATGTATCAATCATCAAAATGTAATGTGCACAAAGAAATATATACATATGCATATTTACGTATATAAACACGC
The DNA here is from genome assembly GCA_034190875.2 of Urechis unicinctus. NCBI lineage: Eukaryota > Metazoa > Annelida > Polychaeta > Xenopneusta > Urechidae > Urechis > Urechis unicinctus. Next base: position 70,932,133 of record CM067353.1, on the reverse strand, counting down.
ATATAACTATATACATTTATATATATAAAACATATATAAATGTTTAATAATAATAATATATATATATATATATATATATATATATATATATATATATATATATATATATATATATATATATATATATATATATATATATATATATATATATATATATATATATATATTGCAGGAGGGGACTGATAGTTTCCCTAACAATGTGTCAGAAGAAGCGCATTGCAGAATTCTTACTAAGCTGCCAATCTTTTTCAAGGAAAAAGAAAATAGATATATGCTCATTGCAATGGCAAAGGCAACTTACAATATGGGGTGAGGTTTTCTTACTTAATGCATACTTATCTAGAAGTAATAGTCGGTACTGTTTTGTACTGAAGTGTGACTTATGTCACACAATTTTGCACTATATCCAATTCACATGCCGCCGCCTAGTTTGCTACTTATTTTGACAGACTGAATCTACACGCAAGTTATCCCTTACACCTACTGCTATTAATGTCGTAATTAGAGCTACTACTAGTAAATCAAATTGAAGCAATCGGCTGAATGCACCTTTGTCTAATCATCAGATAATTATGCCACCTGTCCATTTCTAGAAGCTGGATTGTCCGTTTCATCGATTTGTTCCATCGCGTGTATTCGCTTGTTAACTAGTAATCTTAATCTATGTGTTATTCATTCTTAGCAAGGATTCTTAGCTGTGTATGTCCTTACAAGACAGACATGAACAGCAGTTTAACCAGTGATATAAACACAGCATGGAACACAAATATGCTTTATGTTTTAGCACGTAAACAAACTCACAATAGCCTATTGGCTATTCAAGAACATATGGCAAAACACATGAGTGGCTTGACTGGATAACAATACTAGCAATAATACAGCAGTCTACAAGGACATTGCCACACCCAAGTGGTAATAAACGATTTACATAGCTTAAGCAAAATTAGCTTCCAGGCTTGTCCTGAATAAACTAAGCCATCAAATGCACTGAGGAGTAACCATGAAATAATTATATGGTTCTCATCTGGAACTGTTTGGCCATATCATGTGACATAAGTATCTTGGTATGGAGGAGGGGTGGGGATGTGGTGGTCATTGGACGATAAAACCTCATTTAACATTCATTGTCGCAAACCAAATAGTAAATCACATGTTTCCAACGAACGTATTCCAATAGTAATCGCCTATTGGTATAATTTAAAATGCCACACTTGAAGTCATAAACTCACATTAAAGTGAATGCATTGACTGATAACCAATTAATGAACAGCAGTAATATGATGGATGTGAGTCGTTAAGACCTGTTAACTAATACTCGCATCCATTCCATATCCTAAATTTAAAGATATATTCTATGGTCGTGTATCATAATTTCATCACCAGAGTCTCAGAAAGCAACTATTTTTGCAGCTGTGAGTACAATTGCTCAGTGACTCTTGACAGAACAGTGCAACATAATGTTGAATAAAGATCAAAGCAGAACATAACAACAGCATGAATTATTATTGGCCTTTATCGTCAAAGGACCTCGAGCTCATTTTGTTGTGCCTTTGATAGAATAACCACTTATTATGAAGTCGCCAACAACAAAGGCGAGGCGGTTTTATTCTATAATGGGAATGCAGTATTTATGCTAATACTTTTTATGACTCACTCATCAGAGAAATGGCTAATCACCTCAGACATTTTTTATATAACAATAATAGAATTTTCATCAACGAGCATGCATCAGAAACAGTAACATGATATAGCGTTTTAGCGGGATATGTGGATAGGTTTAGAACCCTACACATATCATTTATAGAAGGAAGAGGAATGCCAAACGATAAAAAAGGTGGTAATAATTTTTATTATTCTGTGTGTATTCAATGGAAACAATATGTGCCCTACTAAGCTAGTGTGAGCAACGTTTTTGTGCATTTGCAATGTATTACCTCTTTTATATTATTAGAACCCTAGCTAGTGTTACGATTTCTGCTTTATTAACTACATCTATCACATTAAAACGCAACTAATTAATCTTGTCTAAGCTTGACTTTAAAAAAAATAGGTTAATCGCTAATCCCTCACTCTATCACTTAACAATAATAGAATTTTACTATGCTACAAGTTTGATTGAAACAAACGGTGGTTTTGTCTGTGCTTCAGATCAATTATTTTGTTATTTATTTCAAAAAATGGCTATCAACTCAGCAATATTTCGACCAAAAAGCTGACAATCAAGATAACTATATTGCTATTTAGTATGTTATAAAAACCATGTACTTGCTCATTCAAAGTAGGTTCAATCGCTGCTGATTAACTGAGTTGGCCTAGTACCAGCGTGTCAAAATCGACGGGTAAATGGCTACCAAACTGATCAAAAGCTTATTGAATCTAGATAACTAAGGAGCTAGTCAAATATTACTCCGCTAGAGCTATATAATGATTGCTGGCCAATTATGGTCTGTTTCCGGTTGTAGCAAACTGACTATATCTGAACACTATTCTTGGAAAAACACCTTTAAAGAGTTTTAACTTGACACCCCAAATAAACCAGGAAGATTCTGTGCCTGTAAACAATACATTTGATGAGCAGCATGTGTGTAGACTGCTGTTTATCGGCTTTGTCTTAACATAACTATTAACTTGCTTATATGATTTCTATCGGTCAAATAAGTAAATTAGGTTGGTCCTTTGTGGTAGTTGTTTAATCATCCATATACGTGCATATTTTCGGTACCTGGCAATGCAGAGTGGGACGAAGAACTACCAGAATATGATATCCCACTAAAGAATGTTACTAATGAAGATAATCAATAAATATGGCAATGTTTAAATAATTCTGTGCTCAAATGGTAGACGATTGTTTCACCTGTCCGCATCATGTACTGCTTAAATTCACCTGCATTTTCAGGAACATTACACGGAATATTGGTTCCTGACAAAGATCTTATCCTGTCAAAGATCTTATCAAGTTATTGTAACAGCAAACTTTTCATCGCCATTACAGCGTCAAACCAAACGAATAGCTTCAGATGGTGATAGCATGATAACGATGAGCGTGTGGTTGATGACGATTAAAATGAGGAAAAAGAGTGTGCCGATTACGATGATGATGACGTTGTGGTTGACGTTGGTGATGATATTGATGATGAAGCTGATAATGAATGAGATAATGATGATGATGGCAATGATAACTTTGTCGATTTTGATCATTCATATATTACTGCTTATTAACGCCACATACTACAGACGTCAATTTATATATATATGCATATAAATATATATGTATATAGTTACATATATATATATATATATATATATAAACATATATATATATACATGTATATATATTCATTTATGTATATATACATGCACATATGTATATGTATATTTGTATGAATATATGTATATACATATATTTATATCCCTATATGTATATAAATATAAATATATATTGTATGTATATATATATAAACATATATATATAAATATATATATATATATATATATATATATATATATATATATATATATATATATAATGTATATATATGTATATTTTATATATATACATATATTTATATATATATATATATATATATATATATACTATATATATATATATACATATATATATAAACATATTTATATGCACTTATATATATGTATATATATATATATATATATATACTATAAACAGATATATATATATATATATATATTACTGCTTATATATACAGACGTATATATATATAAAATATATGTATATATATAATCCTATATATATATATAGATATATACATATGTATATATATATATATATAGTATATATATATATATATAGTATATACATATATATATATATATATATATATATATATATCTACATGTATATCGATATATCTCTATATATATATATATATATATATATATTATCTATCTCTATAGAGAGATATATATATATATATAGATATATATATATATCTATATATATATATATATATATCTCTCTCTCTCTCTCTATATAGATAGAGATATCTCTATCTCTATCTCTCTCTCTCTCTCTCTCTCTATATATCTCTCTATCTATATATATATATATATCTATATATATATATATATATATCTATATATATATATATATATATATATATGCTCGGACAGTTTGGTGTAGACCTCCTGTGTGATAGGTGGTGGAGCAGCAAACTTATCACAGCCTTCCGTAGATTCATAGGGGTACACTCCCTTTGCGCAGCAGCAGCAGCCGCTTCGCGTCGTCCGGCTCATAGCTGTCACTGCAAAGCCGTCTGGGTTGTTTGCAGAGACCAGCTAGTCTAGCGAGGCCAGGAGGAACTGGGCTCTGTCAATGAAGCGCAACTGACCGAGCGATAGGTATATGTAATTCACCATGTTGTTGGGGATGCAGTTGGTTTGGCTTTCCTCCTTGATGATGGCCTGCATCAAAAGGTGGGAGTCATAGCCCCATGGGTTGTGGAGAACAACTAGTTGCTGTTTAATGATTCAACCTCAGCTTGAGGTTGCATGCATTGTGGGCTGGTCTCCTGTGCTTGTCTGTTATGTGACAGTGGTCTCGAACAGAGTCACTTCGGCAATCCGTGCCTACCAGTGGCTTGCGGCATATATGACAATACGTTACAGTCCGATGGGTTCATTGGTCCTGTTGGGTCATACACATAGCAGTAGGACTAGATAGAAATGCTTTGATCTTGCGTTCTTCCTGCTGCAGGCCCTGCAGGAATTTCTCGGCAGCATCCGGTCCTCTATACACTACAGGATCGTTTGTATGGCCATTACACCACAACATACCCATAGCCGCAGGCCTTATGCTTCTCCGTCTTCCGGGTTTTCCTCTTAGTCGGGTCTAGTGCAGGGCCTGCAAGTTTGACAGTGAATGCCTCAGATAATGTAGGGGGTCGGAAGCTGCTTCTGCTAGTTTTGGAAGCAGAGCTTGTTTTCCCCCCTCCTCTAGCCTCTCATCCCGAACTGCTGGTTGACTAATTCCTTTACATTCTGGCTTGTGAGCCTGAAGCAGGTCTTCTCTGAAGTATCCGTGTAGGCAACGCTCGCAGAAGTGTTTCTGGCATTTATGTTTATTCTGGTCGTACAGCATGTATTTCAGGTATCTGATCCATGTGTAGTGGAAGTTACCAGCCTTCTCAATCAACATGAGGTTAATGCGAGGAATGTCGGCTGGTTGTTTGCTGATATATCCCACCCGAATAACTTCAAGGCTCTTTTGCTTCTCAACCTTGCCAATCTAGGAGTCTTAACCCTAAGAGCAAGCTGAAAACTTGATTTCCTAAAGCTGGTTAAGTTAATCTCAGAGCCTAGCTTTGTACGTATTTGGGTATGCACACCTTTCAAGAAAGTCAGAGTGTCTTTGCTAAGTGGGTGCTCCTCTGGAACATTCATAACTCAACTTCATATTCCATTTTGCCTTTTGTTAAACAAGCCACTGGCGTTTTCTTTCTTGGTGCAGGCACTGTCTTTTTTTCTTTGTGTTACAGGGGTCTTTTTCCCTAGCAAGATCCATGGGCGCTTGATTGCAAAAAGAAATGTCAGATGGCACCACAAGCAGCTCCTTCTTTACGAAGCCATGGAGTGGTCTGTCCAACAAATAGTAGAGCACAGGCTCATCAGGCTTAGTGACAGAGCGTCCAAGTTTGTAAACCTTGAGTGACTACACAGTGGCACAACGGCGGCCCTTCTCCAACTCACCAGGCTGTTAGAGATAGCGAACGCCATCGCCATGGGGAGGCTTTTGCTCTTTGAGCCCTACCAGACACCCTGGGACCATGAAAGAAGACTTATGAGCAACTGCTTTTGCCTTTGTTTTTTTCCAGTCAAGCAGGTCACCTCATTGTTTATTGCAGATCCAACAGCCTGCAGCCGATAAACCAACTGGGTGGGTCGTTCCCCGGATGGAAGTTTTAACTCCTGCTACTGTTTCATGCTGTCATGAGGGAGAAATAAGAGATAGGCCTGGTGAACCTCATTAGGGCTAGACACATCAGGTGTTGGCCGGGGAATGTGTTTCAGGATTGGCAGGTATGGCTTGCTTTAAAAGCCAACCCTGGACAACTTCCTCAGAAACCCTTGCGGCTGCTGAAAGCTTCATAATAGATGTAATGCCATTCCAATACCCCTAGGGGCTATAGTAGATAGATTGCATGCGATCCATTGTTATGTACCTAGCACCAGGACCCCAAATGATGTTCCCAAATCTACTTGCCCGTGGGTAAACCACCCCAGTTGCAGCCATACCCAGGATAATGAACGCCGCTCTGGGTTCGACGTGTAATCTTCGGTGTATAGAACGACTCTGGTTGTTTGGGTCTTCAAAGAGCAGCAGGATGCCCTTCATCCTGCGCACTGGCACGTTCAGGTTGATGTTCCACAGTGTGTCGCTCTTGTTGGCTGGATGACCATGTCATACATCAGGGAGATGCCGTCGAATATGTAGCCGGCATTGGTGTCACCCGTGTCATGAATCACACGACTGTAGTCGTTGAATCTGAACTCGTATTCCAGTCTATCGCCAAGCGCACTTTGGTAGAAGACCATGTGGCTCTGTAGGAGTCCAGCAGAATATAGAACCGACTGTTTTAGTTGTCAACTATGGCCTTTTTCTCTACCTCCGTTTCATCCTTGTCACCCGTCCCAACCCGTATCATGGTTACATTTTCGTCATCTGATGTGTCAATGCCCTGGTACTGGGCGTTAGGTCTCTCATATGCTGTCTTTCATAGGTCGCCGTAACATTGGCACACATCGCTGTCATCGATGGACATGACCTCATCGACAGCAATCTTGATTGTCGTTTTATTAAGCAGGCTTCACATCAGCCGTGCGATTATTATGTCGCACGATTTCACAATTCCGAGGCACCGTAGACAGAACGCAGACATGTCCACACAGGTCGTGTACATTGCAAGGCAGCAGTACGATGCTTGCACGATTGTCTCACGGGTCGCACGATGCTCGCAGCTTGAACGTAGGAAACATTTCGTACAACTGTCTCAAGATTGCCGTGCAGTAGCCGTACACATTTGCAAGACTGACGCAGGGCTGTTGTAAGAATTCGCAAAAGATTCTTGCGACCATCGTGCAATAAAAAAGAGTGACTCACGAATATCTTACGATGATTGTGCGTTCATCGTACAAATTCGTCCCATGTGACAGTAAAAAAATACAAGGGTAAGTGCAGACAGCCGTCACATCTTCATCATAGTTTGTCGTAAACAAACACATCTCTTCTTTGAAATGGATATTCTTCCACGAAGATTGCGTGTGGTCGAACTGAGAAGAATACTGCTAGACGAAGAAGAGCGTCATGAAGTACTTCTGATACTGCTTATCCGTGAGCAACTTCGTCGAAGAAGGCGAGAGAGGCGTTGGTGGGTAAAACCCTGGATTGAGCGTCGTCGGCTGTTTGGACAGTAACACACACTCTTTCAGGAGCTAGAGTCCGAGGGCGACTTCATGAATTACATCAGAATGAGCCGCAACATGTTTGCCGAGCTGCGGCTACGGGTCACCCCGCGCATCACAAAATCTAGAAGGCACGCACAAATCTTATTTTCACATTTAAATGCAACTTAAATGTACAACATATGTAGTTTCTGTTTTATCAATAGCGACCTTTAATTTTCAATTCACGATTTTGTTTACAAGATCCCTGATTTCATTGAGTCCGGGGAGTAGTTGTTGATCACGTAATGTACAATATATGCAGTTTATGTATGATTTATAGCAACCTTTTTTTCGTTTTTGTTTTGCAGGGGCCGTGGTTCCATTGAGCCCGGGGAGAAGTTGGTGATAACGCTTCGCTTTCTGGCCACCGGAATGAGTTTCATGTCCTTACAGTACGGATTCAGGGTCTCACACAACACTATCTCACTCTTTGTCCCTGAAGTGTGTCAGGCTATTTACGAGGAGTACAGAGAGACATTCTTCATCCTGCCATCTACCCATGACCAATGCCGAGCGTCGAAAAATCGCCCGAATTTCGCAGAAATAATGTGCATGTCGAAAATTTAGTTTGCGACGATGCGACTGCCTTGCGTCATGTGAAATTCGTAAGAAGGTCTTGAGACATTTGCGCGAAAGGTGTTCGTAGACAAGTGCACGGCTGCCGTAAGGCTGATGTGAAACAGGCTTTAATCGTGGCGTTTTGCACAACGCTGCGGTTGGCGTTGGTCAGCGCTATTGTAAAGGCCAGCCAGGCTGTTCCTGGGACAAAGACGCCGTCTAAGCCCAGGTTGGGGAAGCAGACCAGTAGTTGTTGGTTCTGGTCGATAGTGATTGGTTTGTTAGAAATGACTACAGATTGCTGCAAGACCTTGACCATGCGGGGCTCACGTAGCCTGCGATATGGATCTAGCTTGCGACCGTAAGCACTAGTCATGGGGCAGTTGTATTATTACAACATAGTTTTAAAAAAGTCATATGAAGTTTGACCAAAGAGTTTATAGCTTCGCTAAGAGCGCTCACTCGAGCTTTCCGCCCGAGCAAATATGTGACGACGCCACCTGTTAGCCGAAGCGTATTGTCATAGCGTCTTGTCATAGCTTCTCTTAAAACCACGTTTAATTTGGAGCTGTAGTCACCTCGACCAATCAGATGACTCTATACACATGGGTACACAGTCAGAAGCACCTGGGCGGTCATTGCGAGAACTTATGGTGCTTGGAAGAGGTGCCTATTTCAAACCTGGCCTTTGGAATTATAAACTTATACCGGAGACGACTGCAGCTATAGGTCTTAGTTGGGAGCTTGATGCTTTATCCTCCCGATTCCTGTTAGAGATGTGTGCATGACAAACGGAGTGTTAAAGATTTTGAGTCTTGATAACGGTCTGGGTGGACAATGAATTCCTTACGTGATCAGCCCATACACTTTAACATCTTTAATCCACTTTATGCATTTCTACATCAAGTTCTTGATCACAACAATATTGATGGGCACCCCACTTCTTGAAGTTGTTGACTTTGGGATGGCCCTTTCGGTGATATGATAATCGCAAACATCGCTAATCCTGTCTCAAAACGTGTTACTAGCGGAACTGTGCACGAGCTGAAGTTTCAATTTCGGAATAATAAGCGACAGCTATTAAACAACTACGACCCTTCTGTTAGCGTTGTCTTTGAATTTGTTTTACAAAGACGGATTCAGACCTGCCTGATTAGGACAAAAAGGCCCATAATGATGCTACACAACCAGCCCTCACTGAACCCCTCATTACTATTTGGGCCGAAGAAAAAGGAACATTGGTTAATGGAACCCTCGAGTGTCAGCGCCAGGCCGAGTTTGAGTGTAGGAATATCAACTGGTGTGAGTGCCGAGCCGGCTCTTCTAGGTGAAACTATTGTTGTTTATCATGTCCCAAATAACAGTTATTGCTTGACCAAGCCACCAAGGAACAAGAGTACAGGCGTCTGAATATTTGACACACCTCTCACGTTGGCTATAGGTCGCCAAGTCAGTTTCAGAAAACGTGGGAACGCTTTTCCAGAATCTAAGTCAGTAGTTTTACTGCTAATTGAACTTATACTTTATCTATATAGTTATGAAGACATCAACCGCACCAAGTATTTACCCAGGGTTCCCCCTCACCGATGAGAATCCATTGCACTCCTATCGGTTGAATGAGATCAGCATCAAGAAGTAATACCTCTAGAAAGAGATTGACAAACCTTGTGCTATGTACGAGACATATAGGCGTGCTGTTAACTCAGTGAATGCAGTAGACACTGCTTAACTGTTATAATGTGTCATGGCGTAGGTGGCGTAGGTGTCCATTCCTATTGCCACAGTCTTGGGTACTACTTGGGCCGCTTGTGGGCTGATTGGAATCGATCGGAAATTGATCAGTCGGTGACTGACCATGCAGGTAAAAAACAGATCCGTGTTCTGGCGCAGAGCATATTGAATAACATTGCTGACACTGTATCGACAGCACTTGAAGATGGTAATATGAAGGGGGAAATTAAAGGCTAGATCTGTAAAAGCATACCAGATTGTTGCAATTGATGAAAAATAAGCTTTGATCCAACTTGGGAAAGACAAAGCATTAGAAGAGATAAAAAAGGGTGCTCCTACTTCTACACCAGCGATAATGTGAATAATATCGACCCACCTCAATACACAGAATGATTTCATTGCATCCCATCACTGGCACTCTAGTCAATAGTGACATGTATAATTATAGAAGTTGGGAAATATTGAGCGAGCTCTCTGAGCGTTGTTGGTCCTTGTCGAAAAGACTCGACAACTTCAGATTATCTAACCATACCGACGTTTTGGACACACTTTCGGTAAATTATATCAATACATTTTGGGTACTAATTCATACTATCAATAAAGTTATTTTACTAATAATGGGTCACTAACTCTCACTGACTACAGCTAGATTTATCTCGTCTTCGTGAAACGCTGTCAGATTGTCCGACAGTCACCTTTCTGCACATGCGCGTAAAATATTTACGAAGTCTGTGGCCCCAAACTTAGTACCAACTTAATTGTCCAGCAGACAACTATGCGTCGCTACCTGACACCTAAATGTTGATAAGATTTGTTTTGATTAAGAAAGGTCATTTTCCTCGTAGCTATGAAACCCCAAAGGCTCAAACATCAACATAACTTTTGATGTTGCCTACAAGGGTACTCGTCAGGCTGCCCGTCAATGTTTATTTTAGGAGCAGAAGTAGTAAAGCCACAACTTGTTAGCCTCTCATATCTTGATCTCGTAGCAGCATTATAAGTAACACTCATAGAATTGCTATTGCTCGATTATCTTCTTGCGTATGGTTCCGATATCCGCCCAAGGACCCATTTCAGATGGCCGTGAAGATGGGGATGTATATACATGTAGATATGTCTATAGATATATAAATATACATACTTATAAAATAAATATGTATATATAAAAATATATATACATATTTACATAAACATATATGTACAAATATAATATATATACACAGACATATTTGTACGTATATATTTGGTATATATATATGTGTATTTACATACACATATATATACAATAATATCATGTATAATTATATATATATATACATATATATATATATATATATATTTTATTTATATATATACATATATTATATATATATATATTATATATATATATATATATATATATATATATATATATATATATATATATATATATGCATATCATATATATATATAAACATACATTTATATATATATATATGTATTTTATAGATATAGACTTATATAAAATATATTTATATATGTATATATATAGACTTATATATATATATATATATATATATATATATATATATATATATATATATATATATATATATATATATATATATATATATATATATATATATATATATATATATATATATATATTAAAGGCAGAATATGTGATCCTGTCAGCATGTGCTTTATAATATCTATAAAATGCCCCTTTGTGGCTGTGCTAGGCAAAAGATAACCCACATTGAAAATTTTGTCCCCCTGCACGCATGTCGAAAATTAATTGTATCCAGATGCTCTTTGAAAAATAAGTTGGGAAGTAGTTGTACCCATTGAGTGTCATCATTAAGGAATATAAATGAACATTATGGGGTCTGTAAATGGGTTAATGTTTCATTTATGATTAATATAAGCCATTACTAGCTTGGCCGTGTATTGCTGATGCTAACATAGGGAGATTATTTCGTAATGTAGCCACTAAATACTGACTGCTTCTTCTATGTACAGCCATGAGCATATAATAAGTTGATGATTACGACATTTGTGACGTAAAACAGCGGTAATCACCGACTGCCAATTCGCAATTCAATTTACATAAAATACACTTGTGTTTACTGGCTGTAGGGGTGATAATGATTCTTTCAAAATGGTATCCACGGGGCCCTTGGGAAATCTATGTATAAGCGAAGTATGAATTCACGAATGTTTCTTATATTTGAACGCATTACTTTCGTTGCTTTGATATTCCAGTCAATTATACAAACTAATACGACCCATCAACATGACATTGGTGATAAATCATTATCACCAATTATCGCAGACAAACGTCAGATCGCGATGTTTGCGTGTGGTGCGTAGTATGCTGTTTACATTTTTAATAGTAGATGTAGCTTTTACCTCGTATATATTATGTGTGACAGTGTAGATCGTACTTACTTAAGCATTCTGTCCTGCGTGGGACTTTTTTGGAGTGAATGTAAAAGTAGATGTAATGCGTCATCAATTACATATAATGAATGAACAAAACTATTTGGAATTGGCTTTTATATTCCCTCTTTCAATGTTGCGACTGGATGAATGAATGATTGATACACATTAAAGGTGTCCCATGAATCCCCATGACAACCCAGAAACAGATGCGTCGCAGTTTTTCTTCCGCTTTTTGCAATATATATCATCCTCTCTAGGTGTTGTTGACATGGTTATGTATTATGCAGAGACTGGAAAGTAATTCGTAATTTTGGGATCATAAAACGTTATAAGCCAATGCATAGTAACACTATGCCTTTGTATATCGTGGTTAATTTTGCGTCATCAATTAAGGATCAATGGCACGACTAGTTTATTTTACAAGGCTAGCGGATAATAGGATAGGGAATCCCAATATTATATTGCTCTTTTTTAGGACTCAATGTCGCATAAGAACCACGCTGGAAGAGGTGGCCGTATAGCTATTACAACCAAATCATCAATCAATGTCACCATTCCACATATGGGTCCATTATTTGCCCATCTTGTAATAAACTAAATAGGCATTTAATACCAATATTTCAGTGAATGGCCACAGTCGTCTCAGCTTACTGCGCCTTCAAAAAGACATTTCATAACGTGATGTCATTTGAGGCAATGGTTATAAACCAAATGAGCAATCTATTTGCGTACTTTACAGCCCTCTTTTCCCAATATTGTACCAAGCGGGATGGCATGGAATACAATGCTTGCAAACTTTGAACATACAGCTCACAATGTTTTCATAAGTATTCTACTGGTGCACTACATATAGTACTGCGTGACTGAGGACATATTTTTGTAGTAGTGCATTATTCGTCATACTATGTACATGCATTGAGTATTCGGAGTATATTGCTCAGTCACACTAACGTAGCCGGAGAAACGTAACTGACCATTGTCGTTGAACAACATCAACAGGATCCATGATAACGCGTTGCAAGCGGTAAACAAACATGGCATCTCTGCACATACAGCTGTTTTGCAAGCTTGTGCCTTTTAGGGCTGTTAGTATTACAGGACCTGGTATCCAATCGTATGTAGTCGTTTTACGAGGGATATGTGTGGACATCGTAAGTGCTCACTATATACCCCTGGGTATGTTCATAATCATACTTATAGTCATCAGCATCATTAAGATAATCATCATCATGTTCATTATCATTATTTGTAAACTTAACCAAAAACTATCTGAGTATTAACTGTCAATCTTTATTTGAGAAGCAATATCGCTCTGATAACTACAACCAGAAACCAATTTTTTGGTCAGTGATGTCAGATGTGGCTATGGATCAAATTGTAAATAGATTTGCGTGTTACCCGACCAATATATTGCAGCTGCATAATGGGTCACTAATTGTCAACAATTAAGTATTTTGCTGTTTTCCTTTTTGTAATACGCAACCTTTTAACATATATGATTGCATACAAACACCCTCACATTTATCCCTCTGATAAAATCACTCAACGTCCGAATGCAGAATGTTTGTTACAGTCAGATTATTCAGGATCGAATATTTACATCATTTATGAGCTGGTTACAAAAACGTCACAATTAAAATCTCAAATCAATCACTTAAGTGTCAACTTACTGATTTTATCAATTCTTCATCAACATCATTTCCAAACCAAATATCCACATTCTATCGAGATATTCTCATTAGACCCTTTATGCCGTTATGAATCAAGAGGCACATGGTTCTTCATATATAGAATATGCGATCGTCAAAACTGTTGTAACTGAAACGCGAATTCAGCGGGTTTTGAACACGATCTCAAACGATGAGAAATGCCTCCATACCAATTAAAGAACCACATTAACTTGACCGAAAAGGTACTGTGACAAAGAATCTGATGCTTTCCTTTGAGTATGATACAATTACAAAAATGTAAGCTGGAAAGACAGGATACTTTCTGATTTCCATGTCTGAAATTTAATAAACTATTATGTCAGCCTTGTGGTTAGGATTACAATCGTGCGATTTAAAAAACCGGCACTACTTTAACTCTTTTGTAGGTTACAAAGCTTAAAAGGTTGTTGACAAAATATTTATTGGGAGCATTATCAGAAGAGGCCGCTCTGTGACAGCGGCATAGGTAAGTTAGCAGTACAAGCACACTGGCTGTGCCTCTTGAAAGATAGAAAAAGACTCCTTCATGGTAGTACAGGTATAATAATAATTACACAATGCATATACTGTCAATAGGTATGAACATATACTTCAATTAATCTGCATGGCTAATATAAATACCACGAGGCATCGATATTATATAAACATGCACTTCACAGGCAGGCGGTGGCGGCGAGCATTAGTGACTGAAGAAAAATGTGCTCCGGGGTTTGCTTATATTACATTAAGCTAACAGAAATATTGTTAATTTATTTTCAATTCAAATGATGTGTTTTGTTTTATAAATATTTGGTTAATGGACTTGCGATCAACTCAAGGTCATACACAATTAAGAAAATACAAATCGATTATGAATGTGTGTGATGCATAGTCAAATAATGATTACTGCAAAACAAAAAACCAAATTCATGACATTTGCAGGGACTCAAACAAGCATAGCTATTTAACCAACATCGTTCTATTTAGATTTATTGAAGTAAACAACTTATTATTTACAGCAATTGCATGGTGACTAATTTCCTTCAGGGTTTGAATGATTCAATATTCACAGTGATTGTCGTCATCACTGTCCATTTGCACGTATGCGAAAGACCTATGTACCGTATTACAACCCTTCTAGAAACTTTCAGCGCCCGTCATTGCTTGGGTCCTATGAATTAATAATCTTTATGGCGCTTACAAGACTCAGGCATAATACATAACTCTCATGAGAGCGACAAATTTTAAAAAATGCACATTTTCTCTTTGCGCCACCATTGAGGCTGTATGACGCAGGCTTAAAGGTCAACTACAAAGATTTTTTTTATTCCATTTTTCAAAAGTTCTATGTTTTAAAAGGGTATCGTAACTAAAATAAGGTGACTGCGCGCTTTTTTCTTTTAGAAAAATGATTTTTAAATGTACATTTTCCACGTCGAATCTGACAAGATACCGCTCGGTAAAATTCGTGAATTTCCGGACAGTGACGTCATTCAGGTTGTTCGCGAATATTCTTCGCCTTCTTCAGCCTTCACGGTTGGTTGACAGCGTGTGACTTACTCGTCTTTCTTTACGGTCTGGTGCGTTTCTTGTTGTGGATTATGCCTTATTGTTGTGCGTTTGGTTGTCGGAACAATGAGAAGTCAGGCGTGAGTTTTTTTCTGTTTCCAAAAGACAGCAAAATGCGCCGCATATGGGTGACGAAAGTCAAACGTAAACACTGGAGTCCTACACTCACGACGGTTCTATGTTCTGATCATTTCGAGAATGGTGCTTATGATACTGACCCAGAGCTGCTCAAAAGTCTAGGATTTCGTAAGAAACCTAGGCTCCGAAAAGAGGCCATACCAACTCTCTTTAGCCACGTTGGAGTTGATGACAGTCAAAGTAAGCGACGGAGTGCCTCGGAGAAAAGGCAGCGACAACAGGTGAGATCTGTTGGCTTGAACCTTTAGGCTAGTCCTGCTATGTTGACGTATACTTATTTAGATGTTAATGAATTTATCACCAAGTTGCCAGTATATCAATCTAGCTGTTTCTTGTCATGCAGGTAGTAAATGAAATGGTATTGGCAGCTGAGCAGAAACATAAATCAAGTGACAGTGGTGAACCACAGACTGAGGTTTCACACCCAAGCACTGCCGACCTAGGCGAAGAAACTTCGCTTCTCTGACAGCATCCGCGTTGTTTGCTACACCAGGGGCGAGTGCCTTGCCGTCTGCAGAACATGAAGCTTGCTCTCACTTGTCATTTGGGGTGCAGGCAAATGTTTCCGTGAGTGTCACAAGGCAAATGCATTATTATATTTGATGAAATGCATTGGCAGGGATAACTTCTGTTGAATGTATCCATGTGTCTTTTCAGAGTCAATTTGTAAACATTTACATCCTTTAAGGGTATGATGAATGAAATTGTAGCATACTTATTGTATTGATACCACAGATGGCTGACAAGTCCCTGCAGACACAGAGTTCCTTCTTTCCTGGAATAAAGAAATATTCCAGAGGTACCCAAGTTAGCCCATCTCAGCACTGCATCGGGACACAGTGCAACTTGCTGATCCAAAGTGTCACCAGGGGCACCCAATATGAGCCCCAGGAGGAATTTGTTCAACTAGTGGACAGCGATGATGAGATGGAAACTGACCCCGACTATGACTTCATTGATGTCAGTGATGATGCCGAGATGGACACTGATGATGACATGGAGTTTGAAGAAGTGTAAGGAAAATATTGTTTTGTTTGTAGTGTAACCACAGGGTTTTATTTGATGGAAGAAATATTTAGCTCACAGAATGCTTATATTGTGAATTCATTCTTATTGTTCACAGTGGTGTTGATCTGGAGGATGGCCCTAGTCAGAATCAAAGAAAATTTATTGTGTTTGAGAGCTGCTTGAGAACCCTGCTGCTCTCATGCTTCCTGTGCTTGGGCCCCTGCAGAGTCATCATCAAGCAGATACGGGGGAGTTTTGCTTGTTTTGAACAAATCTGCGTGAATGGACACCGTAAGATGTGGGATAGCCAACCTTTTACAGGAGCTATGCCTGCAGGGAATTTGTTAATGGCTTCAGGAATTTTTGTTAGCGGCAGTAGTGCTGTTAGAACACTGAACATGTACAGGCATGTTAATATCCCAACCATATCTATGTCAACATTCTATCTCATTCAGAGAAGCTATCTTGTTCCAGCTGTAAGACGACTCTGGCGGACCCAAAAGACATCACTGACAACTGCTCGCCAAGGTACACCACTTTCTGTAGGAGGGGATGCAAGATGTTGTTCTCCAGGCCACACTGCTAAGTATGGCAGTTACACCCTGATGGACCTAAAGACTTCAAAGGTTCTAGACATGCAACTTGTTCAGGTATAAAACATACAATTTATGACCAGTATATGATGGATTCTTTAATGTCTATTGTACCATCAATTGCCTGTTAATTTCTTTCAGAGTAACCAAGTAAAAAATTCTAATGCTATGGAGTTAACTGGTCTGAAGCTTGGTATGAAATCCCTGTCTGAGAATGGATTGACCGTTGAATCTATCACTACTGACAGACATTTGGGGGTGAAAAAGTACATAAGGGAAGAGCAACCTACAGTCCAACACTGGTTTGATGTGTGGCATGTTGCCAAAGGTTAGTTTCTTTGTGTGACTTAAGCCGACCCAAAACACTCTGTGTAACAATTTAAAGAATATTTAACATGTTGGCGTACCAAATTTATATGATAGCATTAAAGACAAACAAGAAGAAAATACTGGCCAAAGGGAAAAGAAAAGACTGCAACATCCTGAGTGAGTGGGCCAGAAGCATTTCCAATCATGTTTACTGGTGTGCTGCCTCAAGCGATGGAGATGCAGGTCTGGTCAGAGCCAAGTGGCTCTCTGTCACTAGGCATGTCGTCAATGAGCACGCGGGGCATGGGGATCTGTACCCGGAATGTGAGCATGCACTACTAGAGGACAGGAAGTGGATACTGAAGGGTCGGTGTTAGTTTTTAATCATATAAGTTTACATAGAAATATTTACTTCAGTTGTAGTGTAATTAAATGAGTCGTAAAGGTAAAATCCATGTCCTTGTGGTACTACTTTACCAAAGAAATGTAATCTGTAATGATATATGTGTTAACCATAAATAGGATCAAAGCCACACAAAGAGTTGGAGTTGATAGTCTCCGGCAAGCATCTCCTAAATGACATTGGCAGGCTTTCCCCATCAGAGCAGACATCAAGCCTAGAATCGTATCACAAAGTGGTCACATTCTTCGCACCAAAGAGTGTTCACTATCCCTATGCCACCATGGAGGCCAGGTAATACCAATGAAATAACAGTTTGAAATTCGGTTGTGTATATTTGTTGTATGGAAGTTTAGCACATTTGTGTACTGGCAGCTGTAATGTTTTTTTGTATAATTATGTGCTCAAGTTTCAATTCTTACTTAGCAATATGTTATCAACCTGCTATATATATATATATCCAGATTGCTCCTAGCAGTAATTCACTTCAATGAAAACTCGAACAGAGCTCAAGCCATCACTGAAGGAGGTCAGTCACAATGGAGAGTGTCTTATCCCAAAGCCAGACAGGGAGACCCAGTTGTCAAGCCGGTCAAAGTACCAATTACTTTTGGTGTGTAGATGCATTAATCTAAAATGAAACATGTTATTTTGACATTTATTACCGGAACCTAAATAAGTTTCATATGCACAAACATTGTAACCCAATTCAAATGGGCATATTTTATAACTAACTTGTTTTATGACTATCATAAAATATGAATATCATTGATTTACTTCAGACTATGTACATCAGTTCATTGCTGAGGTGCTTGATCTCAGGCAAAAATACCCAAGCTACAGACTTGCTGAGGTCCTTGCAGAGGAAAGGAATCTTCCACCTCCTATTGCCTCCCAGTACGAGAAACCTGCAAAGGATCTTCTCGTAGGTGCTCACAGGTGTAGATTTAACCTGACCAAGTAATCTTCCACTCCTGCCAGCACTTTTCTGTTTCTTTTGCCCAGTCTGTGCCATATCCATAATGTAAACTGGTGGTAGGCTAGATACCTGAATTATCTGAAGCAATATGTCAATAAGTTGTCTATGGTTTTGAAATAAGATGCATAGTTAAAAAAAACAATTGTCATTTGTCAACCATTCCCTCACTTTGTAATTGTAAGCTCTGGCACTGGATTTCATGTTAATGTTTTTATTTATTCTTGGCTATGTGAAATATATTGTAGTTTATCAATATGAACACTGAATGTTTTACACAGCGGGATTGATGTTCCCTTAGTAATAAATATGATTGTTCAACCTCAAACTGTCCTTTTTGGTAGCAATAATGGCTAACTTACTCATTGTAGAGACCTCATCTCCAACAGGTCCATCCATTTGAAGAGATTCAAATTTGGAAGCTTCCAGCACATTTTTATTCAGGCAGTTTGCCAGGAATCTTGGCTGCTTGGTGATGCATGTCCATTCCTCTGTTATAGCCATCACTCTCTCCAAACCTCTGCTGCACACTCTGGCTTCGTCCATTGGGATGCAGTGCTGACTGAATATAACAGGAAAATACTTTATATACTGCATGGAATCATCTGTCAAAAATATTTTAATGTGCTGAGGGTACAATGGCAAAGCTACATTCACTAGCCAAGTTCTATCTGTTGTAATAGTTACATCTGTCAACATACCATCCTCAACTTACAGAATGTGTAAATCTATTGGGTAATTGATACTAAAGATTATTTTTTACCAGTTAACGTAGTTCAATAAATCTGGGGAAAGGTATTCTTAAACTCACCATTCGTCGAAATCTTTTGTGGATTCTTCATCCGAAGCGAGTTAGAGCTCCCGGTGTCATTTCGAAGTGTGACTTGGATTTTTCAACTCCCGTCCGTATTGTCTCAAATAAATAGTCATGGACATAATTTGCCCCAATTTAATGCTATGGGGCCTCGTAATTTTCATCAGAAGACGACATGGCTTCATTTAAAAACAGTGTAATACTAAAATCCAAACAATCGCTTTTCGCTTCGCTCGCTCGATCGCTGTCAAATCCTCTCTGAGGCCGCGCAGCAGGAATGACGTCACGCAACCTGCCCCTAGCGGCCAACTGAGGCAAAATGGCATCGAGAAGATGGCTTCGTATTTTCTTCCGAGTGGAACCTTATCGGTGGATTTTTAGTAGTTATGCATAGCGGTGCAATGAATTATGAGTACCCGTTGGTTAATGAGTTATTAATCTTCATTTTGAAACACAAAATAAAGAAATGAAGAAAATCGTTGAAGTTGACCTTTAACATAACACTACAATTTATCAAGTAAATGATTGATGCAATTTATGTGCACTCATGACAATACTTCTTGAGATGCACAAAATAGGCGAAAGATATACACCCACATATTTTCAGATGTTGCAATATATATATATATATATATATATATATATATATATATATATATATATATAGAGATATATAGAGATATATATAGATATATAGATAGATATGATTATATATATAAGATAGATATATATATATATATATAGAGGGAGATCTCTATCAGAGAGAGAATATATATCAGATATATATATAGATATATATATATTTCTCTCATATATCTCTTATACAGATATATATATCTATATATATATATATATATCTATATATATATACTGTATCCTATATATATATATTACTTCATATATATATATACATACTATATATATATAAATATAAATATATTGCTATATATATATATATATACATATATATGTATATATATGTATATATATACACATAAATATATATATATATATGTTAATATATATATATATTTGTTGATATATATATTTATATATATAAGTATATATAAATGTATATATATGGATATATATATATGCATATATATATATAAATATTTGCATATATATATATATATACATATATATATATATATACATGCACATATATATATATGTATATATATACATATATGTATATATATATGCATTTATATATATATATATATATGTATACATATACATGTATATATATACACATATAAATATTTATATATATATATACATAATTATATATATATATTTGTTTATATATATATATATGCGCATATGTATATATATATATATATATGTATATATATGCATATATATATATGCATATATATATACACATTTAAATTTATAGATATATAAATATATATAAATACATAAATATATATATATATATATATAGCTAAATATATATATATATAAATAATATATTTATATATATATGTATATATATATATATATATATATATATATATATATATATATATATACATATATTTATATATATATATATATATGTGTGTTTGTGTGGGGGGGGAAAGGTGTATGTGCATGCGAGCGCGTGTGTGTGTGCGTATGTGTGTGTGAGTGTGTAACACCACTGTAATTTGCTGTATGACCATTGGCTATGAAATTCCTCATCACCATTTTGCCACTAATGGTTTTTGCGGTTGCATATATCAAAACCTGCACGACTGTAATCTTCATTATCATATCTGTCTGTGAATGGTTACTCAGACATCCACAGTTGATTTTGGTTTGAGGGAATGTTTTAAAACTTTCGTTTCATGCTTTGTAGCTGGAGACATTTGTGCGTCTTTAAAATTGTTGTAAAGTATTCATAGAACACAAATACAATACATCACTCAATATTGATTACATCACTGGTATGTCACCTGTGCCGGTTAAATACTACACTTACGAAACAATATGTGACGCTGAACAATCACGGTTGATTGAAAAAGTTCTCCCTGGTCCATGCGAAAACTATAGGACATTAGGGAAAAACAACTAGTTAGTTATGGTAGTGCGTTTACATATCATTATAATGAGGGCGTATCGTTTTTTTTATTCGGGATACCATTAGTTTGAAGTTGAATTTCATTTCATGTTGTCTACAAAGCCATTATTCAACGTTACATTTGTAATAATCTTGGATCTCATTTACGTTTGTAGACCATTCATTAGCATTTCAAGGCAGCATATCTAAATACGTGAATAGAAAACCAATGTGTTTTGTGTAGCATTCAACATTAACGCCCTTCTGTATCCCTTCTCCGATGATATTACTCTATACATGGCTGCCCATATTCCAATTAGCATAGGTTATGAATTAACCCAAGGGCAATTGTTCTCGTCAATAGTGTAACAGTTGGAAGGAGTGGTAGTGAGCTGAAACTATTACAAGGAAATCGGCCTTCCGGGCGTTGGGCTTAAATTGCCTACGTACTATCTACCTTTGAACACCACCGACACGCGCAGCAAAATCTTACTTATTGGATACTGGCTCGCTCAGACTCATTATATGTCTTGAAAATCATGTGCAGTTGTTATCAGCCTAGATATTAACGCATGAAAAAGCAACATTGCTTCCCATTGTATATTAGGTCAAAAATACTGTAGCCAGCAGGTAGTGTGATATTATATGTGGCCTTCAAAGGAAAACGGAAGCTGAACAGAATTTGTGAACAATAGAAAGTACTCTTCGAACATTCGTTCGTCGAAGAATAAAGTAGATTCTTTAGAGTAAACAATTATTACGAAATCTAATGATGCAAGTTTTACTAATTGTTGGAGGCCTATAGAAGCTACCTATGAAATCACCATTACTGATATTCACATTTATCCAGGATGGAAATTGCTTTCATGCTTGGGTAGTCATGGTCGCCTAGCCTGTTGGCTGCGGGCCCTGTTTACATGTTAATGATATTCATTAGTCTCGCCAACAGTCAAGGCTAGGTACCGTCTTGAACTGGTGCAGCATCCCAGATTTCTCCGTCACTCTCGGGTACTCTTAAGTCATTGTCTCTCATTGGTCAGTGACACATTTTCCGAAGATTGGGCGCCATATTTGTTTTGGTACGCTCCGTTTGAAAGACTTGTTCGCTCGGCTGCTTGATGGGTCGTGACTGCTTTGTGAATGTGGCTGCTGGGACGGGGAAACATTTTGCTACACGTTGTTAGCTACTGCTCTCGATGCAATGCTTGGAATGGGTCAGGGTTCGACACTAATGGTTGTCCGCTTGCCGGGACAAGTGATTTGTCATGTCGGACAAGTGATTTGCCAAGTCAACTTATCCAACCGGACGAGTGAATTTTATGAGCCGGGCACACATTCTACAACACCCCGAATTGTTTTTTTCACGCTGAGTGGCACCGTTAATCACACAGTCGGCAGACACACAACTGGTTCTTTTAACTGACTATTACGTAAACATACTATCATGCATCTAAGCGATTAAAGCGCTTGTTGTGATGTCAATTTGAACTTTTGAGACGCCCCATAAGACATTCAGTGTGTTCGTATTGGACGCAGAACACAACAATGTATATGACGTCACATCGAGCAAAATCTTAGTTTGTTCCTTTATATATCTCTACGGATGCTTGTAAAGATAAGATGCCCATAACTGTTCGTTGCTTTTGGATTTTTAATATCGCCGATCTCTTGCTAAATTCGTTTTGTGGGCTGTGTATCATCGTAAAATGAAGAAATACTTCGCATTTGGCCTAAAGTAATACCCGGTTCCAATTGGCGACAGATTGTTCTGTTAGATAAAGTTTTAATCTTATTACAAGCATGATACTTATACTAAATATCTTGCTATGCTTCGCAATATTGATTTGCGCATAACCCTTTTAATAAGACAAGCTGATGAAAAGCCGTTCGATACCACATCATCAACGCAAACCCGGAGAGATTGTTTCCCGTCTCCTCAGTCGGTCTATGCAAATTAAATAGAGATGTAGCCAATGCATTGTTCGCACAGTAAGCATCGTCATTTGCCGTACACTATGTACTTTAGCGGTTTATTCTAGGTTATAACGGCAGCGATGAACAACAAACGATCTATTGCAACATGATGAGCGTTTCTGCAATACCCATCAGAGCCTTTATATCAGCACATGAGAGATGACCACAGTTAACTATCTACCAATAACTTTAAATTGAAAACTTACATTTATAAAACGTGTTCTATGTCTCTTTATTCAGTGTCTGTTTATTACCTTTGATTGAGCAGAATCTGATGTAGCCTACAGCCATGGTCTCGTAGCCTGAAGTGAAGCGTTGGTGAATGACCTACGGGAGAAACCTGCGAGGAGTCCAGAGACGTATACACTGTGGTACAGCGCGTTAGCGAGCATATGTTCATCAGTTCTTGGGTAGCCATGACGCAGTACGTACTCCATATTAAAAGGGGTCAGGAGACACCAGTATTAGGGTATGTGGTTTTGGATAGGCGTTTTTGTTCTATCGTTCTAGAACAGCAGGGCTATTGTTCTCGAAAAGCGGGGTGCCTATTGATTGTAAATGTGGATGGATGGTTATCATAGTTTTGAAATTGCGCTGTAATAAGCAATCGGTTGAGTAATTATGTAGTATGTGTGATGATATAAGACCTACTGGTAGGTGACCTGTGGGAACTGTAGAGGAGATATGTTTGTATATCATGTCTGGACATGTTAGCTGAATGGCGCAAATTAGCTATTGTCTCAGAACAGAGGGGTGTCTGTTGTTTGATAAATGCTGATATGATGTAAGCTTTCGGGTTGTTCGCAAAATTGCGATTGAGAGCAGGTATCACGGACGTGTTTAGACATGTTAGCTGGATCAGTCGTTTAATGGTTTATATAGGGATGGGAAATAGAAATAATGATGGAGTCAATGCTACCTAACGGTTTCCGCGTAGCTGTTGGTGTGTTGACACGTAGGACTCGTGCCCCTCATGTGAGGTTGGAGATGGAGCGAGCCAACAGAAAGCGTTTAGCTCAAAGGCACATACTGAATGCATCTATCTTAAGTCGATACTTCAAACAATTTGCCTTGGTGATGTGGTCAACAGACGACGTGACAATTACAACAAAAGGAGGTTCGTTGTTCATTGAACACTTTATCAAACTCTGGTAAGGAGTTGTCAAAGGTGACTGAAACATTGATTTGAGTGGAATTGGGCAACGCATGTGATGTGATTGTGGTGGTAGGTGTGCAAATCGGTGTACATCACCCGACACCTCCGTCGATCTAACATCTGGACCATCAACAATGGAATTTGTGATGAGCCTATGTATATTCTCATTTTTACCATCGACCTATGAGAAAAATCAATCCATATCGTGTAATATGCACTTAAATGTCAGACCCGGAACGCTAAGACCTTCATTAACCTTGTCACTATAACACTCCCAGTAAAATCAACTCTCTTTTTCGAAGGCCTCCAGATATGGAGCAACATCAAAATTAAAGTAATAAATCAAATAGTACTCGAACCAGGTGATCCCCTACGCACTATGGTGATTGAGCTGTCTTATATCTACTCCACACAGCCTACTCACATAAGCTTCACACCTATCCCCTCCACGCACCTAATATAATTGGTGTGAAGGGGTGCTAAAGTGAAGGCAAAGAACAGGAGGTGTTTTGCATAGAGGCCACATGAAACTTCCAGCATTACACACATATAGTGAGTTCATCGCCATATAACCCCTGTAACTTCATACCAAAAAAACATCGTAGATATGACAGCTCTAGGCAACATAAGTAAAGAGATAATTTATGGATGTTATTTCGTGCCCATATTTTGCTAACAATGCTCACTACACGGTTGACACTGCCCGAAGAATGCCTGGCATGAATGCAGTACATAGACAAAATCAAAATTTGCGCGTGGTTGACGCAGTTACTGCTTTGAAACAGTCTGGTATGCTTTGCAAGATCTGGCCATAATTTCCCCCTTCATTTGGGTATATTTTGTGACTTCAGCTAAGACAAGTTAAAACTCATGATCGGAGATATTAACCATCTCCAAGTGCTGTCGATACAATGTCAGCAATGGTATTCAATTTGATCTGCTCTAGAATGCGGATCTGATCAGGCTTTTTTATCTTGATGGTCAATCGCCGACTGATTAACCAGCGATTCCAAGAAGCCCACAAGTGGCCCAAGTAGCACCCACCACTGTGGCAATAGGAATGGCAACTACGTTATACCTACGCCATCACCGCCAACACACATACCAATAGTAACTAAATGAGTGTCTACTGCATCCACTGAGTTTACTGCACGCCTGTATTTTTGTTCATAGCACAATATTTTTCAATCTCTTTCTCTAGGTATTGTTTATAGAGACTGATCTCATTAAACCGAAAGAAGTGCCCTAGATTCTCAGCGTTAGGGGGCAGCTCAGGTGCCGTCGGAATGGTTGGTGTTTGTATCATACTGAGTTTATAAGTCTACAAGTCAAGTTCAATTTGAGTGATACATCAGAACAAGTCGCCTTTCTGTTGGGAGTGGTTGTATAAATGTTAATAACTTTGCCTTGTTCCAGCTGTACAGATTGGTCTTAATAAATTACAACAGCCCGCTAGTCAGCAGGCTAACGTATCCCTACCGCTTGGTTTGTTCCATTAATAACAGGAACAACTGTTATAGTACCAGTATCAGCCCCCACACCAGAAGACGGCCCAATACAAATATGCTTACCACTTGATAACATGGTATATCCACAGTTTGAATCTAGTGAGGTTTGACCCTTGGCCCCATCACCAATTGACCACTCATATCCTCTGCAAAGGGAGCCACTTGCTTCTACCCAAATAGTAATGAGGGCTTTTTCGCAGGATCCTGCGCTGCTGTCTGTGTTGTGCATCTACATCCTTTTTATTGACAGCATACTTCGGTGAAATCGTGTCTCTCAGCCCATATATCTTATCATCTCTCATTTCAAGGCCTCCAGTCATAGTATCACAAGCTTTCCCTTTTTGTGTCACCAATAAATACATAGGTCTTTGTAGCATATTCAGAGAGATCGGATTGAGTGCTCTCCGTTTTTTGTCCAGGTCCATAGATACTTGTTTTACTTGACATCTTGTTAATTCAAGGACAACGCTAACAGGAAGGTCGTGTTTGTCCAATAGCCTTCCCTTATCATCCCATAACTTATGCACAGTTCCACTAGTAACACGTTTAGAGACAGGATTAGCGATGCTCGTGGTTATATATCACCGAAAGAGCCGCCATCTAAACCAACAGCTTCAAGAAGTGTAGTGCGCTCGCAATCTAACGTTATGCCGTTCACCTATGTAAGTACCTGAAGGAAGCCATTCTCCACCCAGACCGTTATCAAGAACCAATATTTTTAACACGCCATCGTCACATCGTAAAGCCCCATCAGGAAAACCAAGGGTAATAACCCCATCTAATGAATCAATCTCCAAACTAAGACCTAGAGCTAGAATTGCGTCCTGTATAAGTTTTAAATTCCAGAGGCAAGGTATTAAATGGGTCGCTTCTCCTTGACCGCCATCGAATGGTCATTTCTGATTCACAGTTGTACTAGCCCACAGTATACGAGATTGACATAAGGCCTACACATAGGTCATCTGCACTGCTGTCAATAGCATTTAGCAGGGGCACAGCCTCACTGCGTTGAACATTTGATAGAGTTTGGAATATAATACGCATAGTTAACTATGTTGACCTATCAATTCATAAATAACGCCACAAATAGGTGGGGGTATATCCAGCCAGTGCGAAGGCAGAGGGTTAAACAAAACCAAGCATTCTAGTCGTTCACAGCGGCGGAACATACAGAGAAAATATTCCTGAGATGTTCAGTTATTATAAGATGCTCCCGGTAACTGCGGATAAGACAGTCCATGCCTTGGCGTCAAAGCCAATGCAATTCTGGCAGAACCAGATAAACCTTACAGTGTGGTGTGCAACATGCGGTTGCGGCATGTCATCCCGTAACCGTCTCAAGGCCGAGGATCCTCTCGTCCAAACTCTCTACACATTTCATGTTTATTAAACAGAGTGGCGCCTACTGGCAGAACTACATGCACCTCTACCTCATAATCATACCCATGACCTCCATAACAATCCCTACGATCGCAGGGTATACGAGAGGCTCTGTAGTGAGTTTGGACCACGGACTGGCGCCAGAAGGCAACTGCTACCACTTTTTGCGACACCGCTTGTCGGGACCACTCAGTGAACCCCAAACCATCACGGATGGTCTTGGCTCATACATGGCTTATTGTTCCAAACGTAGGCTATTTTCTGCTACGAGTATTTACGATCCAACAAGCTCAAACGTTGTATAATCGCGGCCGAGGGTTGATGTGTGACCAACATCGTGATAGTCATTGACGGCGTCTATAAGGAGTCGCTCTCCCTGTGGTATAGATTTATCCATCTCGTTGTCCTCTTCTATAGCATCCTCAGTTGGGAGAGAGGCGTTTTGGAGTACCTCATCTTCTCTTCCCATGTCCCACTCCCCAGCCCCCTCATTGTCAAATGTTTGGTTGTCGAAATCCACGTGACTGTATTAAAGGTATACTTGTAATAGTTCCACTGTTAACACGATGAATACTAACGGACGCATGCTAAATTCATATCACCAGATGCGCGAGCCCCTCGGGGTAAGGGCGTGCGGCAGTCTGTGGTTACTTAAATGAATTGGATAGAAAGACAAAAAAAATTTTTTTTCTTTATAATAACTCTCATTCGATGCTGCTCCAATCTTAAGGTATCGGGCGAAACAGGACTGCTGCATATCGTCCATCCAACAAGAAATTCCCCAAACAATCTTCCTCATCAGAAACACGTCTACAACAAATGCAATACTAAGTTTGAACATGATGACAATAAATTAGAGCTGGTGACTATTGACCAGAACTTCTGGTCCGATTCCCCAATCTAGTAGCAAACCATGTCATTGTACAAGGGACAGTCCGACTGACCTTTACAATCACGTTGACCTCGACCGATGCTTACCGCAGCATTGTGCAAAACCGTGGTCGCGCCGTTGTTAAGAAAACGGCAAGCAAGATTTCTGGCAACCAGGTCATGTTCATTGATGACAACGATGTATACCACTGTTATGGCGACCGTTGGAAAACTGCACAGGAGAGAGCTAACGCCCAGTATCAGGGCATTGACACATCAGATGTGACTAAGATACGAGTGGGGGCAGGAGGCAAGGATGAGACAAGGCTATAGCAAATGCTTATGGCAACCGATTTTATATTCCGCTTGACTTTAAACTCCTCGAGAGACGCATGTTGTCTATTGAATCGGCACTGCAAACGGTCTCTAAGGGAGCAGCGACCATCTAAATATAACATTCAGTGGCTGTTAACCCTGCTGGAGGGTGACTTTAAGAGTGGGGGTGTGGGGAGCACTATCATACACCACATCAGTAAACAACCAGGTATATTCTACGAAGAATCCATGTGCTGTTTGGGAAGGAAGGTTCATTCCACTACACATGGATCTAAGATCTGAACCGCTTGCTGCATGATCAGAGTAAACACAAAGAGCACAAGTTCTTATGCTGGCCATGCCTACATGGTGATACCACTGACAAACTGCTCCAGGCGCACAAGCCTGAGTGCATGGGAATAGGGCAAACTGCTGTGTGAGTTGACATGCCTGAGGAAGGGAAGAACATATTGTCCATCCAGAACTAGCACAAGCAGCTGGCATCAATGTATGTTATCTACACTGACTATGAGGAGCTCAGCATGACATTAAGATTGTGCAATCAGCAGAAGAGGAAAAAAATACGCAGGCTTGTAGCCAGTCCCGTTTATGCTCGTCACCAAGTATTGATGACGATCTGGACGCCCTGCATATACACAGGACCCGCCTAGTGCTAAATCGCCCGCTGTATGTAGGTATGTGAATACTCAACCACTCAAAGCACTTGATGTACGACTTCTATTACAACACTATGAAGTCCAGATACGGTAGCGACCTTGGCCTGCTATACACAGACACGGACTCACTGATTGTGGAGATCCGCAAACATGCAAGAGAATAGTGACCTCTTTGATACAAGTAACTATGATCCTTCCCATCCCTTGTTCAGTAACGTAAACAAGAAGGTGCTAGGGAAGATGAAGGATGAGTGTGCCTGTGTGCTTATCAAGGAGTAAGTTGGGATACACCCTAAGATGCACTCGATCCTGATGAGGGTGAGATTAAAAAGGCAAAGGGAGTGAAGAAGGTTGTTGTTAAATAGCACCTACTCCACGCACAGTACATAAAGTCTCTATTCACAAAGAAGCAGTTCCGTCATGGAATGAACATGCTACGCAGAAATGGTCACAATATATATGGTCTACACGTTAACAATGTGTCACTCTTCCTGAATAACTCAAAGCGGTGGATATCCGCAAACGGCGTAGATACCTTGGCCTATGGTTACGTTAGTTTACGGACAAACTAACATGTGTCGGGCCCACTGGGGGTCGGGCCTGACTCTGCCACTCTGCTTATGAGCCGCGCTGCCCCGTTCAGGGTGTTCATGGAAATCCTAAATCTCCTGTACACGGTGTAATTAGTGGTGTGTTGTAGCCGACGGGCGATGCGCCAGGACCACCACTCTCCATACTACTGGGATAATTTGCTTCGTGACTAACAGTAACAATTATAATGGTCATGGGGAAGATAATAATGGTGAGACGTAAACGGTGATGATTATGATGATGACACTAATGAATGTGTTGATAATGATGACACCATCCCCACCCACCCCAACTTATGCCATAACTGAGTATAACGGTAATTGTGGAGAATAATTATGTTACTACCACCCTTTATAAAACATATAGCATGTGCTACTGACCCCTTATGATTCATGGGTTTCGCCATCTGAGTAATGGTGGTTCAGTGTACCATCACTTTTACAGCTTCTAATTAATCTATTTATGGGTACCATTTCGGCTCCCTATTGTAGTAAATCAGTTTATCTACCACATGTGTTTGCATAATTCATAGCAATGTGTACAGCACCCATGGCAGCGTCGCATATGGCTTTCATAGGCCTGTTTTTGCAGCACCATTTGTTCTGCGTAAAGCACACGTACATGCGCGTCAATTGAACAAATATTGCATATTTAAATAATTGATTACAGGCTTCAAGTGCCTCGTTACTCTTCCATTCCGGGATAATTATGATAGATTATGTATTGGCTAAATATTGTCTATTTTGTAGGCATTATGTGTTGTATAGATCTAATGAACACGCATCATGCCATTGAAACTGATAGAAAAGGCAACTTGGAGCAACACGGCAAAGTGGATTATTTCGGAACGCAATGCAGCTTATGTGAATGGTTAGCATTCCAATACTAGATTGAGCTGCAATAAAGAGCCACTCAGGATCAGGTGATCCCTTATAAACAAGCGCAAGATATCTACAAGATCACCTAGATGTTCTGACACAGTGGACGCAATTACAGCACCTGTTCGTAACCCGCATTGTGAAGGATTAACATGTTCACATGTATGCATGTATACATTTAATAATGACATGTGTAACAACTCGTTATTTTAAAATTTACCAAGTGATCCCTGTCATCTCGGTAATTAAGAACGGCTCCCTTCCCTGATATGATGCTCCTGTGAGGTTTATAAACCAGACCGAGCTGTCAAATCGCTCCCCGATGAACGTTGATATTGAACAATAACCGTTAGTTTTCCCATATTGCTTGTATTTTGTATACATTGACAACCATATATGCTACTCATTGGGCATCACTTCTTAACTTCATGAGCTGTGACTTGTGTAAATCTATATACACAGCCATTTACTTGTGTTAATCAAGTCCTGAAATTAAGTAGTGTCTTGCTCTCTTAATCATGTGAAAGCTAGCAAGGAACTGCCCCAAAGATAGAATAATTCGTAGTGGCTGTTCATTTATGTTTGAATGTCGGTACGCTGACTTTAAGTTTCGGCTTGCTGAAAGATATTGACCTTCATAGCTTTCGCGAGTAAACACACTGCACGACAATAAATTACCGATAACATGAAACAATCACACCAAACTCGATGTTGTTAAAGTGCTTGTCTGTACCTCTTAGTGCTCCTAGGTTTTTCATTATTTGTAACGTATGTATACCAGTGTCATTCCCGCACTTATTTGACCGATTTCAAACAATTGCATTACACTATAGGTTTTATTTTGTGCATGCCCGCGGGATACTGTGATCGATCAGGAGATCACATATGCTCAATTGCTAATCACCGATATATAATGTTTGCATTATAGAACAAACGATTTCCTCTGTTTGTCTTCATTTGAGTTCTTTGGGCAATAAACCTTAACGGCGCCTGTAAGGAGGGGGTGTGATACATGGCTCTCATGAGAGCTAGTTCTTATCAATTATAAGTTGTTATTACGACACCCTTTAGTTTGTGCATATGATGATGCATTAGCTACTTTCACTTCACAAAATGCCATCATGAGATAACAATCATTATATTTAGTAAGCATCTAAGAGTGTCGCATATTTGAAAGAACAAAGTCATATTATTATCATTGCAGAATAATGCATTGTATTATAATTGTGTTACCCACACCCAGGGGATTCTTGTGATTGTTTCATGTTCACAGTCATGGTTAAGAGCCCACCTGATGAATGAGAATTATATCTGGTTAACAGTATTTCCAAACATTATGTCACGAAAAAGGCATGCGCGAAGAGACACGCTTTTACTGCTAAAGGCACCAGTAGAATTGTGCCATATGGTAATAACACACTGCCGCCTCGACTGGTGATGTTCTCAGTAAATATTTTGCCAGCGACATCAGTCATACTTATTATTGATAAGTATTAATTTTCAGCATGATGACAGTCTATTCGAGGCGCTTGACGTTTAGAATAATGGTGTGATTGAAAGTCTAACTTAATAGTCCGCATAGAAGCTAATCAGCCACAAATGTGGTCTTCTCCTCGTTGTCATAGGGTCATTGAGCCGATATAAATAAGAAAGCATTAAATAATTCATTGTTGTCTATATGCAGAATCGTAATGCATGAACTTATTGGCAATAACGTACATTTTGCTCAATGTAGCTTGCTACGTCGAGGGTAATATGGTGTTCCCTACTTTTGCGTCATCGTCATTCATTGCGTTATAGCCTACGCATTGTAAAAGATTTGTAATACGTCATATGTTAAAAAGTTATGCTAAACAAAAGCCATTTTCGTACTTCACATTCAATATCATCGGTTAAATTATGTATCTCATTAAGAAACAAAATAAAACGGGGTTCCAACAACAAGATGCTAGTGCAACACGATGTAATCGAGCCTCGAGGTCGGGGTCTGAAGCTAGTTATGGAAAAAAATTAGGCTTCGAATTTGATTTTGTTTTATGAATCACAAGTATCCGGTTCCGAAGTAAAACAGCTTTATGTTTTATCTTGAAAAACGTAATCACATTTGAACGTTCATGCTGTATTGCATGATATGACTTGAAGACAGCAACATTATGTATCACATAACTGTCGTCATGCTTATTGCTTCAATATGAGATCGAATGTTTAACGTACCGTATTCGCGATAGCTCTTTTGAACCAAGTGGAGCTTGTGCTCCTTCATGGTTCTCGCGGTAAGCCTTTTCCTATGTAGAAAACTCGACGATAAGACTTTACTTTCATGATGTCCACCTGATGTAATAAGTGCAATTCAATAAGTTATCGTTGTTATCTCCAGTAAGGAAGTTTCAACTACCAAAGTTCCTTGTAAATATGCATTATCGCCTGAACTGTGGAAGGCGATTAACTTTTCCAACTATCATCCATCCAATATGGCGGCGAGATTGGGCAACATGCGCCGGTTGGAATATAGGCGAGACGCATGTTGGCCAACCCGCTGTTGTCCAACAAGCGGCTCGAGATATAAATAAAATTCATCGTCAGATAACCAACATAACTGCAATGATATTGCATTTTAATTAGGTATTTGATTGGATGCCCATTATTTAAATAACGGTTACATGTTCTTGGGAAAATGGATCGCTGGGAAGGAGTAGGGTGGTCAATCAATTTTTCAAAGTCTGTCAATCTGATCAAAATTAATATTACAGGAAAGGCAAAACTGTATCCAGCATTGTTGTATGACCATCAATTACTTAGTTATCACAGATTTTATGTTAAAAAAGAGGTCAAATTTAGACATCTGCCACTCTTCTGTGTGCAGCACTTTCAAATAGTTGATATCGATTATTAAGACTCGATTTGGCCTTTGTAACAGAATAAATATAATTTCATGAAGCTACTTGGCCTGATTAAAAACATTGAACAATATCTGTTGTATGAGATTGGATTTTAAGGATAGTCAATATCAGAAATTCCTATTAAAGGCCCACTTTAGGGGTCCATTAAAAAGTTTGAACAACAAAACATTCCTCCAATTATTTCAAGTCAACGCTACCAACATGGGCACAAATTTGTGATGCTCTCTGGCAACTTTGTGATATTAAAGTTACATTAGATATCAAGAATCGTTATTTTACAGACGTTTATCACCTTTCTTCTGCTTGTGAAAATGGAGGCATGTAAGACCCTACAACTGCCTGCATCACACAAAGTAACCTATTGGCTCACTATTTGCCAGTCTGTTGTTTAGTTTTAGGAGCATTAATATTTTGCTTTGGCTTCTCAAATAAGGCTGGCCACACAAAAAATTAAAAGCTGGCCACACAGAATAAGAGTGTCATCCATTTATATTATGTGAAAACCCTACCTAAAGACCTTAAAGGTCATGTTTATGCTGTATAAAGCTTTCATTGATCACAACACCTAATTTCTACATAGATGTTAACTTTGGGCATATTTATAGCGAGGATCCTGGTTATTTTTATAGACGAATTATAACTAGTTTTTTTGCAACAGACAGTATAGCTTGCCTGATAATTATCTTATCAACAAACAGCAAATAAAACAATGTAACATAGCTCCAGCACTTGGCAAATTGAAAACTTAACTGTTCATGTAGACTTGTTATATCATAGATAAGTAATTATCTGTTGTGGGATATGACTCGAGTGAGTCGAGGTAACCACCCGGGATAACCGTAGCTCTAATGTATTGCCTACGTTATTTGCAGAATGCGTTCGGTGTATAAGCGTAACATGACATTATTGAGGGACACTACTAGCTAGCCACTACTGGTCACTTGCAGCATTAACAGGCTATAGTGTTTTAGCCAAATACTAAAACAATTCATAGACTTGGTCGAAACATGAATATAATAATAGACGCACATAAACAATTCAAAAAGCGACAAAAGTATCTTCTGAAAGGAAGGGATGGCTATTAAATGAGCCATGTGAAGAAGTACAGTTGTGCGGTGGGCAGTAATCAAACAGTCCATCATTGCCATTGCTGTTTTCTGGTACTAATTTACTAAATCAACCGACTGGTTTATTTGTAGTATGATTTCAGTTGCTAGAATCAGCTGACCTTTGTGATAGAATGTGATCAAGACCCTTATTCATAGGTGTGTGTCATGTAAGGTATTCATCATACCTGTACCATTATTATGCACAATGAACTTGTTGTTCTCCATTGACCACACCAGATATAGGGATTGGGCATATGCAATCAATAAAGATAGATAGCTAATATGCAACTTGTAGTTTCTTGTACTTTGCTGTTCCCCAATATTCGTATAGTGTATATTGAGTTCTAAGCAGTTCATAATTTGACACATGTCAGACTGTGGTATGTTAGTGACAACACCTCACGATTAAGGCTGAAAGACGTCAAGCAAACCAAACACCTACTGGTGTCTGTTTGATCAATGTGGCCGAAGCTTTGGGTGAATGAAGGAAAACTACCCAAGGTGAGTGATTACTCTTGCTTAATCAAGTTTCTCTTGCTAGCACCACACCACTTTGTGATAATTGGGTGTGTACTGTAATATGCTGGACAGTGGCAGACTAAATAGGGAAACTACTGTGAAGCTCTGCTGTTTTCGAGATTTTTTGGAGGAACGATTTCATTGTGTCAATTAAATAAATTTAAAAATTACTTGAAATATAGTTTAACCAAATCAGTTTGGGCAAACAAGGTTTCTCAAACTGCAAACACTCCTTCAACAATTTCTTAAAAAACTAACATCATACAATAGCATTTTGAAGTTTTAATGACAAGGCGGTACCAAAACTTCTTCAAAGAGCTACACTAATTACACAAATAGCCTAATGACTTAGCTGATCTATGAACAAGTGGCACCACGTAGCGAATGAGCTGTAAAACCGATTATGTTAACAACTGTAACGGTATGTGTTCATTCGTTAAATATAAAACCCATTAATGGCTGAGAATTGGCTGTGAACCCTTAATAAGTTTGTAGCCCGGATAGGCTACCTATAACGGTTGCCATTGGCTGAAAAAATGGGATTTTTTGGACTCGGGTTATCGAGTTAATGAGTATTTCAGGGCCTGAATAGTCTATTCATAGCAACCCTGCTACACACAAAATGAAATGTCTGCTCTATAGTGCATAGTTCTTAGAGGCCACTCATCTGAGAATTGCAAACGCTATTTGGACTTATGAGGACACAACCCGGAAGTCACCGGTTAAAAGGGAACTTTTGAAGTGGTATGAATATAAACCAGAACTATTATCCGAGGTCTTGCTATGCAAGCTCTGTGATATCACATCAGAAGGACAACCGCAACTCCCTGCCGATGCGCCTCGCAACATCAGTCAAAGCAGGTAAGGTGAACCTTATGGTACCATGCTTGAGGAAGGTTGAATTCCTCTCCCTCTGCCACTTCCTTGCATCTCTGACATTCCAAAATCAACACAAGACTGTAAAAAGAAATGTGCTGTTCTTTTTTACTTCTTAACTTTAATTTTATGCAGGCTAGAAGCAAATAATTTTAACAGACTACGCGCATCAATTCCAATTTACAACTGCCTGGCTGTTGGGGTGGGGGTGGGGGGCAGCATTTTGCTGGAAACCGTTTGTTCCCCAATTATCACGATTAGGCGGATAATTGTTGGCGCATAGCCGAAACAACTAAGTGCTGCTCCTGTATTACAATTACTGGCAGACAAATTATTATTGACTCCTTATGTGTCTCCATCACAATTACGCTAACTGCAGGACGATTACCATCGTCTATGTGTGCAACAGAAATATAACATATCGAAACACTGAATTGATAATGGCATTATATGGTTACACTAAATCACAACATAGACTTAGCCACTAGTAAATGGTAACTCACAAATCATCGAACCTGCGCTCAGCAGAAGCCATCAGCCCATCCGCTGCACCCATGGAAAAGGCAATTGCGTGGAAAGGTAAAAAATTAGGCAAAGGAGCATGAGGAAGATCATTACCTCCAGCACGACGACTGTGAGTCATGCAAGTTCTGCCATCAAGTCAGCCAACTTTTGCAGCTGTGTTGAGCAGCTACGATACGATGGAACTGATGATCCCTGGGATGGACGCTTGCAAAGGAGTTCAGCTGCTTTAGACACCACATTGTTCGAGAACATGCCCAAATGGTCCGCAGAACAATAGAATAAAGAATATAGACCCAACGGTGCATTGGATAAAACTGCTGTTCATTTCCAACATCTACAATCTAGGGCAATGTACAGATCTGATGACACTCATTAAGTAGGTAGCCTAGGCATATCATATCCATGGCTGCCTGTGCACCCTATAAAAGTTATATCGTCTACCCCAGGGAAACTCTTATTAGCAATTTACATGGTTATCATAGCGCATTACCGACCATTCAACAATTAATAAAAGTGTCTGATGCGCAGCTTTACGATGTTGACAAGGTTTACTTGTGCCATTCTTTTATATCAATAATCTCACTCACCAAGGCGACATTGAGTATCTAACTGATTAAGGTATTTCGGAAAACTGCTCCTTGTATATGCATGAACCAATTATGCATATGAATCAGTTATCGTTTGGCTGTCACAAAAGCCTCCCTAAATTATTCACCATCTAAGTAACCTAAAAAAAGTCTTTAGTGCTCGGAATTCTCGATTGCGGTGTGGACTTACATATCTTCCGCAGTCATAACATGTTGTGTTACATATGGTACTTTTAGGAAAGTAGTAATAACTCCACTCCGCTGCCGTCTCGTCTGTTACTTAAGTCATATGAATATTCATTGCAATCTCTGCTTGTAACATTGGAGTAGCGAGAAACTGATCTAACTTGCATAATTACCAGACGCTGCAACGATTATTGCAAGTTGGCCTGTAGAACCATACAGACGAAGCAAATAATATGAAGTCAGATGTATATTATTCATGACTACATCGTTGCAATTGTTGTGAACTGCATAGACGTTCCTTTCGGGGGTGGCCATAACTATTTAACCATAAATGAGATTGTTTGGAACGAAGACCTGGTGATACTGAAGCGTTATAACATTGTGCTTTCGGAGACAAGCCTGTAGAATGATGTTTGATGTTTTGCTTCTGTGCTCATAGCTTTCCAAAACGATAATGGCGAATGGGTAATTAAGAGCCAATTCCATCAATACACAAAATTAACAAGTTGTCACCATGATTCTGAACAAATGCATCGTATATGTGCCTTGAGGTCATATTGAACTATGCAATCGAGCATTACAAAAATATAGCACAACAACTGAAAGTCATGTTTCCCAAGAGTTTAACCACGCACTTCTTCTCAATTACGAGATGAAACTATAATTCATCGACTGAGCTTGCCCACGTGGACTTATTTCCAAAGTTTACATTTGACGTCAAAGGAAGCTTTTGACCATCACTCTACAAATGCACGACACATACCACAACAGCAGCTGGACCAAAAAAGGAACACTAACGAGCATGATTTGACAATGCAATCCATGAATTTCCACGTGCATCTAAAAATAAATTGTCGGATATAATTGCGATATAAACCCAAAGTGGCGAGCATCAAACTCAAATTGAGCCTGCTTCTGATGTGGTGTACTCCAGGCTAGCATTGATCAATTAGACACATCAATTAGACACATTTATCGATGTCTTGGACAAGCCAAACACGACAATAGTGTGAATCCTGTTTGCTGCATCGGGATTAACCGTATAAATCCGACGCCCAGCTCAGATACGTTCTGCTAAACAAAAGGAAAACGTTGGTTAAACGGCATTATAATATGAAACAATACTAAAGTGACTTTGTACAACACTTATGCTGTACAACAGCATGCTGACACACTTGTTCTACGTCTGGAAAGCTTCACAGAAGAGGTGCGTTTTTGTTATGATATTAATCAACTCATCTGACTTTTAAAGTCTTCCCCTTTTTGATTATCAGTACGACATGTCTACACTAGACCAGGTCACCCTCCGCCCATGCGGTGATGAGGTGACCCTTATTAGTAGTCGTGGCTGGTACCATTCCAATTGGCTAATGACCTTACGAATCAACGCCCCATTTGGACCGTTGGGCAACGACCTGTGCTGAACGGGCCGGCTTTACCTGAACCAATTAGGTGTAAGCTGATCGAGCGGTTTGGAATCCAACGCCGGAACTCCGAATTAAAGGCTACATACGCTGGTTTCAGGGGAGCTACCTAGCAAAGAGACGAGAATATCAAACTGAGATTCCAGAAAAGCTATAAAGCTAGATTTCAATTAACAAGAAGAACTCTACTCCTGGATTCGTGTTATTTCTCTGGCTAGTCCCCACTCAAGCAACAACAAGCAGCAACAAAAACTATAACGAAGGACCGCGCATAAACAAGAAAATTAAGTATAGCATGTTACAGCACAGCACTATACTTAGGGAGAGTCTCACAGTGTCTTAACAATGAGGGCACCTTATTCCACTGGCACGGGGCAAAAACACTGAAAGCCCTGTCACCGACGGTGTACAGGTATGCTTGTTGAATGTAGGTAGCTAGAGGGCTGGTGTATGTTCAGCAGCTTGCATATGTAGTTTGGGGCAAGGTCATGGAGAGCCTTGTAGACCAATAGGAGTAACTTGCAGTCGATGCTTGCACTCATAGAAAGCCAAGTAGTCTCATTAGCAGTGGTTTTGCCTGCTATCGTGACATTGTTCGTTAGATGAGACGTGCTGCGTAGTCAGAGATATGTTACGGTAGTCGAGATGACTAGCGATTGGACTAGGCACTTGAAGGTCTTGAAGGTTTCGATAGTCAGCCTGTTTCGTACATAGCCGATATTTCGGAGGTGAAAACTTGCTGACTTGACCAAGTTGTTGACCTGAGCTGTCATTCAGAGGGATGAATCAAAAATGGCACCAAGATTTCTTGTTGGCACCTTAGAAATCTCGACTTCTTTGTAGCCAGCCAGCCAGAGATCTCAGAAAGGCAGTTTTATATACTATTACAAGCATAATCCAGGTAGCAAGTGAAATTACTGTATATTTGTGTATTGTCCGCGAAACCAATGCTGTCGACTCCAAGGATATAGATGCAAGGACAAAGGTACGAAAACCGATCCTTGTGGAACATCATGTTCAAGATGGATGGTGCAAGATTTGGCCTTATTAATATTGATGTTCTGTTTTGATAGGTGGGACTTAAACCACTGAAGGGCTTGACGATTGATACCAGGGATCAAATACAGTATGGCCTTGTCAATTATGTCGAACGCAGGATGAGAATCGCTACCTTGTGTTTATTCAGCGAGCACACATTAAATCTTCCTCGATATCTCACCCACATCAGCTAATATTCAATTGCCTCTCTACTTAATACGAAAGGTGCCTCAGTCAAACAGCTGTCGGGACTAAATGCATGTGGTTGATGGTTAACAAAAGCTGTTTGCAAAAAATGACAGCGAGGTTTAAGTGTTTGCAGCTGAGTAATTACCCTCTTGTTAAACACCAACCACAATTCTTCCCGTAAAACCTTCTTCGTTAGCCATAAAAGAAACCCAGGTAGTGGGAAGAGAAAGACACTCTATTAACATTCTGCCATCTTTTGGTGAAAGCATTTAAACCTTTACGGACTAATATCCGACGGTTTAACAACCGAAAGGTAATTTTAAAAAGCCTTTCTTCTAAACGTCTTACATAATCGACCAATGCATGAAAATGCAGGTGCTCATTTCATAAGCTAATCGTTTTTATATAGGGAAGTGATTGTTTTCTTACATAAGAGCTCTAACCATGTTTTAAACATCTAATGATAAGATTGCATAGTATCATTTATACATCACATCATTCGTTAGGCATAAAACTAATAGAATGCAAAAATGTCTCCATGTATATATTGCATTTAATTGTGAACATCGGAATGTTGGAACGTCGTAAATATGTTGGCCAAAAAGCAATGCACACATTTCAGCCTGCTAAAAGACACCATTAATTATACGCCACCAAACACAATTCGTCATTCACTAATATTGGAAGTTATTTTGTACTTATCCATTATGCGTACACGAAATCTCTTTCCCGCATAGCTGATTAAAGAATATACATAAAATAAAATGACAATTGAATACCGTATAAATGGGCAACTTTATTAATCAAATACCATTCAAAGAGTTCCTGTTCGAATGTAACCATAATACAGTAAGCCAACTTATGTTATGCAAAAAATAACCCGGTGACCACACCGTGAAAATCGCTTTGTGTAAATCTACTGTATTAATCTACACCACATCTGAGTGTTTTTTTGCGCTACCACTTACTATCTATGGAAGCGAGTGTGTGCTTGCTTCACAGTTAAACATTTTACTATGTTAGTATGCAGCACCTCATGGATAAGCAACTAAATAAGCGAACGCCTCTGATGCTGTGTGCACTGAGCTCATTTCACTCCATCGCATAGAGGGCATTGCTTGCCTATAAAGGCGTGCACGGAGCCGAAGAGAGTAATACCGTATTGCCGTCGGAACGAAATATTGTGCGCGGATGGTTACAGGACTAAGGACTGACAAGTGTCAGACCCTCAATTATGTCTTTATTCCCGTTATTATCATGTGAATACGTAACGGACCGCATGTTAAATCTAAAGTATTTTGATAATAATATTATTGATTATTACAGTTTCAGAACTGCAATCATACAAGGGAAAGGACAATAAATGTACGCATCGCAGTGCGTACAGTAAGGATTCCGCAGCAATATAGTACAGAAAGTTTAATCACTAATTACGAATGTCTGATTCTGAAGCTGGAAGGCTCTGTGGTGTGACAATATAGTGTATTTTGCTTTTGCCTTTCAGGGTGCGATTAATGTGCCTCGCGACAATCGTTGTTTTACACATAATACGTAGTGAAGTTATTTTGCTTCAGCCAAATCTGGAACTCGCAGTTGCCTAATTCCGTGCATCTGTCTCTTTGTCAGCGTTTTCAACAGTCTGTTAAGATCGTCTTGAACGTTGCTACCAAGCTGACCACCGTTTTATTTTTGAGTGATTCTACCCCGGAGCATTTAGAAAATTTGTGGGTGTTGCCGCGCCTTACCAGGCAAATAGGCTTTTCATTAGTCCCATGCCTCCCCTATTTGCTTGAGCGAATATTAATACTGCTATATATATATATTTCGAGCTAAATTGAAAGTGCAAAATTATAATTGTATTTGTTAATTTAAACTTCGGCGAATCAATCTTGTATCGCAATATAAACTGTGCAGCATTTTACAAAACCCGCAGTTCCCGAGTAGTATTTGTGATAGAGACAAAGTTCTGATTTGACTCTCTCCAGGAAATGTTCTCTGTGATTCATGTCCGATCTAATGCCAGTTAACCAATGAGAACATACTTCGGAAGAAAACTTAGTTTATCAGCACACTAGGCACTTACCTTATTCGTTGCTTTCATCTTAAATTGTACGGATATGAAGTGTGTGGCAAAAAGATTCAGATACAACACAACCATGGTGTTCTGCAATTGAAAACTTTTAATAACATTCATCCATCAGTATTTCGCAAAATGGCTTTAATTTTGCATTAGTCTTTCAACACTAATAAACAAGCTACGAGATGAGTAAATATAGATGAAAACCTATTGCCATGATGCACAGCTAAACGCGCACAGCTCTAGCGTAATGTATAAGAAACGCATACATGTTGCAAACTAGGTGCGTAAATGTAATCACATTAATACCTGGCGCCTTTTTGACCGCCTCTGGATATCATCCACACGTTTAGATGCATATTAGATGAATAAGCTACGAAAAAGCCCAGGTGAATTAGATCGTCATTAATAGTGCAGCTAGGGTGATTGATGGGTGCAAAAAAACGTGTTATGGTGCTGTTTCAAACACATACATACAAATTGTTTCTTCGCGGGACGGCCAGAGGGCTTCTAGTACATGTACCTAAACACTAGGCCAATATATCGCGTTTCGGTATGAAATTAGTGTCATTGGTTAGCAAACTTACGATTCTGTCCATCAGTAAACATATAAATATTGCATTTGTAAAGGTCTGAATTACTGCCATATGATCCTGTAACATCCCTGAAGTACATGGTAGCAATACATCATTGACGCATTGCCGTTGATATGGTGCTCTGCACGATTGTGTACCTTCAATTGAGCAGCCAAAAAAACATCATTGCAAAGACTCATATCAGTCGGGCTAACGTTTTATATCGAG
Organism: Urechis unicinctus; assembly: GCA_034190875.2. Lineage (NCBI taxonomy): Eukaryota > Metazoa > Annelida > Polychaeta > Xenopneusta > Urechidae > Urechis > Urechis unicinctus. The sequence goes on along the minus strand of CM067353.1, from coordinate 70,888,817 downwards.
TTAGTAATACAATAAACAGTAACATATATAACCCATACATCTTTCCAAAATGCCCACTGTAACATGCAGCAATGGTTAGTCCCTAGGGGAGGTTAACAGAATAGGGAGCCAGATAAAGTTACAGTAGGGCGTCTGCATTGCAAAAACAATATCATAGGAGGACTAAATATTCCGTTATGTAACATTTTACCAAGGACGTTAGTATATCTTCTGATGTTTTCTTGGAACATACGGTGATTAAAACGCATGAATATATTCACTACCACACTTGCAACGAATGAGTGACTGAGTAATTGCTTGGCAAGAAGCATTTTGAAGCTTTGCGAAAGGACTAAAAGAATAAGCAGGGTGGAGCAGAGCAGCGCCTTGGTAAAATTACAGCGCACTGGAATAAGTTTTAGTACTTTCTTTTCACAATAACTGCTTTTAACTTTGTAATGCATATTGGTTTAATGCAGTGAGATGCTGTTTTATGAATAATGTTTGACAAACAGAAAAATAAACGACGAGGCGTTGAGACATTTTCTCCCACGCCGCTGTTAACAGCTTCCAGTAAATGTACGTATCAGGCTCTACAACTCCCCAACTTGCATTAGTGTGACTTTCCAGATATGCTATATGAATGACAGCATATGTTTAGAAGTACAGCCTTATTCGAGATCATTATTACACCACTTGTAGTATCGTTGCGTTGCATTATTCACAATATAGCGCTTTTTAGCAGACGTTGCTGCATTCGTGTCCCAATGATGGATTAGATGTCCTGTGTTCTTAAAACCCAGCAAATGATGAATTTGTCTGCCAAACATTTGCTTGATATCCATAGAATGATGCTAATGAGATGCGCTATTTATGCAAAAGGATCTGTCTGTCAATAATGTTCTCAATTGTTGAATCATATTTATCAAATGCCAAACATTGATTGGTTAGCTCTATTTGGTGCGGCTATGATGCACCCCAATATGCAAATCAATGAATAGCAGTGTGTTACAACGCTATGCGAATAAATCGCATGTGTCATATTGAATGAAAATAACCATTAACAATTTACGACTATTGTCGTCGAGTCCTTTGGGTTAATCAGCTATCTATCAATGCCCACCTACTTTTTGTGGTATCCCACCCCCAATAATATACCATATTGGCTGCTAGTATATATAAATAGACACCCAACCTGAACGATGCATATCAACTCTGACGGTGTCATCATGTGTTTTGTTTGCCAATAGATGAACCTACAATATATAGGTCGATCATGATTAATGGTAGTATATAACTGATATAGATATTGTAATAATGATATGGAATATGGGGAGTTACAGTCTTGATTCAATCACTTTGGTTTTGTTTCTTGGTGCGGTTTTGGTTGCCTCTTTTAACGTCACCAATTTTTCAGCAACGTTATCAGTGGTCCATTGTAATCGTCGGAGATTAAGCTTGATAAATGTAAAAAGGTTACTGTTTAACACGAAGGTATCAATGCAATTGCGTTGCAATATTGAGTTGAATGACTTTTTGCTATACTGACAAAGAGTATCCTGGAATGTAGACATCAAAATTCCCCAAATATCACCCCCATTTCCGCAGTTTATCCGTATTTGGACTGTGTTACAGATGGAGTTTGTTTCTGCCTTAAAATTGTTCGTGTACACTGCGTAATGAACGTTTCTAAAGAGTTTGTTAGTACAACAGTATAAGCTCGAGATGTAATCATGGTGTATAATTCTTTATTAATTTGATGCTTTACATAAGTAGCGAAAAAAATCTACGGTGCTTTTTTATGGTTCAATATAAGAAATTCTTATCACAATGCCTATATGCAAATATACTAATTATATTTTTGAACTGTTGTTCTCTTGTAGCTGCTTTGCATTCAATGTTACGTCAGCTGAGTATAACAGCCGGCCGAATGAATTTTCGATTATCTCACCAATGACGATCCTGTGCACTACCATTAGTATTTCTGGAGTTCTCATCTCAGGCTGATTATGTGCGCAAAATACTTTAGCGTGGCTGAGCGTTATGACGTCAACTAAGATTCATAGAATTCCAGAGTAGGAAAATTCACCTTTACTTTCTACATCTACAAAAATGTACAGTTGAGTTTTAAACCAATTATTTGTTGCTATGACGTTAAATCTAGCAGTTGATGTATGTGTGGCTCTCGTTTGGCAGTTAACTATCACACGGTTAACTAGCACGATTAAGATCTATATAAAATTGTCAATGACTCGAATACCATGGGGTCCATGGAGGTGGTGAAATCCAATCGACAGAAATCAACCTGTGGATTGATTTACATAATTCAGGGTACAACAGATATATTCAGGGTAAATGTATACCGCAACTATGGCCTGTTTCAGTGGAGATGTATAACGCAAATATGGTATGCGTCAGAGGACCTGTGTACCACAACAATGGTCTGTTTCAGGGAAGATTTATACCGCAAATATGGTCTGTTTCAAGGGAAATGTATACCGCAATTAAGGGCCGGTTTCAGTGGAGGTTTACACAACAACTACGGTCTGTTTCAACGGAAATGTTTACTGCAACTATGGCAAGCTTCATGGGCGATGCATACCGCAGGTTTGTAGACGGAGTTGAAATATCAACACACTTATCCCGCCCATGAATATAAACGCATCCGAAACGCACATAATTACACGCACAACATTTCATGCAACACCGGCAATTGCTGATAGATTTTTATGCCAGCAAAACGATTACAGATTCAGATATAATAGATTAAAGTTCACCAGTCATGAATGGCTGACACAAGGATTTGAATTGTTTACATACCATAATCAAATGTATTTCGCTATCGAGCGAGACCATACAGATCTTAGGTACTTAGTTGCATGCTGTGGATTCTAACATATGTTTGTCCTAATAACAGCCATACTGTATCTAGAGGTGGGTTTTGCTATTATCAAATGTCACCACAAATAGAATTGTCGATGAAAATCACTGCTCAAGTCTGGGAACAAATTATCGCTCGTGTGCCATCTTAAGATTTTGAGAACAAACAGCCTGATACCGTAGTTCGTAATTATGCTTTCCGCGACTGTCATACGACCCCGTGATGGCTATGGAGCATTATATAGTAGCAACATATCATCCTATAATAGACGTCTTGACATCTATAATGGGCAATAACGGCAAAGCATCTGCAGTAATCTGCTGCATCAGAATAGCGTTGAAATACATTTGCTACCCCAGCATCAAAGGAATTTTCGGAGCCACGATTCATCAATGTTGTGTTTTAAGTCCGCAGAAAGACAACTACGTACAGTAAGATATATCTGATGTTTGAATTATTGACAATTTCTTAGGCTGCTACAATGATGCTATGTCATTCATACAAGTCATAATAATACAAACCATTGTTCATTTCTCCACATAAGTGTAAATATGCTAATGTACTTTATATCACCTTGGGATGCAGTCTGTGACAGAACAAATATTAATGCCACAATCTCCTGCACAAAGACATTCTGCACAACGTTTCGGCATACGTTGTATTGCGAGAGCATACTTCTCCATTTTCCCCTACACCACTACGTTCTTTTGTCCAAAATGAAGTGGTGTCTGACAGACCTTACATCAGTTGGCAAAACAAAATGTTCCAGGTAGCAGCTGATACCATGCTGGCAACGCAATCTAAAAGCAGAGATGCCAAAATCGTGAATGTATGCACGTAAACATGTTGGCATATGCGTTACACTATCAATCAAGATGAAAAGAGCTCTTCGTGGATTATGAATGATCCAGAAAAAAAAAAATTACGGAGCGCGTCAACAGGAAGTTCGAAAAAATGGTCTTGGTCTTAATCACTTAATGTCATTTGGTCTAGTTAATTGCATTTACCTTCCGTATTTAAGTTACAAGAAAAACATATACACACACGCGCGCATGCCATGTCGGTTAATACTTTGTGTATGTCAATCAAGAAAATGGAAATCAGGCATTGTTCGAAATGAAATGTTATATAACGAAGTACCTTATCACCCAATAATATCAGTATTTGTTTGGTGCAATCCATCATCGTTTACTTATTATCATTAATTTTGTTCACAATGAATCATTGTTAACACTGACCATTGAAGGATATAAATGCATGCATGCATGCATGCATGCATACATACATACATACATACATACATACATACATACATACATACATACATACATACATACATACATACATACATACATACACATACATACATACATACATACATACATACATACATACATACATACATACATATACATACATACATACATATATATATATATATATATATATATATATATATATATATATATATATATATATATATATATATATATATATATATATATATATATATATATATATATATATATATATATATATATATACTTACTTACTAACCTACAGCCGGTGTCGCAACTGCCCTTGGTGTCATCACTAGAGGATGTTATGAACAGACAGTCGTGGAAATTTCTACCCTATTACCTTTTTTCTTGAAGTGCTAGTTAGAGTGATAATATTGTGACTGCAAACCATCATTCACTAATGGGATAATACAAGTACACAAGGTCAACGCATCGCCCTTTGGTTCCCCTCTGCTTACGAGAATTAGTCTGTGGTGGTCGTTTCAGCAATAGAAGGTTAATAATATATATGTTTGCTGCCCAATGTACTAGCTACAACGGTAAGGGCAAAGATGCATAAAAGGCTGAGAAAGGGTCGCTGACAGAGTGAAGAGTATGCATTTAAAGAAGTGGCAATTGTATTTTGAAAGATACTAATGTGTATTGTTATGATCAAGGCTCACTGCATTTAACATTGCAACTGTGGCTGTTATTTATCAGCAGCAACGCCGTGAGTCAAGCCTTGAATTCGAATTTGTTTAAATGACCGGTCGCCTCTTTAACTGCTTCTACGAGGTACGAAACGTTTGCTTTTTCCAGGTTGGTCTTAAATAGTGTCGTCTGAGGTGAAAGGGCAATAATATTATTTGCTGATAGTAACCTATTCCTGTTAGGGGACGGGATCATGAGTCAAAACCCACCACATTTATTTTATTCCAGCGGCATGCTATTTCTATTGTCGTCTCTCATAATAACACCACACTGCGGAACAGAGGATGCCGAAGAAGTCAAATGAAACATGGTGCAATATCGTATAGGTAAAATAATGAATATAATTCTAGGAAGCCTTAGATTATTGTAATTGTTTTCGGGGTTTGTCGAACTCTTTTCTACAATCCGCAACATTATACGGTTTTTCAAGTATAGACTGTTTGCATTTATTCTTTTTCTCGAGTTTTGAAGTATCACAGAGAAGGACAAAATGAAGAATATGCACATACCCATGCCCCCACGCTAGGGTTTACTTAAACCTCACACCATTAACCACATTGGCTGCTTTGTGCTCAAATTTTCTTTTTATATTTGGCGTATTTTAACCTAACCGACGTTTGCCTAGGATAATAGTTTCAACCGGCTAAAAACATACACCCTTTCTTATTGCCAACCTGTTATTTTCGATAGCTAGCTGATGCATCAGCGACGGCACGTGGGCAGCTAGTTGGCTATTCCTCTGCTGTAGAAGCAGTTGTTTGGTTTAACAAAACGCATCTGAGTGTCTTCCTTGCTGTTCAAAAGGACAGCTTCAATTATTTATTTGTTACAAAGTGGCAATAACACGCATAAACTACTCAATGAGTCTGATAAACCCAATGACCGCTGACTCATACAGTGGTTCTTGGCGTTGCTCACATTGAGCACATAAATGACAGAACAAAGAGTACAGCCACTTAAAGGCAAGATAAATATGCAGTCGACTCCTCGTTGCAAAGGAACACAAGAAGAAGGGGAAAGCAGTGTGCATGTCTTTAATGTTTGGGTTCTAATCTTAAAACTAACCTTATTTGGCAAAGCTTTTTGCACAATCTTACTGGTACACCTTGTTTCAACGCTTTGATCATCCGGGCGTATGCGTCACTAACCATGTGAATAGTGCAGTGGCTACGTCCAATCGTATGTCAAGCAAGGTATAATTGTTTGTGGCAGGAAAAATATTTATCCACAACCGGCGCAATAGTACAAATGATGCCGTCTCCATCTCCATTTAGATATAAGGATCGAAAAGGATACTATTAATTGAACCATTCAATTGCATAACGCCGGTGCCGAAAAACCACTGTTTTGTTCTAGAGAAAGTGTATAGCCTCTTCTGTTACTACGCAACCAACATGCCGTTGTTATGAGATCAATACGCCATTGTCATCTGATCAACATGTGCCAATTACCGATTCATCGAAATTTTCGTGGTATATGCTGAATGTCGCTGTTGATTTATGGGTACGTTCCTGAATAGTGGTGCGGCACCTTAAAATCTCATTTTTTGGCATTTAGGATTCCCAAAGGGTTATTATGCTACCTTGTGCTCCTAAAGGACGCTTGGTGCATTTCCTTTTATAGAACAAGAAGCCACAAGCAGCACTCATCATGTTCACGTGTTGCTCTGCTATATATTCAGATATTATGCATGCTATATAAACTGAAATTATACTCCAATATTATGCGCCTATTGTCCCTGGCACGAAATGCATACATGGTCCTATCTACACCAAAGCCAAAGGAAGTTATGTCATCAAGTCGTTAATATCGACAAGCGGAAAGTTATACGCGAATGATTGTCTACAGATTCGCCATCAAGGGAAGATTTCAGAAACACAAATTAAGTACTATGCCATTGGGTTTTTGTGCCCGCCTATGACCATGCATTTTATCCCTCTGCGGGTGAAATTAAAAGGAAACACAAATTGTCATTGAAACACATAAATTTTCATACCTTCTTGCTATTGCAAAACTGGCAATGGTGATGCTGCTGCATCAGAGATACATTGGCAGCAAATCAATATTTAAGCTTCACAAGGTCAGTTGTAGCAAATACACTTTTTTCCTTTTGTAACATGGGAATCCGTCCCATGCTGCAGCTAAGGTAATACATGGTAAATAAAACCTAAATGAATGTTAAATGTAAATGTCTGGATATACTAGCAGCTCTGTGATGATCTGTGGCCTAAAACATTTCATTATCATTTGGCTATTATGCAATCCAGGTGCAGTGATATTTCTCATTTTGTAGGCTTAGCAGCTTCAATTTATTATGGATTTATACAATTTTGCATACATAAAATTCCTTCAGTAGCTCAAGGCAGCATAGCTTTGCAATCAATTGGATCTACGTGGACAGTAGCATGACAAAATGTCCTCCTGTCCTCCAAGTTGACAAGTTTCACGACAAGACTGAAAAATATCTACGATGATAAATGTCAATGCATCTAAGGTAATAACGCTGACACAATCATTTTTCATATGCTATCTCAGTAAAAAAAATTATATATAGACTGTGTGGGATGATATATAGATAGGTTGGAAACAATTCAGTCAGAAACACCTTGGTTAGCAAAAATTTCTTCTGCGATGAATAAATTGACTGTCAGCGATATTGTGGGTATGTGGCATGTGCTGGTAGTTGCAATCCCGCAATGCCTTAGTCACAGGAAACGAATAGCACGGGAAATTGCCACTCCAATTGCAGCACAAGACAAAGCAGCGTAGTCATGGCTGTTGCAATCAAGTACGTCAGAGACAAACGCGTCTGCTAAACGGCTGTGGCCGTAGAGCTTCAATAACGTTGAGCGGATTTCTGTCGCAGCTTTCGAATGATGATTATTCAATATCGATGTGTAGAATACCACACTGTTTTACCTGTTAAACTGATTTATTCATGACCAGCGTTTAGGGTCTTAGGACGGCTCTCTGTACCTTATACCCTATTCACGCAATCAAATGATAATTTGTTCTCTGTGTCGTGCCTTATTAGTCACAATGCAACCGTTCTAGTCGGCGCGACTTACCAGCCCCGCTTAAATGTTGCCCGGTGGATAACTTTATAGGCCTGGTTGTATCATCAATTAGGATCCATTAATATCTGATGTTACCCTTTTCACAAGCAAACACATTACATTGCTACTTTCCTCTAGAGAGCTATCTTGGGTAACGATGCTGCAAAATGGTACATAAGAAGCTACTACAAATAGAAAACGCACAAGGATAAGTCTGAAGTAATCGTTTGGTCAACGGAAGGCTGACAATACACCGCGGAGCGTCGTTCTAGTTGAACCAAACCAATTACATGGTGTATTTAGTACGTCTTAATGGGCACTACTTCCAAATGATATACACAGGGGCACAGCATCTTCAGCAGTAGAGGGTGAAATGAGTCATTCAACGATGATCAAAGGAAGCCATTCAGTTAATTGTCGCTGTCGAGATAAAGATCCCATCTTTCGGCGACATTGATCATCATGTTGATTACACAGTGACAATTGTTCGTTGTATACATTTATCAACTAGGTAATAATTGACAGCACAATGTACCAATGTTGACAACGGTTATATAATACAACTTATCTTACATCCAATTAGATACTGACATTTATAAAAGAGTGTCATACCATACACTAGCACTATGCCCTATTAACTCGCAAATCAAAGTCATATTCGTATTGATCTAACAAATTGTTATACTCACATGGTCATGATAATACATCTACTTGCTTATTCCTGCAAGTCGATGACAATTGAAATATGCGTGTGCGCGTGTGGGCCTATGTCGTGGTTGTATAGCGTTTCGTGAAAAAACACAGTTTCTCCCAGAGTTTAATTGTGAGCTATATTTATAGACTATCAGTGAACTACAGATTCATCACTAACTGTTTTCTCGTTACACAATAACAGTCCACTATTGACCTTGGTGGGATGAATAGACTGACGACAGTTTTTCTGGCATCACACAGCTTCTGTGCCCTATTCCATAACAATTATGCGGCCCCTTTGTTAGCTTTTCATTGTAATAGAACTTCTTTATGACAGATCTTGCGTTGATAGTTACCTTAAGACATCCTGCTAGGCTGTTAGGGTACAAATTACAAAATGAATTCCATTTCAGGCTTTGGCACAGTATCGATGGTTTAGCCCCTTTGCTATGCTGGAATGGGCTATTGCTACCTTAACAATGTACACAAATAGGTTAATGTTATTTGTAGTGCCTTGTTAATAAAATACATACACACCCACACACCCACCTATCTGAATATGAACCCTGTGCTTTGCAATTACCTGGGTTCTTTTCTCATCCAATTGACTCATCCGACCAGATGATGATGCAAAAATATGTGTGGGGGACTATTTAAAACCGGAAATGCACTTTGAGCCAGTAACCTTCAGCATGAGTAACAATAATCATTCTTTAATATATCATAAAAAAAAAACTGAACAGCTCTACAATTCGCGAAGGGCAGTAATATTATAAAAATACATATGCATACTTGCAAAATGGATTGAGCTGCAGACACAGCGTAAGTGGAATCAACATCTGTTCATTGTTGCAAACACGATTTGTAGTGCGGATCTGTTTAGATCACAAATACATAATGCTGCCTACTCTGCCTGTATCGACTGAGTTCAATGGGTTGCCTTATTGCTCAACAGTGCAATGTACAATGAAATACACCAATCTATTTACCTCACAGTGATGATTGGATATGGATTACTCTTTCAACACTATCTGATGTGCGTAGTATTTAGAATAGAAATGATAACGGTTTTGATGTATGAAAGATTGCATTAGTTGACATTAAAGCAGCAGTCTGGATGCACTATTGGTTGTTATTAGATCCGATTATGCCAGTGTACACAAATATAGACAAATTGGTCAAAAACGACTACGTGTGGGTATTATTCCAATTCCACTTATACCATATGAACGTAAACGCATTTCCTTATAATTCACAGAGAATACATTTAGACCTAAACTCGCATCCATTTCTGCTCCTCACCTTTCCTATAATATGTATCAACGCGTCTATTAATTAGAATGTGTGTAGCTGCATATATCATTGCACAGGATAGTACATCGATCAAAACAGAAATCATCTATAATTGAGTTGGCCCTTGTTATCAAAGGACCTGGAGCTCATTTCAGTATGCCTTTGATGTAATATTTACTCACTCTAAAGTTACCAACTAGAGAACAGAAGTATGTTCATGATTAGAATAAATTCCTATGACAATGCAGTTTCTTTTTGAATCACTGGGCATAAAATGGCTGGCTATTCGACTCAGCCATAATGGTACAGCAACGTGACATGCTAAAAGCGGATATGATGAGCAGCCAACAACACTTAAGATATAATCACCAAAAAGAGAATGAGCGTTTGTAAACTAATACGGCATTGAACACCACATATAAACATAATGACAGAACAAATGTCAGCATATATTAAGCATAGTTAGCTTATGCTCGGACGAATATATAAATGAATATATGTTGACCGCTTGCGAAAGTAGGCGAGTATTTGTGAAATTCATATATATATATATATATATATATATATATATATATATATAGAGATAGAGATATATAGATATATATATATATATATATATATATAGATATATATATAGATATATATATATATATATATATAATATATATATATATATATATATATATATATATATATATATATATATATATGAATATTTATATATATATATGAATATTTATATATATACATATATATATAAATATATATACATATATATACATATGTACATATATATATATATATATATATATATATATATTTATATATATATACATAAACTCATATATGCACATATGTATATTTATATATATATAAACATACATATAAATATATACATGTATATATATAAATATGCATGCATATATGAATATAATATATATATATATATATTACTTCGGTGTGTGTGTGTGTGTATGTGTGTGTGTGTGTGTGTGTGTGTGTGTGTGTGTGTGTGTGTGTGTGTGTGTGTGTGTGTGTGTGTGTGTGTGTGTGTGTGTGTGTGTGTGTGTGTGTGTGTGGTGTGTGTGTGTCGGTGTGTGTCGGTGTGTAATGAAATATGATCGTTTAATCTCTCGCCCGGTTCAATGCCATGCCATGCAGAGACCTTCAACAACTTGGATGATAACCCATTTCAAATGTTTTAAACGTCGTAGCTACACAGTCAATGACCAACTAAGACGGTTACCCTCGTTGCTCTGAGGAATCCTTATTGCCCTTGACAGCAGCTCACAGGTAATTAAATGTAAAAGGTCTGGTGTAAACAAGTCAGTTTGGACTATTTGGTGAGACATTAGCGAAAGATTTGACTTGCTTTGTAGTATACAGTTCCACTGCTTTTTGATGTCTAAACGTTTCGTCTTTAATTTACAAATCATTACGTTTGGCTTACACAATAAAGAAAGCTTCGCCATCATGATATAGATACAGATTCCGAATGAATTCTTCTCAGAGGTTTGTATAGAAGGACACCGCAATCCTTTTAGCACATCGTGATCGGCATTCACTATACTGTCGTGAGTTTTTGCTAATGCTTTCAATGCACATTCTAGGTAATTGCATCAAATGTGATGACTGACTCTACAAGCATGTCGATCTGGGAAAATTGCATGCAGTTGAGTGTTTGGGCATACCACAATAAGCAGATCATGCGTTAAGCGTATGAATATGTGTAGTAAAAATGCATCTAAAATGACAGATAGAACAATGATTGGTGATTCCTGATTTATCAAGACATTTATATTATTGCAATGGTTTATTTTGTTCCGGCGGCTAGACGTTTTCGTGAATCCTGCTATTTCGGGAGTGATACAACCACCAGCATAGCTATGAATAGATTAACCGCTCAATGCATGTTGCATGTCCCATTGGTACCCCACTCTATTAAAACGCCAGTCGCTAGCTGCTCCACAAATACCGTAGAGTATTCAAATGCAGATTACTCCACTCTCGCTGCAGTGGGGGACTGATAGCTTCCGTAACAATGTGTCCGAAGAAGCGCATTGCAGAATTCTTACCAAGCCGATCCATCTTATTCAAGGAAAAAGTAAATAGATATATGCTCATTGCAATGACAAAGGCAACTGACAACATGGGTTGTGATTTGCTTACTTGATGCATACTTATCTAGAAGTAATAGTCTATACTTTTTAGTGCTGAAGTCGTGAAATATGTCACACAATTGTGTACTTTATCCAATACACATGCCGCTGCCCAGTTTGCTGCTTACTTTGACTGACTGAATCTACACACAAGTTATCCCTTAAACCTACTGCTATCTATAAATGTCGTAATTAGTGCTACCACTAGTAAATTGATGCAATCGGCTGTGTCTAATCATCAGATAATTATGTATGTCCTTGCAAGACAGATATGAACAGCAGTTTAACCATTGATATAAACACAGCATGGAACACAAATATGCTTGAATCTCAATGTCTGCTATAACTAGCTTTATGTTTTAGCACATAACATACTCAAAATAGCCTATTGGCTATTCAAGAACATACTGCAAAACACATGAGTGGCTTGACTGGTTAACAATACTAGCAATAATACCGCAGTCTGCAAGGACATCGTCACACCCAAATGGTAATAAACGATTTACATAGCTTTAGCAAAATTAGCTTCCAGGCTTGTCCTGAATAAACTAAGCCATCAAATGCACTGAGGAGTAACCATGAAATGGAAATTAGATGGTTCTCTTCTTGAACTGTTTGGCCATGTAGTGTGACATAAGTATCTTGGTATGGAGGATGGTGGGACGTGGGGGTCATTGGACGATAAAACCTCATTTAACAATCATTGTCGGAAACCAAGTAGTAAATCACACGTTTCCAAATAACGTATTCCAATAGTAATCGCCTATTGGTATAATTTGAATCCGCCTATAACATAGATATGAATTTTAAAATGCCAAATCTGAAGTCATAAACCCACATAAAAGTGAATGCATTGACTGAAAATCAAATAATGAACAGCAGTATTGTGATGGCTGTGAATCGGTAAGACCTATTAACAAATACTCGCATCCATTTCATATCCTGAATTTAAAGGTATAATCTATGGTCTTGTTTCATAATTGCATCACCGGAGTCTCAAGAAGCATTTATTTTTGCAGCTGTGAGAAAAATTGCTCAGTGACTCTCGAAAGAACAGTGCAACATAATGTTGAATAAAGATCAAAGCAGAACATAACAACAGCATGAATTATTATTGGCCTTTATCGTCAAAGGACCTCGAGTTCATTTTGTTGTGCCTTTGATAGAATAACCACTCATTGTGAAGTCGCCAACAACAAAGGCGAGGCGGTTTTATTCCATAATGGGAATGCAGTATTTATGCTAATACTTTTTGTGACTCACTCATCAGAGAAATGGCTAATCACCTCCGACATTTTTGTGTCGCTAAGTCATCAACAAGCTACATATAACATTATATATCGTCAGCGGATATGTGGATAGGTTTAGAACCCTACACATATCATTTATAGAAGGGAGAGGAACGCCCAACGATAAAAAGGCAACCTTTTATCATCACAAAGGTGTTAATAAATTACAATTAGCTAACACTTTGACGGGAATCTGTTAGATTATCTGAGTATTCTGTGTGTATTCAATGGAAACTATATATGCCCTACCAAGCTAGTGTAAGCAACGTTTTTGTGCATTTGCAATGTATAACGTTTTTCATATTATTAGAACCCTAGATAGTGGTACGATTCCTGCTTTACTAAATGCAACTTATTAATCATCATTTAAAAATTAATGGAATTTTACTTTGCTACAAGTTTGATTGAAACAAAAGTGGTTTGTCTGTGCTTCAGATATTTTATGATATTAATCAGAAACAGTAAACGAACAGCTTAATATCAATTTTAAAAAATTTACATTCTCAGAAAGGTATGTTGTCGTACACATATGATCTTTACGCGAATGATGATTCCCGCTAAAGTGCAATCAGTGTATTGAAATTATTAACATCGCTAAAAGTTTTAGCAATTGTGCTCAATGTTTACTTAGCCGAACCTATATGTATCGACGATGGTTTAAGGGTGTCACATGTATGATTATGGCTTGTTTAAATAGGCTAGCAACGCAACTGATCATGTCTAAGTTGTTTTTGTCAGCAGCATTATATAAGCTCTTATCAGAGCTATAAGCTGTTTGTGCTACTCACCATGTAATATTATCACTGATGTTATGCAGATCGTGGATGCTCAACCAGCGTGAATCATCTATTTTCTCCGCCAATACATATTACTCCATGCTGGAGTCTTTCTAGAGCCAATCGCATAGAGTACTAAGAAGACTGCTCATGAAGATGTCAATGTGTATTTTACAACAATAGTACCCCTGACAGAGTTATTCTTACTACCGAAAATGTCAAGTTTTGAGATGAATATGTGGAGTCAACTTCTGGTAATCTCTCTTGATTTTTCACAACCTCTTAGACTGATGTTTATGCATCGAATCAACTTCTTTAAATAATATATTACATATTTAAAACTGTATCGGTAGATTGGAATGTCTTAAGCAGTGGCTATCACCTGGTCCCACTGAATTTGCGCTGTGGAGTTCCATTCATTTTAAATAAACGACTCGGCTTACATTGACATGCTGTAAGCATTATGTATTTACGAATGTATGAAGCCGATCAATCATGATATTAATTCCTATCACACTCAGCATTGTTACATAAAGTGACTAAAGAAAGACAACACAATCCTTTTAGTACAACGTGATCGCCATCCATGATAGCATAAAACCATGCACCTCATGAGTTTTTGCTAATGCAGTTGCCTCGTAATTGCATTAACTGTGAGGGCTGAGCTTACAAGAACTTTGTTTCGGGATAATTGAGTTCGGTTAATTGTCTAAACTGACTAAAAAAAACATATTTGGTCGTCGGCTGGAGCTGGATAGAATTGTCTTTCTTTTTTTGAGTTGACGTTCTTGTCTTTTTTATACAACTTATAATGCTTCGGAACTGAATGTGCTTGATCTGTAAAACGTTAGTTTATTTGGAAGAGAGATAGAACCAATCAACTTCCATATAGACATGCTACATATCTTAAAGATAATAACAACGTATGGAAGCGATCGTGATCAGCGCATATCCTGCCTTGTGTATAGACATGTGCAATAGTCCGAAAAGACTAATTATTGATGAATGGTGATTTTCATTGGTTATCAATTAATAAGACAACCAAGACAGTGTTTTTCTTATTTCAAACTGGTAGGCGTTTACTTAAATCATGTTATACTTAATGTAATATTTCGACCAAAGAGCTTGACAATCAGATAACTATATTGTTATTTCATGTTTAAAACGCCCGGTACTTGCTCATTCAAAGTAGGTTCAATCGCTGCTAATCCCTGATTGGCCTGCCAGCGTGTCAAATCAACGGGTAATGGCTACCAAACTGATCAAAAGCTTATTGAATCTAGATTACTAAGGAGCTAGTCAAATATTACTCCGCTATGCCAGTTATTGTCTGTTTCCGGTTGCAGAAAACTGACTATATATATCTGAACACGTTGCTTGGAGAAACACCTTTAAAGTGTTTTAACTCGTTGGCCCACTTTGCAGCATGCTCTGGTAATCTGAATCAACCTTCATCTTATAAGCGATGGCTATTTCTCGCGTGACATTGAAAGCACAAGTTTAGTTCCATGTTGGTTTTGTGAGCAAACTGTTATGCAACTAGTTAATTATACTGCTAATCTCGACGCATTGTATAAAATAATGGATAATAATGCGAAAGAAGCCAAATGGTTGATATTCAGTAACGTTAGGGTATCATCTCGCCAAAAATACACCAATATTAGAATTTCATTCAATTCTCATGCCCTGCTCAGTAAAAATACGTTGACTGCATTATGTTGTTTTTAGATGGCGCAGCGAAATGGTACTGGCTTTGACCGCCTCTTCCTTGCCAGGCCTACAGTGATGAGAAGGCGGGTACATGCCGCCATGAGACCTGGTTGATATGCAGTGGCTGCAGGGCTGAAACAGATGAAACCAGCCTAGCTGGCCAGCGTGTTAAAACGTAAATATGAGCGATAACATCAGTGCTCATATTAACTTGATAATCTCCCACAGGTCATATGCAAACCATGAAAAAAGCAGTAACATTCCTTTATGCGATGCACCTATCTAGTAAATTGAGTTTCTTTGGGCCTCGCTATTTACACGAGTGAGAGAGTTCAAAGACTATGGGGAGATTTGGAACGACGACGTCTGGACTGACATTCAGTTGGTCTATTTGTCGATTGCTTTGTTTTCACTGAATGTGAAAACAAGGAGGCTCTCTCTAGGCAGCAGCTAAACTTTATCTAGGTCAGCCAGGGTGCTGCTGCAGCATTGTCCGAGATAGGCGAGGGCTCAGACTAGCAATGTAGATCGATGCTGCATCCTCTAGCAATGAAACCGCTTTGTATGCACTGCCTAGCTCTGTGCGCCAGCACAGTGTGAGAGTTAGGCTGTATATGTTATGGCAAGGCGGAGTTGTTATAAAGTTACAAAGCTGTGCGCCTTAACTGGCAGCACACGCTTCATGAAGTTATGATTGTATTAGGAAGTTGCGTCATATTGTATTTTTGTATCGTTTGTGGATTATTGTGTGTGTAAGTGATCCGGATGCGCGGTAAAAATGATAGGATTTTTTTTAAATTTCTACAATTGTTTTTAACTGAAAGCCGATATTTCTCAACCACCCATGGAGCCTTATTGCAATTAACGTAAAGCCGTACAGTTGTTTCCTCTAATCCTGACTGTCAATCGAAACCTCTACTGCATCAACACTGAATTATGACCCCTACTCTCGGGCGAGTTTGCTATAATAGAAAGCAACTATCATTTCTCAACTTCCAAAAGATGTATACGCCACCCTGTGGAATCTCAAAAATTGCTATACGACCAGGTACAAGGAGAGGTAAGAAATTTCACGAAGTTCTGCCTGCTGAACGCCATATCAGTTAGAAATATAAATTAGCCGATCGACTTGACGACAAGTATCCGTCTGCCTACAAACCTACCCATAGTACTGAGACTGCACTTCTCCGATTAAACAACGACATTGCTGGCCATGCTGTTGCTCCCGTGTTGCTCGACCTCTTTCCGATAGTTTCGGCCTGAATCTCAATGGAAAATGTCTCCCGTGGCTCAATTCATACCTCTCAAACCGCATGTAACATGTGGTATGCCTCAAGGATCAGTGCTAGGGCCATTATAGTTTACTGCCTACATTTCACCATAATGCTGATGATACCCAAATCTATTTGACATTTACTCCTATGCCAGTATATGCGGATGATGCACAAGCCAATTAAGAAAATGCATCCGACATATAAGCTTTGAAATATATATATATATATATAGATATATATATATATATATATATATATATATATAGATATATAGATATATATATAGATATAGAGATATATATAGATATATAGATATATATATATATATATATAGACATAGATATATATAAATATAGAGAGATATAGAGGTGTATGGGTGTATATATATATAGAGGTATATATAGAGTATAGAGATATATATAGAGAGAGGGGGAGATATATAGATCTCTATCTCTCTCTATTTCTCTCTCTATAGAGAGATGTCTCTCTCTCTGTTTTCTCTCTCTCTCTAGAGAGAGAGAGAGATCTCTCTCTCTCTCTCTCTCTAGAAATCTCTCTCTGTCTCTCTCTCTCTCTCTCTCTCTCTCTATCTCTCTCTCTCTCTCTCTCTATCTCTATCTATATCTCTCTCTCTATATATATATATATCTCTATATCTATCTATATATATATATATATATATATATATATATATATATATATATCTATATCTCTCTCTATCTCTCTATATATATATATATATATATATGCTTTACAAAGGTACATGATTCTTCGCTGTTGTTGAAATTAAATTCAACTTTGCAAAGTCTCTCTTTTTCTAAAGCACGTTACCTTGCCCCTAATGGTGAATGGTCTGATATAATATATAGGTTACAGCGCGCATAAGGTAAATCAACCGTAGTTAAAAGCGCCAACGTTATCAGAGGCTGAGTTTCTTTGCCTACTCCTTCCCTTATCGAAAACTATAGCCCAAGAAAGACAGTGCGTTAATATGAGGCTAGTTACTATAAAGCATGGAACAAATATATATTTTATTAGCGCCTTTTGACAACTTTCATCTTCGGTTAATGTTTAACACAAAATAGCGGCCACATCAAACTGATTAAATATCAATTAGCACCCTTAGTTACGCAATGCACCATGTCAAGCTGTTCACTCTCCCACGTGCGTGCGACAGGTTATGAAAGACTGTCAGGTATAGGCGCAGATAGGCCTGGTAGTTACACTGAACAATGTGTGTTAATTAAATATATATATTATGTTATTGCTTTGTTAACTCAAACATCGGGTTTTATGGTTTCTGTTTAGCTTCATTAATAACTGGCACTGTTTTAATTGGAATAAAGATGTCAACTAAACAGATATCGATTCACAATGAACCGTGCATTTACAATATACTAATTAACTGATTGTATAGGGGAGAAGACTTACGTAATTGAATTACTGCACGTCAAAACTATTCAATGGCGGTTGCCGAACATCACCACTGCTGTTGGATGCTTAAGACACCTATTGCAACTGCAAGTTCATTGAGGAGCAGGGTGGTTCTGTACCCATGCTACCAAGTGTATTTATATATACATGTCCCAATACTCAGTTGGAGATACTTGCTACAATAAGCAGTGCATCATTTGTAATATGTTAGAACCATTGAGGCTTTGCCTGCAGCCGCAATAACGGATCTCATATCTATTACCATTGATGATCGATAACACACCAGAAAATTGGTTAAACAAAAACTCGTTGGCTTAATTGACAGCTACTAACAAGCTTGGTTGGAAAGATATGTCTTAGTAGCATTCATTTTAAGGGCAAAATTCAAGCCGTCGAAAGTCCTTATCTTGTATAGCGATGCAACAGCCATCGCTCTCCCCCCCCCCCCCCCACACACACACACACACACCCACACACACCCACAGTTGGAGCCAGTCTGGCTGTTTTCGCGCTTTTTTTTTTCCTGCTGGCGCAAAATTGAGTCGTATGGGATTATTACGACACCACATTGTAGCATGTATATATATAGATATTTACATGTTATATTAAGCAGTAGTGGGACGAATCCCTGATGACGCAATCCATGTTTTCTCATCCCACCATTAAGATTTAAAGCAATGACACCCGACAATAATGCACTTGCAAAACACCTGGCAACTACAGAACTGGCAAAGATTAACGATGCTCTGTAATACGTTAGTCATAAGCCAGGCGCAATTATGAAAGCATTGCTGACTAGGTATCCCTCCATCCAACCATTGCATACCGCCGCGCATTTGCGAATATTGATTCACTGGTTGTGGCAATCTTCAAGAGCTTATGTTGTTGATGTGTGAATGAAACGAAGCAATGCACTAACACAATTTGCCATATTCTGATATAGCAATAACATCAACGGAATGGCAATGAAATCATACAATCTGTAAGAACATCTAAAACAACACAAATTCACACGCCATATAAGTGTCCCCTGCTAATGAGACTGTCTGGAAGCGTGTGTGAGATTTGTATGGGGTACTAGCTAAAAGACAATAAAAGCTTTTAGAGGCTGTCATTCGTCATACTGTGTCCATCATTAGACCTTTTCCCTGCCTCACTATGTTTTTCATTAAAAAAACAACGTGGAACCTGCAATATATCATCATCAGACTCTTCACATGCCGATACGCATGATGGATACATCCAATGTGGCTTGTGATTATGGGAATCCTATAACTACACTGTGAGCACGGTCAAGCTTTAAAACTTCAACTTTATATACCCGCATTAAGCACTATTTATATGTAAGTAGTTGGAGACCCAGAATGCCGATGTAGTAGGATATCAGTCAAGTGTTGATTATTTGCGCTAAATGTTATTATGCAATTGATAAGAACTGGGTGCTCGGCAAGCTACAAATATGTAACCCTCTAAGATGTACATTTCAATCTCGTCTACATCCGAGAACAAAGTCAATGTAGAATTACATAACTGCACGTGAACATGGATGGGTGCGCAACTACATTATACAGGCTGGAGAAGATATCACCGTTAGCTTTGATTAAGTTATGTGTTTAACTTCTCAAGCAACAGAAAACAGGCAGTTTGCGGTAGTTGATATATTTGCAGGTTTATTATCTGTAATGAGTCAAAAGAAAACAAAGGTTATATCTATCTATGTTGGTAATAATACATTGATGACGCAGAGCTCATTACTTTTATCGTTGCACCCATTTATTGACACCATGTTTCTTATTCGATGGCGTGCACTAATTATATTGAGTAAAACGTCAATGTAGATGACAATGTTCATTAGGTTAGATAAGGCTATTATGTTTCTTCCAATAGCTTGGCTTGATTTTTTTCTCAAAAACCTTTAATACCTCCCGAGTATCTTTGGTAAAATGCGTTGCTGCGTGTATGATGAGCAGCAGCTGACAAAAGTGTTGGTGCATGAAATATGCTGTTGACGTCTTTTTTTTTGGTTGAATCATCAATAACATATTTTACCGTGAAAGCTTTCATAGGTTATTTTTCATCTATTCGAATGACAAAATGCGCACCTGTGACTGTTACATTTTGCATATTGCTTCCATAGCTGTTCAAAACAAAGGTTTAAATCTGTATGTCCATGCCAAGAACATCACCAAAATGCAATGATTATTTCTTTGAAATGAGTTGCCAACTTTTTGAACATATGTAATAGGCTGGCAAACAACCCGATACGAGAGGTAAAAGCATAACCGAAAACAACATTGTCTGTATTGGGTTCGTGGCCGCCTGATGTAATTCAGTTTGCAGGACAAGCATAAATCATAATCTACCAGCCATAAACAGCTGCTGTTTGAACTATGGACCTGAAATATATTTGCCTAACTGGACGAGTGAAATTCACCAGGAGTCGCCTAGAATGTGTTAATCAAATGTGTAGATACCTTTCTCCGCTAAAACCCCGTCATTGGAACAAGCATTTTATGCGTGCTGTGGTAAGTCAAACAAATGTCGGCTTTCCAGTTTAGGATACATTTCCCACCCTCCTATGACACAGAAGCAATATAATTATCAGGGTGAATTACCGATATAGAATTGTTTATAGTAACTGTTTCTAAAACTGGTTGAGGAGAAAGCTTCCGTTTACCACTTCAAACAGGTAACACAACGCAGCAAGATATCTATTTTTAAAGCACGTGTTGTGTTGATAAGCAGTGCGCATGGTCTAAGCAATGTTCTGACCAATTACTGAAAACACTTTGTGTTTTATTAGCCATTAGTATTTGTGTACCACCACCGACACGTAATAAACACTACAAAACATCCTTAGCTAAAACAGCTGGCTGAGTTTGAGCGATAATAACCGAAAATGATAGAATTGTTCGTGCGTAGTTACTTGACTCGAGCACTACTCATTACCATAAGTTCGGGTAATATTTTCCAGGCGCCGATATCGATAAATTATCAATGAATACCAAGAAATGATCGCAAACGTTTTTTTGTAGCACAAAGGTGCCAAGTGGGTCGGTTCCCATAATTGGTCACTTCAACTTCGTTTTCTTATGCAATGTCGATGCTTGGGTACAAACGTAATAGATGCATTATCCCAATTATGTTATAAGTTACAGTTAAACAAGTTACAGTTATAGAAGGATGCAAGCAATTGTAAATAATGTTAGTTGTGAATGCTGATATACAAATATAACCGCAGAGACCTAAACAATTAACGTCTTGTTGCTGTTGCGAAAGCGATCTATCTGGTGTTCAAATATGCAACTGTAAATGGTAATAAAACGTCATACATCATGCGGTCTTGTTGATGTCATGCTTTATGCAGTACATATTGTACATATATGATTGTGTATGTTACACTTATCGTTACGGTAATTTGCTGGCTTCGTACATTGTTCTTTTGTGTAGTTTCTATCAATAACCTTATCAGCTTTGTATGTGCTACTAAATATGGTAATGGTCTATTAGATCTGCAGCTTTAATTACCTATTCCCTGCCGCACAGTACACTGATAAATATTTTGGTTACTATATGTGTCGTCCGAGTTTGCAGTCATTATGATATCTATTGGAAAAAGCATCTCAATCTAAAAATGCATGCCGCAGAACCATGGAATTATCACACGAATATGGTTGATCCTCACATATCAACGAAAACATTTACATGATGGATCAGGCAGAAATGTTCCGCTATAAAGCATACCTAATATTTGAAAGGATGCTGTATTGTTGATATTCCGCATACAATTGTCTCAATGTAAGTGACAACATTGACAAATGAACACTTATGCTGGGTTATTACTCTTGTAAAACGCAATGCTTACATATATTTGCAGCAGCTTGTGGCAAAATCATATTATAACTTGAGAGGCTGCGTATGGCATCACTATTTACATGTTCATTCAGGGCATAATATTGTTATTGAAAATATTTCTAAGGCATAGAACGGTAGCGACCTTGATGATTTTTTCATACGTTAGCGATTTAAAGAATTATTTGACGCTTACAGCGAGCACTCACGTGCATGAAATAAATAAGTGCTAAACTCGCCATGACGATTGGGCAAACTGGTTTATTGACGTTGATTTGCCACTTGCTTTCTTTAGTTGTTCTTATATTTTGATAATATGCGGGGATTATCCTTATATGTTTCTGTTTTATCTCCAGGAACTTTTGTCATTTATCTGCCATGTATTTTTAGCCGGGCACTTATATTTGTGTTAACGTTATGGCTAATCCCATGGCATTAGCCGCTAGACACTCAGGCTAACAAGCCGACTGTTGGTCGATGTGCTTTTCTTTACCCATCGCAAGGTCAGCCATCCATTATCTGAAGTTCGATTTTGGCGGAGCTACGACCGGGCGGCCACCCTAATCTTATCTTGTTATGCAATACAGAGGATTTTGCTCCGCATCACTGTTGTCGAAGAGTGACGATTGGCGAATGATTTAATGCAGTTGGAGATCACCGCTGGCATCATAAGTAAAGCACATCAAGTCTAGCACGTAGCTGTGAGCTCTCTTCTGTGTCGACTCTCTTTGCATTACTAGTAGGAGCAAATTGACTTTCTCGGTTGTCATTTATTTTCACGCCCTGCGTGTGCATATCAAGTGGCATTCATTTCACTTGCAAATGTTGCGAGATAACCAAATCAATCCAACAAACAAAATTCTGAGTTTGCATCTCAATTCAAGTTTTTGATTCCATTTGGTTGAACAAATGAATGTCGATATCTAGCACTAACTAAATCCCGGTAAGACTCCCGCCTAATGACCAAATTTAATTCTCGACCGTGACACCACTTCCACCCCTGCCATGACACCACAATTATCTCCGCCATGATCTAATTTGTAATTCCCGCCTTGACCTAACAATTATGTCCCAGTGAGTCAACCCTAATCAACGCCGTGACCATACCCTTATCTCCGTCGTGACCAAATTTAAAGGGTTATCCACTTCCCTTAATGCATGGCGATCATAACGGGTCAATATTATGAACAGTTCCTGCGATTGCTGATATGTCAATTCAATTTTGGACTCATTTCGTTCTTGGATATTTCTAAAGCGCTCCATTCTAATGTGCTTTGACATCAGAAAGACAGACATGCAAATATGTACTGAACCTTGCTACTACTTTCAATGTTTCTATCGTACTTATAGAGGATGTCGCTCATTACTTTTCTCTCTACTGCTGTTTTGTGTGTTTATCTGTAACAAGAAAACATAATCAGAAACATATTCCTGTTTATAACGACAAATATAACAATTGTATCACTGACATTTGCGATAGCGTGGCAGGTAATGTGTTAGTCCCATCTTGAACCTTAAAGTAGGCTAACAAATTGTATGTAGATTCGATTGGCTGCCA
Source organism: Urechis unicinctus (assembly GCA_034190875.2). Lineage (NCBI taxonomy): Eukaryota > Metazoa > Annelida > Polychaeta > Xenopneusta > Urechidae > Urechis > Urechis unicinctus. The sequence continues at coordinate 70,864,872 of CM067353.1, read as the reverse complement.
CACCGTTGGTTGGATTCGAACACAACACCTATCTTTTTTCCATTAGTTGTTTAAATGATCGAACATAGCAGGATATATGTTTAAAGATACAATCCTAAAATTGTTGAGGAATGGTGAACACGCCTGAATTTAAGCCCAAAAAAGTGCGTTTTAAAATTTTATACCAACTCCCTCAGAGCGACTCGTATCAATATATATATATATATATATATATATATATATATATATATATATATATATATATATATATATATATATATATATATATATATATATATATATATATATATATATATATATATATATATATATATTATATATATATATATATATATATATATATAATATATACATATATATATATATATATATATATATATATATATATATTTATGCGTCTCATGTGTATTGACATTTATATATTTATATATATATTGACATTTATATATATATATATGTATATATATGTTTATATATATATATATATATATATATATTGACATTTATATATATATATTTATATATATATATATATATATATATATAATATATATATGTATATATATATACATATATATATATATCTATATATATATATATTTATATATATATATATATATATATATATATATATATATATCTATATATATATATATATATATATATATATATATATATATATATATATATATATATCTCTCATGTGTATTGACATTTATGCGTCTCATGCGTAGTGCCCTATGTCTGATTAGTTCCAATGCATGTATGGTACCACAATGCTCTCATCCACTTTATTCGGGTGCAAATGTGCCACGACCTTTCAGATCAGTTTGTTTTAGGATGATGCGTTTTTTATTAGGCGTACTTTTTAGGGCACTTGGCGCCTTCAATATTACATCGCTACTAAAATAAGTCCGTATATATATATATATATATACACATGATGAGCAATATGTTCCGAAAGTGATAACAGCCAGGCATCTTGTGGATAATGTGTCTTGTCGCAAGCCACAAATTGAGCATTGATAAATTTTATTGGTTATCCTAACGCTTGTAGCTATTCTTTGCTAAAATGGCTGTCAACAGTGGGGAAAGACAGTTCGTAAGAACTGTCAATGTTCTTGCCGTCTTATGATCTTTCACGTAAATTATTAAGTGATTCCATCGGCTGTTCGTTACGATGTCATATATTGACATGCCAGACATTGTTACAGTTATACAAGTTTTAAGTTTGTCATAGAAGTCCTCTGCATCGCGTAGTGCCGTGTTCTTTGTATGGTGGATTCAGTCATTCAGTGAGAATGTAACAAACGTTGCGTTGTGCACAAACCAAAACATAGTTCTGATTGAATGAGAACTATAGAACGCAAAAATGCGTCGGGAATGTGGAACAATAAATCTGCCACTTTGTGACAATTTGTGAGGAATACCATTATATCCAGTATCCAGTATCCAGATCAGGTATTGAACATGTCGGCATCAAGAGGATCCAAAACGTTCCACGTTTATAACTAGCCGTGCCAACGTGGTAAAATATCTCTGCCGCCATAAATGGTTTGTCACATTAACCTAGATTATACCTCGGTGAGGTGAGAGTTTAGCAGTTGCCAGTTCCACAAGGGAATGCGTTCGGCTGCTTGTCATTCAAAGACATATGAAA
>CM067353.1:70715712-70860712 GCA_034190875.2 Urechis unicinctus | reverse complement strand
CAATAGCATTAATAATGCATGGCAAATTCTGTCTGATTTGCAGTTAGACATATTATTCTGCCAGAGAGCTAATGGGTCATATTTCAGTGTTATAGCTGCGTCATTGTAGGCACAGATAGTCGAAGTAGTTTTTGCCTTGGCTTGGTTATTGAGATAATTGTAGACCATCGAACTTATACGCGGCTCATGTACTTATTGTAGTTATAAAATTTACGCACGTGCTTATAATTTGCGCCACAATCTCTTAAGAATCGTGGTGACGCCCTGACACCCTACTTACTGTTGTATTTGACCGGGAGTATGCTTGTCATGGACTCCTCAGAAGAAGCGTTGTGTGCGGAATATTGAACGACTAAGGACTCATTTCTGTCTTAACCTTTGCTATTATTATAACTTATATGTTTAACAGCCGAAATGGTGAATGAACGATATTGCGATAGTGGTATTATTGGTTATTACATTTTCTGAACTGTACGAGGAAGGACAATTCATGCAAAGATACGTATTACGCAGCAACAGAAGCTATGCCCCTGGCATGTTATAAATAGCCTGTCCTTCTCATTTGTGTAACTTTAAAGAGCTAAGGAACAACAAGCGATGGCAGTCACTCAAATGTATGGCACGTGCGATATCCCTTATTGGCGATGTTTTGCCGTCACCGGCCGTCTAACGACCTGCGGCGACACGTGGCATCTGTCACGTGCTGAATATAAAGTTCAACAAATGCCAGTGCGCTTCTCTGTGATATGTGTTATGGTGTGAATAACTACGAAATGGAGAATTGCTCAAATGTGCCGCGCGGTAACGTGCATTTCATTGTTTTTGGGAAAACAGACTATGCTATGATTTTTTGGTGGTTATTAATCTAGGTGGAAACACGTGTCGTAGTTGCAGCTATCAGTCATGTGTATGGCGGGTCTCCCCGGTTGATAGGTGTATGGCTTTCCCAGAAGCATACCAGATCAGTATCTATTCTCTAATTTCCAAACGCTTCAATAATCTCTCTTTTTTATACTTATTCTGCTAATATGCTTGTAGATCACATCCGCTCTAATTCCGCTCCATGTATTGTCGATAAGACGATTAACGCCTACAGATTGGATGCATGAATATTTATAGCCCCCTAAAATGCTGCTTTAGCCGATCAAACGTTTCCAACAATGGCATATGTTAAATTCAAATACTTTGCGTTTGTTGATATGTTATGCCAATTGTACTTTTTCTCTGGCTGTCATTAGTGATTACTCGGCGTAATTTCCAGTTGCCAACTAACAACAAATTTTATGAGGCAGTACGAATCCCAATACTGCATATAGACTGCCAATTTATACGAACAAAATATTGCTTATAATGCTTTTGAATAGAATAAGGCGTTAATCGTAAATTTGTAAGAGTTAATTATACATCGAAGAGCTGATCATTGTAAATAATAAATACAGCACAGATTACAAATATGCTACAAAGGCCCAAAAGCTTTTCATTGGCCAAAAAATCATTAAATGGTTTGAAAACTAGTAATGTTTGTTTGTTGAACACGAACTGCAAATATGTACCACGAATTATTTACCTAAATCCTTAAACAGTGTAAGTGCCATCTCGACCACACTTGCAGCACTAATGCATTGTTTTCTTTTCTGAAATACTATTTAGTCCAACAGCCGGTGTTAACCGTTCCTAGTTCTGTAAAGAGCATTATGTATTCATTGACATTACTCATCGTGCTTCCTATGGGGGATTCAAAACCTTTCAGCTTGTTTGACAGGTTCGTCCACAGAATGACACTTGTGTCTATTAATTGTGTTATTTAATCTAGACTTAAGGCAAAATTATATAGCAACCCATTCCTGTAAAGCAAATCTAATTCTTCATAGCGTTTTATAACTGTAAGTCACAATTGCTTTGTTAATTTCAAAGCAAGCTGATATATTGAACCGATGTATAGATATGATACCCCTGTTAATCTTACATTACTACGGCCACTTACGGAATACATACGCTAAATTGATTTCATCTCGCTGTTAACGATGGCGTATTTTAAGGAGAGCGACCCCTGTTTTCCGATGAAGATGATTTCATCTAATTAATATAGTGAAATCAGGAGACAAAGTACTCTACGGGAGAATGGCACGAGGTCTAAGAAGGCTTATGCATACAGCATGAACATAACCAGATATACTGTTTTAGTGGAAATCGGATGATGTGAAGGTAGCTCTGAGCCAGCTAGAAATGGGACTTCAAACAGCGTCTACTTAGGTATATATAATCAGGACATTATCCAATACGATATATATGATTACTGTGACATGGATTGGCAACAAAATATTTTGCTTAACAATAAATGTGTTCTGTTCAAAATATTACATTTTCACTGCGTTTGTAACTGACTGCCGATGCTGTAGTGCTATAATTTGTTCTCGAGAACGAATCTCGGGTCATTGAATGGAGGCTGGTATGGCTGATAATGAGATACTTGTGTGATATCACTATCTATGATGGAATTCAACTGTTGTCATTTACAATTAACTTTACAAAATATAAAATTGTCCAAAACGTATACAGAACACACAAGTTATGCGTAAATGATAACTTCTACAATATATTCCCAGTTGCAGAAGTCTAGCTCACGGCTCATTGTCCACCGGTTACCAACACACAAAAACTGCAGGACACACAGCCATTGCGGTGTAGGGAGAGACATTTTCGTCCGCCCATTTCAATTACAGGATTTGAGAATGTTTAGCAAACCCCTTAACAGGCTACATGAAATCGGCTAACAATGGATGCTTGTTTGGTTTGTGAAACGCGGTCAACCCCAAAGCCCGTCTCAGAAATATGTCTACGCACATCAGCCGACTCCATACCATAAAAAAGGGCGCTCGATTTGTATGTTTTTATTTTGCTGTGTTTCCCCTTCAACCATGTTTATCTTGAATTGCCAAACCTAAGCATTTTACAATAACACGCTTTCAAAAGACTTAACGCACTGCAAAATTGATTGGCAGTTCAGCGCAAGATGATTATAATTAAACACAAGCACTGGAACAAAAAGGCTTATCGTCAGAACAGTTATATACAAATATAATGTTAAACATCTATTAAGCTCATACTTAATTTTCGTTATGTCGGTTTTAACTTTCAGGTTATCCTTTACGTGATGATATTACTGAGACACTCTTTAGCACCTTCAGGATAAAAATCTGCTTTTGTACAAAATAATGATAAGTCGATACATTACATTTCATCATTTTTTCTTTATGTTGTCAGACTGGTAAAGGAGAGATGATATTAGCATCAAAATAATATATGCAGAATCTCCAAAATTGGGTTCAAATATGAATTATTTTCGACATCTTTTGCATTTCATACAGAATAGAAAGTTCAAAGACTGGATGAAGATGTCCATCTACCATGGAGCACAAGTCAGTGCAATCATAGATGTCTGGCTCAATAAGCAAAATGATGTCAGTTGTTTACCTGAGTTGTACCATAGTGAGTGGTATATCGATCTACAAATAGTTCAGGTGAAAATAATGAAATGCTGTACTTTTCAACTTTCCTGATATTACATTGCAGAATCATTCCGAGGACCCACAGGGTGCAACTGTTTTTTCGAACAAGTCCAAGAGAACATTTGAGGACAATAAAGCAAACCACATAGAAACCAAACAGTATTTGTCGTCTATGCAAGGTCATAACTCAAAACCAGGAAAAGCTATGGTTCTCATAATGGACAGTGCCAAAAATGCTATTTTAGAAGCGAAGATTCACTTTACGGGTACATCAGTATTCGTTGATGAGGCTACCGGAACCAATACAATTATTCAATGGTGGTAATGAGAAACAACTAGACATATTACTTTTTTGTTAAGACCATAAAATTATACATTTCTTTAGACCAAAACAAACTCTACCCACGACTTCTGAAGAACTCCCCACAGAAATATAGATACCACTGTTTATCATATTGAACCAGTCCATCAATGAAGGGAATCTTCCAGATGACTGTAAATGTGCACCCAGAGAAGCCAATAGAGTTGTAATATGTTCATTCATATATCATTGGTTCAACACATCATCGCGCAAGGACATTGTCTTCAAATGACTTCTTCTTGTTCGCTGCCAGTTGTGTGTATCCAAGTGAACGCAAGTCCCAAATAGCATTAAAGTGAGGAGCCAGAGGATTGTACTAAAATGTTAGACACCAAGGATCATGTAGTTGTTATTTAGTTAACTCCAGATTGAGGGCCTACAACCAGGTATATGATTTACAACCAAGTTCCCATAACGCATTACACAAGATATATAATTGGCGACTGTTGTGTAACATAATAAAATGCCAAGCACTGCAAGTAGATCGGAAAAATGATAATAATTAATACCGAATTGGCGATTCTACTCAGTAGAATTTTTCAGGGGAAAGGGTTTTGGGTGTCATAATAAATTAATCATTCAAATCAAGCAGACGTTGAAGTGCAGCAGCAATAAAGGCTAACAGAGCTCTCGGGAGGATCCGTCAGCCGCACGCGAGTCGATCTGAGGGAGTAATTATAAAATTTTATAACGCACTTTTTTGGCTCAAACTAAAATATGCAAGTCAGGCGTGTTCACCAATCCTAACCAGTTTTAAGATGGTATCTTTATACATTTAACCTGCAATTTACGGTCATTTAAACAACAAATGGAAAATAGTCAGATGTTGTGTTAGAATCCAACTAACGGTGTGGCAGTCAATCGAATCTACATACAATTTGTTAGCCTACTTTAAGGTTCAAGATGGGACTAACACATTACCTGCCACGCTATCGCAAATGTCAGTGATACAGTTGTTATATTTGTCGTTATAAACAGGAATAAGTTTCTGATTATATGTTTTCTTGTTACAGATAAATACAAATAAAGCAGCAACAGACAGAATTAGCAAAGTAATGTGCGACACCTGCTCTAATTACGATAGAAACATTAATGAGTAGTAACATATTTCCATATCAGCCTTTCTGATGACAAGGCACATCAAATTGAAGGCTCTAAAAATATCCAAGAAGGCTCAGCCAGGTTTACCTGGTCAGCCATATATTGAGAACGAAATGAGGCCAAAATTGTATTTACATATCAGCAATCGCAGGAGCTGTTCATAATATTGACCCGTTATGATCGCCATGCATTGAACGAAGGGGATAACCCTTTAATGGTGATAAAGACGGGGATAAGAGTAGGGTCACGGCGTTGATTAGGGTTAAGTCACTGGAGCAATGGTTAGGTCAAGGCAGGCATTATAAATTGGGTCATGGCGGAGATAATTGTGGTGTCATGGCAGGGGTGGAAGTGTGTCACAGTAGACTTAAGTTGGGTCATTGGGCAGTGGTCACACCGAGATAAAGTTAGTGTTAGATATCGACATTCATGTTGGAACACAAAGAGCGCCTGTTAACTTTGTGTTTAACCAAATGGAATAAAAAACTTGAATTTGACGCAAACGAATTTTGTTTGTAGGATTGATATGGATATCTCGCAACATTTGCAAGTGAAATGAATGGACACGCAAAGACATGGAAGTAAATGACAACCGAGAAAGTCAATTAGCACTTACTAGTAATGCAAAGAGAGTCAGCACAGAGGATAGCTCACAGCTACATGCTAGACTTGATGTGCTTAACTGCATTAAATCATTCGCAAATCACACGTCACTGTCCCATAACTGTGATGCGGAGCAAAATCCTCTGTATTGCATAACAAGATAAATTAGGGTGACCGAGGATGTGAACTTCAGATATATGGCTGACCAAACGATGGGCAGGGAAAAGCCCATCGACGAGCAGTCGGTTGGTTACCCTGAGTGTCTAACGTCAAATGCTAGGGGATTTGTCATAACGTTAAGTATAAGTGCCCGGCTAAAAATACTTCGCAGATAAATGACAAAAGTTCTCGGAGATAAAACAACCAACGTAGATAGATATCACCTTTGTTTTATTTTGACTCAATACAGATAATAAACCTGCAAAGATATCAACTACCGCAAACTGCCTATTTTCTGTTGCTTCTGAAGTTATTTTGTAAAACCCATAACTTAATCAAAGCTAATGGCGATATCTTATCCTAATGCACCAGCCTGTATAATGTAGTTGCTAGCAGAATGACTAACCAACAAACTAACTCCTAATGTTGTACTACTCACAAAACGGCACTGGTGAGTTTTTTGTAACACCCCGTGCAGACTGTATTTTGCAACCTCATCAAACATGGATGGAAAGTACCTGAAGCAGATAATAACGATACGTAGCACATTAGTGAGCAACACAAATGATGTGTTAGATCTAACCTAATTTATATGGTTCACTACATTATTTCACGGTTAAACTATTGTTCGACAATGACAGTTCTTTTACGCATGCATGCTGTGTAAATAACCTAAAGATGTTCACGTGGAGTTATGTAATTCTACATCGGCTTTGTACTCGGATGTAGACGAGATCGAGGGTTACATATTTGTATCTTGCCCAGCGCCCAGTTCTTATCAATTGCAAAAGACCATTTCGCACATGACTGAAACTTAACTTCAACTCCTTTCTGTGTCTCCAACTACTTACATATAAATAGGCCTAAATGCGGATAGATAATGTTGACGTATTAAACCGTGCACACAGTGTAGTTAAATGATTCCCATAATCACAAGCCACATAGGATGTATCCATCATGCGTATCGGCATGTGAAGAGTCCGATGATGATATATTGCAGGTTCCACGTTGTTTTTTAAATGAAAACATAGTGAGGCAGGGAAAAGGTCTAATGATGGACACAGTATGACGAATGGCAGCCTCTAAAAGCTTTTATCGTCTTTTAGCTTGTAACTCATACAAATCTATCACACGCTTCCGGACAGTCTCATCAGCAGGGGACACTTATATGGCGTGTGAATTTGTGTTGTTTTAGATGTTCTTACAGATTGTACGATTTTATTGCCATTCCGTTGATGCTATTGCTATATCAGAATATGGCAAATTGTGTTAGTGCATTGCTTCGTTTCATTCACACATCAACAACATAAGCTCTTTAAGATTGCCACAATCAGTGAATCAATATTCGCAAATGCGCGGCGGTATGCAATGGTTGGATGGAGGGATACCTAGTCAGCAATGCTTTCATAATTGCGCCTGACTTATGACTAACGTATTACAGAGCATCGTTAATATTTGCAAGTTCTGTAGTTGCCAGGTGTTTTGTAAGTGCATTATTGTCAGGTGTCATTTTTAAAAATCTCAACAGTTGGATGAGAAAACATGGATTGCGTCCCACTACTGCTTAATTTAACACATAAATATCTATCTATACATCCGTACAGGACAAAGTCTTTATTTATAATGCTACAACGTGGTGTCGTAATAATTCATTCCGACTCCACGTTGCGCCCGCAGGTAAAAAATGATAAAACAGCCAGACCCTGCTCCAACTGTCAGGGTGGGAGGGGGGGGTGGGCTGCTGCATTGCTTTACAAGATAAGGACTTTTGACTGCTTGAATTGTGTCTTTAAAATTGTTTCATGCTGGTGAATCAACCATATGTAATAACACCATTCTCTAAATAATCATGCAAGTGTGATAATCATCCTATAAGTGGTCGTCGAGATGTGGCCTCTCAGACATAACTAGGATGGTACATCGAAAGAATGTTTAGTTATCAGCGACTTGACGTGACACTCTATATAGCGAATGAAGAGTGCCTGGGTAAGATCATCGAATCAATACCTTTCCAAACATACCTGGCTGTGTTGTATACACACAGAGCCTACTTGCTCGCATAATTTTACGGATCTGCACGTCATCTGCAATGCTAATTACCGGCCAGACATTCCTTACATTTTTTCAAAACAACTTTCAAATGTATTACAAAATGTATGTTAATATTATTCAATAATTTTCAATGTCTACGAGGGTGCATTTAGATATTAACGAAAATGCGGTTTATTAAGACATTAAGTATTTTTGGGGCATTTGTTTTAGAAAGCGAGGTGTTCTTCTGAGAATACCCATGTATGCCCACATAACATGATTTTCAGTATCAAGCAGTTTGATGCATAATAAGTCTTTCGATACAAGCTTGATTGATGCGTCAATAAACATTGAGCAATATGAGCCGATGTCTGTCTATGTTGATATGGACATAAAAATAATGACTGCTATAATTTACCGCGCTACTTTATTTACTTAGAAATATAAAGTACTTTCCCTTCTTTATTCATATCGTTTGAGAAACAGAAACTGTGTTCAAGACGCATATCATAGACTATATCCGGGCAATTCATGTCGCCAGGTAGACCGCGATAACGGTCACACGATAAGTCTCATTATCTCGCTTATGTCAAAGTAAGTAGCAGATAGGTCAGTGCTAAAATGAATGCTACAAAGACATAACTGTCCAACCAAGCTTGTTAGTAGCTGTCAATTAAGCCAACGTTTTTTTGTTAAACCAATTTTCTAGTGTGTTATCGACCATCAATGGTAATAAATACGAGATCCGTTCCTGCGGCTGCAGGCAAAGCCTCGGTGGTTAGACAGACGTCATCTTGGCTTTTCTGTGGAGGCTCTGTGTATTTAGACAACTATCTCCCCATGGGGTGTTGTACTTCTTGCAGTATGTTTGTAAAATACAACTCGGATCTGCTACATTCTTGAGGATTTTATTTTTGTTGGCCCTCCTCATTCCATCCAAACTCAAATAAACTTTGATGCTTTTACAACTCTATGTATGCAATGCTCGATACCCATCAAAAAGAACAAAACAGCCTTTTCTGCAACTTGCATTGTGACTCATAGTGTTGTTTTGGATCCTGCGGCAATGTAAGCAAAGTTAGCCAACGATGAAATTAAAAATGTGTTTATCTGCTGACTCAGTTAAAAGATAAAAACATATGACACTGGAAAAAGCGCAGTCCTAAATTTAGCCTGTATAGTGATCCGCCCAAGAAGAGCATCCCTATTGACCTCCCGTCTAAAGCGAAAAGTTTTCATCACAAATTCTGGATGAATGTTCAAGTTAGAGCAGAATTGAATACTTGACCCAAATATCTAATACACTTCGATTGGGTTTATATTCATATTTTTCTTACCAACTGCTTGTCAAGAACTCAAAGTAGTAGTCTGGTGGCTAGCAATAAGCCACACCCCACGTAGTTAAAGCCTGGTTGCAGGCTCTGCGCGAAATACTTAACTGGCTACTTAATTGTTGTGCGAAATCCCTCCGTGATCTCTTGCTTTTTAAGCGAATGACCATATATGACAGTTCTGGGTAAATACAAGTCATTATAGTCACATGATGAGATGACCTGCGATGTATCAAGTTCAACTTCATATATCTGTAAACAGAAAAACAATGCAATTCCCAAATTATTGTCTATTATTTAGTCTTAAGGTTTTCATCAACAAGATGCCGTCACCTCTTATAACGATTATAGGATAGGTATGCAGCAAGTTCTGAGCAAAATGTACATTTTCAAACGCTGATCAGGCAACACAGACGCAGTCATGGTGATTTCGTGATGTAGCACATAATAGACATTTCTATGACAGACCGTAGTAGTCAAAATGTGAAGAATATAGATGCGGGAGCATTTATGAAGAGTGGGATGATGATTTGCAATGAGTTGAAATGCTGTACTCACATGCAACGACATAGACATAGGTGTGCCGGAGAAATTGTACCTAGCATGTAATAGCCAACGTCATATCAAAACTGATTGGCGTGCGATTCCCTGCTAATGGTAGTTGTACAACAAGGAGAGCTAGACAGCATTATGGGTCGTTGCTCTCAGCAGTATAAAAAATTAGCATCGGAATGTAATTTTAAAGTTATGTGATTTTGTAATGTTCGTTTAGTTTACTGGTTTGAGCCTTATCACTTGAAGCATTGTAAAATATTTATGCTCAGTCCATCCGCGACTAGAAATGTTAAGATCATGGAATTTCTTGATCAGGTTTTAAATGGAACTAGTGAACGGCGAGGGATGCGTTTGTGTAACAATACCATGCTGTAGCAATGCTCACATGACATGAGTTGCATATGAATAAAATCAGCAAAACACATCCAGATTATGCGTAGTGCCCTACCCTTCCTTACTAGTAACATTTAAAGAAAACCAACCTTGAAATATATCATTATTGTTTGCTTAATAATGATGATACATTACATCATATTTATTCGCATAAACCGTTTGAACTTACATTGCTTGAATAAATATAAGGTTTTACGAAGACAATGAACCTGGGAGTCGACGGTTAAGTTCACGGGCCTTGTAGCCATCATTTTATGAGTACTGTATGAAGCAGCCTATTAATTCACGAAATCATACATAAAAGCACAATGGCTTATAGCACTACTTATATTACAGTTTACCGAATATTTTGGTTGAACATGACCAGACATTCTGTCATTCACGCAATATGATATACTGTGTTGGGAAAACAGTAGTATCAGCAGGATCACGATATGAGGTAATGAGTCAATATTATCACAAAACTATTTGCGCTGTATCGTGATATATCAATCCCGCAGAATTATTAAAGATGCTTAACATCAATGTCTCAAAATTTCAATCCAATGTTTGCTGGCTGAACCATCTTCATATGCTTCAATGTTTGGAAACAATCATGCTCATATCATCCATGCGCCATGAACCTAAAAACCAACAGAATGCTTTAGCGGCATGTCTTTGAAATATTGCCACAGTTTAGCAAGAATTCATCGTACTTTGATTCATGGGCTGCCACATAGAAGCCCCATACACGTCAATTATTACTTAACATGGGTTGGTGCTCGCGCTTAGGTCAATTGTAGTTAACTTGGTCAATTTATTGCTCAGCCGGGCACGTGGCACATATACTAGTTTGGTTATTCAGCTTCATGTTATGCATTATTCAAGCTCAGTGATGGAAACGTTGCATGGTTTGAATTGAGCAAGCAGTGATTTATTCCCCAAACTGCGTTAAATTTAAATAAGTATGACGTAAATTCATTAATGTTGAAAGCGATTATTATCTTATACCCCGGGCAGATGGATGAAATATTTAAAGGTCAACTACAAAGATTTTTTTTATTCCATTTTTCAAAAGTTCTATGTTTTAAAAGGGTATCGTAACCAAAATAAGGTGACTGCGCGCTTTTTTTTCTTTTAGAAAAATGATTTATAATGTACATTTTCCACGTCGAATCTGACAAGATACCGCTCGGTAAAATTCGTGAATTTCCGGACAGTGACGTCATTCAGGTTGTTCGCGAATATTCCTCGCCATCTTCAGCCTTCACGGTTGGTTGACAGCGTGTGACTTACTCGTCTTTCTTCACGGTCTGGTGCGTTTCTTGTTGTAGATTATGCCTTATTGTTGTGCGTTTGGTTGTCGGAACAATGAGAAGTCAGGCGTGAGTTTTTTTTCTGTTTCCAAAAGACAGCAAAATGCGCCGCATATGGGTGTCGAAAGTCAAACGTAAACACTGGAGTCCTACACTCACGACGGTTCTATGTTCTGATCATTTCGAGAATGGTGCTTATGATACTGACCCAGAGCTGCTCAAAAGTCTAGGATTTCGTAAAAAACCTAGGCTCCGAAAAGAGGCCATACCAACTCTCTTTAGCCACGTTGGAGTTGATGACAGTCAAAGTAAGCGACGGAGTGCCTCGGAGAAAAGGCAGCGACAACAGGTGAGATCTGTTGGCTTGAACCTTTAGGCTAGTCCTGCTATGTTGACGTATACTCATTTAGATGTTAATGAATTTATCACCAAGTTGCCAGTATATCAATCTAGCTGTTTCTTGTCATGCAGGTAGTAAATGAAATGGTATTGGCAGCTGAGCAGAAACATAAATCAAGTGACAGTGGTGAACCACAGACTGAGGTTTCACACCCAAGCACTGCCGACCTAGGCGAAGAAACTTCGCTTCTGACAGCATCCGCGTTGTGTGCTACACCAGGGGCGAGTGCCTTGCCGTCTGCAGAACATGAAGCTTGCTCTCACTTGTCATTTGGGGTGCAGGCAAATGTTTCCGTGAGTGTCACAAGGCAACTGCATTATTATATTTGATGAAATGCATTGGCAGGGATAACTTCTGTTGAATGTATCCATGTGTCTTTTCAGAGTCAATTTGTAAACATATACATCCTGTAAGGGTATGATGAATGAAATTGTAGCATACTTATTGTATTGATACCACAGATGGCTGACAAGTCCCTGCAGACACAGAGTTCCTTCTTTCCTGGAATAAAGAAATATTCCAGAGGTACCCAAGTTAGCCCATCTCAGCACTGCATCAGGACACAGTGCAATTTGCTGATCCAAAGTGTCACCAGGGGCACCCAATATGAGCCCCAGGAGGAATTTGTTCAACTAGTGGACAGCGATGATGAGATGGAAACTGACCCCGACTATGACTTCATTGATGTCAGTGATGATGATGCGAGATGGACACTGATGATGACATGGAGTTTGAAGAAGTGTAAGGAAAATATTGTTTTGTTTATAGTGTAACCACAGGGTTTTATTTGATGGAAGAAAAATTTAGCTCACAGAATGCTTATATTGTGAATTCATTCTCATTGTTCACAGTGGTGTTGATCTGGAGGATGGCCCTAGTCAGAATCAAAGAAAATTTATTGTGTTTGAGAGCTGCTTGAGAACCCTGCTGCTCTCATGCTTCCTGTGCTTGGGCCCCTGCAGAGTCATCATCAAGCAGATACGGGGGAGTTTTTTTGCTTGTTTTGAACAAATCTGCGTGAATGGACACCGTAAGATGTGGGATAGCCAACCTTTTACAGGAGCTATGCCTGCAGGGAATTTGTTAATGGCTTCAGGAATTTTTGTTAGCGGCAGTAGTGCTGTTAGAACACTGAACATGTTCAGGCATGTTAATATCCCAACCATATCTATGTCAACATTCTATCTCATTCAGAGAAGCTATCTTGTTCCAGCTGTAAGACGACTCTGGCGGACCCAAAAGACATCACTGACAACTGCTCGCCAAGGTACACCACTTTCTGTAGGAGGGGATGCAAGATGTTGTTCTCCAGGCCACACTGCTAAGTATGGCAGTTACACCCTGATGGACCTAAAGACTTCAAAGGTTCTAGACATGCAACTTGTTCAGGTATAAAACTTACAATTTATGACCAGTATATGATTCTTTAATGTCTATTGTACCATCAATTGCCTGTTAATTTCTTTCAGAGTAACCAAGTTAAAAATTCTAATGCTATGGAGTTAGCTGGTCTGAAGCTTGGTATGAAATCCCTGTCTGAGAATGGATTGACCGTTGAATCCATCACTACTGACAGACATTTGGGGGTGAAAAAAGTACATAAGGGAAGAGCAACCTACAGTCCAACACTGGTTTGATGTGTGGCATGTTGCCAAAGGTTAGTTTCTTTGTGTGACTTAAGCCGACTCAAAACACTCTGTGTAACATTTTAAAGAATATTTAACATGTTGGCATACTAAATTTATATGATAGCATTAAAGACAAACACACACTTATTTGTAAATGAAGGGATCAAGAAGAAAATACTGGCCAAAGGGAAAAGAAAAGACTGCAACATCCTGGGTGAGTGGGCCAGAAGCATTTCCAATCATGTTTACTGGTGTGCTGCCTCAAGCGATGGAGATGCAGGTCTGGTCAGAGCCAAGTGGCTCTCTGTCACTAGGCATGTCGTCAATGAGCACGTGGGGCATGGTAATCTGTACCCGGAATGTGAGCATGCACTACTAGAGGACAGGAAGTGGATACTGAAGGGTCAGTGTTAGTTTTTAATCATATAAGTTTACATAGAAATATTTACTTCAGTTGTAGTGTAATTAAATGAGTCATAAAGGTAAAATCCATGTCCTTGTGGTACTACTTTACCAAAGAAATGTAATCTGTATTGATATATGTGTTAACCATAAATAGGATCAAAGCCACACAAAGAGTTGGAGTTGATAGTCTCCAGCAAGCATCTCCTAAATGACATTGGCAGGCTTTCCCCATCAGAGCAGACATCAAGCCTAGAATCGTATCACAAAGTGGTCACATTCTTCGCACCAAAGAGTGTCCACTATCCCTATGCCACCATGGAGGCCAGGTAATACCAATGAAATAAGTTTGAAATTCGGTTGTGTATATTTGTTGTATGGAAGTTTAGCACATTTGTGTACTGGCAGCTGTAATGTTCTTTGTATAATTATGTGCTCAAGTTTCAATTCTTACTTAGCAATATGTTATCAACCTGCTATATATATCCAGATTGCTCCTAGCAGTAATTCACTTCAATGAAAACTCGAACAGAGCTCAAGCCATCACTGAAGGAGGTCAGTCACAATGGAGAGTGTCTTATCCCAAAGCCAGACAGGGAGACCCAGTTGTCAAGCCGGTCAAAGTACCAATTACTTTTGGTGTGTAGGTGCATTAATCTAAAATGAAACACATGTTATTTTGACATTTATTACCGGAACCTAAATAAGTTTCATATGCACAAACATTGTAACCCTATTCAAATGGGCATATTTTATAACTAACTTGTTTTATGACTATCATAAAATATGAATATCATTGATTTCCTTCAGACTATGTACATCAGTTCATTGCTGAGGTGCTTGATCTCAGGCAAAAAAACCCCCAAGCTACAGACTTGCTGATGTCCTTGCAGAGGAAAGGAATCTTCCACCTCCTATTGCCTCCCAGTACGAGAAACCTGCAAAGGATCTTCTCGTAGGTGCTCACAGGTGTAGATTTAACCTGACCAAGTAATCTTCCACTCCTGCCAGCACTTTTCTGTTTCTTTTGCCCAGTCTGTGCCATATCCATAATGTAAACTGGCGGTAGGCTAGATACCTGAATTATCAGAAGCAATATGTCAATAAGTTGTCTATGGTTTTGAAATAAGTTGCATAGTTAAAAAAACAATTGTCATTTGTCAACCATTCCCTCACTTTGTAATTGTAAGCTCTGCCTCTGGATTTCATGTTAATGGTTTTATTTATTCTTGGCTATGTGAAATATATTGTAGTTTATCAATATGAACACTGAATGTTTTACACAGCGGGATTGATGTTCCCTTAGTAATAAATATGATTGTTCAACCTCAAACCGTCCTTTTTGGTAGCAATAATGGCTAACTTACTCATTGTAGAGACCTCATCTCCAACAGGTCCATCCATTTGAATAGATTCAAATTTGGAAGCTTCCAGCACATTTTATTCAGGCAGTTTGCCAGGAATCTTGGCTGCTTGGTGATGCATGTCCATTCCTCTGTTATAGCCATCACTCTCTCCAAACCTCTGATGCACACTCTGGCTTCGTCCATTGGGATGCAGTGCTGACTGAATATAACAGGAAAATACTTTATATACTGCATGTAATCATCTGTCAAAAATGTTTAATGTGCTGAGGGTACAATGGCAAAGCTACATTCACTAGCCAAGTTCTATCTGTTGTAATAGTTACATCTGTCAACATACCATCCTCAACTTACAGAATGTGTAAATCTATTGGGTAATTGATACTAACGATTATTTTTTACCAGTTAACGTAGTTCAATAAAGCTGGGGAAGGGTATTCTTAAACTCACCATTCGTCGAAATCTTTTGTGGATTCTTCATCCGAAGCGAGTTAGAGCTCCCGGTGTCATTTCGAAGTGTGACTTGGATTTTTCAACTCCCGTCCGTATTGTCTCAAATAAATAGTCATGGACATAATTTGCCCCAATTTTATGCTATGGGGCCTCGTAATTTTCATCAGAAGACGACATGGCTTCATTTAAAAACAGTGTAATACTAAAATCCAAACAATCGCTTTTCGCTTCGCTCGCTCGATCGCTGTCAAATTCTTTCTGAGGCCTCGCAGCAGGAATGACGTCACGCAACCAGTTACCTGCCAAGAATACTTAAACGGTCACAACAGATGGGTTAGGGCATCGAGGCAACATGACTTCTGCAGACTTCACCGCAACGAAGCAAAACTTAAGAGGGCTGAAAAGAGGACAATGCCCCAGATATGGGATTCAGAAACCCGCAACTGCATCCATCAGTGAACAAGAACATCATTCAACAAAGATAAATTGATTCTGTAGCAAATCTGCAGCAGTAGATGCTTTGCGTTATGCATTAACATTTCAAACTTAACATTCCTGTGAGGCATTGTGCTTTCAAATTACAGGTCAAATCTCGCCTAGCTAAGTTCAGTGCTGGAGACCTCATTGCCCAAGTGACTACGCTGTGTGACCTGCACAATAATATAACGTTAACTGTGGCATCGCGCTCGCTGGACTTAATTTCTCCTAGTGTAAACCCCCTTAGCGTACGTAGCAATAAACTATTTGACATACTACCAAAAGCGTCTGAGGCATTTTTGCTGTGGATGCCAAAAAAAATGGATGCAGAAGACAGTGAATGCAGCACTTCAGTACTCTGGCCTTTACCTCTGTGGTGGACAAAGTTTTCATAATTAACATTGAGTTCTTATAGAAAACCTGTAATACTACCATGACAGGCAATGCTTAGTTAACAATGGAGTAGGGATTGTTGTGGATTTGTGGTCACCGTTAATAAGTCAAACCAACACTACCAAGTATCAAACTACAATGTATTGGAAAGTACTGCATTATACTCTTACACGTCACAGTTCGAAAGCGTGCATAACTAGGCCCATAACATATGTTTCTAGTATATTTAGGTAGTTGCTAGCGTATTGTAATTAGTACAGCTGCATTCTTTGT
This sequence comes from Urechis unicinctus, assembly GCA_034190875.2. NCBI lineage: Eukaryota > Metazoa > Annelida > Polychaeta > Xenopneusta > Urechidae > Urechis > Urechis unicinctus. The sequence continues at coordinate 70,843,984 of CM067353.1, read as the reverse complement.
CCCGGACAATGGAAGACTAGCTACCGGAAACAAGATCATTGATGGTATAGAACCCGAGCAAAGTAAGCACTCGACTCAAAACGTCATTTTTAGACCAATGTAGTATATACCGTGCTAAGACAAATCGATATATGTTTCTGTTTCTCATACGATATGAATAAAGAAGGGAAAGAACTTTATATTTTCTAAGTAAATAACGCTTTGAGCACCATCATGGCGATACCCGGGTATGGGTATCTTGTGGGAGGTGACGATATTTGTCATGATGATGACACTACGTGCTTTTGATGCTGCAGCTCATGACAATGTCGCAGTTAAGCTTTTATAAGGATGAATGACAAGTGGCTAAGTAGAGCCATGGATGACCAAGCCTGATGTTAATCCATTATGCTTCGTGCTTCCAACTTGGTAACATAGAACGATTACGAGTTATACAATGCTTGCTGTGTATCTTGCAAGCCATTCCGCATATATAATTAGTTAATCAAATATAACGCTCTGTTGTGCAGTATGGTTTCACGTCGTATTTCACGTATGTATTTATATATATATATATATATATATATATATATATATATATATATATATATATATATATATATATATATATATATATATATTAATATATATATATATATATATATATATATATATATATATATATATATATCAACATATATATAAACATAAATATATGTATATATATGCATATATATGTGTATATATATATATATATAAATATATGTATATGCATATATATATACACATATATACATATATATATCAATATATACACATAAATACTTATATATAAATATACACATATTTATTTATGCATTCATACATATGCATATATATGCTAATATGTATCGATATATTTATATGTATATAGAATAAAATATATTTTACTAACTGAACTGTAATCTGTGAAAACCTCCTCACTCTTACTTTTTAGTCTTTGAATTTTCTAAGACGCACACAAAAATAATCGCTTTGCACGTACAAATTACGGTTATCGTCAGGCGACAAAAAATGTCATAGATTAGAACAATGACTTCCAGCAAAACGCTCAGCCTGTAAATAAATAATTGCGAGGGGAACAAGTCTTCAAGGCTGTACAGTTAAATAGGTGGATCATGTGAAAGCTTAGTGTGGTATATGTCTAGCCGCGATATCATATGTACTAAGTCCGCCGATAACATGTAGGTGTACTATGCCGTACAGACCAATGCAGTGTATCAGTGTCTGATACACTGTCTCTACTGCTGTTTTGGAGCGCTGTGGCAAATCCCACTCCTGCATATGGCACATATTTTAGCTTTAGGAATTATTTATAACCTATCGGTGGAAATAAAAATTCGTATATATATATATATATATATATATATATATATATATATATATATATATATATATATATATATATATATATATATATATATATATATATATATATATATATATATATATATATATATATATATATATGTAATAAGTAAGTTAGTAAGTTATTCAATGTATACTCTCCGGGCAGGTGACATATATGCCGACATATCATCATGAAGTTACTACAGATAGGCATCTTTTGGATTCCTACCAAGCCTACAAACTGCGCTTCAGAGAAGGCTTTGTCCCTCAATATAAAGGCATACCTGCATACATGGCCACTCTCTCACCAAACCCACGGGTACAACTCCAAACACGCTTTTGATTCAAGTTGTTCTGACATCTGCTGCTTGATGTTGAACGAAAAAAGCCACATTGCATATGTTTCTGTAGTACAAACATTCAATCGGAATGTAAAGCACGCATAGGTTTATTGTGTATGCCCTGAGAGGAAGGCTGAATTGTTCCTCAGTTGCATGGCTAGTTACTAGTGTCGGGCAATTAGGATCTAGCTGCACTCAGCATGCATTTTACCTTACTTTCAATTACTTGTACACCCCCACAATTAAGTTTCAGTACAAAATACAACAATCGTAACGCTTTTGGAGATGCGTGCTGCGTTGTATAGCGTTGTATGGCCAAGCTGAAAATGATTTGATACATTCTCACTAATGCATTCGCATTAATACATTCTCATTGATACATTCTCATTGATACATTTTCATTGATACATTCTCATTAATGCATTCTCATTGATACATTTTCACTAATACATTCTCATTGATACACTCTTATTGATACATTCTCATTGATACATTCTCATTAATACATTCCATTGATACATTCTCATTAATACATTCTCATTAATACATTCTATTGATACATTCTCATTAATACATTCACATTGACACATTCTTGCTGAATAACGTTATGGTATGTGAACGCAGTAGCCTTCTATGTCATAAAAAAGGAATGTACAGTTACACAAATTGTCTGATGGGGAGAGAAACGATGCGGAAATGAATAGAAGGTGTCATTGACTTGTGCGATGTATGAAATATCATAAGATGCACTGACGTTTCTGGGCAAATTGTGTGGCAAATCAATGAATTATAATCACGAGAAGCAAGCAAACATCAATTTGTGAACTAAAGCAAAGCGCAAGTTTCATTACTCGATCAAAAAGTACTCAATAGAGGAAATGTGATAAACCAAAAACTTCGATACACTAATTATCCAGGTTGCCTGACCGACTTTAGCCTGGCACAGATAATCAGTGTCCAGTTAATGCCAAGCATCAAACGAATGCAATAGTCTAAAAAACTATTGCTGGCTTATTTTTTAATATAAATGGCACAATAAACTTCATGAAGCATTTCGGGAAGAATCTTCATGAAGAACAATTCCAATTTGCAAACAAAATCGGAAAAATGCATGCATAATGACTTGTTGCGTATACATCTGTCCAAGCAATGCACAAATCATAAGATGCGAACCGACTAAAATGGGCTCCATAATCTGTTATGTAATTTATTTTAGCTATAGCGATTTTTTAAGGGTGAATTAATTAGAACAACATTCCGATTGAGACAACAGAGACTACCCTTTGTTATGTAGTTGGATAAACGTTGAAAGGGTCGCAGTCATACTTACGATATACAGGTATGTCCGTCGAGTTAAGAAATACCTTTACCTTATGAAGCAACCAACGTGTGCCTTATCCGGCACAGTGTTGTTTAGGACGGCCAATGTGTGACACAATTTATTCTAGTCATTTATTTCAATCATATTGCTTGTCTTAAATGTCGTGTGACATTTGTACCAGAATAACTAATAGATGATCTATTGAACCAAGATATTATAGTACTCACATTATCAAGTTTCATATTGATTTCTAGGCCCTATGAGAAGTATCGTTTTGTCGGGATGACCAGTGACTGATCTTTGTCACAGAGAATCATGTCACTGTCTGTGTAGTCGCGAACACCTGCACGAAAGACGGATACGCGTTAACAAATACATATTTAAGAAAGATTGTGTGTGAATGCCTTTGCGTGTTTATATGTGTGTTTGTCCTTTTTGTTCTTGGCTCGGCAGCACTAGTCAGCTAGGTCAATGCCGGTCAATCTGTTAGTGACTATGCATTGGTGGTAAGGAATATCATTTGTGCTGCAAAGATACCTCAGCCGTCGTTGCGCTATAAACTCGTAAGTATGCTGCCTCACACAACCAAATATTTCACCGTACAAGTATTGCACATCATCCCTATAATAGTCTTGTATGCTCAAGTAACGCCATCAATGCTCGAAATCCCTAAAGCTAAGACATTAGCTTAATCATATGTAGTTGTAAATAATGCATATTATTCAAAAGCGTTGCATGTTGAAAAGTTTATGTAGGCGTGATTCGTATTGAACAAAAATGAAACCCGGTGTGATCTGAATCGAATATATAAAAGAGACAAAACGTCATCTGATAGTCCCCAATCCCCAAGCCCTACACACACACAATTACTTTAGTCTGCTCTTTGATTTGCACAGGGCACAAAATGTTCGTAGAATGAAACGTCTGAATACAAACCAACATATCCAGCTTGTTCAAATGAACACCCCACGGATACAGATCGCAATCTTTAAAACGATTTCGAAATTTTCTGCCAGGAAGGTCGGCCACAATGTTGCTCAGCACCCAGACTATTTTTACCTTGACTTTAAACTTTTTCTTGATACATGTAGTTGTAAATAATGCAATGTTAAAGAAAATCCAGCATGTCGAATATATCTGGTAGCAAAAATCTGTATAGTTCTTTCAATTCGCAATTGACAAGTCAATTATTGTCCGATCTTAAAAACTTTCTGAAAGCTGATACCTTTATCAAACTTTTATTATGGCTTGTTCTATCGAAATATTCTTCGTTTTTAAAGATCGTTGAGTTGGAAATTGTTTGTTTGTTTGTTAACTCGATTATTGGCTGGCGATTCAGGTCGCAATTTTAAAAACAATTCAAAATTGTTTTATTTTAAAGGTCGTCTACAATAATGTGCAGAACAATTTTCGTAAAGATTTCAATCGCTTATAAAATAGTGAATATTGGTTAAATAATCATAAAACTTGGGTCAGTTGTTGTCCTGAACAGCGCGAATAATATATTTCATATATTTCGTGGCGTCATTTCCGGTAGGCAACACATTAATGAGCCGTGCTATGATTTCGTAAGTTCTCATAGAAGGTTTAGTCATCATGCCGGTGATTTTTTGTCACAATACAATGAGAAAAAGCCGATGTGAAACTTATTTTATATCTCATGATCGGATCGTAATTTTGTTTTAACCAAAGGTAGCTCATCGCCAAGTTCATTAATTTGTAAATTGAATTCTTGGTTTTATGTATATCGATTTTATGTAAGTAAACGTTATCTCATACCAAAAAAACCCCAAACAACCATTTAATTACTTTTGTTCTTTTATTGCTTTTTTGTTATGATAAACAAATATTTCAAAATATTCACGACCCTATTAGTCATCATAATTTGGTCAATTATTGTCCTGGACAGCGTCAAATTTATCATAAGAATTAAGCATGTCCCTTCCTGTTCGGAATTCATCAAAGTCACAGTAGAAGTTAAAAAGGAAGTTTACGAGGCCTTTCTCCGTCGGTAATGACCATCTTGTAATTGTAGTTTCGATCAAAGGAAGTTTTGGAGTGTGAAATGGGGCGTTGAAACCATATGTTGTGAACCACAATACACATTGTAAGCTTGATATGCTGCACATAAATTCAGATCTGGTGCAAGGGATGTTATTTCCGTATCTCTTTCATATTTTTATGAGATTAGCTACAGACATGTGTTGTTCCCTTCTGTATATGCCTTTTGTCGAATTTGAATTATCACTACCTTTTGTATAGTGTTGATGTTGATAAGGCATTTTGGCCCTGAAGAAAAATCACAGAAATGAGCAAAACAGCAGAGCGTCGCTTTCTCTTCATCAAGACTCGATAAACGAGCAGCCAGTAAATAATTGCTCTGCAGCCACGTTGTCATGGATTCCATTACATTAATGTATAATTGATAATTACAAAATATTAACGCATTTTCCGACAATATTCTTTGCCAAAGAAAGTAGATGCAATCGAATAAAAGGCTCCTCACAAAGTGATTAAATCATCGCCATCAAGAGCACTAACAATTACCTTGACTGCCTGCTACGGTTGACAGAGATGAAGGCAAATCAACTGTATATATTCTCGAAACTTATAAATAAATCTAACTGAAGGCGTCCTCATCCATGGGGAACAATGGTGAAACGAGAATATTTTTATACCATATATTAATGATGACATGCCGGAATCATTCCGATGTCAATATCTAGACAAAGCTTGCATTATCTGCAAGACTAATATGGCTCCCTCTATCGCAGATATATTGTACTTGTCCCATAAAATTAATATGCCGCTAATAATTTATCAAAACCAGTATCATACACAATATAAGCCTATTATTGCATATAAAAGCCAATTAAGGATAGTACCTTTGCAACTAGGTCTTATATTAGATAATGTAAGGTACAAAGCTATTACCTATCACTCCGCTAATAACAGACGTATACGTATATATTGTTGATATGGTTAACCTTTGCCAATCGATACTAATGAATCAGTTCGTAGGCTTCCATATTGTTCACCATTAATAATAAATATGAACCAAACAATCGTGTTAATAAACCAAATATTATCAGTCTCAGACGTAAACAATGAAGTTGAAATCGGTTTCCTCTCATAGTCATACTTCTCACAATGCTTTATTGGGGCAGTTGTGCGATTTATTTTAATACACGTTTCTCGGATATTTTACAAGACACATTGGGTTGATTGTTCGGCATTATTGTGGCGATTTGATAACGCGGTTCGTGAGGACAGACTATCTGCACTAAATAAATGTTGGCCAGGTAACCTGAGGCTGTGAGATACACCCAATTCTCATACCAGTCATGTCCATGCAGCTTTCTGTGGATCCTTATCATTTCTCCCCGTTTTCCGACAGTTTCAATTTCACAAGTTGTTATATGATGCAGAGATCTGATGCTCACATTCATTGTTCACTTGAATACCATCATTACGGTGTAGGATATTTTATCGGGGAAAACTAGTTACAACAATACATATCATAAATTCAGGTAAATTGCATGTTGTCCGCAGCAGGATCTCAAATGCGCATTAGCTAGAAAAATAACCTGTGCAGTGTGGTCGAATGCAGACTTCATCTACAGGCATAAATGAAACCCCACATATATAGAACATACATCTATGTGGTTTGAATTTTGCAGTGGCCAGTTCCATGCGGACGACAATGCCTACGACTGCTTGATATTCAGTAGCATACGTAAAGTGGCCTTTTTCATCAGTAAATGTCAGAACCAAGTGAATATAAGCGTAAATATAATAGGGGCCTTCACATTCTCGGGTTTCCGTCGCAGCCGCTAGAAGGGCCACCGTCGTGCACAGCGATTTTTTCCGGAACTGGGTCGAGCATGCCTGTTCGCGCTTTACCAGTTGCTGTTTTAAGTTCCTGCGTTGTTGCGTGGATTCTTGTTGCGTGTTTCTATATCAGTTAAGGACATCGAAGACGTCGCCGAAGGTGTCAAGCGTATTCTGAACTTCGATTTAGTTCATCTGAACGCTGTCACATTGCAATTAGCACATTTGAAACAGTTTTCAAACGCAGTGATTATCATAAAACAGTGATCCAAAATGTTGCCAACTACATTTATCTCCAGTCGACTGGGAAGTATTCTGCAAGAACATCAGTATTCACCCGATATCATTTCGAAGTTAGCGTGCGTGACTATTGCTGCACCATGCCATCACTGTCCCCTTCTTAGTGGAACGTACCCCAGCTGAAAGCTTTCCTCAAAAATACGGAAATCCCTTGCTCGAGTTATTAAAAACTGAGCTCGTAGAATATGTAAGAAATGCCTGCAGCACCGTAAATATTTACAATGAATGAAAAACTATTAGGGCCAGCAAATCAATTTCCCAGATCCCAACATACTTTCTGCATGGCAGGCCGACATGTCAAATGCACCTGAGCTTACTGAGGCTTACTGTCTTATTCATTTGATGACCAAATGCAATTGGTGTCCTAGCAGGGTGGCATCATTTGAAAGCGAAAAGGGATATCAGCTGTTCCTCAACCGACATACATACTGTTGAATATAAATCCCTGAATCATTGTAAGTGTTATCTGAGGGGAAATGTGTTGGGGAGTGTCCTAGTCCCTGCAACCATACGATGTACCGATCTACATACATTACTGGCCAAATATTTTGGCTCAATATGGTGATGTGCCGCTTGTTAAGCACTTCACGGGGTGTTGGGCAGGCAGATGGGACATTACTGATTATCAATGCCGATGGTCAATTCAGAACAGCAACCTCTTCAGATTGCGATGAAACATTAAACGTACGACTCCTTTTCAATAACTAAACCCCGGTACACCTGTACCTTTTCTGTTACACGCACCATATCATGACAGAATCAACAGTTGTCTTCATTGCAGCTTTTTACAAAAAATAGACTTTTCGGTAGGTATAAAGCTGGGCTTGATGTTAGCCCCAAAACGTTGTTTTCTACCGTCTTACAATGTTGTATAGTCAGCGTCCCAGACTCCAGGGGTTCCGCTACGCTTCTCGCCCTAGAGTCTACGACAAGAGAAGGTCTTTAACTGGTGCGTCCGAATATTCATTCGACATGTTCGTTAACCATCGTGACAGCCCCTGCTTGACCAATCAAAGCTAAGGTTGTGACCCGGATTGACCTTAGTTGCGCGCGTCTGGCTCATGAAACTGGCTCGTGATATGCACCCTCGGTCTTATGTGAAGTCGTGTTCATTGTTGTGGTCTGTCTTTAATGAGAATACACTGAATGTCTTCTGGAAGTAGGGGGCGTCTCACAAGTTCAAATTAAATTAGCACCACCAAAAGCGCTTTATATCGCTTAGCTGCATGGTAGTATGTTTACGTAATACGGTCAGTTAAAAGAGTCCAGTTGTGTGTCTGCTTCTCTCGCCGACTGTGTGATTAAGGGGTGCAGCTCAGCGTGAAACAACAAATCGGGGTGTTGCAGAATGAATACAAATCACTTGGCAAGTCACTTGTCGGACATAACAAATCACTTTTCTTTGGCAAGGGGACAATCATTGGTTTCTAACCCTGACACATTCAAAGCATTGCATCGAGAGCAGTAGCTAACAACGTATAGCAAAATGTTTTCCCTCCCTAGCAGGCACATTCGCAAAACAATCACGACCCATCACGCAGCAGAGTGTACAAGTCTTTCAAGACCATGCCATGGGACTGTTGCGCGTAATCGAGGGCTTCCTTGGAGTCATATCCATGGTTATGCAACAGCAAATACTTCAGTTCATAGGAAAAGAGGTCTAAAACGGAGCGTACAAAAAAAATATGGCGAATCTTCGGAAAATGTGACACTGACCAATCAGAGACAATGACTCGAAAATACCTGAGAGACATGGCTTCTGATTGGAGCATCCCAAATCTGGGATGCTAGTCCAGTTCATGAGATCTTGTTAGCCTAGATTCTTGGCGCGACTATTGAATATCATAAACATGTTAACAGGGCCCGCAGCAAAGGGGCTAGGGGACCTTGACTAAATGCTGTTTATCAATTAAGATATTACTCATTTGTGTGAGTCACCTCTGATATGTTTCATTTTCTAATTTCCTTCCATGAAATATAATCAGTCGTTCATTATTTGAAAACAATAAATATTTATCAAAGCAAACTATTGGTTGTGTACATTTTACCCACTGACTATTCAAATCGTGGCAGTGTGAATAACGGTGGCAGAGTGGATTTACCGGTTAATAGGTTTTCCTAATAGAAATTCGCTTGAAACCTGGGATATCAGAATACTTCATAAATATAAATTAGCTATTTATATTCAATGATTAGTCAATTTGACATTCTTGTGTGTTCTACTGTGATGGCATCAGTGGGCAGCAGAGATTTGCAATGTGTACTGAATGTTGGGACCTATTGTTACTATAAAGTAAGGCCTTCGTGTAAAGCCAACCTTACCATGCCTATTCCTGCAATGAAGTCATCACATTGTCAGAGAGAAAGGGGACTGTTTGAGGCATACCAATATTGTGGCTGTCAAGTCAGTCATTACGCAATCGATTAGCTTTATGAGAAACAAAGCATGTCACTAAGCTGCGAGGCGCGTAAGACATTCAATAATATAATGATCCAGAATACTACTGAGCCTACAAACATAGCCGTGAAACACAAGTGTGCGCTAATATTCACTGAGCATAATTTACATATTCGGTATGTATTTTCAGCCTTATGCATGGGCATCATATAGGGTTGTAAATTGTCAGATAAGCCCCTCAGTCTTAATTGGGATTGTTCTGTCTTTGTCAGCTTAACGCCTAGCGGCATATGACGAACCTTTCGGCAAAACTTTGATGATATCAACACATTCTACGATAAATTAAATTAGACACCTTTCTGTGTCGACCAGTTACTTCATTCATGGCAAGTCAGGTATAAACGCATCAGGCGTCAGACGCATCAGACGAATTTAACTCAAACCTTGTACAAAGCCGCGAAAATGCAAGCCATACAGATCGATTCCTGCTAAGGAACAGACAATAAGCACACCTATTGTCAAGCATCTGTGACAGAAACCCATTGTACGTATGAAGAACGCAAGTACAGAAAGTACACGAATTACTTAAATTCTCAAGCAAAAAGTTTTGTCCTCAGATTCAATCTTAGACGACCTCTGAAATGGAAAACTCAAATATAGACTTGATTTAGCTTCATGATATTTGTCAGGTTTGGCTATCATAAGAATGTCAACAACTACATAACCCATCAAGGCTACAAATGTGCAGTTTCAGCTGTCACCATCTTGGTTTCAGGAATCAGCGACGCATTTTCAGTCAGACTGTTTGGGCAAGAATGCTTTGATATACTTTGATGATATCTTCGCATATACATGTTCATTCGAGGGGCACCGTCCTCTTCTTGATTCAATGTTGCATCCGTAACGAGAAGCATATGTTTACCTTCACCTCCCTTTTTACATATACGTATTTATGGTGTTAAAGAAGATAGTGTGCAAATTTTTTTAGAGTGTGTGATTGAAAGCCAGTCGATTTGTCACACCATTTGAAGGGTGACGTAACCGTTTGTCAAGTTTTGCCGCATCAATGACATCAGCACAAGGCAATGCTTGTAATTATTCGCCTCTTGAACATTGAAAATATTGCATCTGCAAACTGCAAAAAAATGCTGGAACCTTTTGTAAAGATATACTTCGATATGACAAAATGTGGCAAGTTGCATTTTTATGTGATTAATGCAACGAAGATCATTCATTGTCATCGATCATAGTGAAAAAAATGTCATAGACAAAAAATGATGAATGACCGCCTCTAAAAGCTTTTGTCATCATTCAGTAAGTATCCCGCTATGGACAATCTAATTGTCAGGCCAGGCCAATGTTAGGCACCCACGGACGTGCTCACTTCTTTGCGGGTCCCATTTCGTACCATATATATAACATATTGAGGTCCGTGTATATACGTATTTCGTTTATTAGAGCCAAAAAAAGAAAACGGAGAACAATAGCTAAACCGTTATCCGTTTTTCATATTCGACAACGAAAAACGTATAACACTAAACGAATTCATTTTTTGTTTTTGGTTTGGTCAAACGGAGAACGAGTGGCTCTGCAGTTGGTGGTGTTTTATAGATACAAGCTGGATATGGAACAGCAGCGCGTTGAGCTTGATCGGTAACGCGCCATGCTGTCGTGCGATTCATCTGTAAGAGGATTAAGACCTTTTAGATTGGGGAAAGGATATACAGATATAAAAAAGGAAGTTGGTGGAGCGGCGGTTGAAGGGGTTAGGCGGGAGGTTGAGGCGTTGATCGAGAAGGGAAATACAGGTGGGCTTGTGCTACGGTGTTGGGGCGAATGACCTCTGTTGAGGTGTCGGCTCTGAGCAGATGACCTCGGGAGACACAGTCAGAAAGTCTCAGATTTAGATGTTGAGTCCTTCCTTGTTTTGAGAAGTCTTGTATATGAACTCTTAGATTTTATCCCTTAATCTTAGACTCGAGAAAGCATAGATACCATCTTATATTTTATCGATCAAACGCACTTCTTCAGTAACATGCTTCTTTAGCACGGAAACCTATGTGCCTTAGAGAGTTTAACAAGTGACCGGTTCCGTTACACTAGGAATGCAGGTAGAGGGGGGGGGGTGTTAGGTTTTTTTCCAAACAGATTTTATGTAGATAGCACGGTTAAACGGGGCGTAACTCGAAGTTGTTTTACACTAATTTGTTCTGGTTCACCGGATGATGTTGCTGTAACGGTGAGCTAGACAATAGAGAACATTTTGCATCAGCATGTATCTGAGCCAACTGGAAATGTTGTAGACCTTATTATCTTGACTGAGAATTGCATTGTCAGCAATGTCAACTACAAAGCATCATTAGGATCCAGTGACCATGTAAGGATTGAATTTGAAATGAATTCTAAAGTTTCCCACAAAACGTCAAGAAAACAGGTCCCAGGTCCAAGAGAGTTTATTGGTCAAGTTGATAGAATGGATATACTGGAAGGACAAAGTGTACGCAGATAATGGACTGCATTTACAGAAATAGTTGCAGATGCAACGAGAAAATATATACCATTTAAAAAGCGCCGTAGTATTTACAAACCTAGTTGGTTCAATGGAAGGGTCAAGAATGTTATCAACAGAAAAGGTAAACTTTGGCAAACGTTTAGACTAATAGGCCAGGATGAAGATCTGATACAACTAAAAATACAACCACGTATAAGCAAAAATAAAAATAAGAAAAGCATTTTGCACTAAGGAAACAATTTGTCCGCTAGTGGACTGTGTCAATAAGGTCGAAAAGACCTCTTTACTGAAATATCGCTATCGCTTTCTATTAAATAGCCGTCAATTAATGAAGAAAAAATGTGAGATTCACAGAACACTAATTTAATAATTCTCAGTATGGTTTTCTGTGCAAACGCTTTGCATCACTAAGGGTCAAGAATTATTAGCAGATTTTACTAAAATGTGAGCAAATGGAGATTCAGAAGATTTTATCGTTCAAAAAAAGTTTGAAAAAGTTCCCCACCAACGATTAACAAGGAAACTTACGACCTTAGGTATCAGTGGTAGTTTACAATCTTGGATAAATGGGTGGCTCAGTAACAAACGGCAGAGAGTGGTGACAATGGCGTCGAATCAGCTTGGGCATGGGTTTTTAGTGGTGTCCCTGAAATCTACTTAAATGATGTAGACAGTGCTGTTGACATGATTAATAAACAATGCAGATGACACCAGGCTTTACTCCAGAGTTAGGACCCAAAACCAGGTTTATAACTTACAACAAAGCGTACATTAAGCATTGGACTGGGACATTGATTGTCCAGTGGTTCTTAAAGATTCTACTTTTGTTGATTCTACTTTTGTTGATGTGTCAGAGGAAAGGTATTTAGGTGTCATGACTGTTCAGTCGCGCAAATCTAGCAAACAATGCAGTGCAGTTCCCATGGTGACCATACGGACGTTCAGTAGCTGCTCTAAGGGAGTTTTTCTCAAACATTTATAAGGCATTTATACCCATTTAAAATATGCAGTTCAGGCGTAGTCGCCATACATTGAACGTGACACAGATGTATGAGACGGGTTACTAAGGCGTGCTACAAAGCTCGCAACCGGTATGTCGGAGGACTTTCTATTTCCAAACGTTGACAGGAAGGCAAAAGGAAAATGCTACCCGAGGGTGTAGTACCCGTTGGGATGGCCACTTGATTTGCAAATATAAGCCAAACTGTATTTGTCATCTATGCCAAAAATCTTCTCCACACTGAGATAGCAACCATTGTGGCAATTATGACAATTGATACAATGACTATTGTGAGACGTTCGGCGTATCCAAATACACAATCACCCTGCTATTGCTAGTGTTGTTAAGGAAATATTGCTGCTGCTTAATTGATCGACTTATAAGTAGTATGATCAAGAGTGGAAAATGTTCAGGAACTATTACAACCTTAAAATAACGCATACATGGGACGTGATATTAATCTGCGACAAACAATGATGATATTATAACTGACATATATATGTTCCCGTTATTATATATGGGGCAAAATTGAGGCTGATTTGTACAGCTGTCATGCTTAATTATCACGAGACATCAGACATTGCTGCATGATCATTCTAATGAATTACAAATCGAATGACACAGTTTGGATGTTGCGACTGCCCATCTAGAAATAATGCACTAATTCGTCTTACTTTGAACCACTATGGTACTTGTCATAATAAGCAAGGCATGTGAACACGATGTCAGATAACAGACAAATAGTGAATAACATCTTCAACACCACCATTGTGTAGTTCCGTCATTGCAGGTTTTTCCTAATCCAATGTTTCTCATAAACTATGTAACAAACGCGCCTATACACGTGTACACCCATAAGCACACCATCTACTCGCATCCACGCAAACCATTAACACTCAATTTAGATACCTTAATTACTACCTTTGTTTTCGGCACGTTGGGACAAGCAAAATTGTCCTCATTCAGACCCGCATGTTCGGTGGCCCTTATTCCAAACTAAAACTTCACTTTGTCAATACGTCCCACTCCAATGTATAGCGTTCGTCAACAGATACTGCTTACGTTACTTAATCCAATCAGCGATAAATACAGGAAAATGCCTACATGTTCAGATACAAACAAGCTGCTCTAAACCACTCAATATTGGCTACCAATGCCTTACATTCATTTCCCTATTAATTCCTAAGCTCCGCTCAAACATACACATTGAACCAAGCATAGACCTACGACACCACGAGACACCCACGAAAGATCAACTCGGCAAAAGAACGCATAGTACACCAGTTACCACTCACGAGTGTGCCAGAAGATCTCATATGAAAAAGATAAGTTGTCAGACTCATTCTGTTACACCCGGTACCTCGAAAGAACCAATTGACCAAGGACAGGCAGTACTAACCTAAGATAAACACGGTCACAAACCGTTTGGTCATAAGTAGCTTACCGGTTGTTTTGACACACACTATGTGGGGACTGCAAAATAGACTGGCAACTCTGCAAACGTACAATGTTCCATTCATTTGTTGGTTCAACAGTAGATAATGCAATAATCTTGCAATGAATTTACCCATTATTGGAACCCGGACACCGGTAGTAATCTAATCAGCGCTAGTAAGGCATTGTTGTAATGGCCTCGATAACAAGCCTGTTCGCTGTAGTGTAGCTGATTAGGCAGGTCAATTATCTCATAATTGAACGCACAAGCTCCATAGCTACGACCAGGTAAGATTAATGTCAGTGGAGCATTGTAAGAGTTATATCATAAAAATGCAAATATTACTGCAACCTCTCTTTATAAATAACAATTGTGGTCATCTTATTTCATCAGTCGTTATCATTTAGGCATCAACAATCGAATGTTTCTAGGACTGGATCGTTGTCAACAATAAAATGTCAGTTTGTTGCTGTCTAAAGAGCCATGCAATCGTTTGTTCTTTCTAGGTGGAACATCAACACAATGACTTTCTATTTCCAAACGTTGTCATAAATACAATAATCCTGCTATGAGAGAGCCCAGTTGTCCCTCGACCGGAAGTTATCCCCCAATGCGCTTACTTTATCGCTTTCTTTCCGGTTAACGCGTAAATACAAAAGGTTCGTTTTCATTTTGTTCCACTTTGACGAAGAAAATCTTTCAGTCTTCACTACGTCACGCGGTCATGAGATATTGATAGTGACCAATTGTTTAGGGTAAAGCTGCCACTGTCAATGCGCTGCGCGTAGCGGAAGAAAAAACGTACACTGTGTGGTCCAGATTTCTTCAGACATAATCTTTGTCTGTTATATGCCATGTAACTTTCGGCAGTACATCGTTCCCAAACATTGCCGAACGTGATGTGTAGTCTTTGCAAAATGCGAATGTGGATGAGAAGATATCAAATGTATCTATTACTGTACCATTCAGGGTGCGATATTATATGAATCTCATTGAAAGGTCTTTTCCCGGGGTTCTATATAGTTGTTATTTTATACCCTGAACTGATATATGTAGTTCATATTAATCCTTCACTTACACCAAATGTTGTGATGATAAAATTGTGTTGTAACATATTGATGTTTGTCTCTTTCATTAAAAACGTTAATAATGGGACTGGATTCTCACTGAGTTTTATAATTTTAAAGAACCCAGAAAAAAATCGAAACAATTTGAGCTTCAAATTCTCAGAGTTTATCATACACTCCACTACAAAATATATGCAACTAGAAGTGCAGGTAAATAACTAGCCGTGTACAGGTCAACGTAAGCATGATGTTGTTATTTCATTGCATTACCGTTTTTACAAAACCCAGGTGATACATGAGTGACGCAAGTCAGATCATTGTGTAGTTCAATTTCAATAACATGAAAACCATGCCACGATAGACCCAAGAGGGTTTACCAACACGAATAAAATATAACCATATGTGGTACGTTGGCATAACATGATTGATGCAACAAGAGGCTGCATAGCCCATCGAACGTCCATCGATCACCGTGGGACAAAACGAATACACATTGTTATGGAAACAATGACTGGAGCCAGTTGGATGGCACTTGGGCTAGCTGGAGCCAGTGGGATGGCACTGGGGA
Organism: Urechis unicinctus; assembly: GCA_034190875.2. Lineage (NCBI taxonomy): Eukaryota > Metazoa > Annelida > Polychaeta > Xenopneusta > Urechidae > Urechis > Urechis unicinctus. Next base: position 70,827,843 of record CM067353.1, on the reverse strand, counting down.
AAGCTGAATCTAGTAGGCTGTCACTGGTGGCTTCACTGAGTTTGTCTATCAGTCAATGATAGCGACAAAGGAGTAACGTACAACTCTAGAAGGGTCAATACGTGTGTAGTTCGTATATACGTTGCATCCATGTTTTTTTTCGTTCACATGATTAACATCTGTCTAGTTTGTGTACACTGTCAACATGTGGCTAGTTCATGTAGACGGTCAGCATTTGTCTAGTTTGGACATATGAACAGAACAAGCCTAATTCGCACGCACAGTCATCTCACTTGCTCGGTATAGTTTGTATACATGGTAAGTAAGTGACTAGTTCATTTGTGTGTTCAGCACATGGCTAGTTTGTATACACGATCAGCAAGTGTCCAGTCGATATGCGCGGTCACCGTGAATCTAGTTCTTATGCATGGTCAGCACGAATCCAGTTTGTACCCGATATGTGTCTGAATGTATATTCATGATCAGGTGCATGTCTAACTCGTTCAGCACATGTCTTGTCTGGGTGCTAACCGCGCACACTGTAGGCGGTTTGCCTTGAAAACCTAACGCGGTGAAGATCGACGTTCTGCAAGTACCCAAGATATTCTCACATTTAATGAGGCCATCCATTAAAATGACAGAGTATGGCGTTTATTACACATCAACGTAAGTCGTCATATTTCCAGATTATCCGTTGATAGTCGCAAGATAAACCATCCTTCCTCCCTGTCATTTCATGAAACAAATCAAGGTAGGTTGTCTCAAGCCAGCTGCCCACGCGGCATTTTGTATCTCTCCGAAGTTATTCCTTTGTCATAGCATAATGTGTGTAAGATATAAGCACTGGCTGAATTTATCTGTCGGAAAACGGGAACATGCCTAATGTAAATATCATAAGCTGGATTTGTTCCCTTTCCATTGTTCACTCTCCCGTGGTGGCAGACCTATAGTGCGATTCTGATTTAGTCCGTTAGGGAATATCAAATGCTTTACAGTCTGGGTGTGATACGTGGACAAAAACCTTCCTCATAATATGTCATTTGCTTATTCACGTGATTGATCAAGCATCAGTTTTATCTGTCATGTATACATTTGATTCAATTCAACCTTTTTTTTACTGATTATACAACGAGTGTTTTGCAGAAGCGGTTAATTATTACATAATCGTGAAAATGTTTTGGGAAAATTATATTGTTGGCCATAGGGTGTACGTGGTTTAATTTGTAATCCCACTGTGTAGTAACTATAGCAGTTAAAGCTGTAAATAAGCCGAGGTGTCTTTTATCTGTTCGTAGCACTGATAATAACTGTTGAATGTTTCCTTGTTTTGAGAAGTCTTGTATATGAACTCTTAGATTTTATCCCTTAATCTTAGACTCGAGAAAGCATAGATACCATCTTATATTTTATCGATCAAGCGCACTTCTTCAGTAACATGCTTCTTTAGCACGGAAACCTATGTGCCTTAGAGAGTTTAACAAGTGACGCATCAGCATGTATCTGAGCCTACTGGAAAAGAAATATTGTAGACCTTATTATCTTGACTGAGAATGGCATTGTCAGCAATGTCAACCACAAAGCATCATTAGGGTCCAGTGACCATGTAAGGATTGAATTTGAAATGAATTCTAAAGTTTCCCCAGAAAACGTCAAGAAAACAGGTCCCAGGTCCAAGAGAGTTTATTGGTCAAGTTGATAGGACGGATATACTGGAAGGACAAAGTGTATGCAGATAGTGAACTGCATTTACAGAAATAGTTGCAGATGCAACGAAAAAATATATACCATTTAAAAAGCACCGTAGTATTCACAAACTTAGTTGGTTCAATGGTAGTGTCAAGAATGTTATTAACAGAAAAGGTTAACTATGGCAAACGTTTAGACTTATAGGCCAGGATGAAGATCTGATATTACTAAAAATACAGCAACGTATAAGTAAAACAAAAATACGAAAAGCGTTTTGCGGTTTTGCACTAAGGAAACAATTTGTCCGCAAGTGGACTGTGTCAATAATGTTATTTCAGAAGACAAAGAAAGCGCAGCTTAACTCTATTAACTACCGTCAATTATGACCCGACGAAATTAGCAGATTCACAGCACACCGTTTAGTAATTGGTAATTGCTTTATACCCAAACAAGGCTCGTGGTTTTCTGACAAAACGCTTTGCATCACTAAGACCTCTCTATTGAAATTCGCTATCGCTTTCTTTTACTATCAAATTAATGAAGAAAAAATGGAGATTCACAGAACACTAATTGAATAATTCTCAGCATGGTTTTCTGTGCAAACGCAACGCATCACTTACAAAGAAACTTAGCTTACTTAGGTATCAATGGGGTACTGTAGTTCCCCACCAAATGGGTGGCAAGTAACAAACGGGCGCAGAGGTATCAGTGGTAATGTACAAGTGTCGAATCAGCCTGGACATAGGTTTTTAGTGGTGTCCCTGAAATCTACTTAAATGATTTAGACAGTGCTGTTGACATGATTATTAAACAATTCAGATGACACCAAGCTTTACTCCAGAGTTAGGACCCAAAACCAGGTTTATAACTTACAACAAAGCGTACATTAAGCATTGGACTGGGACATTGATTGTCCAGTGGTTCTTAAAGATTCTACTTTTGTTGATGTGTCAGAGGAAAGGTATTTAGGTGTCATGACTGTTCAGTCGCGCAAATCTAGCAAACAATGCAGTGCAGTTCCCATGGTGACCATACGGACTTTCAGTAGCTACTCTAAGAGAGTTTTTCTCAAACATTTAGAGGGCATTTATACCCATTTAAAATATGCAGTTCAGGCGTAGTCGCCATACATTGAACGTGACACAGATGTATGAGAAGGGTTACAAAGGCGTGCTACAAATCTTGCAACCGGCATGTGGGAGGACTTTCTATTTCCAAACGTTGACAGGAATGCAAAAGGAAATTCTACCTGAGGGTGTAGTACCCGTTGGGATGGCCACTTGTTTTGCAAATATAAGCCAAACTGTATTTGTCATCTATGCCAAAACTCTTCTCCACACTGAGATGGCAACCATTGTGTCAATTATGACAATTGATCTTATGACTTTTATGAGGCGTTCGGCGTATCCAAATATACAATAACCCGGCTATTGCTAGTGTAGTTAAGGAAATATTACTGCTTTATTGATCGACTTATAAGTAGATATGATCTAGAGTGGAAAATGTTCAGCAAACTTTACAACCTTAAAACAACGCATGCATGGGTCTTGATATTAATCCGTGACGGCTAATAATGACATCATAACTGACAACTACATGTTCCCGTTATTGCAAATTTGAGAATGATATGCACAGCTGTCATGCTTTATGTATCACGAGACATCACACATTGCTACATAATCATTCTAGTGAATTACAAATCGAATGACACAGTTTGGATGTTGCGACTGCACACCTAGTAATAATGAACTAATTCGTTTTACTTTGAACCACTATAGTACTTGTTATAATAAGCAAGGCATGTGTACATAGTGTCAGATAATAGACACATAGAGAATAACATCTTCAACACCACCAATGCTGTAGTTCAGTCATTGCAGGTTTTCCTAATCCAATTTTTCTCATGAACTATGTACCATAACTATCACCCCCTACAAACGCGCCCATACACGTATACACTCATAAAGGCACCATCTGCTCGTATCCACGCTCATAAACACTCCAACCAAGCCACGCCACAATTTAGATACCTTAATTACAACCTCCGTTTTCGGCAAGTTGGGACAAGCAAAATTGGCCTCATTCAGACCCGCATGTTCGGTGGCCCTTATTCCAAATTAACACTTCACCTTGTCAATATGTCCCACTCCAATCTATAGCGTTCTTCAACAGATACCGCTTCCGTTACTTAATCTAATCAGCGATAAATACAGGAAATGCCACATGTTCAGATACGCACAAGCTGCCCTTTACCACTCAATATTGGCCACCAATCCTTACATTCATTTCCCTATAGATACCTAGGCTCCGCTCAAACATACACATTCGAACCAGCATAGACCTACGACACCACGAGACACCCACGAAAGATCAACTCGGCAAAAGAACATAGTACACCAGTTACCACTCACGAGTGTGCCAGAAGATCTCATATGAAAAAGAAAAGTCGTTAGACTCATTCTGTTACACCCGGTACCTCGAAAGAACCCCCGAAGTGACCAAGGACCAGGCACACTACTAACCTAAGATAAACACGGTCACAAAACGTTAGGTCATAAGTAGATTACGGGTGGTTTTGACACACACTGGGTGGGGACTGCCAAAATAGACTGGCAACTCTGCAAACGCACAATGTTCCATTCATTTGTTGGTTCAACAGTAAATAATGCAATAATCTTGCAATAAATTTGCCATTAATTGGAACCCGGACACCGGTAGTAATCTAATCAGCGCTAGTAAGGCATTGTTGTAATGGCCTCGATAACAAGCCTGTTCGCTGTAGTGTAGCTGACTAAGCAGGTCAATTATCTCATAATTGAACGCACAAGCTCCATAGCTACGACCAGGTAAGATTAATGTCAGTGGAGCATTGTAAAAGTTATATCATAAAAATGCAAATATTACTGCAACCTCTCTTTATAAATAACAATTGTGGTCATCTTATTTCATCAGTCGTTATCATTTAGGCATCAACAATCGAATGTTTCTAGGACTGGATCGTTGTCAACAATAAAATGTCAGTTTGTTGCTGTCTAAAGAGCCATGCAATCGTTTGTTCTTTCTAGGTGGAACATCAACACAATGACTTTCTATTTCCAAACGTTGTCATAAATACAATAATCCTGCTATGAGAGACCCAGTTGCCCCTCGACCGGAGGTTATCCCCTCAATGCGCTTACTTTATTGCTTTCTTTCCGATTAACGCGTAAATACAAAAGGTTCGTTTTCATTTTGTTCCACTTTGACGAAGAAAATCTTTCAGTCTTCACTACGTCACGCGGTCATGAGATATTGATAGTGACCAATTGTTTAGGGTAAAGCTGCCACTGTCAATGCGCTGCGCGTAGCGGAAGAAAAAACGTACACTGTGAGGTCCAGATTTCTTCAGACATAATCTTTGTCTGTTATATGCCATGTAAATTTCGGCAGTACATCGTTCCCAAACATTGCCGAACGTGATGTGTAGTCTTTGCAAAATGCGAATGTGGATGAGAAGATATCAAATGTATCTATTACTGTACCATTCAGGGTGCGATATTATATGAATCTCATTGAAAGGTCTTTTCCCGGGGTTCTATATAGTTATTATTTTATACCCTGAACTGATATATGTAGTTCATATTAATCCTTCACTTACACCAAATGTTGTGATGATAAAATTGTGTTGTAACATATTGATGTTTGTCTCTTTCATTAAAAACGTTAATAATGGGACTGGATTCTCACTGAGTTTTATAATTTTAAAGAACCCAGAAAAAAATCGAAACAGTTTGAGTTTCAAATTCTCAGAGTTTATCATACACTCCACTACAAAATATATGCAACTAGAAGTGCAGGTAAATAATTAGCCGTGTACAGGTCAACGTAAGCATGATGTTGTTATTTCATTGCATTACCGTTTTTACAAAACCCAGGTGATACATGAGTGACGCAAGTCAGATCATTGTGTAGTTCAATTTCAATAACATGAAAACCATGCCACGATAGAAGCCATTACACGACCCTTTGTCACATGTCATTAGATGCATCAATTATCCTCCAACGACAAGAGTTTGCATGGCCCATTGAACATCCATCAATCACCGTGGGACAAAACGAATACACATTGTTATGGAAACAATATGATGTAGGACCACCTCTAAAAGATTTTGTCACCATTCAGTAAGTATCCCGCTATGCACAACCAGACCAGTGGGATTACAATATAAGACACCTACTCACATACGTTCTTGTTTGTTGGTCATACAAAATGATAGCACACCGTCTAGAATATGCAAATCATTCTTGCACTGGGCAATTATCGGCATTTTGTTCTGCAACGCAGCACTTCACAACACGTTTTTGTCGCTGGTTAATAACGTACGTTAGGTCAATTCATTATGGCATTTTGTATGACTTCTTTACGAATGTTTTATTTTTAAAATATATTGGTATATTTCCGCTCGAACTAACATGTTTCTTTGTTGACGGGTGAGCCTCAATCGTGTCATCTATGCTTTTTCAGTATCCACACCATTTGCATACGATATCCCTACCCGCGGCGGACAGCTTGAGTAATGAAGAGGAGCCACATTTACGCGGTTCAACGAACATTGATTAAATGACAACCAAGCGGGCCTTGCTAAATGAGCTTTCAAATAACTACAATGACAGAAATCTAACATATTTTTATAAAGTTACTATATGCTATACTAAAATCGGTTAAATTATCACATAATTGGTCTATTTTACGTAATATGATTAATTCAAATTGTCGCCATAAACTGTTGAATAATTGTACAAACAAGTAAGTGGTCTGACTGAACAGTCATGAAATTGCCTTGGTGCCATTGGAAATCTGTCTATTGAAGAGGCATATATCAAATATTCGCAAAAATACGAGCAATAAATAGAAATAACCTCGATGGGCGGATTTTACACCTTACCATTTGCGTATTGAAGATAGGTTGTGCGCTTGCAGGTAAGCATTTGATATATTTGGGATAGTTTTACTGCCTTGAATTCTGATGTAATTAAAGAACTCAATGCACGTTCGATGCTCCATGTTATGAGGGGGTTATTCACAATGACAATCGACCAGATAAAGATATACTATATCTACATATAGATTAAGACTCACTTCCGCTCAAGTCTCATATACGAGCTGGAGCCAGTGGGCTAGCACTGGGGCTAGCTGGCGCCAATGCGCTGACACTTGGGCTGGCTAGAGCTGGTGGGGTGGCACTGGGGCTAGCTGGAGACAGTGGGCTGGCACTTGGCCTAGTTGGACCCAGTGGGCTAGCACTTTGGCTAGCTGGAGCCAGCGGGCTGGCACTTGGGCTAGCTGGTTCCAGTGGGCTAGCACTTTGGCTAGCCGGAGCCAGTGGGCTGGCACTTAGGCCAGCTGGAGCCAGTAGGCTGGCACATGGGCTAGCTTGAGCCAGTGGGCTGGCACTTGGGCTGCATGGAGCCAGTGGGTTGGCACTGGTGGCTTTACTGAGTTTGTCAATCAGTCAATGTGATTAATACCGATGGCTTCACAGGAGAAACATTCAACTCTAGAACGGTCAATACGGGTCTAGTTCGTATGCACGTTCCATCCGTGTTTTTGTTCGTTCACATGATTAACCTCTGTCTAGTTTGTGTACAATGTCAGCATGTGGCTAGTTCATGTAGACGGTCAGCATTTGTTTAGTCTGGACACAAGCCTTATCCGCACGTACAGTCATCTCACTTATTCGGACTTGTTCATATACATTAATTTGTGTGTTCAGCACATGACTAGTTTGTATACACGGTCAGTAAGTGTCCAATCGATATGCGTGGCCAGTGTGCATCTAGTTCATATACATGGTCAGCACTAATCCAGTTCGTACCCGATGTGTCTGGATTTATATTCATGATCAGGTGCATGTCTAACTCGTTCAGCACATGTCTTGTCTGGGTGTTCAACGTGCAAACTGTAGGCGGTTTGCCTTGAATACCTAACGCGGTGAAGTTCGACGTTCTGCAAAGAGAAGTACCCAAGATATTCTCACTCTTAAAGAGGCCATCCATTAAAGTAACAGAGTATGGCGTTTGTTACACATCAAAGTCGTATTATCCGCTGATAGCCGCAAGATAACCTTCCTTCCTCCCTGTCACTTCATGAAACAAATCAAGATAGGTTGTCTCAAGCCAACTGCCCACGCGGTGTTTTTTTTCTCTCCGATGTTGCTGCATATGAACTTATTTCTTTTGTCATAGCATAATGTGGGTAAGATATAAACACTGGCCGAATTTATCTGTCAGGCAACGGGAACGTGCTTAGTGTGAATGTCATAAGCTAAATTTGTTCACCTTCCATAGTGGCAGACCTATAGTGCATTTCCGGTATATAAAATGCATTACAGTCTGGGTTTGATACGTGGACAAAAGCCTTCCCTATAATATGACTTGCATTTGCTCATTCATATGATTGATCAACCATCATGTTTGTTGACATGATTATCAGTTATACATAATCGTGAAAGTGTTTTGGGAAAACTATATTGTTGGCCATAGGGTGTACGTGGTTTAATTTGTAATAGCACTATGTAGTAACTATAGCAGTTAAAGCTGTAAATAAGCCGAGGTGTCTTTTTTATCTGTTCGTAGCACTGTAATAACTGTTGAATGTCCACTTTATAGGCACCTTATTGACAACTGCATGTTAAGCTCAGCAAACATAGGACAACGTCTGTAACGTGTTGTGAATTTTATAGGTCCTATTTGGCGAGATTGAGGTATAGTTTTTCAATGTTGTTGCTCCTCTATTAATCAGCGCTATCCTCATTCCGAGTTCCACACAATAACCTGGAGCTGCGAGCGTGCCTTGTTGGAACGAAACACATATCAGCCGACCAAATGTTCAACGCTGATACAATTCAGTCCTCCATAGATATTGTCTCTAAACCGCACTTCTACGACAAAGCCGCAATGTCCCCACACCTTTATGGATATTGATCCTCTACTATTCAATTGCATCACGTAGTGAATGGCCCTATAATTCTTCCTGCTGACATTTTGTCCAAGACCCTCTGTACCTTTTTCCGCATTTATGCACTCGGATCCAGGTCACCTAAATGGAGGAACTTGGACAATGTTAATTTTTTATCATAGTTTTGTTAGTACAACTAAATTTCGCCTGATATCTTGTTCCATTCTTATCCAAAGGGTCATTCCGACATATAGCGAGGTTCCACGACCACCAATAATATTGCAGAATCTGAATTGTCAGCAGTAAGTATCGTGTAACGTTTGGGTTGATGTATTTGAATAAATACTGAGAAACAGAAATAAAGGAGTAGTCAAATAACCTGCGTAAACTGTTTTACGCAATTATGCGCATTGACGTGGCATCATCTTTAGAACTTATCTTTGTAAACATGCTGCATGTTCTCTAAGAAAAACCGACGAGTTTGCCCCTTAATGTGAAGAAGACAAAAACAGAGTATCATAAAGTTACACTGTTGGTTTCCTCTTGCACTATACGTTTATAATATATAAAACGATTGCATATTTGTACTTGACTGTACTATCGGACGATGCTTTAAAATAATGATATGGTGCAGTTAAGTGACACACCTTCAATCTGTCTTGAACATCTCTTTACTACCTTATATGGTTGAGCCACCATCGCTGTGTCATATAGATGCAACAACTCATACGTAGCGAGGATACAACCACGTATAAGCAAAACTAAAAATAAGAAAAGCATTTTGCACTAAGGAGAACAATTTGTCCGCTAGTGGACTGTCAATAAGGTCGAAAAGACCTCTTTACTGAAATATCGCTATCGCTTTCTATTAAATATCCGTCAATTAATGAAGAAGAAATGGAAGATTCACAGAACACTAATTTAATAATTCTCAGTATGGTTTTCTGTGCAAACGCTTTGCATCACTAAGGGTCAAGAATTATTAGCGGATTTTACTAAAATGTGAGCAAATGGAGATTCAGAAGATTTTATCGTTCAAAAAAAGTTTGAAAAAGTTCCCCACCAACGATTAACAAGGAAACTTACGACCTTAGGTATCAGTGGTAGTTTACAATCTTGGATAAATGGGTGGCTCAGTAACAAACGGCAGAGAGTGGTGACAATGGCGTCGAATCAGCTTGGGCATGGGTTTTTAGTGGTGTCCCTGAAATGATTTAGACAGTGCTGTTGACATGATTAATAAACAATGCAGATGACACCAGGCTCTACTCCAGAGTTAGGACCCAAAACCAGGTTTATAACTTACAACAAAGCGTACATTAATAATTGGACTGGGACATTGATTGTCTAGTGGTTCTTAAAGATTCTACTTTTGTTGATGTGTCAGAGGAAAGGTATTTAGGTGTCATGACTGTTCAGTCGCGCAAATCTAGCAAACAATTTAGTGCAGTTCCCATGGTGACCATACGGACGTTCAGTAGCTGCTCTAAGGGAGTTTTTCTCAAACATTTATTAGGCATTTATACCCATTTAAAATATGAAGTTCAGGCGTAGTCGCCATACATTGAACGTGACACAGATTTATGAGACGGGTTACTAAGGCGTGCTACAAAGCTCGCAAACGGTATCTCGGAGGACTTTCTATTTCCAAACGTAGACAGGAAGGCAAAAGGAATCTATGCCAAAAATCTTCTCCACACTGAGATAGCAACCATTGTGGCAATTATGACAATTTATACAATGACTATTGTGAGACGTTCGGCGTATCCAAATACACAATCACCCTGCTATTGCTAGTGTTGAAGGAAATATTGCTGCTTAATTGATCGACTTATTAGTATGATCAAGAGTGGAAAATGTTCAGGAACCTTTACAACCTTAAAATAACGCATACGTGGGACGTGATATTAATCTGCGACAAACAATGATGATATTATAACTGACATATAAATGTTCCTGTTATTATATATTGGGCAAAATTGAGGCTGATTTGTACAGCTGTCATGCTTTAATTATCACGAGACATCAGACATTGCTGCATGATCATTCTAATGAATTACAAATCGAATGACACAGTTTGGATGTTGCGACTGCCCATCTAGAAATAATGCACTAATTCGTCTTACTTTGAACCACTATGGTGCTTGTCATAATAAGCAAGGCATGTGAACACGATGTCAGATAACAGACAAATAGTGAATAACATCTTCAACACCACCAATGCTGTAGTTCCGTCATTGAAGGTTTTCCTCATTCAATGCTTCTCATAAACTATGTAATAAAACTATCACAAACGCGCCTATACACGTGTACACCCATAAGCACACCATCTACTCGCATCCACGCACATTAACACTCTTGGATACATTAATTACTACCTTCGTTTTCGGCACGTTGGGACAAGCAAAATTGTCCTCATTCAGACCCGCATGTTCGGTGGCCCTTATTCCAAACTAAAACTTCACTTTGTCAATACGTCCCACTCCAATGTATAGCGTTCGTCAACAGATACTGCTTACGTTACTTAATCCAATCAGCGATAAATACAGGAAAATGCCTACATGTTCAGATACAAACAAGCTGCTCTAAACCACTCAATATTGGCTACCAATGCCTTACATTCATTTCCCTATTAATTCCTAAGCTCCGCTCAAACATACACATTGAACCAAGCATAGACCTACGACACCACGAGACACCCACGAAAGATCAACTCGGCAAAAGAACGCATAGTACACCAGTTACCACTCACGAGTGTGCCAGAAGATCTCATATGAAAAAGATAAGTTGTCAGACTCATTCTGTTACACCCGGTACCTCGAAAGAACCAATTGACCAAGGACAAGACAGTACTAACCTAAGATAAACACGGTCACAAACCGTTTGGTCATAAGTAGCTTACCGGTGGTTTTGACACACACTATGTGGGGACTGCAAAATAGACTGGCAACTCTGCAAGCGTACAATGTTCCATTCATTTGTTGGTTCAACGGTAGATAATGCAATAATCTTGCAATGAATTTAACCATTATTGGAACCCGGACACTAGTAGTAATCTAATCAACCCTAGTAAGGCATTGTTGTAATGGCCTCGATAACAAGCCTGTTCGCTGTAGTGTAGCTGACTAAGCAGGTCAATTATCTCATAATTCCATAGCTACGACCAGATAATATCAATGTCAGTGGAGCATTGTAAGAGTTATATCATAAAAATGCAAATATTACTGCAACCTCTCTTTATGAATAACAATTGTGGTCATGTTATTTCATCAGTCGTTATCATTTAGGCATCAACAATCGACTGTTTCTAGGACTGGATCGTTGTCAACAATAAAATGTCAGTTTGTTGCTGTGTAAAGAGCCATGCAATCGTTTGTTCTTTCTAGGTGGAGCATCAACACAATGACTTTCTATTTCCAAACGTTGTCATAAATACAATAATCCTGCTATGAGAGACCCAGTTGCCCCTCGACCGGAAGTTAATCCCTCAATGCGCTTACTATATTGCTTACTTTACGGTTAAGGCGTAAATACAAAAGGTTCGTTTTCATTTTGTTCCACTTTGACGAAGAAAATCTTTCAGTCTTCACTACGTCACGCGGTCATGAGATATTGATAGTGACCAATTGTTTAGGGTAAAGCTGCCGCTGTCAATGCGCTGCGCGTAGCGGAAGAAAAAACGTACACTGTGTGGTCCAGATTTCTTCAGACATAATCTTTGTCTGTTATATGCCATGTAACTTTCGGCAGTACATCGTTCCCAAACATTGCCGAACGTGATGTGTAGTCTTTGCAAAATGCGAATGTGGATGAGAAGATATCAAATGTATCTATTACTGTACCATTCAGGGTGCGATATTATATGAATCTCATTGAAAGGTCTTTTCCCTAGGTTCTATATAGTTGTTATTTTATACCCTGAACTGATATATGTAGTTCATATTAATCCTTCACTTACACCAAATGTTGTGATGATAAAATTGTGTTGTAACATATTGATGTTTGTCTCTTTCATTAAAAACGTTAATAATGGGACTGGATTCTCACTGAGTTTTATAATTTTAAAGAACCCAGAAAAAAATCGAAACAATTTGAGTTTATCATACACTCCACTACAAAATATATGCAACTAGAAGTGCAGGTAAATAATTAGCCCTGTACAGGTCAACGTAAGCATGATGTTGTTATTTCATTGCATTACCATTTTTAAAAAACCCAGGTGATACATGAGTGACGCAAGTCAGATCATTGTGTAGTTCAATTTTAATAACATGAAAACCATGCCACGATAGAAGCCATTACACGACCCTTTGTCACATGTCATTAGATGCATCAATTATCCTCCAACGACAAGAGTTTGCATGGCCCATTGAACATCCATCGATCACCGTGGGACAAAACGAATACACATTGTTATGGAAACAATATGATGTAGGACCACCTCTAAAAGATTTTGTCACCATTCAGTAAGTATCCCGCTATGCACAACCAGACCAGTGGGATTACAATATAAGACACCTACTCACATACGTTCTTGTTTGTTGGTCATACAAAATGATAGCACACCGTCTAGAATATGCAAATCATTCTTGCACTGGGCAATTATCGGCATTTTGTTCTGCAACGCAGCACTTCACAACACGTTTTTGTCGCTGGTTAATAACGTACGTTAGGTCAATTCATTATGGCATTTTGTATGACTTCTTTACGAATGTTTTATTTTTAAAATATATTGGTATATTTCCGCTCGAACTAACATGTTTCTTTGTTGACGGGTGAGCCTCAATCGTGTCATCTATGCTTTTTCAGTATCCACACCATTTGCATACGATATCCCTACCCGCGGTGGACAGCTTGAGTAATGAAGAGGAGCCACATTTACGCGGTTCAACGAACATTGATTAAATGACAACCAAGCGGGGGCTTGCTAAATGAGCTTTCAAATAACTACAATGACAGAAATCTAACATATTTTTATAAAGTTACTATATGCTATACTAAAATCGGTTAAATTATCACATAATTGGTCTATTTTACGTAATATGATTAATTCAAATTGTCGCCATAAACTGTTGAATAATTGTACAAACAAGTAAGTGGTCTGACTGAACAGTCATGAAATTGCCTTGGTGCCATTGGAAATCTGTCTATTGAAGAGGCATATATCAAATATTCGCAAAAATACGAGCAATAAATAGAAATAACCTCGATGGGCGGATTTTACACCTTACCATTTGCGTATTGAAGATAGGTTGTGCGCTTGCAGGTAAGCATTTGATATATTTGGGATAGTTTTACTGCCTTGAATTCTGATGTAATTAAAGAACTCAATGCACGTTCGATGCTCCATGTTATGAGGGGGTTATTCACAATGACAATCGACCAGATAAAGATATACTATATCTACATATAGATTAAGACTCACTTCCGCTCAAGTCTCATATACGAGCTGGAGCCAGTGGGCTAGCACTGGGGCTAGCTGGCGCCAATGCGCTGACACTTGGGCTGGCTAGAGCTGGTGGGGTGGCACTGGGGCTAGCTGGAGACAGTGGGCTGGCACTTGGCCTAGTTGGACCCAGTGGGCTAGCACTTTGGCTAGCTGGAGCCAGCGGGCTGGCACTTGGGCTAGCTGGTTCCAGTGGGCTAGCACTTTGGCTAGCCGGAGCCAGTGGGCTGGCACTTAGGCCAGCTGGAGCCAGTAGGCTGGCACATGGGCTAGCTTGAGCCAGTGGGCTGGCACTTGGGCTGCATGGAGCCAGTGGGTTGGCACTGGTGGCTTTACTGAGTTTGTCAATCAGTCAATGTGATTAATACCGATGGCTTCACAGGAGAAACATTCAACTCTAGAACGGTCAATACGGGTCTAGTTCGTATGCACGTTCCATCCGTGTTTTTGTTCGTTCACATGATTAACCTCTGTCTAGTTTGTGTACAATGTCAGCATGTGGCTAGTTCATGTAGACGGTCAGCATTTGTTTAGTCTGGACACAAGCCTTATCCGCACGTACAGTCATCTCACTTATTCGGACTTGTTCATATACATTAAATATCCGTCAATTAATGAAGAAGAAATGGAAGATTCACAGAACACTAATTTAATAATTCTCAGTATGGTTTTCTGTGCAAACGCTTTGCATCACTAAGGGTCAAGAATTATTAGCGGATTTTACTAAAATGTGAGCAAATGGAGATTCAGAAGATTTTATCGTTCAAAAAAAGTTTGAAAAAGTTCCCCACCAACGATTAACAAGGAAACTTACGACCTTAGGTATCAGTGGTAGTTTACAATCTTGGATAAATGGGTGGCTCAGTAACAAACGGCAGAGAGTGGTGACAATGGCGTCGAATCAGCTTGGGCATGGGTTTTTAGTGGTGTCCCTGAAATGATTTAGACAGTGCTGTTGACATGATTAATAAACAATGCAGATGACACCAGGCTCTACTCCAGAGTTAGGACCCAAAACCAGGTTTATAACTTACAACAAAGCGTACATTAATAATTGGACTGGGACATTGATTGTCTAGTGGTTCTTAAAGATTCTACTTTTGTTGATGTGTCAGAGGAAAGGTATTTAGGTGTCATGACTGTTCAGTCGCGCAAATCTAGCAAACAATTTAGTGCAGTTCCCATGGTGACCATACGGACGTTCAGTAGCTGCTCTAAGGGAGTTTTTTCTCAAACATTTATTAGGCATTTATACCCATTTAAAATATGAAGTTCAGGCGTAGTCGCCATACATTGAACGTGACACAGATTTATGAGACGGGTTACTAAGGCGTGCTACAAAGCTCGCAAACGGTATCTCGGAGGACTTTCTATTTCCAAACGTAGACAGGAAGGCAAAAGGAATCTATGCCAAAAATCTTCTCCACACTGAGATAGCAACCATTGTGGCAATTATGACAATTTATACAATGACTATTGTGAGACGTTCGGCGTATCCAAATACACAATCACCCTGCTATTGCTAGTGTTGAAGGAAATATTGCTGCTTAATTGATCGACTTATTAGTATGATCAAGAGTGGAAAATGTTCAGGAACCTTTACAACCTTAAAATAACGCATACGTGGGACGTGATATTAATCTGCGACAAACAATGATGATATTATAACTGACATATAAATGTTCCTGTTATTATATATTGGGCAAAATTGAGGCTGATTTGTACAGCTGTCATGCTTTAATTATCACGAGACATCAGACATTGCTGCATGATCATTCTAATGAATTACAAATCGAATGACACAGTTTGGATGTTGCGACTGCCCATCTAGAAATAATGCACTAATTCGTCTTACTTTGAACCACTATGGTGCTTGTCATAATAAGCAAGGCATGTGAACACGATGTCAGATAACAGACAAATAGTGAATAACATCTTCAACACCACCAATGCTGTAGTTCCGTCATTGAAGGTTTTCCTCATTCAATGCTTCTCATAAACTATGTAATAAAACTATCACAAACGCGCGCCTATACACGTGTACACCCATAAGCACACCATCTACTCGCATCCACGCACATTAACACTCTTGGATACATTAATTACTACCTTCGTTTTCGGCACGTTGGGACAAGCAAAATTGTCCTCATTCAGACCCGCATGTTCGGTGGCCCTTATTCCAAACTAAAACTTCACTTTGTCAATACGTCCCACTCCAATGTATAGCGTTCGTCAACAGATACTGCTTACGTTACTTAATCCAATCAGCGATAAATACAGGAAAATGCCTACATGTTCAGATACAAACAAGCTGCTCTAAACCACTCAATATTGGCTACCAATGCCTTACATTCATTTCCCTATTAATTCCTAAGCTCCGCTCAAACATACACATTGAACCAAGCATAGACCTACGACACCACGAGACACCCACGAAAGATCAACTCGGCAAAAGAACGCATAGTACACCAGTTACCACTCACGAGTGTGCCAGAAGATCTCATATGAAAAAGATAAGTTGTCAGACTCATTCTGTTACACCCGGTACCTCGAAAGAACCAATTGACCAAGGACAAGACAGTACTAACCTAAGATAAACACGGTCACAAACCGTTTGGTCATAAGTAGCTTACCGGTGGTTTTGACACACACTATGTGGGGACTGCAAAATAGACTGGCAACTCTGCAAGCGTACAATGTTCCATTCATTTGTTGGTTCAACAGTAGATAATGCAATAACCTTGCAATGAATTTAACCATTATTGGAACCCGGACACTAGTAGTAATCTAATCAACCCTAGTAAGGCATTGTTGTAATGGCCTCGATAACAAGCCTGTTCGCTGTAGTGTAGCTGACTAAGCAGGTCAATTATCTCATAATTCCATAGCTACGACCAGATAATATCAATGTCAGTGGAGCATTGTAAGAGTTATATCATAAAAATGCAAATATTACTGCAACCTCTCTTTATGAATAACAATTGTGGTCATGTTATTTCATCAGTCGTTATCATTTAGGCATCAACAATCGACTGTTTCTAGGACTGGATCGTTGTCAACAATAAAATGTCAGTTTGTTGCTGTGTAAAGAGCCATGCAATCGTTTGTTCTTTCTAGGTGGAGCATCAACACAATGACTTTCTATTTCCAAACGTTGTCATAAATACAATAATCCTGCTATGAGAGACCCAGTTGCCCCTCGACCGGAAGTTAATCCCTCAATGCGCTTACTATATTGCTTACTTTACGGTTAACGCGTAAATACAAAAGGTTCGTTTTCATTTTGTTCCACTTTGACGAAGAAAATCTTTCAGTCTTCACTACGTCACGCGGTCATGAGATATTGATAGTGACCAATTGTTTAGGGTAAAGCTGCCGCTGTCAATGCGCTGCGCGTAGCGGAAGAAAAAACGTACACTGTGTGGTCCAGATTTCTTCAGACATAATCTTTGTCTGTTATATGCCATGTAACTTTCGGCAGTACATCGTTCCCAAACATTGCCGAACGTGATGTGTAGTCTTTGCAAAATGCGAATGTGGATGAGAAGATATCAAATGTATCTATTACTGTACCATTCAGGGTGCGATATTATATGAATCTCATTGAAAGGTCTTTTCCCTAGGTTCTATATAGTTGTTATTTTATACCCTGAACTGATATATGTAGTTCATATTAATCCTTCACTTACACCAAATGTTGTGATGATAAAATTGTGTTGTAACATATTGATGTTTGTCTCTTTCATTAAAAACGTTAATAATGGGACTGGATTCTCACTGAGTTTTATAATTTTAAAGAACCCAGAAAAAAATCGAAACAATTTGAGTTTATCATACACTCCACTACAAAATATATGCAACTAGAAGTGCAGGTAAATAATTAGCCCTGTACAGGTCAACGTAAGCATGATGTTGTTATTTCATTGCATTACCATTTTTAAAAAACCCAGGTGATACATGAGTGACGCAAGTCAGATCATTGTGTAGTTCAATTTTAATAACATGAAAACCATGCCACGATAGAAGCCATTACACGACCCTTTGTCACATGTCATTAGATGCATCAATTATCCTCCAACGACAAGAGTTTGCATGGCCCATTGAACATCCATCGATCACCGTGGGACAAAACGAATACACATTGTTATGGAAACAATATGATGTAGGACCACCTCTAAAAGATTTTGTCACCATTCAGTAAGTATCCCGCTATGCACAACCAGACCAGTGGGATTACAATATAAGACACCTACTCACATACGTTCTTGTTTGTTGTCATACAAAATGATAGCACACCGTCTAGAATATGCAAATCATTCTTGCACTGGGCAATTATCGGCATTTTGTTCTGCAACGCAGCACTTCACAACACGTTTTTGTCGCTGGTTAATAACGTACGTTAGGTCAATTCATTATGGCATTTTGTATGACTTCTTTACGAATGTTTTATTTTAAAAATATATTGGTATATTTCCGCTCGAACTAACATGTTTCTTTGTTGACGGGTGAGCCTCAATCGTGTCATCTATGCTTTTTCAGTATCCACACCATTTGCATACGATATCCCTACCCGCGGCGGACAGCTTGAGTAATGAAGAGGAGCCACATTTACGCGGTTCAACGAACATTGATTAAATGACAACCAAGCGGGCCTTGCTAAATGAGCTTTCAAATAACTACAATGACAGAAATCTAACATATTTTTATAAAGTTACTATATGCTATACTAAAATCGGTTAAATTATCACATAATTGGTCTATTTTACGTAATATGATTAATTCAAATTGTCGCCATAAACTGTTGAATAATTGTACAAACAAGTAAGTGGTCTGACTGAACAGTCATGAAATTGCCTTGGTGCCATTGGAAATCTGTCTATTGAAGAGGCATATATCAAATATTCGCAAAAATACGAGCAATAAATAGAAATAACCTCGATGGGCGGATTTTACACCTTACCATTTGCGTATTGAAGATAGGTTGTGCGCTTGCAGGTAAGCATTTGATATATTTGGGATAGTTTTACTGCCTTGAATTCTGATGTAATTAAAGAACTCAATGCACGTTCGATGCTCCATGTTATGAGGGGGTTATTCACAATGACAATCGACCAGATAAAGATATACTATATCTACATATAGATTAAGACTCACTTCCGCTCAAGTCTCATATATATACGAGCTGGAGCCAGTGGGCTAGCACTGGGGCTAGCTGGCGCCAATGCGCTGACACTTGGGCTGGCTAGAGCTGGTGGGGTGGCACTGGGGCTAGCTGGAGACAGTGGGCTGGCACTTGGCCTAGTTGGACCCAGTGGGCTAGCACTTTGGCTAGCTGGAGCCAGCGGGCTGGCACTTGGGCTAGCTGGTTCCCAGTGGGCTAGCACTTTGGCTAGCCGGAGCCAGTGGGCTGGCACTTAGGCCAGCTGGAGCCAGTAGGCTGGCACATGGGCTAGCTTGAGCCAGTGGGCTGGCACTTGGGCTGCATGGAGCCAGTGGGTTGGCACTGGTGGCTTTACTGAGTTTGTCAATCAGTCAATGTGATTAATACCGATGGCTTCGCAGGAGAAACATACAACTCTAGAACGGTCAATACGGGTCTAGTTCGTATGCACGTTCCATCCGTGTTTTTGTTCGTTCACATGATTAACCTCTGTCTAGTTTGTGTACAATGTCAGCATGTGGCTAGTTCATGTAGACGGTCAGCATTTGTTTAGTCTGGACACAAGCCTTATCCGCACGTACAGTCATCTCACTTATTCGGACTTGTTCATATACATTAATTTGTGTGTTCAGCACATGACTAGTTTGTATACACGGTCAGTAAGTGTCCAATCGATATGCGTGGCCAGTGTGCATCTAGTTCATATACATGGTCAGCACTAATCCAGTTCGTACCCGATGTGTCTGGATTTATATTCATGATCAGGTGCATGTCTAACTCGTTCAGCACATGTCTTGTCTGGGTGTTCAACGTGCAAACTGTAGGCGGTTTGCCTTGAATACCTAACGCGGTGAAGTTCGACGTTCTGCAAAGAGAAGTACCCAAGATATTCTCACTCTTAAAGAGGCCATCCATTAAAGTAACAGAGTATGGCGTTTGTTACACATCAACGTATTATCCGCTGATAGCCGCAAGATAACCTTCCTTCCTCCCTGTCACTTCATGAAACAAATCAAGATAGGTTGTCTCAAGCCAACTGCCCACGCGGTGTTTTTTTCTCTCCGATGTTGCTGCATATGAACTTATTTCTTTTGTCATAGCATAATGTGGGTAAGATATAAACACTGGCCGAATTTATCTGTCAGGCAACGGGAACGTGCTTAGTGTGAATGTCATAAGCTAAATTTGTTCACCTTCCATAGTGGCAGACCTATAGTGCATTTCCGGTATATAAAATGCATTACAGTCTGGGTTTGATACGTGGACAAAAGCCTTCCCTATAATATGACTTGCATTTGCTCATTCATATGATTGATCAACCATCATGTTTGTTGACATGATTATCAGTTATACATAATCGTGAAAGTGTTTTGGGAAAACTATATTGTTGGCCATAGGGTGTACGTGGTTTAATTTGTAATAGCACTATGTAGTAACTATAGCAGTTAAAGCTGTAAATAAGCCGAGGTGTCTTTTATCTGTTCGTAGCACTGTAATAACTGTTGAATGTCCACTTTATAGGCACCTTATTGACAACTGCATGTTAAGCTCAGCAAACATAGGACAACGTCTGTAACGTGTTGTGAATTTTATAGGTCCTATTTGGCGAGATTGAGGTATAGTTTTTCAATGTTGTTGCTCCTCTATTAATCAGCGCTATCCTCATTCCGAGTTCCACACAATAACCTGGAGCTGCGAGCGTGCCTTGTTGGAACGAAACACATATCAGCCGACCAAATGTTCAACGCTGATACAATTCAGTCCTCCATAGATATTGTCTCTAAACCGCACTTCTACGACAAAGCCGCAATGTCCCCACACCTTTATGGATATTGATCCTCTACTATTCAATTGCATCACGTAGTGAATGGCCCTATAATTCTTCCTGCTGACATTTTGTCCAAGACCCTCTGTACCTTTTTCCGCATTTATGCACTCGGATCCAGGTCACCTAAATGGAGGAACTTGGACAATGTTAATTTTTTATCATAGTTTTGTTAGTACAACTAAATTTCGCCTGATATCTTGTTCCATTCTTATCCAAAGGGTCATTCCGACATATAGCGAGGTTCCACGACCACCAATAATATTGCAGAATCTGAATTGTCAGCAGTAAGTATCGTGTAACGTTTGGGTTGATGTATTTGAATAAATACTGAGAAACAGAAATAAAGGAGTAGTCAAATAACCTGCGTAAACTGTTTTACGCAATTATGCGCATTGACGTGGCATCATCTTTAGAACTTATCTTTGTAAACATGCTGCATGTTCTCTAAGAAAAACCGACGAGTTTGCCCCTTAATGTGAAGAAGACAAAAACAGAGTATCATAAAGTTACACTGTTGGTTTCCTCTTGCACTATACGTTTATAATATATAAAACGATTGCATATTTGTACTTGACTGTACTATCGGACGATGCTTTAAAATAATGATATGGTGCAGTTAAGTGACACACCTTCAATCTGTCTTGAACATCTCTTTACTACCTTATATGGTTGAGCCACCATCGCTGTGTCATATAGATGCAACAACTCATACGTAGCGAGGATACAACCACGTATAAGCAAAACTAAAAATAAGAAAAGCATTTTGCACTAAGGAAACAATTTGTCCGCTAGTGGACTGTCAATAAGGTCGAAAAGACCTCTTTACTGAAATATCGCTATCGCTTTCTATTAAATATCCGTCAATTAATGAAGAAGAAATGGAAGATTCACAGAACACTAATTTAATAATTCTCAGTATGGTTTTCTGTGCAAACGCTTTGCATCACTAAGGGTCAAGAATTATTAGCGGATTTTACTAAAATGTGAGCAAATGGAGATTCAGAAGATTTTATCGTTCAAAAAAAGTTTGAAAAAGTTCCCCACCAACGATTAACAAGGAAACTTACGACCTTAGGTATCAGTGGTAGTTTACAATCTTGGATAAATGGGTGGCTCAGTAACAAACGGCAGAGAGTGGTGACAATGGCGTCGAATCAGCTTGGGCATGGGTTTTTAGTGGTGTCCCTGAAATGATTTAGACAGTGCTGTTGACATGATTAATAAACAATGCAGATGACACCAGGCTCTACTCCAGAGTTAGGACCCAAAACCAGGTTTATAACTTACAACAAAGCGTACATTAATAATTGGACTGGGACATTGATTGTCTAGTGGTTCTTAAAGATTCTACTTTTGTTGATGTGTCAGAGGAAAGGTATTTAGGTGTCATGACTGTTCAGTCGCGCAAATCTAGCAAACAATTTAGTGCAGTTCCCATGGTGACCATACGGACGTTCAGTAGCTGCTCTAAGGGAGTTTTTCTCAAACATTTATTAGGCATTTATACCCATTTAAAATATGAAGTTCAGGCGTAGTCGCCATACATTGAACGTGACACAGATTTATGAGACGGGTTACTAAGGCGTGCTACAAAGCTCGCAAACGGTATCTCGGAGGACTTTCTATTTCCAAACGTAGACAGGAAGGCAAAAGGAATCTATGCCAAAAATCTTCTCCACACTGAGATAGCAACCATTGTGGCAATTATGACAATTTATACAATGACTATTGTGAGACGTTCGGCGTATCCAAATACACAATCACCCTGCTATTGCTAGTGTTGAAGGAAATATTGCTGCTTAATTGATCGACTTATTAGTATGATCAAGAGTGGAAAATGTTCAGGAACCTTTACAACCTTAAAATAACGCATACGTGGGACGTGATATTAATCTGCGACAAACAATGATGATATTATAACTGACATATAAATGTTCCTGTTATTATATATTGGGCAAAATTGAGGCTGATTTGTACAGCTGTCATGCTTTAATTATCACGAGACATCAGACATTGCTGCATGATCATTCTAATGAATTACAAATCGAATGACACAGTTTGGATGTTGCGACTGCCCATCTAGAAATAATGCACTAATTCGTCTTACTTTGAACCACTATGGTGCTTGTCATAATAAGCAAGGCATGTGAACACGATGTCAGATAACAGACAAATAGTGAATAACATCTTCAACACCACCAATGCTGTAGTTCCGTCATTGAAGGTTTTCCTCATTCAATGCTTCTCATAAACTATGTAATAAAACTATCACAAACGCGCCTATACACGTGTACACCCATAAGCACACACCATCTACTCGCATCCACGCACATTAACACTCTTGGATACATTAATTACTACCTTCGTTTTCGGCACGTTGGGACAAGCAAAATTGTCCTCATTCAGACCCGCATGTTCGGTGGCCCTTATTCCAAACTAAAACTTCACTTTGTCAATACGTCCCACTCCAATGTATAGCGTTCGTCAACAGATACTGCTTACGTTACTTAATCCAATCAGCGATAAATACAGGAAAATGCCTACATGTTCAGATACAAACAAGCTGCTCTAAACCACTCAATATTGGCTACCAATGCCTTACATTCATTTCCCTATTAATTCCTAAGCTCCGCTCAAACATACACATTGAACCAAGCATAGACCTACGACACCACGAGACACCCACGAAAGATCAACTCGGCAAAAGAACGCATAGTACACCAGTTACCACTCACGAGTGTGCCAGAAGATCTCATATGAAAAAGATAAGTTGTCAGACTCATTCTGTTACACCCGGTACCTCGAAAGAACCAATTGACCAAGGACAAGACAGTACTAACCTAAGATAAACACGGTCACAAACCGTTTGGTCATAAGTAGCTTACCGGTGGTTTTGACACACACTATGTGGGGACTGCAAAATAGACTGGCAACTCTGCAAACGTACAATGTTCCATTCATTTGTTGGTTCAACAGTAGATAATGCAATAACCTTGCAATGAATTTAACCATTATTGGAACCCGGACACTAGTAGTAATCTAATCAACCCTAGTAAGGCATTGTTGTAATGGCCTCGATAACAAGCCTGTTCGCTGTAGTGTAGCTGACTAAGCAGGTCAATTATCTCATAATTCCATAGCTACGACCAGATAATATCAATGTCAGTGGAGCATTGTAAGAGTTATATCATAAAAATGCAAATATTACTGCAACCTCTCTTTATGAATAACAATTGTGGTCATGTTATTTCATCAGTCGTTATCATTTAGGCATCAACAATCGACTGTTTCTAGGACTGGATCGTTGTCAACAATAAAATGTCAGTTTGTTGCTGTGTAAAGAGCCATGCAATCGTTTGTTCTTTCTAGGTGGAGCATCAACACAATGACTTTCTATTTCCAAACGTTGTCATAAATACAATAATCCTGCTATGAGAGACCCAGTTGCCCCTCGACCGGAAGTTAATCCCTCAATGCGCTTACTATATTGCTTACTTTACGGTTAACGCGTAAATACAAAAGGTTCGTTTTCATTTTGTTCCACTTTGACGAAGAAAATCTTTCAGTCTTCACTACGTCACGCGGTCATGAGATATTGATAGTGACCAATTGTTTAGGGTAAAGCTGCCGCTGTCAATGCGCTGCGCGTAGCGGAAGAAAAAAACGTACACTGTGTGGTCCAGATTTCTTCAGACATAATCTTTGTCTGTTATATGCCATGTAACTTTCGGCAGTACATCGTTCCCAAACATTGCCGAACGTGATGTGTAGTCTTTGCAAAATGCGAATGTGGATGAGAAGATATCAAATGTATCTATTACTGTACCATTCAGGGTGCGATATTATATGAATCTCATTGAAAGGTCTTTTCCCTAGGTTCTATATAGTTGTTATTTTATACCCTGAACTGATATATGTAGTTCATATTAATCCTTCACTTACACCAAATGTTGTGATGATAAAATTGTGTTGTAACATATTGATGTTTGTCTCTTTCATTAAAAACGTTAATAATGGGACTGGATTCTCACTGAGTTTTATAATTTTAAAGAACCCAGAAAAAAATCGAAACAATTTGAGTTTATCATACACTCCACTACAAAATATATGCAACTAGAAGTGCAGGTAAATAATTAGCCCTGTACAGGTCAACGTAAGCATGATGTTGTTATTTCATTGCATTACCATTTTTAAAAAACCCAGGTGATACATGAGTGACGCAAGTCAGATCATTGTGTAGTTCAATTTTAATAACATGAAAACCATGCCACGATAGAAGCCATTACACGACCCTTTGTCACATGTCATTAGATGCATCAATTATCCTCCAACGACAAGAGTTTGCATGGCCCATTGAACATCCATCGATCACCGTGGGACAAAACGAATACACATTGTTATGGAAACAATATGATGTAGGACCACCTCTAAAAGATTTTGTCACCATTCAGTAAGTATCCCGCTATGCACAACCAGACCAGTGGGATTACAATATAAGACACCTACTCACATACGTTCTTGTTTGTTGGTCATACAAAATGATAGCACACCGTCTAGAATATGCAAATCATTCTTGCACTGGGCAATTATCGGCATTTTGTTCTGCAACGCAGCACTTCACAACACGTTTTTTGTCGCTGGTTAATAACGTACGTTAGGTCAATTCATTATGGCATTTTGTATGACTTCTTTACGAATGTTTTATTTTTAAAATATATTGGTATATTTCCGCTCGAACTAACATGTTTCTTTGTTGACGGGTGAGCCTCAATCGTGTCATCTATGCTTTTTCAGTATCCACACCATTTGCATACGATATCCCTACCCGCGGCGGACAGCTTGAGTAATGAAGAGGAGCCACATTTACGCGGTTCAACGAACATTGATTAAATGACAACCAAGCGGGCCTTGCTAAATGAGCTTTCAAATAACTACAATGACAGAAATCTAACATATTTTTATAAAGTTACTATATGCTATACTAAAATCGGTTAAATTATCACATAATTGGTCTATTTTACGTAATATGATTAATTCAAATTGTCGCCATAAACTGTTGAATAATTGTACAAACAAGTAAGTGGTCTGACTGAACAGTCATGAAATTGCCTTGGTGCCATTGGAAATCTGTCTATTGAAGAGGCATATATCAAATATTCGCAAAAAAATACGAGCAATAAATAGAAATAACCTCGATGGGCGGATTTTACACCTTACCATTTGCGTATTGAAGATAGGTTGTGCGCTTGCAGGTAAGCATTTGATATATTTGGGATAGTTTTACTGCCTTGAATTTCTGATGTAATTAAAGAACTCAATGCACGTTCGATGCTCCATGTTATGAGGGGGTTATTCACAATGACAATCGACCAGATAAAGATATACTATATCTACATATAGATTAAGACTCACTTCCGCTCAAGTCTCATATACGAGCTGGAGCCAGTGGGCTAGCACTGGGGCTAGCTGGCGCCAATGCGCTGACACTTGGGCTGGCTAGAGCTGGTGGGGTGGCACTGGGGCTAGCTGGAGACAGTGGGCTGGCACTTGGCCTAGTTGGACCCAGTGGGCTAGCACTTTGGCTAGCTGGAGCCAGCGGGCTGGCACTTGGGCTAGCTGGTTCCAGTGGGCTAGCACTTTGGCTAGCCGGAGCCAGTGGGCTGGCACTTAGGCCAGCTGGAGCCAGTAGGCTGGCACATGGGCTAGCTTGAGCCAGTGGGCTGGCACTTGGGCTGCATGGAGCCAGTGGGTTGGCACTGGTGGCTTTACTGAGTTTGTCAATCAGTCAATGTGATTAATACCGATGGCTTCACAGGAGAAACATTCAACTCTAGAACGGTCAATACGGGTCTAGTTCGTATGCACGTTCCATCCGTGTTTTTGTTCGTTCACATGATTAACCTCTGTCTAGTTTGTGTACAATGTCAGCATGTGGCTAGTTCATGTAGACGGTCAGCATTTGTTTAGTCTGGACACAAGCCTTATCCGCACGTACAGTCATCTCACTTATTCGGACTTGTTCATATACATTAATTTGTGTGTTCAGCACATGACTAGTTTGTATACACGGTCAGTAAGTGTCCAATCGATATGCGTGGCCAGTGTGCATCTAGTTCATATACATGGTCAGCACTAATCCAGTTCGTACCCGATGTGTCTGGATTTATATTCATGATCAGGTGCATGTCTAACTCGTTCAGCACATGTCTTGTCTGGGTGTTCAACGTGCAAACTGTAGGCGGTTTGCCTTGAATACCTAACGCGGTGAAGTTCGACGTTCTGCAAAGAGAAGTACCCAAGATATTCTCACTCTTAAAGAGGCCATCCATTAAAGTAACAGAGTATGGCGTTTGTTACACATCAACGTATTATCCGCTGATAGCCGCAAGATAACCTTCCTTCCTCCCTGTCACTTCATGAAACAAATCAAGATAGGTTGTCTCAAGCCAACTGCCCACGCGGTGTTTTTTTTCTCTCCGATGTTGCTGCATATGAACTTATTTCTTTTGTCATAGCATAATGTGGGTAAGATATAAACACTGGCCGAATTTATCTGTCAGGCAACGGGAACGTGCTTAGTGTGAATGTCATAAGCTAAATTTGTTCACCTTCCATAGTGGCAGACCTATAGTGCATTTCCGGTATATAAAATGCATTACAGTCTGGGTTTGATACGTGGACAAAAGCCTTCCCTATAATATGACTTGCATTTGCTCATTCATATGATTGATCAACCATCATGTTTGTTGACATGATTATCAGTTATACATAATCGTGAAAGTGTTTTGGGAAAACTATATTGTTGGCCATAGGGTGTACGTGGTTTAATTTGTAATAGCACTATGTAGTAACTATAGCAGTTAAAGCTGTAAATAAGCCGAGGTGTCTTTTATCTGTTCGTAGCACTGTAATAACTGTTGAATGTCCACTTTATAGGCACCTTATTGACAACTGCATGTTAAGCTCAGCAAACATAGGACAACGTCTGTAACGTGTTGTGAATTTTATAGGTCCTATTTGGCGAGATTGAGGTATAGTTTTTCAATGTTGTTGCTCCTCTATTAATCAGCGCTATCCTCATTCCGAGTTCCACACAATAACCTGGAGCTGCGAGCGTGCCTTGTTGGAACGAAACACATATCAGCCGACCAAATGTTCAACGCTGATACAATTCAGTCCTCCATAGATATTGTCTCTAAACCGCACTTCTACGACAAAGCCGCAATGTCCCCACACCTTTATGGATATTGATCCTCTACTATTCAATTGCATCACGTAGTGAATGGCCCTATAATTCTTCCTGCTGACATTTTGTCCAAGACCCTCTGTACCTTTTTTCCGCATTTATGCACTCGGATCCAGGTCACCTAAATGGAGGAACTTGGACAATGTTAATTTTTTATCATAGTTTTGTTAGTACAACTAAATTTCGCCTGATATCTTGTTCCATTCTTATCCAAAGGGTCATTCCGACATATAGCGAGGTTCCACGACCACCAATAATATTGCAGAATCTGAATTGTCAGCAGTAAGTATCGTGTAACGTTTGGGTTGATGTATTTGAATAAATACTGAGAAACAGAAATAAAGGAGTAGTCAAATAACCTGCGTAAACTGTTTTACGCAATTATGCGCATTGACGTGGCATCATCTTTAGAACTTATCTTTGTAAACATGCTGCATGTTCTCTAAGAAAAACCGACGAGTTTGCCCCTTAATGTGAAGAAGACAAAAACAGAGTATCATAAAGTTACACTGTTGGTTTCCTCTTGCACTATACGTTTATAATATATAAAACGATTGCATATTTGTACTTGACTGTACTATCGGACGATGCTTTAAAAAATAATGATATGGTGCAGTTAAGTGACACACCTTCAATCTGTCTTGAACATCTCTTTTACCTTATATGGTTGAGCCACCATCGCTGTGTCATATAGATGCAACAACTCATACGTAGCGAGGATACAACCACGTATAAGCAAAACTAAAAATAAGAAAAGCATTTTGCACTAAGGAAACAATTTGTCCGCTAGTGGACTGTCAATAAGGTCGAAAAGACCTCTTTACTGAAATATCGCTATCGCTTTCTATTAAATATCCGTCAATTAATGAAGAAGAAATGGAAGATTCACAGAACACTAATTTATAATTTCTCAGTATGGTTTTCTGTGCAAACGCTTTGCATCACTAAGGGTCAAGAATTATTAGCGGATTTTACTAAAATGTGAGCAAATGGAGATTCAGAAGATTTTATCGTTCAAAAAAAGTTTGAAAAAGTTCCCCACCAACGATTAACAAGGAAACTTACGACCTTAGGTATCAGTGGTAGTTTACAATCTTGGATAAATGGGTGGCTCAGTAACAAACGGCAGAGAGTGGTGACAATGGCGTCGAATCAGCTTGGGCATGGGTTTTTAGTGGTGTCCCTGAAATGATTTAGACAGTGCTGTTGACATGATTAATAAACAATGCAGATGACACCAGGCTCTACTCCAGAGTTAGGACCCAAAACCAGGTTTATAACTTACAACAAAGCGTACATTAATAATTGGACTGGGACATTGATTGTCTAGTGGTTCTTAAAGATTCTACTTTTGTTGATGTGTCAGAGGAAAGGTATTTAGGTGTCATGACTGTTCAGTCGCGCAAATCTAGCAAACAATTTAGTGCAGTTCCCATGGTGACCATACGGACGTTCAGTAGCTGCTCTAAGGGAGTTTTTCTCAAACATTTATTAGGCATTTATACCCATTTAAAATATGAAGTTCAGGCGTAGTCGCCATACATTGAACGTGACACAGATTTATGAGACGGGTTACTAAGGCGTGCTACAAAGCTCGCAAACGGTATCTCGGAGGACTTTCTATTTCCAAACGTAGACAGGAAGGCAAAAGGAATCTACCCGAGTGTGTAAACCCGTGGGGATGGCCACTTGATATGCCAAAAATCTTCTCCACACTGAGATAGCAACCATTGTGGCAATTATGACAATTGATACAATGACTATTGTGAGACGTTCGGCGTATCCAAATACACAATCACCCTGCTATTGCTAGTGTTGAAAGAAATATTGCTGCTTAATTGATCGACTTATTGAACAACATAATTAGTATGATCAAGAGTGGAAAATGTTCAGGAACCTTTACAACCTTAAAATAACGCATACGTGGGACGTGATATTAATCTGCGACAAACAATGATGATATTATAACTGACATATAAATGTTCCTGTTATTATATATTGGGCAAAATTGAGGCTGATTTGTACAGCTGTCATGCTTAATTATCACGAGACATCAGACATTGCTGCATGATCATTCTAATGAATTACAAATCGAATGACACAGTTTGGATGTTGCGACTGCCCATCTAGAAATAATGCACTAATTCGTCTTACTTTGAACCACTATGGTGCTTGTCATAATAAGCAAGGCATGTGAACACGATGTCAGATAACAGACAAATAGTGAATAACATCTTCAACACCACCATTGTGTAGTTCCGTCATTGCAGGTTTTCCTCATCCAATGTTTCTCATAAACTATGTAATAAAACTATCACAAACGCGCCTATACACGTGTACACCCATAAGCACACCATCTACTCGCATCCACGCACATTAACACTCTTGGATACCTTAATTACTACCTTCGTTTTCGGCACGTTGGGACAAGCAAAATTGTCCTCATTCAGACCCGCATGTTCGGTGGCCCTTATTCCAAACTAAAACTTCACTTTGTCAATACGTCCCACTCCAATGTATAGCGTTCGTCAACAGATACTGCTTACGTTACTTAATCCAATCAGCGATAAATACAGGAAAATGCCTACATGTTCAGATACAAACAAGCTGCTCTAAACCACTCAATATTGGCTACCAATGCCTTACATTCATTTCCCTATTAATTCCTAAGCTCCGCTCAAACATACACATTGAACCAAGCATAGACCTACGACACCACGAGACACCCACGAAAGATCAACTCGGCAAAAGAACGCATAGTACACCAGTTACCACTCACGAGTGTGCCAGAAGATCTCATATGAAAAAGATAAGTTGTCAGATTTCTGTTACACCCGGTACCTCGAAAGAACCAATTGACCAAGGACAAGACAGTACTAACCTAAGATAAACACGGTCACAAACCGTTTGGTCATAAGTAGCTTACCGGTGGTTTTGACACACACTATGTGGGGACTGCAAAATAGACTGGCAACTCTGCAAGCGTACAATGTTCCATTCATTTGTTGGTTCAACAGTAGATAATGCAATAATCTGCAATGAATTTAACCATTATTGGGAACCCGGACACTAGTAGTAATCTAATCAGCGCTAGTAAGGCATTGTTGTAATGGCCTCGATAACAAGCCTGTTCGCTTTAGTGTAGCTGACTAAGCAGGTCAATTATCTCATAATTGAACGCACAAGCTCCATAGCTACGACCAGATAAGATTAATGTCAGTGGAGCATTGTAAGAGTTATATCATAAAAATGCAAATATTACTGCAACCTCTCTTTATAAATAACAATTGTGGTCATGTTATTTCATCAGTCGTTATCATTTAGGCATCAACAATCGAATGTTTCTAGGACTGGATCGTTGTCAACAATAAAATGTCAGTTTGTTGCTGTGTAAAGAGCCATGCAATCGTTTGTTCTTTCTAGGTGGAGCATCAACACAATGACTTTCTATTTCCAAACGTTGTCATAAATACAATAATCCTGCTATGAGAGACCCAGTTGCCCCTCGACCGGAAGTTAATCCCCCCTCAATGCGCTTACTATATTGCTTACTTTCCGGTTAACGCGTAAATACAAAAGGTTCGTTTTCATTTTGTTCCACTTTGACGAAGAAAATCTTTCAGTCTTCACTACGTCACGCGGTCATGAGATATTGATAGTGACCAATTGTTTAGGGTAAAGCTGCCGCTGTCAATGCGCTGCGCGTAGCGGAAGAAAAAACGTACACTGTGTGGTCCAGATTTCTTCAGACATAATCTTTGTCTGTTATATGCCATGTAACTTTCGGCAGTACATCGTTCCCAAACATTGCCGAACGTGATGTGTAGTCTTTGCAAAATGCGAATGTGGATGAGAAGATATCAAATGTATCTATTACTGTACCATTCAGGGTGCGATATTATATGAATCTCATTGAAAGGTCTTTTCCCTAGGTTCTATATAGTTGTTATTTTATACCCTGAACTGATATATGTAGTTCATATTAATCCTTCACTTACACCAAATGTTGTGATGATAAAATTGTGTTGTAACATATTGATGTTTGTCTCTTTCATTAAAAACGTTAATAATGGGACTGGATTCTCACTGAGTTTTATAATTTTAAAGAACCCAGAAAAAAATCGAAACAATTTGAGCTTTTCTCAGAGTTTATCATACACTCCACTACAAAATATATGCAACTAGAAGTGCAGGTAAATAATTAGCCCTGTACAGGTCAACGTAAGCATGATGTTGTTATTTCATTGCATTACCATTTTTAAAAAACCCAGGTGATACATGAGTGACGCAAGTCAGATCATTGTGTAGTTCAATTTCAATAACATGAAAACCATGCCACGATAGAAGCCATTACACGACCCTTTGTCACATGTCATTAGATGCATCAATTATCCTCCAACGACAAGAGTTTGCATGGCCCATTGAACATCCATCGATCACCGTGGGACAAAACGAATACGCATTGTTATGGAAACAATATGATGTAGGACCACCTCTAAAAGATTTTGTCACCATTCAGTAAGTATCCCGCTATGCACAACCAGACCAGTGGGATTACAATATAAGACACCTACTCACATACGTTCTTGTTTGTTGGTCATACAAAATGATATCACACCGTCTAGAATATGCAAATCATTCTTGCACTGGGCAATTATCGGCATTTTGTTCTGCAACGCAGCACTTCACAACACGTTTTGTGTCGCTGGTTAATAACGTACGTTAGGTCAATTCATTATGGCATTTTGTATGACTTCTTTACGAATGTTTTATTTTTAAAATATATTGGTATATTTCCGCTCGAACTAACATGTTTCTTTGTTGACGGGTGAGCCTCAATCGTGTCATCTATGCTTTTTCAGTATCCACACCATTTGCATACGATATCCCTACCCACGGCGGACAGCTTGAGTAATGAAGAGGAGCCACATTTACGCGGTTCAACGAACATTGATTAAATGACAACCAAGCGGGCCTTGCTAAATGAGCTTTCAAATAACTATAATGACAGAAATCTAACATATTTTTATAAAGTTACTATATGCTATACTAAAATCGGTTAAATTATCATATAATTGGTCTATTTTACGTAATATGATTAATTCAAATTGTCGCCATAAACTGTTGAATAATTGTACAAACAAGTAAGTGGTCTGACTGAACAGTCATGAAATTGCCTTGGTGCCATTGGAAATCTGTCTATTGAAGAGGCATATATCAAATATTCGCAAAAATACGAGCAATAAATAGCAATAACCTCGATGGGCGGATTTTACACCTTACCATTTGCGTATTGAAGATTGGTTGTGCGCTTGCAGGTAAGCATTTGATATATTTGGGATAGTTTTACTGCCTTGAATTCTGATGTAATTAAAGAACTCAATGCACGTTCGATGCTCCATGTAATGAGGGGGTTATTCACAATGACAATCGACCAGATAAAGATATACTATATCTACATATAGATTAAGACTCACTTCCGCTCAAGTCTCAAGTGGGCTCATATAGCTGAGCCAATGCGCTGAGGGCCAGTGGTGCTAGCACTGGGGCTAGCTAGACTGGCGCACTTGGCCTAACCCAGTGGGCTAGCACTTTGGCTAGCTGGACACTGGCACTGGGCTAGCTGCTAGTGGGCTAGCACTTTGGCTAGCCGGGCCAGTGGGCTGGCACTTAGGGCTGGAGCTAGGCTGGCACATGGGCTGCTTGAGCCACACTTGTGGGAGCCAGTGGGTCACTGGTGGCTTTACTGTTTGTCAATCAGTCAATGTGATTAATACCGATGGCTTCACAGGAGAAACATTCAACTCTAGAACGGTCAATACGGGTCTAGTTCGTATGCACGTTCCATCCGTGTTTTTGTTCGTTCACATGATTAACATCTGTCTAGTTTGTGTACAATGTCAGCATGTGGCTAGTTCATGTAGACGGTCAGCATTTGTTTAGTCTGGACACAAGCCTTATCCGCACGTACAGTCATCTCACTTATTCGGACTTGTTCATATACATTAATTTGTGTGTTTAGCACATGACTAGTTTGTATACACGGTCAGTAAGTGTCCAATCGATATGCGTGGTCAGTGTGCATCTAGTTCATATACATGGTCAGCACTAATCCAGTTCGTACCCGATGTGTCTGGATTTATATTCATGATCAGGTGCATGTCTAACTCGTTCAGCACATGTCTTGTCTAGGTGCTCAACGCGCAAACTGTAGACGGTTTGCCTTGAATACCTAACGCGGT
Organism: Urechis unicinctus; assembly: GCA_034190875.2. Lineage (NCBI taxonomy): Eukaryota > Metazoa > Annelida > Polychaeta > Xenopneusta > Urechidae > Urechis > Urechis unicinctus. The sequence continues at coordinate 70,793,318 of CM067353.1, read as the reverse complement.
GAAGTTCGACGTTCAGCAAAGAGAAGTACCCAAGATATTCGCACACTTAATGAGGCCATCCATTAAAATGACAGAGTATGGCGTTTGTTACACATCAACGTAAGTCGTCATATTTCCAGATTATCCGTTGATAGTCGCAAGATAAACCATCCTACCGCCCTGTCATTTCATGAAACAATTCAAGGTAGGTTGTCTCAAGCCAACTGCCCACGCGGTGTTTTTTTCTCTCCGATGTTGCTGCATATGAACTTATTTCTTTTGTCATAGCATAATGTGGGTAAGATATAAACACTGGCCGAATTTATCTGTCAGGCAACGGGAACGTGCTTAGTGTGAATGTCATTAGCTAAATTTGTTCACCTTCCATGGTGGCAGACCTATAGTGCATTTCTGGTATATAAAATGCATTACAGTCTGGGTTTGATACGTGGACAAAAGCCTTCCCTATAATATGACTTGCATTTGCTCATTCATATGATTGATCAAACATCATGTTTGTTGACATGATTATCAGTTATACATTTGATCCGATTCAACCTTTCTATTACGGATTATACAAAGAGTGTTTTGCAGAAGCGGTTAATTATTACATAATCGTGAAAGTGTTTTGGGAAAACTATATTTTTGGCAATAGGGTGTACATGGTTCAGCTTGTTATCCCACTGTGTAGTAATTATAGCAGTTAAAGCTGTAAATAAGCCGAGGTGTCTTATATCTGTTCGTAGCATTGAACATGACTGTGGAATGTCCACTTTATAGGCACCTTATTGACAACTGCATGTTAAGCTCAGCAAACATAGGACAACGTCTGTAACGTGTTGTGAATTTTATAGGTCCTATTTGGCGAGATTGAGGTACAGTTTTTCAATGTTGTTGCTCCTCTATTAATCAGCGCTATCCTCATTCCGAGTTCCACACAATAACCTGGAGCTGCGAGCGTGCCTTGTTGGAACGAAACACATATCAGCCGACCAAATGTTCAACGCTGATACAATTCAGTCCTCCATAGATATTGTCTCTAAACCGCACTTCTACGACAAAGCCGCAATGTCCCCACTCCTTTATGGATATTGATCCTCTACTATTCAATTGCATCACGTAGTGAATGGCCCTATAATTCGTCCTGCTGACATTTTGTTCAAGACCCTCTGTACCTTTTTCCGCATTTATGCACTCGGATCCAGGTCACCTAAATGGAGGAACTTGGACAATGTTAATTTTTTATCATAGTTTTGTTAGTACAACTAAATTTCGCCTGATATCTTGTTCCATTCTTATCCAAAGGGTCATTCCGACATATAGCGAGGTTTCACGACCACCAATCATATTGCAGGATCTGAATTGTCAGCAGTAAGTATCGTGTAACGTTTGGGTTGATGTATTTGAATAAATACTGAGAAACAGAAATGAAGGAGTAGTCAAATAACCTGCGTAAATTGTTTTACGCAATTATGCGCATTGACGTGGCACCATCTTTAGAACTTATCTTTGTAAACATGCTGCATGTTCTCTAAGAAAAACCGACGAGTTTGGCCCTTAATGTGAAGAAGACAAAAACAGAGTATCATAAAGTTACACTGTTGGTTTCCTCTTGCACTATACGTTTATAATATATAAAACGATTGCATATTTGTACAGAACTGTACTATCGGACGATGCTTTAAAATAATAATATGGTGCAGTTAAGTGACACACCCTCAATCTGTCTTGAACATCTCTTTACTACCTTATACGGTTGAGCCACCCTCGCTGTGTCATATAGATGCAACTACTCATACGTAGCGAGGATTGGTGTGAAGGCTATTAACCAATACAATATCAAAGACGGCAATTGCGCATAATCAAATATGCTTTTATGTTATTTATAAGTCAATGCTTAAACACTAAAACACTAATCTTTCAATAATCCCGCTTTATCACATTGATATCTTGGCATTGGATAGCTCCGGTCGTAACGGTAACATGAATTTATACCTCAGACGTCTTGTAGGGCTAGGCATTGGACGAAATCATACATACCAGGCTTTTACCAAGTGGAATCTGTTTAATCACGTAACCGATTGTATTAAGTTTCAGAATAAGGCACAGATTATTTACGCTAGATTAATTTGCTGTGCGGTGAGACGTCTAACGGTGACAATCCGTCAGTGCAATAATTTGTGAGTATATACGCGTACAAAAAGAGCAGAACTCTGGAAAGAGAAATATGTTACACAATGCGAAAATGCGTTGGTGCTTTCTATGTTTGATGTAAAACGTAAAATAGATAACAACTGAACATATTAATTGACGTTACTTCATGCTAATGCTATTGACCATAGCAAACACCTCTAACCCACCACGACTTCCAGTAAAAAGGAAACTTTAGTACATCAAAGGTCAAAATTCTGCAATCATCATTGATACCATGAGGATTAGACAAATCTGTGCAGCCACTGGTAATAGGATTTTGGTTCAGGAATGAACAAATTTGCATTTATCGTTACTCCGAGGCTTTAGAGATATTATTGTACCTATAAGCGTTCCATGCTTGGTCAAGAAAAGCTTTAATGCGTCTTAATTGGATGTCTTTGTTAATCCGATGCCGTTTATTACCTTTATAACCTCTGTTCATATGCGTAGATGATGGCTGTAAATATACCAAATGTGCTTATTCATGTTACGAGAACAACGATGATCCATTTAAAACAATTTGACGCTCCACTGGGGGGTAGCGTTATTATGTGATAGATCTTCCTTCAACGAATGTTGCAAGAAGTTACATCTTTGCATAGTCCTCAGTAGCAAGTCAATCATTTTGCTGAATACGTTATGAGCTACATCCGCTGTAATATCATCTGGCTCTAACTGGCAGTGATTTTTCAATTTATATAAATTTAACTGAATAATTTATTCGTTTTGAATGCAATAACATGCATATATTTTATAGTTTTCGTATAATCGATATAGTAACTGTCTTTGTAATACATCACTCATCTGAATGGACATCGTAAAATGTTCTGAAAAAAGCCGTTCAAAACAATGGCGTCATTGGGCACGAACATTGACTTATGAGCATTTGCAATAAGGAGACTGCATCAACATAATGTATTTTGATGATATATCCTCAAGCGAAATTAATGTGCAAGCCGTCAAATGTGCTAATACATGGCGAGAGGACAACAATGATCCATCCAATAGGATTTGATGCTCCACTAGGTAGCTGTATAACGTAATAGGTCTTCAGCTGAAGGCGCAAAAAGTCTCACTCATGCCTACTCTTGCGTAGCAAACTAAGGTCATATTTATCCGCGTAATAGACAGACCATATTTGTGCTGATTATTTAGGGGTTGCATAGTCTGTATGGAATACCGTAAGTAGTATCAACGAATCAGCATCAAGCATGTAATAACTGTTTTTGTAACATGCCCAAAGTAGACTTCGCTAGCGCATAACGACACAAACCACGTCAACTGGTTGAATCAGAGAGGCATGTTGTGAAATAGATGAACTAGAATAATCATGATTGCTACCCCGCTTAAGACGGTTATTGGTGTTTGCTGACGCCATACCTTTCTTACTGTCACTACAAGCACACAGCAAGCCAAATCTTCAATCATTCAACTTATTGGACCTGGATCGTTTATTTCCAATTGTTGATCGCTATATTTATGCTATAGCAATTGTTATGTGACTATTTGAACTGATTAAACTGTTTTCTACAGACAATGATATTAACCTCTGAATCCTAATGGCGTTGCACGAAGGCCATCTCTGAGGCAAGAGATGCATCTAATCTTTTGCATGTCATATGCGTTAGATACGCATCAATGTTTAATGTGTCTATCTGAATTATTCATTAAACCCACAAAGTGAACGAAATGCACAGCAAAATAATCATTTTGGCAAAATATGCAATAACGCGTTTTAGGTTATCATTCACATTGTGCATGTAGGTTTTTATGTCTCAACTATGTCACGTGATTATTTATCCTGAGTGCGACGTACTTATTGCTACTTACTGTATATCTCCAGTAACATTGATAATGATAATGATAATAATATCATAAATTATAAATCGCCCTTTCTGTCGCAAAGCTACCCAACGGCACATCGACACCACATTCATTATCCGATCTTTCATTCATACATACAATGGTCAAATGTTTTTAAAGGTGCGTTTTCCTTCACCAGATGAGTCCAGGCAAACATTTATTGGGTTATTCCACGATGAATGAACCCGTAGATTAAAGAAGAATCAATTATTGCGAACGTGATCTGCTTAACAGCTGCTCTGCTCAGCCGGTTTCATGCAAAGCGCAGATAAGCTTTGAAGTTTTAGATTATTTTGCTGCTGGCCATGGGATATACAAGAAACTCAAAGTGGTTAAGCCGAAGTTTTTCCTATTCTGAATGTTGTTAAAACTGTTGTCCACATTTCTTTATACAGCGCGCATACCAAAGTGAAACATACGGAACTGTCATTGCATATATGTCATTGCCTTATTGCGTAGACGCGTCACCGCAACAATCTTCAATATCCCTCTTCACCTTAGGTGATAGAAAAATTCCACAAACGACGAATCAATCTGGCCGTGAATATTGACGGTGTTACCAGTGTGACTTAAAGTACACAGTTGATATATATGATGGCTTTGGTGTTCCATCAATTCAGAACAACACCAGCCGTCAGTAAATATGTTAATGTTACCATAACCACCTTTGTCTGCATAATCACACCCCATTCGCCCAAATTATAGTATTATATGTGTATTTTTATGCTGTAAAGCGATAAGCTCCTGTTTATTGATAGCATAGACTACCTACAAAATAGAACTATTGAAATGCGTTGTGTCATTGCCTTTAAAGTAGTTGAATGATGAAGTCCTGTGCCTTGGCTGTCTGGACAACCATTCATGTTTGAAATTAAAGATGTACTTTGGGCTATGATTGATGGTCACATGATTTCATGATAATTTAAGTATTTGTATAATCGTCATATCGCGTATCAAATGCCTTCATGGTTATGAGCGTTAAACGAACACATCTTAAACGTAATACCCCATTGTGCGCTACTCAGACTTGCTTTCATTAGACAGGAATGGTCAAATAACGTCCACAATGACAGCAATCAGTCTCAGCTTTATGAATTCGGATATTCCTGTGGACGAAGCGCTTAAATTTATGTCGTGCAATGCTCAGTTAACAATCGTGGTAACGGTTAGTGGTCAAATATGATAAGTTAACTAGCCTTTTCTATCCCTCCCGCCCATTGACCAATGTAACGCCAAGTTAAGTATTTTTATTGAAATAAGTGAAGCACCAGTTATACCGTGCGAAATTATACCACATTGGTTAATCTGCTCTACATCAATGTCTGCAACCTAGTTCTGATAAAGGGATTATTTCAGTTGTGTGATTTTCATATATGTATACACGGTTGGCGCCTATTTTATGATCGTGTTATGTATGAGAAGACCCAAACTCCTATATTGTACAAAACGACCACAGGAGCAGCCAGGTTGCAATCTCTGTACTATTGGTCGTTATCTGCATTTTACATAAGGCCGATCGCGAAAAGCTGTTTTTAAGCAGGTCAAATTAGCAAATTTAAGAATTGGATGTAATGCATTGACTATTGATAGTATCAGCAAGGCGAATCACGTGTTGACACATATTATCTGTAAATCACCATAGTAATAATCAACAGAACAGTTAAGACGAACATTGCTTGATAGGATTGTGGAAAATAACTGAAAATGTATGATGTGCGTCTATACATGCAGAACACGTCACCAGCCAGCCAAACAACGACATCACATGAAGGCGCAGAAACCGCACCTATTTACCCGCTCAAGCCCCAGCGTCCACTCATCTGACGGCACGACGCAATAAGAGTTCACAACAAATGACATGATAAGCTTTGGCGATGGTTAATTGTTGTTGTGTTGGGGGCTGCTCGCGTACCAGTCGGGACGGCGTGAGCTTGTTCAGTTTCCTGGTAAGGACGATTTGAAAAAACAATAGACTGGCCAGGTACTACGATCGCGAGACAAATGGCCGGGCCCGGGCAAGTACTCGTTTGTGTGCTCGGTTCATTTCACAGAGGAATGTTTGGAGCAGGCACTGAAACTTAGAGAAGAGATTGGTTGGATACCACGGTGTAAGCCCATTTTGAAGCAAGAGGCATGCCTAATCTTTTTTCGAAGGCTTCTGCTGTCAAGTGATCCCCTCCCACCCCAGCCCAAGAGAAGCAGACCTGCCTTTATCAAGAGAGTGAAGAAGGTGTGACTCGGTGACATTCTTGTTGTATTAGTATTGAATAAATAATACATTATCTTGTTAAGTTGACGGTATGGTTGCCAGGCAAGTATCATTCTTAAGATATTATATGTTGCTTTTTACAGTGCTCCTTCGTGGTGCTGTTTGTTTTTAAATTGCGAGTCATTAAATTTGTTTACAAGAGCTGATATGCCATGAAAGTCGAATTTCGATCCGAAAGCGCGCTCTTTGACAATTGATACATTGGCACTTTAGGCTTGGACTGCTTATTAATATGGAAATGTGCGAGATTATAGGCGAAAAGGCGAACTAAATTTAAATTCCACGTAATCTGGGGAGTAGTCCGTTTTGTGCATTTGAAGATCTTTGGGTTAAAATAGTCAGATATCACTCAGATAGGGATTTTCTCTCTCGGTTTTTCTATAATGGTCCCATCACGTCTATAGCTATATGTTCAAAAGGCGCGCCAGGCGGAATGATCCCAACCCTTAAAACACCAACATGCCTGTATTAGTCCGAGGGTGACACAGCCCCTTAGGTCTTCCCGCTATGGGAACAGCCCACCACTCCCGCAAGCACTGGAAATCTGTACATTATAATCTAAGGAAACAAATAATTACTGTCTTGTACATAACAATCCACGTCACAGAATAATTCCGCACTTAACATTGCCCTGGCCACAATCCGGTCCCACAAGGTGCTGACTGGTTCCTAGATATCTCACGTGCTCAAACAGCTCATCTTTCTCAGACTCCCACTTACACACAGCTGTTCCACAGCTTCCGTCTGGTAGGCTCTGACTCCTGGCATCATCACCAAACGACCATTCCAATCCCTGTGTAGGGAGTCAATATCTTCAGCCAAAATAGTGATTTGAGTGTTCCGTGAATTAATATATTCTCTGATTGCTGCATCTTGCTCAGTGTGTCACGCATCAATATACCTGTTTTGACAGCTTGCAGCCCATAGACCTTATCGTCTTGCATTTCAAGGTGTCCAGTCATAGTATAAACACTCTTAGTGAATCCTGGGTTATTTGTATAATCTGCGAGATTGGTTTCTTACCCTTTTATTGGTGAATCTTAGGTCCATAGGTATCCATTTTGAATTACATATCATCGCTATTTAAAGACAATAGGCTGCCTTTACTATACCGTAACTTAACTTTCAACTCATGATCGACTTGATCAAGGTAGACATTAAGTGCTAAAGGTGATAGGCTTGTCGACTTTGTAATAACTGAAATAAATACACTGTCTTCCGAGGCCTTCATCAAGACACAGCATGATCAACACTCAATCAGTAAGGCTGACAGTCCCATTAGGAACTGTGAGGGCAATGATCCTATTTATAGAATGCACATCCAAACTCAGCCCTTATGCTGTTATCTCCTGCTGAAGAAGGCTGATACTCCGGAGGCCTGGTTTTAATTGGATAATTTCACATTTACCAGCCGTCTTTGACCACAACCTGACGACTCATTTGTCTCATGGTTGCACCAACCCACAGTATAGTTGGTTGACCTAAGACCTATGCATAGATCGCTTGCGGCGTTGTCAACATGAGTTATCAGGGGCACAGACCCTCCATTTTAAAAATTAGTCAGCCTTTTATTCACAATGAATTATGAATCCATATCTATAAGCATTCACTACTCCACCGATAGCAGGTATGTACAAACAATCAGCAGCATGGACTTCAAGGCAGTCTACATACAGTTTGGTGTTCCGGGCAAAACTAATGACAAGGGTGACTTGAAAATACAGTTTAAGATGTTGACCAATTGCCAACAGCTTGAATGGAAATATATCAAACCAGGTAAACATTTCATTGTAGTATGCCGAAACAGGCTGATGAGTTTGCTGCTACGACCATCTCCAAATCGACCCCTTGCAAGGGCTGTTTATCGATTTTACAACTTCTGTCACACCAGACGCATCTTAGCTGTGTCCAACGCCCCAACCCAAATAGATGGAGGATGGGATCTATTTCAGAACCCATATAATCGTAGATCATAAGAACGAGCCAGTCGTGAGCTTGAAGTTAACCTATGAGTAGACGCTTAGACTAAAGGACTCTAAGAGCGGAGGTCAGGGCACGGTTTAAAAAGGGATGCCTCAAGGCTCGTATAAGCCGACGAGTTTTGAATCATTTTCTGTTTGGGTCGAGAGAGCAAGTCAACTGCATAGGTCATGTGCCGTAAGCTAACAATGTCTGGAAAAAGAGAGGGAATCACAGCCGCTGGTGTTGAGTGTCTTAGGAGGGTTATTTATTTCAAGATAAAGACTGTTACTCATCCGAAGTCTGTCTGCGAGAGAATGACATTATCCCCTTTGATAAACATGCTGCAGTGCGTAAGCAGCTGACCAAAAAATCATGCTAAGTTGGTGCTAAAAAGATATAATACCTTAAAATATTGGAGCTACGATGACGCAAAATATGATAAAATTCGCACTTAATGACGATAGCTGGTGAACAGCGCCGCATGAGATCAGCTGGTGAATAAAATAGACGCAGAATAATCGAGTGACATGAGCGATATGTGTCTTTCATAGTGACCCAGCTTATTGTGTGATTTTATGGCTGACATTTGGACCACAGATGTAGCCTGTGGTTGTAAGAAGAGTTGACCAGTTTCAAGAAGAATGTAAACAGATAATCTTGCACCGATGCATAAATCACACTTAATCTCGCTGGCATCTTTGTACTGTTATTGGTACAAGCGATAAAAGCTGCAAACTGCCGATACATCTATAGAGGTATGATTATTCCAAAGGAATACAAAAGCTGCAAAGCACCTGACCGCCAAGCCCGAATCTGCATCACTCAAAATGCGGCCTTTTCCTCGTCCTGCCTTGAAATCTGGGTTCTACAAATTCATACAAGGATAATGCAAAATCCCAACCCAGAGACTCCAATCTGTTGGCATAAGAGATCCACAAGTAAGTGAAATCTTTACATCCCAATTTACATAATTGAGTGCAAACTTTCCACAGCATGTTTTGAAATCAAGAAGGAAAAATAATTATGCTTCTCAACCCACTGAAAGCCTCCTGATCGAAGAGGTAGTTGGTCATTTTCCGTCAGCAGCTCCTGCTCAACCCCCGTATTTTTTAGCAAGACATTAAATACCATGGCTTGTGAATGAGTGTTTTTGGTCTACGCCATACTGCTGCAGGCACATGTCTCAAAAAGCTTCAAAAACATATGCCACGAGGAGGACGTCAGTTCGATTACATAGTCTCCAAGCGTGCGACATCTGAATGTCCCCCTTACCCTTTGTGTATGTGCATAGCCCTCTATGGGCACGTGCTCGTCTCTCAGTCTGCTGCGGAAGGTTTCTTGCCGATAGAAGGGAGGGTCTGCAAACCGCTTCGAAATGCCAATATACTTGACGTCCTTGCGTTGCAGAAGTTTTAGCTTCTCTATGTCAAGTTTCGGGGGATTCAAAGCCATAAGCTTATCTTGTGCCGCCAATAAAAACTAGGCACTATCGATTAAACTAAGCTGTTCGAGGGAGAAGGAGATTGACTTTTCCATGTTGCGGCGGTTTTGGGGCTCATACACAGCTCCTCGGTACTTTCTTGTGATGTGGCAGTGGTCATAGTCGTAGTCTTATTTCAAGGGCTTGTTGCACACAAGGCATTTTGTGCTGCAACAATGTGTAGGCCTAACCTTGGGTGGTATTACCATGTAGTTAGTGTTGGCTAGAATCTTCTTGATTCTGAGCTCCTCCTGGGCTGCTCTGGGGAAATGCCCATCACAGCATACATATACGTAGCAGTAGCTGCATGTAACGTGCAGCTCCGTGTTCTCGGAGTGCACTTTGATGACAAAAGAAGTTTGGATCAGCACGTTGTGAATTTGGAAGATGAGTTTGGTTCCCGACATTCTGACTCTTTGGGCCTCCAATGGCGGTTTTCCCCGGAGAAACCATGCAGACACTACTGCCAGAAGTGCTTGCACACACTGTGCTCGAATTGATCAGACTGCAGCCAATCGAGATATTTTGCTCAGGTGTAACATAACTTGCTGGCCTTCTCCACCAGCATCACATCGATACTAGAAATATCTTCACGCTGCTTGCTTCGCCGAATACACTTAGGGCAAGACGGTTGTGCTGCTCGGCATTTTTGATCTGTGATATTGGCGTGGACCTTAGGGGTCTTTTTTACTGGTATAAAAGCAGATTACCGAGCAAACCATGTTGACGAGTGCATGCTTGCTTTGGAGCTCTTTGGTTAGAGGAAGGTATGAGCCGCCCTTCAGGGATAAGTAACGAGCGATGTCAGCTTAGCCCACAACCCACCCTAAGTCTCTCTGTGTGCACCTTTCATGTGCCACCGTTAAGCTTCACTTGCATTGTGCATGACTGCAAGCCATTTCAGAGGGTGCGTTATGGGGAATCCCCACACCGTCGTTTCTTTACCAATTAGTGAGAAGCTCCCTCAGCTGATCCATTCCCCCACATCCTCTCGAGCCCCCAGAAGAGCTAGTACCAGAACCAATAGCAAACAGCTCATTTGTGACCTCAAGTGGATGGGGCCCCCCAAGTGCGTGCGCCAGCTCCCCTATTGCCTTAACAACTCCATGTATTCTGAGCGTTCATTGAATATTATAGGCGGTTGATGTGGTAGAGAATGAGTTAAAGTTTTGTCTACAAATTGAAAGAATGAATCGCCACATTTATTTAGTTCTGTTGTCGACAAGCCACTCATAAAGGAGTTAATCAAAACATATTTCCTGATGTTACGTCCTAACTATAGCAGAACGATTTATTGCATGATTTATTCTATTTTCCTTTGGTGAAATACAATGTTATATGATACAGTATTATCAAGGTCGTTGGTTTAATGTAATATTGTGATTCTGTAATTACAGAGTGAAGTGCACACTGTCGATATCTCACACACTGGTTTAAAACATTGTACATATTTCGGCCATGCGTCAGCATTGTGAGCCGTACTTTAGCATTTGCCCTTCCAAATACATCCACGTTCGGATGATGCAATCTCTTTTCAACGAATGTCCAACAATCGCTGTTAACTGCATTTTCTGGCATCTTGGAATAGAATGTATAGTACTACATAAATTGACTCATGCATCAACCTGAATTATCAAGCCTATCAGATGTACAAATGATTGTTTATTGTGCTTGCCTCAATGGTTAGCAGGTGTCGGCAATTGTAGTAAACAAAACTTTCTTGCATGTTTTTGGCGTATTAATATGATCATATTTCATCACTTCATAAGCATTATTACTGCGGCACGATAACAACCTACTGTCGGCAGTAATGTCGACACATTATCAAAGAAGGAACAATAGGCTAAATGAGGCTCTATTACTTACAAAAGATTAAGCCGAGACTTAAAGATGTAGAATTTTTTGTTATATGAAGCATGGCCGACTTAAAAAGCGTTCATTATTTATTTGGGCAAATTCATCTATTTGTTCATGAAATGACATATGTATGGACACAGTGAATGATAAACTGATCCCCTGTAAGTGCTTAGCCCTTATGCCATTATTGTGAACGGTTTCTTGTCAAAAGCATATATGATACTCTTCCATGTGATTAAAACTTCAAAGCCAGTCCTGCTATAAATGAACGGACATCATACAAGTCGTAATATCTGTTACTGTAAAATCAATGCATGGTAATGCTTAGATAAATTATCTGAATCACATAAGAACAAGATTATAGCAAAAGCACGCTCGACTGCTCATGCAATATCCGACATATAGAAAATCAATGTACCTCACAACGGTTCACAGGTGCAGTGAAGCATGATCAAAATGATTTATCGGCAAAGGTTATTTTTGTACGCTGGTTTGTAGCTAGGACTAAGACGAGATGGAACTTTTTGTACCATTTGGAAAAGATATATCTCATTGTACAGTTACCCAATGGAGCATGAAATCGCTTTAGATAGACCATTGTTGTCTTTGTAACATAGCTACGCACAATTTGCGTTTACAACCACTGCAATATTTAGGTGCCATAAATCAGGTCGGAATCGCTAGAAGCGTGGGACACATGCTACCTTCTCTGCTCTAGTTCTATGTTTAAGCTTATGGGAGCGATAACACATCTGACACAAGTTACAAGGAAAGCATACACTTTCGTGTTGGGAATGACTGGCGCAAGGTAAGAACAATTTTCTTTAATGTTTTGTATGGAGATCTTGGACAATGTGACGTTTCAAATCCTTATGGTATAACCAATGAATGAAGAATGTGAGCCTTTGTCTATCATCTAAACACAATGCTTCGAGTTAATCGGAATATGAGGAAGGGTTGCTATGGTTGATAACATTATATTCAAGTAACAGTTGGCTTTCTATAAAAAAAAGCATTCAGTTGTATTGCATGAACACCAATTGATCATATCAAAAATCAGGTGAGCTTAAGTAAGGTTACATTATGATATGATATGTCATTGCTTAAAACAATCAAGTTTGCATTTTGCTCGAGGTTGTACCAGCGGAGAAAAAAGCTTTTTGTGTAATAAACAATGATGATGTATGATTGAGGGGCAAAATGCTGTGATCATACATCGAGTAACTAGAGATGTGTTTACGTCAACCTCCAATTTTAATAGAGGTGCTACACAATTGAAGCTAGCCCGTCAACCAAACAATAGTGCATGATAGATTTGGCGGGGATAATCCAACACCTTTTAAAATATCAATTGGGCACCCGTTAGCCGCCATTTATTATAACAGTGTTAAGCATTTTGGGTTCTCGTGAGAAATATTAATAACCACGTCATCCTAACTTAGCACAGCAGATTTATCATCTCGAGAAAACAAAACTATAGCCCTATGCCTTCAACAATGGTTTACATGGTGATGACCATTTCATACGACCGCAACTAGACAAGTCATAATATCGTACTCCCTTCGGCTTAACAATTAGGTTGTGCTTTATGGGATACTTACTGAACGATGACAACAGCTATAAGAGGCGGCCATCCACCATACAGTGACTATAACAACGCGTATACTCTGTACCACACAATGATCGATAGCCGTACAATGGGCCATGCAACTCCTGGTTGCATCAATCATGTTGTGCCTGGACATGAAAATGGAACGTGCCGCACCCTATCATTTTTTGTCAGTGATAACGGCTGTTGTCACTCAGCTCTGTTTGGAGACACACAAAGTGTATTCCATTGATAAGACTTGACGCGTAAGCATGGTTACGTTTACACCTCAAAATTTACCGTTTGGTTGTCTTACATGAACCCTTTGTAACATAAGATGACTTATGCGACATCGATTTGTTATACTTGTGAGCTGCATTAAAATGCAATGAGCTTATATCTCGTGTTTTGCTGTCGCTAAGATAGTATACATTTAGGAATTGGACACGTTACAAATGTATCATCACTTAAAGGTGAACGTGTTCTTTGTTTTATCCTATTTTCTCTTCAATATCTGCTACATCATAATAAAAGTTCACCTTGGTTTGCAGATTGACTACCTCAGCTATTCTTAACCGACATTGTTCGATACTTGTGGCTTCGTACCGGTTGCAATAGGTAGGCTTCTTTGATTTTAAGTTGTTAACATTTAGTAGATAATTGTTTGTCTTGCGCCTAACTGATATCATCGCGAAGTAATTAACATATTTGATATACAAGCGACATTTCACAGCTAGTGCGCCACAGGAAAATTTACTTTCCTTTTGACTGAACATAATGCACTGTTGCTGCCACAGTGCATACAATGATAACATGTGTGTTTTTTTCAGTATACATTATACTAGCCGTGGACTATGCGACATTGTAAACGCTCCTTAGCAAATGAGTTACAGGCTGTTTTTCTGAAGCCTTGACATTGAACAAAGCTTCAACTTGCGGGCAACACTATGTCCTGTGTTATCCACCCATATTTGTTCTTTTACAGAAAACACATAACAGCAACAGGAAGGTTGACTTGCCAAATGCCTATCAATTGAATATACTTATTTTTAACCCCACCGTTAAAAATATTTGTAGAAAGTGATTTTGTCAAAAACTAAGTAAAAGTAAAATGGTGAATGACGATGTCGTGGTATACTGTCAGCTTATTGAATGGTTGATGCCAATTTAGATGCCATCTTGGTTATCAAAAAATCTCACTGTGTGTCTAATGAGAGATAGCATTGAGTTGGGTTTTTTCTCTGATCAATCTTTCCAAAACATTTTCATTTGCTTTGATAACCACTATATAAACTATGATAATACGATTACATATCCATTATTATTCTTCAATCAGCACAGCAGCGACTTTGTTATTTTCCTGTTCAGACAGGACCAATATGCCACCACAATCAAAGCTCTTACGTCCTTTTGTAATTTGAACAATTTTGTAATAAATATATCTCCGTTAGCAGAATTGAATCACTAGCCGCATATCATTCAAGCGACGTGGAATACCTTATGTGCCTGAAATGTTATTGACGCGCATACAGGTACATGGGAATATCTAGATATAAGGGTATCGGGATTTGTGGATTCTACACATACATATCGAAATGCTGAAATTATGATCCAGATCTCATATTCGTAAAGTTTCTTCATCCTGTCGGCTGTTCAATCTTATGAGCAGTGAGCAGTTTGTCGGCCTCGAAGAGGACACGTTCGAAGTGTTATCCAACTGTGCAGCAACACTACAATTCACTTTGAACATGCGGGCTTTTCAGTGAAGTGTCTAAACTTGCCAACAAGCGCATTAGATTTTATACACAGTACGGCCGTATTTCGCCGTTCACTGTGTAGCGTAGTCTACAGGTAGTAGAAAGTATACTGAAAAGCGCATATGTAATCATTGTATGCACTGTGGCAGCAACAGTGCATTATGTTCAGTCAAAAGGAAAGTAAATTTACCTATCGAGCACTAGCTGTGAAATGTCGCTAGTATATAAAATATGTAAGAAACATCACAAGAATAAATTGGGGTAAATTAATCCAAACGCAGCATGTACAAGATGAATAAAATCATTTCCATCCTCACTTGATCTAGATCATCACTATACATACTGTCGTTGGTGTATTTAAGATGTCTATAAAGCATATATATGAAATTGACAGATTTTGGTAATTATTTGAGAGGGCGAAAAAGGTTAATTATACTGAGAATGAAAATACTCAAACCAATATCAATTGGGCGCAAGACCAACCATTAAGCATCTGCTAAATGTTAACAACTTAAAATCAAAGAAGCCTTCCCATTGCAACCGGTATAACCAACAGTATCAGTTACGAATAGCTGAAGTAGTCAATCTGCAAAACAAGGTGGGCTTTTATTATGATGTAGCAGATATTGAAGAGAAAATAGGATAAAACAAACGACACGTTCACCTTTAAGTGATGATACATTCGTATCGGGTCCAATACCTCAATGTATACTATTTAAGCTACAGCAAAACACGAGATTTAAGTTCATAGCATTTTACTGCAGCCCAAAAGTTTAACAAATCAATGCCACATAAGTCATCTTATGTCATAAAGGGTTCATGTAAGACAACCAAACGGTAAATTTTGAGGTGACAAACATAATCATGCTTCCGCGTCAAGTCTTATCAATGGAATATACTTAGTGAGTCTCCAAACAGAGCTGAGTGACAACAGCCGTTATCACTGACAAAAAATGATAGGGTGCGGCACGTTCCATTTCATGTCCAGGCATAACATGATTGATGCGACCAGGAGTTGCATGCCCCATTGTACGACCATCGATCAAAGTGGGGCACAGAGTAAACGCATTGTTATAGTCACTGTATGATGGATGGCCGCCTCTAATAGCTGTTGGCATCGTTCAGTAAGTATCCCATAAAGCACAACCTAATTGCCAGGCCGAAGGGAGTACGATATTAGGACTTTCCTAATTGCGATCGTATGAAATGGTATTATCGGCACCATGTAAACCATTGTTATACTTTTGTTTACTCGAGATGATAAATCTGCTGTGCTAAGTCAGGATGACGGGGTTATTAATATTTCATACGAGAACCCAAAATGCTTAAAACTGTTATAATAAATGGCGTCTAACGGATGCGCAATTGAAATTTTATAAGGTGTTGGATTATCCCCGCCAAATCTATCATGCACTATTGTTTGGTTGACGGACGAGTTTCAATTGTGTAGCACCTCTATTAAAATTGGAGGTTGACGTCAACACATTACCATTTACGTGATGTATGATCCAAGCTTTTGCCACTCAATCATACATCATCTTTGTTTATTACACAATACGCTTTTTTCTCCGCTGGTACAACCTCGAGCAAAATGCAAACTTGATTGTTTTAAGCAATGACATATCATATCATAATGTAACCTTGCTTAAGCTCACCTGATATTCGATATGATTGATCGGTGTTCATGCAATGCAACTAAATATTTTGTTATAGAAAGTCAACTGTTACTTGAATATAATGTAATCAACAATAGCAACCCTTCCTCATATTCAGATTAATTCGATGCATTGTGTTTAGATGATAGACAAAGGCTAACATTCTCATTCGTTGGTTATACCATAAGGATTTAAAACGTCACATTGTCTACGATCTTCATACAAAGCATTAAAGGAAATTGTTCTTACCTTGCGCGAGTTATTCCCAACACGAAAGTGTATGCTTTCCGTGTAACTTGAGTCGGATGTGTTATCGCTCCCATAAGCTTTAGCATAGAACTAGAGCAGAAATGTTATCATGTAGCCGACGCTTTAAGCGATTCCGACCTGATATATGGCGCCTAAATATTGCAGCGGTTGTAAACGCAAATTGTGCGTAGCTATGTTAAAATGACAACAATGGTCTATCTAAAGCGATTTCATGCTCCATTGGTTTGCTGTACTGTGATATATATATTTTCCAAATTTCCAAATGGTACAAAAACCAGCGTACAAAAATAACCTATGCCCAGAAATTATTTTGCGCATCCTGTACTGCACATGTTAACCGTTTTGAGGTACATTGTTAACTAAAAACTCCAGCTGTTTCAATTACTACAATTAATCAGTGATTTGCAATATTTTGGATATCTCATGAGCATATAATCTAGTTCCTATACGTGATTTAGAATTTTTTTCTACGCATTACCATGCATTGATTTTACTGGCTGACTTTGAAGTCTTTGATCACATGTAAGAGTATCATATATGCTTTTGAAAAGAAACCGTTCACAATAATAGCATAAGGGCTAAGCACTAACAGGGGATCGGTTTATCATTCACTGTGTATATGTCCATACATATGTCACTTCATGAACAAATATATGAATTAGTCCAAATAGAGAATGAACGCTGTTTTAGGCGGCCATGTTTCAAATAACAAAGAAATTCCTTTTAAAATCTCGTTTCAATCTTTTGGATTATATAGAGCCTTATTTAGGAGGCCTATATTACCTTCTTTGATAATGTGTCGACCTAACTGCCGACAGTAGGTTGTTATCGTGCCGCAGTAACAAAGCTTATGTAGTGATAAAACAGGATCATATTAATATGCCACAAACATGCCAGAAAGTATCTTTTACTACAATTGTCGACACCTGCTAACCAATGAGGCAAGTACAATATAGGATCGATTAGTCGATTTTATGGGTTAATGCTTGTTGTATGTAATACCTAATTTTCTATTTCTTGAGGCCATAATAGGTATTGAATATTTAGCATTTGATCAAGAACCATCGGCGTCTAAAACCAATAGTACAGAACATTGTTGGGTAGGGGAGAAATAACCACGACAAGTTTTATTTCAGCAGGACTGACCAATTATACATGTATTGCATCTGTCCAAGAAGGCAACTGCTTAATTAGGTGAAACGAGTCAATACATTGTTGGCACGGTGCCTCACCTTATCTCTGTTTGGTTCGAGTAAATAACTGACATCATTTTGCTTTTTGAGCAAGACTTCCATGATTACACTGACTTCATTCGGTCTTAGAAATTTCCCGTTCCCCATGAAATACAATAGATGTCTTAAACAATCCATCATTGAACCTAATTTTGGAGATTCTACATACATTATTTTGTTGTTAATAGCATCCTTCTTATACCAGTCAAACAGCATAAAGAAACAATTATGAAATGTAATCTATCAACTTTTCATTATTTTTATCTCCATATCCAAAAGCAGATAAAGTCAGTACTAATGTTAAGCAAAACATTGTTATCCAAATCCATGTCACAGTAATCATATATATCGTATTAGATAATGTCCTGATTATGCATACCTCTATCTAAGTAGACGCTGTTTCAAGTCCCTTTTCCAACTTGCCCAGAGCTACCTTCACAGAATCCGATTTCCACCAAAAAAGTACATCTGGCTATCTTCATATTGCATGTATACGCCTTCTTGGACCTCCATTCGTTTTGTTTAGCCTTCATTGATACCGATGGGCTAAATCGCCTATAGGGTACTTCGTCTCCTAATTTCACTATATTTATTGGTTGAAATCATCTTCGTGGGAAAACAGTGCTCCTTCTCCTTAGAATGCGCCATTGTTAACAGCGAGATGAAATCAATTTAGAGCATGTATTCCGTGTGTGGCCGTCGTAAATGAAGATTAACAGGGGTATTATATCTAAACATCGGTTTAATATATCAGCTTGCTTTGAAATTAACAAAGCAATTGTGACTTACAATTATAAAACACCATGAAGGGCTACATTTTATACACATGAATGGGTTGTTATATAAATTTGCTTTAAGTCTAGATTAAATAAAACATGTAATAGGCAAATGTGTCATTATGTGAACGAATCTGTCCAACAAGCTGAAAGGTTTTGTATCTCCCATAGGATGCACGATGAGTAATGTCAATGAAGACACCATGCCCTTTCTAGTACAAGGAACGGTAAACACCGAGAGACATGTATGCATCAGCCATGATTAAAGCTTGGAATACAACAGAAGCTAGAACTGTTTCGACACACTACATAGAGATAACCCGAGAATTGTAAAGATACTCTTGTTAATATGCTTGGCAATTATATTGGAAGCGGTGTATTATGGCAACGAATGTGTGCACTGCGAAGTACAAATGGACCGTACCACATAGGTCTCTGTTCGACATAGGACTCTCTTAGTGTTCGACTATAAGGACTTACAGAAAAGAATTTAAATGCATTAGTGCTATTTGTAATCTGTGCTGGATCGAGATGGCACTTACACTGTTTACGTCTTATTTTAACTTGGTAAATGACAGCCAAAGAAAAAGTGAAATTGGCATAACATATCAACAAACGAAATGGATTTAAATTCAAAATATGCTATTGTTAGAAACAGATCGGCCAAAGCTGCATTTTAGGGGGCTAATGAAAAGCTTGTGTAGGCGTTAATCGTCTTATTTTACATGGAGCGGAATTAGAGTGGATTTTTTATATATAAAAGAGAGATTAATGAAGATGTTTGGAAATTAGTGATTAAATTTACGATTTGATATTGTATGTTTGGGGGAAGCCATAAGCCTATCATCCGGGGAGACGCGCCATACCCATGACAGATCGCTGCAACTACGACACATCTGCTTCCACCTAGGTTAAAAACCACCGAAAAATAGAAGCATAGTCTGTTTTTCCAAAAACATGAAATTTTACCGTGCGGCACATTTTTAATTCTCCATACTCGTAATTATAACCGTCTTATCGACATACATGGAGCGCAAGGCTAGAGCTGGATGTGATATATTCAGCACGTGACAGATGCCACGAGTCGCCGCAGGTCGTTAGACGGCCGGTGACGGCAAAACATCGCCTATAAGAGTTAACGCACGTGACATACGTACGATTGACTGCCATCACTTGTTGCGCCTGATCTGAAATGCTCAAAAATGAGAGGACAGCCATAGCCTAGAACATCCGGGGAGACGCGCCATACCCATGACAGATCGCTGCAACTACGACACATCTGCTTCCACCTAGGTTAAAAACCACCGAAAAATAGAAGCATAGTCTGTTTTTCCAAAAACATGAAATACACCTTACCGTGCGGCACATTTGGGCAATTCTCCATTTCGTAATTATAAACCTCATAACACATATCACAGAGTAGCGCACAGGCTTTTGCTGAACTTTATATTCAGCACGTGACAGATGCCACGAGTCGCCGCAGGTCGTTAGACGGCCCAGTGACGGAGGAGATAGAGTCGCCTAGAGAGAGAGATAGAGAGAGGCAAGAGAGAGACAGAGAGAGAGAGAGATATGAGAGAGAGCCATCAGAGAGTATAGATATATATATATATAGAGATATAGAACATAATATATATAGGATATATATATTGATATATATATTATATCTTATATATATATATATAATATGATGTAGATATAGCCTTAGCTCTAGCAAAATTACAAAAATATATAGGAGGATACAGGCTAGTTATATATGCCAGGGGCATAGCATATATATATATATATATATATATATATATATATATATATATATATATATATATATATATATATATATATATATATATATATATATATATATATATATATATATCTATATATATATAAATAGATCTATATGTGATAAACCTAGATGTGATAATGACTTACCACAACAATGGTGTCTTGGCTCTTCAAAATTACAAAAAATGAGTAAGACAGGCTAGTTATATAACATGCCAGGGTCATAGCGCATATATATATATATATATATATATATATATTTATATATATATATATGTATATATATATATATATACATATATATAGATATATATATATATATATATATATATATATATATATACAAGGTAATATCTATCTCTCTAGATAAGATCTCTATCTCTCTCTGTGTGTGTGTGTGTGTGTCTAGATAAACCTATGATGTGATAATGACTTACCACAACAATGGTGTTGACGCAATACGATTTTCATGTTCACATAATGTAGATTTATACAAGGAACAGAGTGAAGATTTAGTTGCTCGGAAGGAGAATGCCAAATTTCTTCTGATTTGCAATAAGAGAACTAATGGTCATACATCAGTGTTACAACTGCGTCACTATAGGCACAGATAGTTAAAGTAGTTGTTGTTGGTTATTGTGATAACTGTAAGCTATAAAACTTATACGCGGCTCATATTCTAATTGTAGTTAGCTATGAAATTCTTTTTTTCATTACTGAAATATAGATGGGTATAGCAGGAAAATATCTAAGCCCGCTAAGTGACAGAAACTGCCGTTTTGCGGCCGGTGTTAAACGTTCCTAGTTCCGGAAAGGGAATGGTGTCTTAATTGACATTAATCATTGTGCATCCTATGGGGGATGCAAAATATCTGAGCTTGTTTGACAGGTTCGTCAACATAATGGCACATTTGTCAATTACATGTATTATTTAATCTACACTTAAAGCAAAATTATATAACAACCTATTCCTGTGTAGCAAATGCAGTCCTTCATAGCGTTTTATAACTGTACGTCACAATTGCTTTGTTCATTTCAAAGCAAACTGATATATTGAACCGATGTTTAGATATAATACCCCTGTTAATCTTATATTACTATGGCCACTCACGAATACACACGCTAAATTGATTTCACCTCGCTGTTAGCAATGACGCATTTTAAGGAGAGGGAGCCTTGTTTTCCGATGAAGATGATTTCATCCAATAAATATAGTGCATTAGGAGACAAAGTACTCTATGGGCGATTAAACCCATAGGTATCAATGAACGCTTTACAAAACGAATGGCACGAGGTCCATGAAGGCGTAAGCATTGCAACATAAAGATAACCAGATAAACTGATATAGTAGAAATCTGCTGTGAAGGTAGCTCTGAGCAAGTTGGAAAAGAGACTTGAAACAGCGTCTACTTAGATAGAGATATACATAATCAGGACATTACCCAATACGATATTTATGATTACTGTCACAAAGATTGGCATGAAAATATTTTGCTTAACCATATATGCGTGCTGATCAATAGATTACATTTTTACTGCTTTTATAACTAAATGCCGATGCTGTAGTCCCTTTAGTTGTGGTGAGGTACAATTTGTTCTGTAAAACGAATCGTGGGTCAACGAATGGAGGCTGGTATGGTTGATAATGTGAGTGCAGGGGGCATACTAGAGTGATATAGATATCTATGATGAACATCTACTGGTGTCATTTCCAATAAACTTTAAAACATATAAAATTTTCCAAAACGTATACAGAGCACAATGTTTAGCATAGAAGTAAACTTCTACAATATTCTTGCAGTTGCAGAAGTCTAGCTTACGGCTCATTGTCCACCGGTTACCAACACACAACATTGCAGGAGACGCAGCCATTACGGTGTAGGCAGAGACATTTTCGTCAGCTCATTTCAACAGCAGGATTAGTGAATGCTTAGCAACCCTCTTAACAGGCTGCATGAAATCGACTAACTGTGGACGCTTGTGTGGTTCGTGAAACGCGGTCAACCCCAAAGCCTGCCTCAGAAATCTGTTCTAAGCACGTCGACCGATTCCATACCATTAAAGGGCGCTCGATTGATATGCATTTATTTAGCTGTGTTCCCCCTTCAGCCATGTCTATCGTGAATTGCCAAACCTAAACATTACACAATAATGTATCAAGCTTTCAATAGACTTAACGCACTGCAAAGTTGATTGGCAGTTCAGCCCAACATGAGATGATAGTTAACCAGAAGCACTGGAACAAAAAGGCTGCCGCCAGAACAGTTCTAAACAACCATAATGTTAAACATTTGTTAACTCATATTGAATTTTGCAATGTCGGTTTTAATCTTGAGGTAATCCTTTACGTGATGATATTAATGAGATACTCTTCAGCATCTTTAGGATAACATACTGCTTTTAGTAGATAAGAATAATGATAAGCTGATGCATTCCATTTCATCATTTTTACTTTATGCTGTTTGACTGGTAAAAGAGGGATGCTATTAACAACAACATAATATATGCAGAATCTCCAAAGTTAGGTTCAAATATGATTTGTTTTCGACATCTATTGTATTTCATACAGAACGGAAAGTTCCAGGACAGGATGAAGATCTCCATCTACCATGAGCACAAGTCAGTGTAATCATAAATGTCTTGCTCAAAAAGCAAAATGATGTCAGTTATTTACCCAAGTTTGACTCAAAACAAATAGAGATAAGCCGAGGCACCATGCCAACAATGTATTGACTTGATTGACCTGATTAAATAAAAACTTCGTTTAATAGTCCTTACCTGCCCTGCAACAACAGTGCTCTATCTTACTGCCACCCATCGCAAATGTCAGTGATACAATTGTTATACTTGTCGTTATATACAGGAATATGTTTCTGATTATATGTTTTCAGCTAACAGAATTAGCAAAGTAATGTGCGACTCACGCTCTAATTACGATAGAAACATTAAAAAGCAGTATCATGGTTCAGTACATATTTGCATGTCTGCCTTTCTGATTGATGTAAAGGCACATCAGAATGGAGTGCCCTAGAAATATCCAAGAAGGCTCATCCAGGGTTATCTTTCGTGTTGAGAACGAAATGAGGCCAAAATTGAATTGACATATCAGCAATCGCAGGAGCTGTCTGTAATGATTACCATGCATTGAACGAAGTGGACAACCCTTTAATTGTGGTCACGAAGAGGATTAGAGTAGGGTCACGGCGTTGATTAGGGTTAAGTCACTGGGGCAATGGTTAGGTCAAGGCGGGAATTAAAAATTGGGTCATGACCGAGATAATTGTGGTGTCATGGCAGGGGTGGGAGTAGTGTCACGGTGGACTTAAGTTAGGTCATTGGGCAGTGGTCACACCGGGATAAAGTTAGTGTTAGATATCGACATCATGTTGGAACGTAAAGAGCGCATGTTAACTTTGAGTTTAACCAAATGGAATCCAAAAATTTGAATGTGACGCAAACTCAGAATTTTGTTTGTAGGATTGATATGGATATCTCGCAACATTTGTAAGTGAAATGAATGCATACGCAGAGACATGGAAGTAAATGACAACCGAGAAAGGCAATTTGCACTTACTAGTAATGCAAAGAGAGTCAGCACAGAGGATAGCTCACAGCTACATGCTAGACTTGATGTGCTTTACTGCATTAAATCATTCGCAAATCGTCACTGTCCCATAACTGTTATGCGGAGCAAAATCCTCTGCGTTGCATAACAAGATAATATTAGGATGACCGAGGATGTGAACTTCAGATGAATGGCTGAACATTTGATGGGCAGAGAAAAGCCCATCGACGAGCAGTCGGTTTGTTACCCGAGTGTCTAACGGCAAATGCTATGGGATTTGTCATAACGTTTACACAAGTATGAGTGCCCGGATAAAAATACTCGGGCAGATAAATGACAAAAGTTCTCGGAGATAAAACAACCAACGTAGATAGATATAACCTTTTATTTTATTTTGACTCATTACAGATAATAAACCTGCAAAGATATCAACTACCGCAAACTGCCTATTTTCTGTTGCTTCTGAAGTTCTTTTGTAAAACACATAACCTTATCAAAGCTAACGGTGACATCTTCTCATAATGCACCAGCCTGTATAATGTAGTTGCTATCAGAATGACTAACCAACAAACTAACTCTTAATGTTGTACTACTCACAAACCTGTACCGGTGAGTTTTTTTGTGACACTCCGTGCAGACTGTGTTTTGCATCCTCATCAAACATAGATGGAAAGTACCTGAAGCAGATATTAACGATAAGTGGCACATAAGTGAGCAACACAAATGAACAAGTGAGTTAGACCTAACCTGATTTATAGGGTTCACTACATTATTTCACGGTTAAACTATTGTTCGACAATGACAGTCATTTTACGTATGCTTGCTTTGTAAATAACGTAAAGATGCGCATCCATCCATGTTCACGTGCAGTTATGTTGTTCTATATTGACTGTGTACTCGGAAGTAGACGAGATCGAAATGAACAACTTAGAGGGTTAAATATTTGTATCTGGCCCAGCGCCCAGTTCTTATCAATTGCAAAAGACCATTTAGCACAAATAATCAGCGCATGACTGATACTTAACCTCAACGCCTTTTTTTGTCTCCAACTACTTACATATAAATAGTGCTAAATGCGGATAGATAATGTTGACGTATAGAAGCTTGACCGTGTGCACACAGTGTAATAAAGGGATTGCCATAGTCACAAGCCACATTGGATGTATCCATCATGCGTATCGGCATGTGAAAGGTCTGATGATGATATATGGCAGGTTCCACATATTGTTTTGAAAGAAAAAAATAGGCAGAAAAAAGTTCTTATGATGGAAACTGTATGACGAATGACTGTAAAAGCTTTTATCGTCTTTTAGCTAGTACCCCATAAAATTCTCACACACGCTACCAGGAAGTCTCATTAGTAGGGGGCACTTATATGGCCTGTGAATGTGCGTTTTTGTAGATGTTCTTACAGATTGTATGATTTCATAGCCATTCCGTTGATGCTATTGCTATATCAGAATATGGCACACTGTGTTAATGCATTGCGTGGCGGTATGCAATCATTGGATGGAGGGATACTTATGTATCACCAATGCTTTAATAATTGCGCCTGACTTATGACTAGCGTAGCACAGAGCATCGTTAATCTTTGCAAGTTCTGTAGTTGCGAGGTGTTTTGTAAGTGCATTATCGTCGGGTGTCATTGCTTTAAATCTCAATGGAGGGATGAGAAAACATGGATTGCTTCATCAGGGAATCGTCCCACTACAGCTTAATTTTTAACCCATAAATATCTATCTATACATACGTACATGACAAAGCCTTTATTTATAGTGCTACAAAGTGGTATCGTAAAAATTCCATCCGACTCCACGTTGGGCCCGCAGTAAAAAAATGCGAAAACAGCCAGACTGGCTTTAACTGTGGGGGTGTTTCGGGGGGAGGGGTTGGGGTGCTGATGCAATGCTTTACAAGATAAGGACTTTTGACGGCTTGAATTGTTTATGTCAGAGTAAGTAACAGACAGATCAGATCAGTCCAACAAAGCTTGTTTGTAGCTGTCAATTATGCCAACGAATTTTTTTTAACCAAGTTTCTAGTGTCTTATCGACCATCGATGGTAATAAATACGAGATCCGTTCCTGCGGCTGCAGGCAAAGCCTCAGTTCTTTTCTGGCTCTGTGTATTTCGACAACTATCTCCCCATGGGTGTCGTACGTCTTGCAGAATGTTTGAGAAAATCCAACTCGGCACTTTAGTGGATAGCCTGGAATCAGCTACATTTTTGAAGATTTTACTTTTGCAGGCCCTCCTGATGCCACCCCAACTCAAATAAACGTTTCTCAATGCTACATTTGCAGTTCGGATACCCAACAAAAAACCCACAAAACAGCCTTTCCTGCAACTAGCATTGTGGCTCATGTTGTTGTCTTGGATTCTGCGGCAATGTAAACAAAGTTACCCCAGGATGAAATTGAAAATATGTTTATCTGCTGACACAGTTAAAAGATAAAAACATATGACACTGGAAAAAGCGCAGTCCCAAAATTTGTCTGTACATTGATCTGCCCAGGAAGAGCATCCTTATTGTCCTCCCGTCCAATACAT
Source organism: Urechis unicinctus (assembly GCA_034190875.2). NCBI lineage: Eukaryota > Metazoa > Annelida > Polychaeta > Xenopneusta > Urechidae > Urechis > Urechis unicinctus. The sequence goes on along the minus strand of CM067353.1, from coordinate 70,766,537 downwards.
TTGGAATGGGTTTATATTTATATTTTTCTATCCAACTGCTGGTCAAGACAATTTATCCACACAAAATGTGAAGAATTTAGATGTGGAAGCATTAAGAAAGAGTTCTAGTGGGGAGATGATTTGCAACGAGTTGAAATGCTGTACTCACATGCAAAAGTATAGAGTTATGTGTGCCGGAGAAATTGTATCTAGCATGTAATAGGCAACGTTATGTTAAAATTGATTTTAAGACAGTTGTAAAACAAGGAGAGCTAGATAGTATTTTGGGTCGATGCTCACAGCAGTACAAAATGGATCTTCATGATCAGGTTTAAATGGAACTAGTGAACGGTGGGCGTGCGTTTGTATAACAATCTCAATAACACACCCAGATCATGTGTAGCGCCGCCCTACCCTTCCTTAATATTCACATTAAAGAAAACCAACCATGAAATATATAATTATTGTTTGCTTGATAATGATGATACATAACATCATATTGATTTGCTTAATACGTTTGAGCTTACATTGCGTGAATTAATAGAAAGTTTTACGAAGACAATGAACATGAGAGTCGATTGTTCAGTTCACGGAGCGCTACTTGCTGGCCTTGTAGCCATCATTTTATGAGTACTGTAAGAAGAATTCACAAAAATTAAATTCACGAAATACTTCATAAAAGCACAATGTCTTATAGCACTATTTATATTACAGTTTACAATCATATTCTAGTGAGAATGGTTGAACATGACCACACATTCTGTCATCAACATAGTATGATATACTGTGTTGGGAAAACAGCAGTATCAACAGACAAAGGGTCTCACGAGATGAGGTAATGAGTTATTATTATCACAAAAATTATTTGCGCTGTTATATCAATCCCGCAGAATTATTGAAGATGCTTTACTGCAATGTCTCAAAATTTCAATCCAATGTTTGCTGGCTGAACCATCTTGATATGCTTCAATGTCCGGAAACAATCATGCTCATATGATCCATCGACCATAAACATCAATATATATGCAATATTGCGACAGTTTAGAAAGAAGTTATCGTACTTTGAATCATTGGCTGCCACAAAGAAGCCCCATACGCGTCAAATATTACTTAACATGGATTGGTGCTCGCGGTAAGGTCAAATTGACTTGGATGACATAATCATAACGTATCACTAGCACCGGACGTCGAAGTCAATTGTCGTTAACTTGGTCAATTTATTGGTCAGCAGGGCACGTGGCACATATACTAGTTGGGTTGTTCAGCTTCATGCTATGCATTATTCAAGCTCAGTGATGAAAACGTTGCATGGTTTGAATTGTGCAAGCAATGATTTATTCCCCAAACTGCGTTAAATTCAAATTAGTATGACATAAATTCATTAATGTTGAATGCGATTATTATCCTATACCCCGGCAGTGGAAGAAATATTTAAGAGAGTTGTGCATTTTATGATGTTACGAGCATGAGCACTGGGGCGCTGTTAGAGTATTCCTTTATCAATTTTTTGGGCAATAGGGCGGTTGTTATTTTGTCAGTAGCTTACGTTCAGGATTACCTAGGATCTTGATTCTAGTGACTAATTCTACATGTTAAGAGACGAGGAATGCAGCAGTACTATCAACAAGACGATATCAGCTACCTAACTATTTATATTTGGGATTCAGGGAACTGATTAACAGCCAAACCATTAACATATTAGAGGAGGTATGCATATTTTCCTGAATTACAAGGTCATCGCATGAGTTATATACAGACCTCCAATATTAATGTTTAGTTGCATACACGTGACACTTAACATCAGAATCATGCCATAATGATAATCTATGTTCCTAGTGCAGCTTTTTGGACTTGCATACATATACTAACAACATATAACCTGCATGTGTACTTGTGTGCTTTTAGCTGTACTCCATTTGACTGCGGTTAGTGAGAGAGTTTAGAGTTTAACGGCACACCAAAACTATTGTGTTACATGGCGCCTCGGATGGTGGGATGACCATAGACTAGAACACGTGTGTTCTGTGTCAGGAAAATACAGATTAGATGCATAAATGTCCACCTAAATCAGCGCGTAGGACACATGTGACAAGATACTAGACCATAGCTGATAATATTGTAGCATTAGACAAAACCAGTTACCTGCCAAGACTACTTAAACGGTCACAACCAGATGGGTTAGAGCATCGAGGCAACGTGACTTCTGCAGACTTCACCGCAACGAAGCAAAACATTAGAGGGCCAAAAAGAGGACAATGCCCCAGATATGTGATTCAGAAACCCGCAACTGCATCCATCAGTCAACAAGAACATCATTCAACAAAGATAAATTGATTATGTAGCAAATCTGCAGCAGTAAATGCTTTGCGTTATGCATTAAAATTTCAAACTTAACATTCCTATGAGACATTGTGCTTTCAAATTACAGGTCAAATCTCGCCTAGCTAAGTTCAGTGCTGGGACCTGCACAATAATATAATGTAAACTGTGACATTGCATTCGCTGGACTTAATTTCACCTTGTGTAAACCCCCTTAGCGTACGTAGCAATAAACTATTTGACATACTACCAGAAGCGTCTGAGGCCTTTTTGCTTTGGATGCAAAAAAAAATGGGATGCAGAAGACAGTGAATGCAGCACTTCAGTACTCTGGCCTTTACCTCTGAGTTGGACTGAGTTTTCATAATTAACATTGAGTTTTATAGAAAACCTGTAATACTACCATGGAGGGCAATACTTAGTTAACAATGGAGTAGGGATTGTTGTGGATTTGTGGTCACCGTTAATAAGTCAAACCAACACTACCAAGTATCAAACTACAATGTATTGGAAAGTACTGCATTATACTCTTACACGTCACAGTTCGAAAACGTACATAACTAGGCCCATATGAAATATGTTTCTAGTATAACTCTAGTTTAGTTCCCTGACTGCCAAGTATATTTAGGTAGTTGCTAGCGTATTGTAATTAGTACAGCTGCATTCTTTGTCCCGGACAATGGAAGACTAGTTACCGGAATCAAGATTATTGATGGTATAGAATCAGAGCAAAGTCAGCAATCGACTCAAAACGTCTTTTTTAGACCAATGTAGTATATACCGTGCTAAGACAAATCGATATATGTTCTCTGAACGCTTTGAGCACCATCATGGCGATACCAGGATATGGGTATCTTGTGGGAGGTGACGATATTTGTCATGATGATACTGCAGCTCATGACAATGTCGCAGTTAAGCTTTTATAAGGATGAATGACAAGTGACTAAGTAGAGCCACGGATGACCAAGCCTAATGTGAATCTATTAGCATATGCTTCGTGCCTCCAGCTTGGAAGTATAGAACGATTACGAGCTATACAATGCTTGCTGTGTATTTTTCAAGCCATTCCGCATATATAATTCGTTAATCAAATATAACGCTCGGTGGTGCAGTATGGTTTCGCGTCGTCGGTCGATGTGTGTGGTCCCCATGTGACTAGGAGCATACGTGCATACACCAATCACAAGCGGTGAAATGCCAGACACATGGTCCCAATGACAGCCATAGCCAATACGAAAAGGGGCATGCCATTTTTCAAAGTAATGACGTGATTAACATCACAGCTATTTTTGACCTGGCCTGGCCCTCGACATTAGGTGGATTCTCATCCCAACCGCAAAGCATACACACACATATACACACACACTCACACACACACACACACACACACACCCACATACACACACACAGATATATATAAATATATATATAGAATATATAGAGATATATATATATTTAAATATATATATATATATAGATAGATATATATATGTATATATATATATATTATATATATGTATATATTTATATATATATGTATCTGAACATATATACATGTATATATGTATATATATATGCATATATATATTTATATATATATGTATATATAAACATATTGATATTCACATATAAATATTTATATAGATATATATATATATATTAATGTATATATACATGTATATATATACATAGGTTAAATATGTATAAGTAGATTTATAGATATATATATATATTTATATATATATATATATATATATATATATATATATAAACATATTGATATTCACATATAAATATTTATATAGATATATATATATATTATTAATGTATTATCATTAAATATGTATAAGTATTTGCAAATGGAATCGAGTTTCATAGACTATCGTTTCTACTCTTGCAAGATAACGTCCCGTTATTTAAATCACTAACTGGTTTATTCAGATATGTTGTGCTATGCTTCACGATCTTATGGCCTATAAATCCTGTAATTTGCCATAACACCGAACGCCATAGCAATACGCCAGAGGGCCATATCATGGATAGCTATTTTTTTTATCCTGCGACTCAGGGTGATGCTTCATATAACCTATACTACATATTGCACTGGCGGCAGTTGGCAATATAACTCGATATATTCAACAATTCTAAGATTTCGATGTACGGCAATAGTTTAGTATTTTAATGTAGCATGGGGTGATCGATTGTTTCACGATTTATGAATACACAATGTACACACATTCATTGTTTCAGTTCAATAGAAATACAATTGCATGTTTTAATAGTTCACGAGTCGATCAATTTCAAACTAATCTATCATGATTACACTTATGCAATTCACTTATGTTTAGTGACGCAATACTCAGCACAGAAGAAAAAGGCCTGATTGTATTTGCTTAATGGGGCTATTTAAATACAATAACAGGCAAACTGCTTATGCAGTAGTTTATTTGTTATTTTACCAGAGGCATTGCGAATTAGTTACATTGATCAGTCGCAATTTGTGGTTAATTTTGTCAAAAGCCAAGATATGTTATTCAGTGCAGTATGTCCGTTTGCATGTTACTTTGATCGCGATACAGGTCTTAATTTTCAGCCGTTTGGGTTTTTTTTCTTTTAAATGTCGCCATCAATGATGCTCAGAACTGAGAGTTTTTGTTTCAACCTTGACCTCAAATTAAGGTCAATGTCATTGGATAAAGTGACAATCCTAAATCCTCAATATCTTCGTGGATAAAAGTTCGATCTTATGACAATTTACATATTCTTGAAGCCTAATCGATAATTTACCCAAGCACTAAGTCGAAACATCGAGGTATCAGTCCCAATGATTGCAAGAATTAAACAAATTTAGATCGCCTATAAAATTGGTAATACGTCCGATAATAATCATTATTAGGTCAAATGAGGTGAGTTACAATCGCATCGTAAGATTTCATGGATGTCGATGACGTCAATTTCGGGTACGAACGAACCCAAGGTTATCCAAACATTGACAATGAGAACTCCTAATATCGCAGTGCACAGTAATATGGGTGATATATTCTGGTAGCTTGATTCAATGGTAAACTTTTTTCTAATCATATGTAGTTGTAAATAATGCATATTATTCAAAAGCGTTGCATGTTGAAAACTTGAGTCGTGTTGAACAAAAATGGTTCGAAACGGATATATTGAGAAGAAAAAACGTCATCTGAGAAGCTGAAACCTTTATCAAACTTTTTTAAATGGCAGGTTCTATCAAAATATTCGTCGTTTCCAAAGACCGCTGAATTAGAAATGTTTTGGTTTTTTTAAACTGGATTTTTGGCTGGCAATTCAGGTAGCAATTTTCAAAAAAAAAAAAATTGTTTTATTCAGAAGGTCGGCTACAATTATTTGCAGAACTCAGACCCTTTTTTACCTTGACCTTCAAGGTCATTGAAAATGCGAATATCTAAAATCCCGAATATCTCCGTGGATCATTGTTCGATCTTTACGCAATTCACAACATTTTGTAGCTTAACTCTATTGCAAAACTTTATCAAACCAATATCAAACTTTTATAATTGATAAGTTTGATCAAAATATTCGTTCTTTTTAGAGCGCAATGTTCCCCATAAAAAATTCCACGTAGACGATTTTCGTTAAGATTTCAATCGCTTATAAAATCATAAATATCGGTTCAATAGTTATAAAAATTGGGCAGTTGTTGTCATGGACAGCGCGTATCGAATCTTCAAATTTTATATATGTCGATGGCGTCATTTCCAGTAGGCAACACATTAGTGATCATTACTATCCAGCAAGTGCCGTGCTTTTGTCAGATCTCATTGAAGGTTTAGTCATGTCGGTCATGTCGGTTATGTTTTGTTTCACAATACAGTGAGAAAAAGCCGATGTGAAACTTATTTTGTATCTGATGATCGTTTCGTAATTTTGGTTTTAACTGAAGGTAGCTCGTCGCAAGGTTCATCAATTTAATTCTTAGTTTAACGTTTATTGTTTTAATGTAAGTAAACGTTATCTCATACGCAAAACCGAAAAACCATTTAGCTTTTTATGTTATTTTATTGCATTTTTGTTTAAATAAACAAAAAATGCAAAATATACACGACCGTGTAGTCGTGATAATTGGGTCAATTATTGTCCTGGACAGCGTCAAACTTATCGTAAGAATTAAGTATGTCGATGCCATCACTTCCGGTTCGGAATTCATCAAAGTCACAGCAGAAGATAAATAGGAAGTTCACGAGGCTTTTCTCCGTCGGTAATGGTCATCGTGTTATTGTTGTTCCGATCAAAGAAAGCCCATTATATTGTGAATAAATAACCAATAAACCAACAAAAGAGTTATACCACTGGAAGGTGCTATTATCAATATTAAATAAATATATCAGAGTTTAAGTGTGTGACATGGGGCGTTCAAACCATATGTTGTGAACTCATATATTATTGCTAACCACAATACACATTCTAAGCTTGATATGCTGCTCATAAATCCAGATCTGGTGCAAGGGATGTTATTTCCGTATCTCTTTCACATTTTTATGAGATTAGCTACAGATATATGTTGCTCCCTTCTGGGTATGCCTTTTGTCGAATCTTGAATTATCACTAACTTTTGTATAGTGTTGATGTCAATAAGACATTTTGGCCTTGGAGACTTAAGCATAGAAATGGGCAAAACAACAGAGCATCGCTTTCTCCTCATCAAGACTTGATAAACGAGCAGTCAATAAATAATGGCTCGGCAGCCACGTTGTCATGGATTTCATTACATTGATGTATAATTGATAATTACAAAACATTAACATACTTTCCAAAAATATAATTTGCCAAATTAAGCAGATGCAATCAAATTGAGAGCTTCACCTCACAAAGTAAATAAATCATCGCCCTCAAGAGCGCCATCCATTATCTTGACTGCTTGCTACAGTTGACACAGATGAAGGCAAAGCAACTGTATATATTCTCGAAACTTATAAATTAATCTAACTGAAGGCATCCTCATCTATGGGAAGCAATGGTTAAACGAGGATATGTTTACATCATCCATTAATGATGACATGCGGGATCGTTTCCGATGTCAATATCTAAACCAAGCTTGCATTATCTGAAAAACTAATATAGCTCCCTCCATCGCAGATATATTGTACTTGTCCCATAAAATTGGATATGCATCAATAATTCATCAAAACCAGTATCCGACACAATATAAGCCTATTATTGCATATAAAAGTCGAATAATGCTAATGAAGTGTTTCCATAATTGCCTTCAATTTTACCATTTGTACAACGTTTCGTAGTACCATAAATAGGAAATTAGAAACGCGTAAACGGATTGCATTTTGATGCGGAAAGGAGTGGGTGTGTCCGTTCATTTTTGACGGATTCGTTCGTATTACAGTAATTTATGGCAATTGACATTCCTGCATTCATATACATACGTACCGGGTGAGCCAATAACTGAGGGTAAATAATTTGCTGACATTCACTTGTGACAAAAGAATGAGACCATACACGCTTAACACTGGATAGTGCCTTTTGCAACCAAGTCTTATATTATATGTAGGGTTCAAAGCTATTACCTATCACTTCGCTAATAACAGACGTATACGTATATGTTGTAGAAATGGTCAACCTTTAACAATGGATACTAATGAATCAGTACGTAAGCTTCCATATTGTTGACCACAAATAAAACAAATCGCGTTAATAAACCACATATTATTAGTTCTCAGACGTAAACAGTGAAATTGAAATCGATTTCCTCTCATTAACTTTTCACAATGCTTTATTCAGGCAGTTGTGCCATTTATTTAAATACACGTTTCTTGGATGTTTCACTATGTCACATTGGGTTGATTGTTCGGTATTATTGTGGCAATTTGATCACGCGGTTCGTGAAGACAGATTATCTGCACTAAGTAAATGTTGGCCAGGCAACCTGAGGCGGTTAGATACACTCAGTTATCATTCCAGTCAGTCATGTCCATGCAGCTTTCTGTGAATCCGGAATCCGAGCATTTCTTTTTCATTTCTCTCCATTTTCCGACAGTTTCAATTTCACAAGTTGTAATATGATGCAGAGATCTGCTGCTCACATGAATTGTTTACGTGAAAACCATGATTACGGTGTAGAATATTTTATCGGGGAAAATTAATTATTACAATAAGAATTCAGGTAAATTGCATGTTGTCCGCAGCAGGATCTCAAATGCGCCATAGCTAGAAAATACCCGCTGCAGTGAGGTACAATGCAGACTTCATCTACAGGCATTAATGAAAACCCATATATATAGAACATACATCTATGTGGTTTGAATTTTGCAGTTGCCAGTTTTATCGGGACGACAATGCTTACGACTGCTTGATATTCAGTAGCGTACGTAAAGTGGCCTTTTGCATCAGTAGATGTCAGAACCAAGTGAATATAAGCGTGAATATAATTGAAACTGCTTACGATATACACTGAATAAAACATGTTAGATTCATAAGGGAAATATCTTGATAGTCCTATAGAACATTAGTATTGCACATTTGTCGAAGGTACGTTTCAAGATCAATTTGCGATGTTCATTTTTATTTACAATGTTTCTTGAAATCAAAATAAAGAATTTGTTGCTTACATTTTAGTTATATATTTGCCTTTGGTGAAGGTGTCTGTGCGTGTTTGCGGAATGATAGGTGTGTTGGCAAATATGTACTTCTATGCAAATATGTACTTCGTAAATCGCTGACTATTTTTGTATGATTTAAGATGCATTTGTTTTATACTCCATACATTTCTAAATAACAAACATATGGATGATAGTGTCTTGTACTCGTCCCCCTAACTAGTTAACGCCTCGAGAGTACCATTGGTGTATTACGCACTTGAATGCTCACATGACACAGGAGTTGCCCACATTCAGCGTATCTGCCTATTGCATCCATCTCTAAAGTGATGCATGGTATACACCTTTACTCACTTTCTCTTTCACAATATATTGACGTCATAACTGTATCATTCCGGGTATCCTAGTGCAGTAAGCTTCCGGAGCACGTTTGATCAAGTGCTTTTGTTCTATTAGCAATCTGGAAATACTGAAATGAGAATATTGTTTAACGTTATTCTGTTATCACAAATATATTGTTTGTGACTGCATATAATGATTCAAATGTAAATTATTGAGCTTTTGAACCTCATGTCAATTGTAGTAAAATATGTAATGACACAGAAAAGTGAGAGTGCAACGAAACATTAAACGTACGGCTCCTTTTCAAAAACTATACCCCAATACATCAGCATCTTTTCTGTTGCACGCACCATATATTGACAGAATCAACTGTTTTCTATAAAAAAATTTGTCTTTTAGGTAAGGATCATCCTAGGTTTGATGTTAGCCCCAACATGTTGTTGTCCACCGTCTTACAATGCTTTATATCAATTGAAATATTGCTCATTTGTCTGACTTATCTCTGTTATCTTTTATTTTCTAATTTCCATCCATGAAGTATAATCAGTCGTTCACTTTTTGGTTGTGTACATTTTACCCACTGACCATACAAATTATGGCAGTGTGGATAACGATGGCAAAATTGATTTACTGGTTAATGGTTTTCACTAATAGAAATTCGCTTGCAACCTGGGGTGACGGAATACTTCATAAATATAAATGGGCTATTCATATTGAATGATAAGTCAATTTGACATTTCTGTGTGCTCTAATGTGCGGTCACAGCAGTAAACTTGTCATCATGGGGCAGCAGAGATTTGCAATGTGTGTTGAGTATTGAGACCTATTGTTACTACAAAGTAAGGCTTTCGTGATGTTTAGTCCTGCAATGAATTTATCTATTACTTCTGATCACATTGTCAGATAGAAAGGGGATTGTCCAATATTATGGTTGTCCAGTCAGTAATCACGCAATCGAATTGCTATATGAACGCGCACTGAAACAAAGCATTTTACTAAGCTGTGAGGCATAAAACATTCAATAATATAATGATCCAGAATACTACTGAGCCTACAAGCATAGCCGTGAAACACAAGTGTACGCTATTATTCACTAAGCATAATTTACATATTCGGTATGCATTTGCAGATTTTCGTGAGCTACATACTCGTCATCCGCCTTATTCATGGGCATCATATAGGGTTGTAAATTATCAGATAAGCCCCTCAGTTTTAATTGGGATTGTTCTTTGTTTGCCAAAAGCCTAGCGGCATATGACGGACCTTTCGGCAAAACTCTCAGGATATCAACACATTCAATGATAAAAGTAATTGGACACCTTTCTGTGTCGACCAGTTTCTTTATTCGTGACAATTCAGGTATAGACGCATCAGGCACAATTTAACTCAAAACTTATACATAGCCGCAAAAAAACAAGCCATACAGAACGAATCCTGCTAAGGAACGGACAATAAGCCCAACAATTGGCAAGCTTCTGTGAAAGAAACCCATTGTAGGAATAAAGAACGCAAAGTGCACGAATTACTTCAATTCTCAAGCACTAAGTTCTGCCCTCTGATTCAATCTTAGACGAGCTCTGAAATACAAAACCTTAATATCTCTCACGTCTGCATTTAGATTTTGTCAGGTTTTGCTATCATAAGAGTGTCAACGTCTGACTACATTAACCCATCAAGGCTACAAGCTAACAAGGCTAAGTATGCAGTTGCAGCTGTTTTTAGAAATCAGTGACGCATTTTCAGTTAGACTGTTTGGGTAAGTATGCTTAGATACGCTATGATAATATCATCTCATATTCAGGCTCATTTGAAGGGCACCTTACTCTTCTTGATTCAATGTTGCGTCTGTAATTAGAAGCATATGTTAAGCTTCACCCTTTGCTATCGAGACACAATAAATGAACTATATTCGTTGGTGTCAAAGAAGATAGTGTTATAATCTAATTCAGACGATTTGTTGCACCATTTGACGCGCGTGCTGGTAAAAGTTCAAGGGTGACGTAACCGTTTGTCAAGTTTTGCTGCATCAATGACATCAGCACAAGGCAAATGCTTGTAATTATTCACCTCTTGAACATTGGTAATATTGCATTCGCATATTGCAAACAATTCTGCTTTTTGTAAAGATATACTTCCATATGACATAATGTGGCACGTTGCATTTTAATTTGATTGATGCAACGAAGATGCCCAATGCCCCATTGTACGTCCATCGATCATAGTGGAGAAGAAGAATACTCATTGTCATAGACAAAAAATGATGACTGACCGCCTCTAATAGCTTTTGTCACCATTCAGTAAGTATCCCACTATGGACAACCTAATTGTCAGGCCAGGCCAATGTTTAGGCACACACGCAGTGCTCACTTCTTTGCGGCTTCCCTTAACCTTAGACTCGAGAAAGCATGCAAAGCAATGGACATTGCTTCCATAGATACCTTCTGATATGTTACAGCGATGATGTAGTGCCCGTTGGGATGGCCACTTGATTTGTAAACATAAGCCAAACTGTATTTGTCATCTATGCCAAAAATCTTCTCCACACTGAGATGGCAACCATTGGTGGCAATTATGACAATTGATCTTATGACTATTATGAGGCATTTGGGGTATCCTAATACCCAATAACCCTGCTATTGGTAGTGTAGTTAAGGAAATATTACTGCTTTATTGATCGACTTATTAGTAGATATAATCAAGAGTGGCAAATTTTTAGGAACCTTTACAACCTTAAAACACCGCACACATGGGACGTGATATTAATCTGCGACGGCTAATGATGACTGACAACTATATGTTCCCGTTATTGCATTAGGGACAAATTTGAGGCTGATATGCACAGCTGCTATGCTTTAAGTATCTCGAGACATCAGACATTGCAACATAATCATTCTAGTGAATTAAAAATCCAATGACAGAGTTGGGATGTTGCTTCTGCGCACCTAGTTATAATGCACCAGTCTTAATTTGAACCACTGTGGTACTTGTCATAATAAGCAAGGCATATGTACATAGCGTCAGATAATAGACAAATAGTGAATAACATCTTCAACACCACCATTTCTGTAGCTCCGTCATAGCAGTTTTTCCTCGTCCAATTTGTCTCATTAACTATGTACCAAAACTATCCCCCCACCCACAAACGCCCCCATACACGTGTACACTCATAAACACACCATCTACTCGCATCCACGCTTATAAACATTCCAACCCAAGCCACGCCACAATTCGGATACCTTAATTACAACCTCCGTCTTCGGCACGTTGGGAAAAGCAAAATTGACCTCATTCAGACCCGCATGTTCGATGGCCCTTATTCTTAATTAACACTTCACCTAGTCATTATTTCCCATTCCATACTATAGTGTTCGTCAAAAAGTACCACTTCAGTTACTTAATCCAATCAGCGATAAATATAGGAAAATGCCAACATTTACAGATAAGCAAAAGTTGCCCTCAACCACTCAATATTGGCTACCATTGCCTTACATTTATTTCCCTATAAATCCCTAGGCTCCGCTCAAACATACACATCCATCGAACTCAGCCAAGCCCTAAGACACCACACCCGAAAGACCAACTCTGCAAAAGAACGCATCGTACACCAGTTACCACGCACGAGCGTGCCAGAAGATCTCATATATTGTGAGAGGATATCAAATGTATCTATGAATGTACCAATCAGGGTGTGATATTATATGAATCTCATTAAAAGGTTGTACAGTTGTCATTTTATACCATGAACTGATATATGTAATTTATATTGATCCTTCACTTACTCTTAATGTTGTGAAGATAATGGTTCATGATTTTAAAGAACCCAGAAATGAATTAAAACACATTGAAGCTCAAATTCTTGGCGTTTATTATACATTCCACCACAGACAATATGCAACTAAAAGTGCAGGTACATAATTAGCACTGTTCATGTCAACGCAAGCATGATGTTGCTATTTCATTGCATCACCGTTTTGGAATATCAGAACAAATCATTGAAATAGTGAGGCTTTGTTGAATTGCACAATGCAAGTTCATAATATGTAAGAATATAGACAGTTACAGTGATGTTTGTTACTTCGATTATCATGCCTTCGAACTTAACTATAACGTAATTATTTAGGGAAATCGAATGAAGTTAATTAAACAAAGAATATGCATAATTAATATCTTGTTGCATCACCATGCATACTAAACATAACGGATACCTGAGTGACGCATGTCAAATCCTTTTGTAGTTCAATGTAAAATAACATAAAACCATGCTACGTTAGAAGCCATTACACGACCCTTTATATTATGTCATTAGATGTATCAATTATCCTCCAACGACGGCTTGCTACAGCAGGCCTGATCGGCAGAGCAAGGAACAATTGTTTCTCTATGGATGTCATAACATGATTGATGCAACAAGAGGCTGCATAGCCCATTGAACGTCCATCGATCACCTGGGACAAAACGAATACACATTGTTATGGAAACAATATGATGTAGGACCACCCCTAAAAGCTTTCGTCACCATTCAGTAAGTATGACAGCACACCGTCTGGAATATGTAAAATATTCGTGTACTGGGCAAGCATCGGCATTTTGTATTGCAAGGCAGCATTTGATAACACATTTGTGTCACTAGTTAATACCGTACGATAGGTCAATTCATAATGGCATGGTTATTAAGCTGTTTCATGGATTCTTTTTTGGCGTTGTACGAATGTTTTATTCAAGTTTTAAAATATATTGGTATATTTCTTTGTTGACGGGTGAGTATCAATCGTGTCTTGTATGGTTTTTCAGCATCCACACCATCAGCATACAATATCCCTACCCACGGCACGATCAAATGACAGCCACGAGGGCCCTGCTAAATGTGCTTTGTGCACGAGTACAAAAGGACAGATAAATATCCCGCACACCACTCATTGTGTTGGCCAATGAGTTATCAATGATTTGATTGCTTTCAAATAACAATGATGATAGAAATCTAGCATATTTTTATGAAGTTACTACATTTTATACTCTTACCGAATAAATTATCATAAATTTGGTCTATTTTAAGTAATATGATAAACTCAGATTGTCGCCATAAATTGCCAAAGTCTCATTTACGTGCTAGAGCCAATGGACCGGTAGGGGGCTAGCTGGCACCAATGGGCTGGCACTTGGGCTAGCTGTTGCCTGTGGGCTGGCACTGGGGATATCTGGAGCAAGAGGGATGGCACTGGGGCTAGCTGAAGCCAGTGGGATGGTTCTGGTGGCTTCATTGAGTTTGTCAATCAGTCAATGAGATCAATCTCGATGGCCTCATAGGAAAATGTACTAGAACGGTCACTTCGGGTCTAGTTCGTTTATACGTTCCATCTAGTTTTTGTATACTAACAATGTGGCTAGTTAATGTAGACGGTCTAATCTGGACACACGAACGGAACAAGCCTAATTCGCACGGGCATTTATCCCACTTGCTCGGACTAGTTCGTTGTCATGTTAAGTACGTGTCTAGTTCATTTGTGTGTTCAGCACATGGCTAGTTTGTATACACGGCAAGTGTCCAGTCGATATGCGCGGTCAGTGTGCATCTAGTTCATATGCATGGTCAGCACGAATCCAGTTCGTACCCGATATGTGTCTGGATATATATTTATGATCAGGTGCATGTCTAACTCGTTCAGCACATGTCTTGTCTGGGTGCTAAACGCGCACACTGTAAGCGGTTTGCCTTGAATACCTAACGCGGTGACGATCGACGTTCTGCAAAGAGAGGTACCAAGATATTCGCACACTTACTAAGTATGGCGTTTGTTACACATCAACGTAAGTCGTCATATTTCCAGATTATCCGTTGATAGTCGCAAGATAAACCATCCTACCGCCCTGTCATTTCATGAAACAAATCAAATAGGTTGTCTCAAGCCAGCTGCCGTCGCTGTGTATTTTTGTATCGCTCCGATGTTGCTGCATATGAACTTATTCCTCTGTCATAGCATAATGTATGTGAGATATAAACACTGGCTGAATTTATCCGTCAGGAAACGGGTACGTGCCTAGCGTAAATGCCATAAGCCAGATTTGTTCACCTTCCATGGTGGCAGACCTATAGTGCAATTCTGATTTAGCCCATTAAAGAATATACCTGCATTACAGTCTGGGTTTGATACGTGGACCAAAACCTTCCCCATTATAGGACTTGCATTTGCTCATTCCTATGATTGATCAAACATCATGTTTGTTGACATGATTATCAGTTATCTGTCATGTATACGTTTTATCCGATTCAACCTTTCTATTACGGATTATACAAAGAGTGTTTTGCAGAAGCGGTTAATTGTTAAATA
Organism: Urechis unicinctus; assembly: GCA_034190875.2. Lineage (NCBI taxonomy): Eukaryota > Metazoa > Annelida > Polychaeta > Xenopneusta > Urechidae > Urechis > Urechis unicinctus. Next base: position 70,750,975 of record CM067353.1, on the reverse strand, counting down.
ATCGTGAAAATGTTTTTGGGAAAACTATATTGTTGGCCATAGGGTGTACATGGTTCAGCTTGTAATCCCACTGTGTAGTAATTATAGCAGTTAAAGTTGTAAATAAGCTGAGGTGTCTTATATCTGTTCGTAGCATTGAACATGACTGTGGAATGTCCACTTTATAGGCACCTTATTGACAACTGCATGTTAAGCTCAGCAAACATAGGACAACGTCTGTAACATGATGTGAATTTTATGGGTCCTATTTGGCGAGATTGAGGTACTGTTTTTCAATGTTGTTGCTCCTCTATTAATTGGCGCTACCCTCATTCTGAGTTCCACACAATAACCAGGAGCTGCGAGCATGCCTTTTTGGAACGAAACACCAAATGTTCAGCGCTGATACAATTCAGTCCTCCATAGATATTTTCTCTAAACCGCACTTCTACGACAAAGCAGCAATGTCCCCACTCCTTTATGGATATTGATCCTCTACTATTCAATTGCATCACGTAGTGAATGGCCCTATACTTCGTTCTGCTGACATTTTGTTCAAGACCCTCTGTACCTTTTCCGCATTTATGCACTCGGATCCAGGTTACTTAAATGGAGGAACTTGGACAATGTTAATTTTCTATCATAGTTTTGTAAGTGCAACTAAATTTCGCCTGATATCTTGTTCCATTCTTATCCAAAGGGTCATATCGACATATAGCGAGTTTTCCACGACCACCAATCATATTGCTGGATCTGAATTGTCAGCAGTAAGTATCGTGTAACGTTTGGGTTGATGTAGTTGAATAAATACTGAGAAACAGAAATGAAGGAGTAGTCAAATAACCTGCGTGAATTGTTCAACGAAAATATGCGCTTTGACGTGGCACCATCTTCAGAACTTAACTTTGTAAGCATACTGCATGTTCTCTTAGGAAAAAAAGAAGAGTTTGGACCTTAATGTGAAGAAGACAATAACAGAGTATCTTAAAGTTACACTGTTGGTTTCGTTCATACTACAAAAAACGAGTGCTTTATTTGTACTTAACTGTACTATCGGACGATGCTTCGATATAATAATATGGTGCAGTTAAGTGACACAGCCTCAATCTGTCTTGAACAGCTATTTACTACGTTATAAGGTTGAGCCACCCTCGCTGTGCCATATAGATGCAATGATTATCACGTAGCGAGGATTGGTGTGACGGTTATTAACCTATACAATAACAAAGCCGGCAATTGCGCATAACCAAATATGAAAAGCTAATGAATGCTTTGTTTCAGTTGTGCTGAACGTGTATGTTATTTATAAGTCAATGCTTAAACACTAATCTTTCAATAATCCCACTTTATCACATTGATATTTTGTCATTGAACGAAATGAAACATACTAGGCTTTTAGCAAGTGGAATCTGTTAAATCACGTAACCGATTACTTTTATTTTCAGAATACGGCACAGACAAGAAGGGTTATCTACGCTTGATAATTTTGTTGTGCAGGGAGACGTCTAATGGTAACAATCCGTCAGTGCAATTATTTGTAAGTATATACCTGGAAAGAGAAATATGTTATACAATGCGAAAATGTTTTGGTGCTTTCTAGGTTCGATGTGAAACGTAAAATAGATAACAGATGAACATTCTGCAACAAATCGGGGTGTTGCAGAATGCGTGCCCGGCTCATAAAAATCACTTATCCTCTTGGTCAAGTTTACTAGGCAAGCCACTTGCCCGACATAACAAATCACTTGTACCGAGAAAGCGGACAACCATTGGTGTCAAACCTAGTCCCATTCCAAGCATTGCATCGAGAGCAGTAGCTAACAACGACCCCCTCGACCCCCGCAGGCACTTTCACAAAAAATTCACGACCCATCAAGCAGCAGAGTGCGCAGTTCTTTCAATACCACTCCATGCGACTGCTGCACGTAATCGGGGCTTCCGTTGGAGTCATTTCCATGGTTATGCAAAAGCTAATACTTCAGTTCATGTGAAAATAGGTCTAAAACAGAGCGTAAAAAACAAATATGGCGTCGAATCTTCGGAAAATATGACACTGACAAATCAGAGACAACGACTCAAAAGTACCCGAGAGACACGCTTCTGATTAGAGCATCCCAAATCTGCGATGCCAGTCCAGTTTAAGAGATCTTGTTAGTCTAGACGCTTGGCGCGAGTATTGAATATCATGAACATTTTAACAGGGCCCGCAGCCAAGGGGCTAGGGGACCTTGACTAGGCTGTCTGGACAACCATTCGTGTTCGAAATTGAAGATGTACTTTGGGCTATGATTGATGGTCACTTGATTTCATGATAATGTAAGTATTTGTATAATCGTCATATCGCATATCAAATGCCTTCATGGTTATGAGCGTTAAACGAACACATCATAAACCTAATACCCCATTGTGCGCTACTCAGACTTGCTTTCATTTGGCAGGAATCGTCAAATAACGTCCACAATGACAGCGATCAGTGTCAGCTTTATGAATTCGGGATTCCTGCGGGCGAAGCGATTAAACTTATGTCGTTTAATGTTCAATTAACACTCGTGATAACGGTAATGGGTCAAATATGATGAGTTAACTAGCCTTTTCTACCCCTCCTACGCATTGACCGATATAACGCCATGATAAGTGTTTTTACTGAAACAAGTGAAGCACCAGTTATACTGTGCGACATTATGATAAGTTCCCCCATACGAAATTATACCACATTAGTCAATCTGCTCTACATCAATGTCTGCAACCTAGTTCTGATAAAGGGACTATTTCATTTGTGCGTTTTTCATATATGTATAAACGGTTGGCGCCTATAATACGATCGTGTTTATGTATGAGAAGACCCAAATTCCTATTTTGTACAAAATGCCCACGGGAGCAACCAGGTTGTAATCTCTGTACTATTGGTCGTTAAGGTTATCTGCATTGTACATAATAAGGCCGGTCGCGAACAGATGTTTTTATGCAGGTCACATTAGCAATGTAAGAATTGCATGTAATGCACGGACCATTGATAGTATCAACGAGGCGAAACTCGTGTAGGCACATATCATCTGTAAACCATTGTGGAAAATAACGGAGAATGTATGATGTGCGTCTATAGGTATGATGCATAGTTGCCATACCATATGCAGTAATAAATATGTCGCGTTGTACGTTTATCAGGTAACTATGGTGTGGTGTGGATTGGGTTAACTTTGTATCTCACAGACGAAATTAACGTTCATCCGCATCAAAGGTGAGACGAACCACCTGACGGAGTATTTGGAGATTATCTAGATCATAATTCAGAATAGAACATGTTAATATATATTGTTGTTGGCTAAAGGATTATTTTGCTGTGCATTCTGTTCACCGTAAAAGATAGTACAATTTAGTACAATACCCATGAAGCAGTATTTGCGTTACAAATGTCAAAGATTGGCTGCTCTTTGCATTCGCTGCGCAAGTTTTGGTGGCGGATTCAAATAGACACTATCACCGGCGCTCGGATCCCGATTCCATGCTTCCTAGCGCCGAACCGCTGCATTTTCTATAACTACAAGTTGCTTATTCGCATTCAAAATCTGTCTTTCCACGGAAACATCATGCATTAGGCAGGATGTTTCTGGTGTTCAATAGATTATTTACTTTGATCAAATGTTATAGTATGTCCATGTTGTCACATAAGTTGTACTACTAAATCAAAATAGCGAAAGAAATTATTGAAAATAATTGATTGAGATGAAATAAGTTGATTGTAAAGGAAATGCTTAATAGATTTTTTTCTATGATTCAAGCATTCAGTGTTCGACCAACGTCAGTCAAAGTTTGATCGCGAGTGTGTCCGTCGCCTCATGCAGAACACTTATCCAGCCAGGCAAACAACGACCTATTTACCCCCTCAAGCCCAAACATCCACTCATCTGACGGTACGACGCAGCTTCTGTAACGATTCTTCGATGACTCAATAAGAGTTCGAAACAAATGACATGAAAGCTCTCAGATTTTCTTTTTAAGCTTGCGTTGCAACCAACTGCCTTTCAGTATCCTACACTCGTGAGTCGCACTATGTAAGGGCTGTCAAAAGATGGCACTAACTTCTTCACCTTTCACAGTCCTTGTCTTCCACACGTAGATCATTCCTTCAAGCCTGGCTAAGCCCCTGTTGGCTGTTGCTCTTAACGCCCCAGGGAGGTCGCCTGTGCTATGACATTCGCGAGCTCTACCATACCGTCTGACTGCTCGTGAAATTGTTTGTGTATATGCCTTTCATGCGGCATGTGCATTTGAAGATCTCTTTGTTAAAATAGTCAGATATCACTCAGATTGGGATTTTTTCTCTCTTGGTTTTCCTGTAATTGCCCATCACGTCTATAGCTATATGTTCAAAAGCCGCCTCAGGCGGAATGATCCCAACCCGTAGAGCTGTTAACAACACCAACATGCCTATATTAGTCCGAGGGTGACACGGCCACTTGGGTCTTCCCGCTCTGGGAACAGCCCACCACACCCATCGGCACTGGAAATGTGTACATAATCTACGGAAACAAATAATTACTCTTGTACATAATACCCACGTCACAGCATAATTCTGCAGCTAACAATGCCCTGGCCGCAATTGCGGATTAGTTCCTAGATATATGATGTGCTCATACAGCTCATCTTTCTCGATCTCACTTAATAACAGCTGTTCCCAGACGGTCAGGAGCAGTGGCACAGAGGGTCAAAGTAAGTGCTGTGGGAAGTTTGGGGCGTACTGCACCACCATTACACAACGAACATCCTACAAGGCAATACAACCAAGAAAACGTGTGCCTGTGGCTGTGCCACGAGTTGGGCATGACATGAACGTAAGCAAGTGGCTGACCTGTCATAGGAAGTCGACACAGTCACGTATCCTATGTATACAGATCAGCTGCATTTGGCCTCATTCTGTATACAGCGGCGGGGCGATGTCATTCACATAGAAGCTGGTATAGAAACATGTGCAACCAAAATGTTTCCCATGTCTTCTAATGCATGCCTCGTTTTCCCCTGATGGATCCGAGCATGTTTTTGCTTGTCATCGACTTAAACAGCTATTTTTGCCTTTACAGATCTAGCCTTTAAATTCTACTTTCATTTGAGTTAATTAAGCTACTTCATCCAAGACGACTTTGGTCACATGATATGAGACATTGCCATGCTCCAGCACTGTAGACAAAATATTGGTTATGACACTCAATTTGCTCTGAGCCAGAATATGTATTTGCTCATGTTTTAAAACTAGATGGCCAATCGGCTGCTGACAAATATCCAAGCTATTCCGAGAAGTGCGCGAGCGGCCCCAGCGATGCCCATTGCAATGGCAATAGGAATGACAACTATTGCAGACATCTCAACAGCCGATGAAGCATTCTGACCACACGACAACCACATACGTTATACTCCGCATGGTGAATGCGTCCACAGCTCACATTATCACCAAACGACCATTCGAATCCCCCGTGTAGGGAGCCAATATCTTCAGCCCAAATAGTGATTCGGGGCTCCGTGAGTTAATATATTATCCGGATGCTTCATCTTTCTGAGTGTGTCACGCATCAACATGCCTGTTTTTGACAGCATGCAGCCCAATGACTTTATCGTCTTGCATTTTAAGGTGTCCAGTCATCGTATAACCACTCTTAGTGAATCCTGGGTTGATAGATAGGCCTTCATCAAGACCCAACATAGTCAACACTCAATCCGTAAGACTGACATTCCCATTAGGGAAATGTGAAGGCAATGATCCTATTTACAGCATTGCACATCCAAACTAAGCCTTAATGCTGTAATCTCCTGCTGAAGAAGGCTGAAACTACGGCAACCGGGTTTTAATTAGATAGTTCCTCATTTACCAGCCTTCTTTGACCACCACCTGATGAACTTATTTGTCTCATGGTCGCACCAGCCAACAGTATAGTTGGTTGACCTAAGACCTATGCATAGATCACTTGCTGTGTTGTCAACAGGAGTTAGAAAGGGCACAGTCCTCCATTTTGCAAATTAGTCAGCCTTTTATACACAATGAACTATGAATCCATATTCATATGCCTTCAGTACCCTGCCTATAGCAGATATGTACAAACTATCAGCAGCATGGACACACAGGTGGTGGTACTAGTTGAAGTATTCTTTAGCAAGGCACGAGAGACCATGGCTTGTGAAAGAGTGTTTGCGGTCCAAGCCATACTGCTGCAGCCACGTGTCCCAAAAAGCTTCAAACACAAATGCCACGAGGAGGACGTCAGTGCAATTATAGAGGTCATGGTAGTTTCCGAGCGTGCGACATCTGAATGTTTCCCTTACCCTTTTTGCATTGGCGTAGTCCTCTATGGGCAAGTGCTCGTCTCTCAGTCTGCTGTGGAAGGTTTCTTGCCGATAGAAGGCAGTCAGTGCAATTATAGAGGTCATGGTAGTCTCCGAGCGGGCGACATCTGAATGTTTCCCTTACCCTTTGTGCAAGGGCATAGTCCTCTATGGGCACGTACTCGTCACTCAGTCTGCAGAGGAAGGTTTCTTGCCGATAGTAGGCAGGGTCTGCAAACGCTTCGTGCTGCAGGCACGTGTCTCAAAAGCTTCAAACACACATGCCACGAGGAGGACGTCAGTGCAATTATAGAGGTCATGGTAGTCTCTGAGCGTGCGACATCTGAACGTCTATCTTACCATTTGTGCATGGGCGTAGTCCTCTATGGGCACGTGCTCGTCTCTCAGTCTGCTGTGGAAGGTTCCTTACCGAAAGAAATCACCCGTAAAAATTATTTTTGTACTTTATTAACATTAGACTATCGAGATGGTCAAACCAAAATATTTTCAATTATTTTTAAACAAAAAGTGCGTTGACTTTATGTGGACATATTGGTATATCCTTTCGTGGACCCAAGTCTGCGAAAGGTAGGCGGTTTGTCCATTAGAAGGTCGCGTTGGTGCTAATATAGAGATATATATATATATATATATATATATATATATAGATAGAGAGATATATAGAGATATATATATAGATATAGATATATAGATATATAGATATATATATATATATATATAGAGATCTATATATATATATATGTATATATATATATATATATATATAGATATATATACATATATATATATATATATATATATATATATATATATAAATATATCTATAAATATAAATATATATATACATATATATATATATGTCCATACATATACGCATATACATATATATATATATATATTAATATATACATATATATATCAATGTACATATATATCTATTGATATATACGTACATAATATGTATATATATGAATATGTATATATTTATCTATATATAAATGAATACATATATATATATATAAGTACATGTTTTTTACATATACATAATATACATATTTACATATATATATATAATGATGAATGTATACACACAGTCATATATAAAAATATATAAACATATGTTTGTATATATTTACATTATATATATATATATATACATATATGTGAGGAATAAGGGATATATATATTATATATTTATATACATGCATGTATATACATGCATGCATAATATATATATACATATATAAGTACTATATAAATATATACCTCATATACATATATATATTTTTGTATAGATATGCATATATATACAAATATATAAAAATATATGTGTATATATATATGTATAGATATTTATATATAAATATATACATGAATATAAATATATATATATATGTATATATATCTATATATATATATGTTTTGTGTAAACATGGATATATGTATATATGAATATACTTATACAATTATATATATATATATATATATATATATATATATATATATATATATATATATATATATATATATACATATATACATGTATATACATGCATATATAAGCATATATATATACATATATATACATGCGAACTACATTCGGTCGACATATATATATATATATATATATATATATATATATATATATATATATATATATATATATATATATATATATATATATATATATATATATATATATATATACAATGGTGAGTCAACGATATGGCATAGTCGTATAATTGTTCATTACATTTTCTGAACTGCACGAGTATTTACTCGAGGGTTTCGCAGCAACAGATGCCACGCCCCTGACATGTTAAATGGCCTGTCCTACTTATTTTTGTTACTTTGAAGACCTAAGGCACAGATAGCGATGGCAATCACTCGAATGTATTGCACGTGCGATATCTCTTATTGGCGATGTTTTGCAGTCACCGGCCATCTAACGACCTGCGGCGACACGTGGCATCTGTCACGTGCTGAATATAAAGTTCAACAAAAGCCAGTGCGCTACTCTGTGATATGTGTTATAATGTGAATAACTACGAATTGAAGAATTGCCCAAATGTGGGCGCGGTAACGTGTATTTCATGCTTTCTGGAAAAATAGACTATACTACCATTTTTCGGTGGTTTTCAACCTAGGTGGAAACAGATGTTCTGTAGTTGCAGCGATCAGTCATGGGTATGGCGGGTCAAAATATTGCTTATAGTGCTTGTGATTAAAATAAGACTTAAATCGTAAATTTGTAGGAAGTAAAATATACATCGAAGAGCTGATCCTTGTAACAAATAGTAACATCACAGAATGCAAATAAACTACAGAGGCCCACACGCTTTTCCTTGGCAAAAAAATCATTTAATAGTTTGAAAACTAGAAATATTTGTTTGTTGAACCTGAACTGCAAATATGTACCCCAAATCATTTACCTAAATCCTTAAACAGTGCAAGTGCCACCTCGGCCACACTTGCAGCACTAATGTATTGTTTTCTTTTGTGTTAGATTATTTAGTCAAACAGAGACCTATGTGGTACAGTCCATTTGTACTACACAGTGCGCACATTCATTGCCATAATACATCGTTTCCAATAAAATCTACTGCTTTAAGATATGCTTTACCATAAACATTAGATATTAGTAATATAGCTTTTTGACGAAAAGTTTTGAAAACGGAATACATACTACTTAATATTAATAACTATACTGTGCTGTATGTCAATCGGTAACCAAACCAACCATTATGGTATATGTTGAGTGTTTGAGCAAATACCACTGTACTGCGGTGTGGGGGTAGTTTTTTCAATCAAAATGCTGGTTATGCTAAAGCAGCATATTAACAAGTGTATCCGTACAATTTCCAGGTTATCTCTACGTAGTGTGTTAAAACGGTTCTAGCTTCTGTTGTATTCCAATCCTTAATCATGGCTGATGCATACATGTCAATGTAGCGATCTATCAATATGAATCAAGTACCTGCCCATTCTATTCTCCCTAGCCGAAAGATAGAGGGGCACAGCAGAAAAATTTCTATGCTCGTTAAGTGACAGAAACTACCGTTTCCCAGCCTGTGATTACCGTTCCTAGTTTCAGAAAGGCATTGTGTCTTCATTGATATTACTCATCGTGCATCCTACCGGGGATACAAAACCTTTGAGTTTGTTCGACAGGTTCGTCCACAGACTGACACATTTGCCTATTACATGTATTATTTAATCTAGACTTATATAGTGATATTAGGAGACGAAGTACCCTATAGGCGATTTAGCCCATCAATGAAGGCTAAACAAAACGAATGGTGCGAGGTCCAAGAATACGTATACATGCAAAATAAACATAACCAGATTTTTTTTTTTGGTAGAAATCGGATGCTGTGAAGGTAGCTATGGGCAAGTTGGAAAAGAGACTTGAAACAGCGTCTACTTAGATAGAAATATACATAATCAGGACATTAACCAATACGATATTTATGGCAAAACTATATTTTGCTTAACAATAAATGTCTTCTGATCGAATGATTACATTTTTGCTGCGTTGGTAACTGACTGCCAATGCTGTAGTGCTATAATTTGTTTTCGAAAACGAATCGTGGGTCAATGAATGGAGGCTGGTATGGCTGATATTGTGAGTAGAGGGGGCATACTGGAGTGATAAAAATATCTATGATGAACATCTACAGAATAACAATCTGCTTTTGGATATGGAGATAAAAATAATGATAAGATGATAGATTACATTTCATCATTTTTTTCTATAAGCTGTTTGACTGGTATAAGAAGGTTGCTATTAACAACAAAATAATGTATGTAGAATCTCCAAAATTAGGTTCAATAATGGATTGTTTTCGACATCTATTGTATTTCATGCAGAACGGAAATTTCCAAGACCGAATGAAGTCAGTGTAATCAAAGATGTCTTGCTCAAAAAGCAAAATGATGTCAGTTATTTGCCCGAACCAAACAGAGATAAGCAGAGGCACCTTTCCAACAATCTATTGACTCGATTGACCTGATTAAGTAGTTGCCTTCTTGGAAAGATGCAATACAAGTAAAATTGGTCAGTCCTGCTGGAAAAAAAACTTGTCGTGGTTAGTCCTCCCCTGCCCTGCCCAACTTTCATACCAATTTTGGCCTCAGAAATAGAATATATTGTATTACATAAATCAAACAACAACCCATCAACCTGACTTATCGATCCTATCAGACGTACAAACGATTGCATATTGTACTTGCCTCATTGGCTAGCAGGTGTCGACAAAAATTGTAGTAAAAGATACTTTCTGGCATGTTTTTGGCATATTAATCTGATCCTTTTTCATCACTACATACGCTTTGTTACTGCGTCACGATAACGACCTACTGTTGGCAGTGATGTCGACACTTTATCAAAGAAGGTAAGAAAGGCATCCTAAATAAGGCTCTATATATTCCAAAAGATTGAGCCGAGATTAAAAGATGAACTTCTTAGTTATTTGAAGCGTGGCCGCCTAAACCTGCGTTTATTCTCTATTTGGGCAAATTCATATATTTTCTTCATAAAGTGACATATGTATGGACATACACACAGTGAATGATAAACCGATCTCCTGTTAGTGCTTAGCCCTTATGTCATTATTGTGTACGGTTTCGTTTCAAAAGCATATATGATACTCTTTCAAGTGATCAAAGACTTCAAACCCAGCCCTGCTATTAATGAACGGACATCATACTAGTCGAAAAATCTGTTACATTAAAATAAATGCATGGTAATGCTAAGATAAAATATCTAAATCACGTATGGGAGCATGATTATATAAATAGCAAGCTCAACTGCTCATGAGAAATCCGACATATCGAAAATCAGACGATACCATTTCATACGACCGCAATTAGAAAAGTCCTAATTTAAACGCATATGAAGCCACAAGTATCGAACAATAAGAACGGTTAAAGAATAGCTGAAGTAGTCAATCTGCAAAACAAGGTGGACTTTTATTATTATGCAGCAGATATTGAAGAAAAATAGATTAAAACAAAGGACACGTTCACCTTTAGTGATGATACATTTGTATCGGGTCCAAATTCCAATGTTTACTATCGAAGCGACAGCAAAACACGAGATTTAAGTTCATTGCATTTAACTGCAGCTCACAAATATAACAAATCAATGCCTCATAAGTCATCTTATGTCATATAGGGTTCAAGTGATAAAAGTAATCATGCTTACACGTAAAGTCTTACCAACAGAATACACTTTGTGTGTCTCCAAACAGTGTTGAGTGACAACTGTCGTTATCATTGACAAAAAATGACCAGGTGCTGCACGTTCCATTTTCATGTCCAGGCATAACATGATTGATGCGACCAGGAGTTGCATGCCCCATTGTACGACCATCGATCATTGTGTGGCACAGAGTATACGCGTTGTTATAGTCATTGTATGATGGATGGCCGCCTCTAATAGCTGTTGTCATCGTTCAGTAAGTATCCCATAAAGCACAACCTAATTGTCAGGCCGAAGGGAGTACGATATTAGGACTTGTCTAGTTGCGGTCGTATGAAATTGTATCATCTGCATCATGTTAACCTTTGTCGAAGGCTAAGGATTATATTTATTTTTTTTCGAGATGATAAATCTGCTGTGTTAAGTCAGGATGACGGGGTTATTAATATTTCATACGAGAACCCTAAAAGCTTACAACTGTTATAATAAATGGCGTCTAACGGGTGCGCAATTAAAATTTTAAAAGGTGTTGGATTATTTCCGCCAAATCTATCGTGCACTATTGTTTGGTTGACGGGCTGGCTTCAATTGTGTAGCACCTCTATTAAAATTGGAGGTTGACCTCAACACATTACCAGTTACATGATGTATGATCACAGCTTTTGCCCATCAATCATACATTATCTTTGTTTATTACACAATATGCTTTATTCTCCGCTAGTACAACCTCGTGCATAATGCAAACTTGTTTGTTTACAGCAATGACATATCATATTACAATGTAACCATGCTTAAGCTCACCTGATATTTGATATGATCAATCGGTGTTCATGCTATGCAACTAAATATTTTTTTGTAGAAAGCCAACTGTTTCCTGAATATAATGTTATCAACCATAGAAACCACTCCTCATATTCCGATTAACTGGATGAATTGTTTTTATATGATAGTCAAAGGCTCACATTCTTCATTCATTGGTTATACCATGGGGATTTGAAACATCACATTGTCCCCTTCTCCATACAAAACATCAAAGACAATTGTTCTTACCTTGTGAGTTATTCCCGACACGAAAGTGTATGCCTTCTTTTTAACTTGAGTCGGATGTGATATCGCTCCCATAAGCTTAATCATAGAACTATAACAGATATGGTATCATGTGGCCGACGCTTTTAGCGATTCCGACTTGATTTATGGCACCTAGATATTGCAGCGGTTGTAAACGCAAATTGTGCGTAGCTATGTTAAAATGACAACAATGGTCTATCTAAAGCGATTTCATGCTCCATTGGGTTGCTGTACTATGAAATATATCTTTCCCAAATGGTACAAAAAGTTTCATCTCGTCTTAGTCCTAGCTACAAACCAGCGTACAAAAATAACCTACGCCGATAAATCATTTTGCTCATGCTGTACTGCACATGTGAACCGCTGTGAGGTACATTGTTAGCTAAGAACTCCAGCTATCCAAAAAGTACAATAAATCCATCTTCGATATGTCGGATATCGCTTGCTTTTTCTATAATCTTGTTCTTTTATGTGATTCAGATAATTTATCTAAGCATTACCATGCATTGATTTTACAGTAACAGATATTACGACTAGTATGATGTCCGTTCATTTATAGTAGTGCTGGGTTTAAATTCTTTGATCACATGGAAGAGTATCATATATGCTTTTGAAAAGAAACCGTACACAATAATGACATAAGGGCTGAGCACTAACAGGGGTTCGGTTTATCATTCACTGTGTATATGTCCATACATATGTCCTTTCATGAACAAATAGAGGATTTTTTCCAAAATAAAGAATGAACGCGGTTTGAGGCGGCCATGCTTCATATAACAAAGAAATTCTACATCTTAAAATCTCGGCTCAATCATTTGGAAGTAATAGAGCCTCATTTAGCTTATATTACCTTCTTTGATAATGTGTCAATGTTTCTGCCGACAGTAGGTTGTTATCGTGCCGCAGTAATAAAGCTTATGTAGTGATGAAATATGATCATATTTATACGCCAAAAACATGCCAGAAAGTTTTGTTTATTATAATTTGTGAAGAAATCATGTATTATTCCAGTTGTGCTTAATGATACATGTGAAAATGAAGTCAGTAGCATTATTCTGTCGTTAAAAAACACCAGCCCTGGATGGGATGACTTACCCACAAAGGTTATTAAATCGACATTTGGTGGTTTTTTTGACACCATAAGTGCATATTTTAAACCTTTCGTTTAATCATGGAGTAAAAGTTTCCAAGGAACTTAAGTTAGCTAGAGTCGTGCCAATTTTCAAGAGTGGGGATGATTTATGTATCAATAACTATCGACCTGTGTCTGTACTGCCAGTCATATAGATGATTATGGAACGATTAATGTTTAATAGACTTATTGATTTTGTTAATAAGCAGAATATTTTGTATGAATGTCAGTTTGGGTATAGAGAAAATCATGGTGCAAATTAGTGTAAAGTGTAGTGTGGTGTAAAATTGGTGTAAAGTATTTAGTGAATAAGATTATTGATGCATATGACGATGATAATTGTGTATTTTTAGATTTCAGCAAAGCGTTCGTTACCATTAATCACGATATTTTGTTGAGAAAACATTCGGAATGTAGCAGTATTAAATGTGGTGTCTCTCAAGGATCCATTTTAGGGCCCATACTGTTTTTACTATATATTAATGACATTGTGTACATCTCAACTGTTTTAGTTCCGATTCTTTTTGCTGATGATACTAATATGTTTATTGTAGGTAACGATATTGATAACATGATTCGAAAAATGAATCAAAAGCTTGATAAACTTGCAACGTGGCTCAACACGAACAAACTGTCTTTGAATGTACAAAAGTCACATTATGTTATTTTCAAACCTGGTCGGCATATTATCAAGGAATGAAATCTGTACTACTTTCCTTGGAGTACGTCTTGATAGAAAATTAAATTGGTCACAACATTTCCACCATGTAAAATTGAAAATTGCTAAAAATGTAGGAATCTTATGTAAAGCAAGAAAAGTGTTTAAGTTGTCAACGTTAAAAACGATGTATTATTCATTTATCTATCCGTACATTCCTTGTTGTATTGAAGTATGGGGAAATGCTGCCAAGAAATGTACTGACTCAGTTTTAAAGTTGCAAAAATTATGCTGCAGAATAATGACAGGGTCTCCTAGACGTACCAGTTCTAGCCCAATTTTTAAGATGCTAAATATTATGCCACTATCGAATGTGTATGGATATTGTGTACTCTTATTTATGTTCAAGTACAATTCAGGTATTTTGCCAAAACCATTGTACATAATGTTTAAATGAAAGCCTGATATCTACAATGTTATAACTAGGCAATAATTTCTACTATATGTACCCAAATGTAAATCGCAAATAGCGATTAACAGTATTATGTATCAAGGCGTGAAATTGTGGAATGGTATCTGCTATATAATCAAACCATATATGTCGTATTATGCTTTCAAAATAATTTTAAGAAGCACGTTTCTGAAAAATGGTAATAGTCCACGATTCTATTATTTTGCTGTTGAATTAACCACACCAAATGTAAAATGATATTTGGCACACGCAATATCAATCTTTGTCATTACCATTGTTAGATATGGAGTGTTTACAGGTACTACTATGTCAATATGCTTTTCTGTGCACATACACGTTGTATTAATTGTAAGGATTCATACATCATTAGATGTCTACATCCTTTTGCTTGCATGTCTTATATATGACACAATTTATATGTATGTACTTGTTGATGTTGCCAGCAATAAATTATTAATAAATTAAATTATTATTACAATTGCCGACACCTGCTAGCCATTGAGGCAAGTACAATATATAATCATTTGTATATCTGATCGGCTTGATAAGTCAGGTTGATGCATGAGTCGATTTATGTAGTACTATACATTCTATTCTAGGCTGCCAGCAAATGCAGTGAACAGCGATTCTTGGTCATTCGTTGTAAAGAGATTTCATCACCCAAAAGGTGAATATATTTGCAAGAGCAAATGCTAAAGTACGGCTCACATTGGCTGTGCCATCCTTGACATAATGCATTAAACCTGACTGCTGACGTATGGCCGACATCTGTACAATGTTTAAACCAGTGTGCAGTGTGCGAGTTATCGACAATGTGCTCTTTACCCTGTAATTACATAATCACATTATTACATTAAACCTACGACCTTAATGATAGTGTATCATATAACATTGTATTTCACCAATGGAAAATAGAACAAATCATTGAATAAATCGTTCTACTATAGTTAGGACGTACCATCGGGAATAATGTTTTGATTAACTCCTTTAATGTCTATGGGTGGTTTGTCGACAAACGAACTGAACAAATGTGGTGATACATTCTTTCAAATTGGAGACACAACTTTAACGCATTCTCTACCACATCAACCACCTATGACATTCAATGAACGCTCAGAATATATGGAGTTGTTAAGGCATTAGGGGAGCTGGCGCACGCCCCTCTTGGGGACCCAACCCACTTGAGGTCCCAAATGAGCTGGCTGCTATTGCTTCTTGCAACTGGCTCAACTGTGGGCCCGAGAGGGTGTGGGGGAATGGAGCAGCTGAGGGAGCTTCTCACTAATTGGTAAAGACCCAACGGTGTGGGGATTCCATATGCACTCTGAAATGGCTTGCAGTCATGCACAACGCAGGCATAGCTAAATGGTGGCACTTGAAAGGTGCACACAGAGAGGCTTAGGGTGGTTGGTTGACCAAGCTGACATCGCTTGACATCGCTCGTTACCCTGAAAGGCGGCTCATACGTTCCTCTAACCAAAGAGCTCCAAAGCAAGCACGCACTCGTCAGCATGGTTTGCTCGGAAATCTGATTTCGTACCAGTAAAAAAAGACCCCTAAGGTCTGCGCCCTAAACGTACTTGGCGAATCGAGCAGCGTGAAGATATTCCCAGGATCAATCTGATGCTGATTGAGAAGGCCAATAAGTTCTGCTACACCTGAGCAAAATGTCTCGATTGGCTGCTGTCTGATCAGCTCAAGCACAGTGTATACAAGCACTTCTATCAGTAGTGTCTATATGGTTTCTCCGTTTCTGCAGCAGTTTGGCTTGGACGGCAAACACTCTTTCACAAGCCATGGCCTCTCATGCCTTGCTACAGAATACGAGGGTTGAGTAGGAGCAGCTGACGGACAATGACCAACCCCCTCTTCAGCTAGAAAGGTATGCATGGTAGGATTTCTATGGTATCAAACCGTTATGCAATGGCCTACAATCACCGGGTCGAGGGCTATGATCCTTCCTAGCAAGTCACATGCTTTACTGGGATACCAACAACCTCTTCTAACATTAGGCTTTCAGTTGGTTGAGAAGCATGATTATTGTTCTTTTTTTATTTCAAAACATTTGAATATCAAAGAAACTATACTGCAATGTGATATTTGATGGCTCTAATGTGGAAAGTTTGCACTGTAGTTAATTATGTAAATTGGAATGTAAAGATATCACTTACTTGTGGATCTGTGATGCCAACAGATCGGAGTCTCTCGGGTGGGCTTGTGCATTAACCTTGTATGAAATTTGTAGAACCCAGATTTCAAGACAGGACGAGGAAAATTCTGCATGTTGAGTAATACAGATTCGGGCTGGGCGCTCAGGTGCTTGGCAGCTTTTGTATTCCTTTAGAATAATCATACCTCTATTGATGTATCGGCAGTTTGCAGCTTTCCTTGCTTGTACAAATAACAGTACAAACATTGCAGCGAGATTAAGTTTGATTGATGCATTGGTGCAAGAATATTGACTTCTTGAAACTGGTCCACTCTTCTTACAGCCACAGGCTACATCTATGGTCCAAATGTCAGCAATTAAATCACACGATAAGATGGGTTACTGTAAAAGAGACGTATCGCTCATGTCACTCGATTATTCCTCGTATATGTTATTCACCAGCTGATCTCCTGCGCCGCTGCTCGCCGGCTTTCGTCATTTAAAGCGAATTTAATCATATTTGCGGTCATCGTAGCTCCAATATTTGAAGGGATAATAACTGTTAAACACCAATTTAGTATGTTTTTTCGGTCAACTTCTTACGCACTGCAGCACGTTCATCAAATGATGTCATTCTCTCGCAGACAGACTTCGGATGAGTAACAGTCTTTATCGTGATATAAAGCAACCCACCTAAGACGCTCAACACCAGCGGCTGTGATTCCCTCACTTTTTTCCAGGATGCATGCTACCCAGACATTGTTAGCTTACGGCACATGACCTATGCAGTTGACTTGCTCTCTCAACCCAAATTGAAAGTTATTCAAAACGCATCTGGCTTATACGAGCCTTGGGGCTTCCCTCTTTGAACCGTGCCCTGACCTCAGCTCTCAAAGTCTTTTTGTCTAAGAGTCTGCTCATAGCTCACGACTGATACGTTCTTATGCTCTACGATTATATGGGTTCTGAAATAGATCCCATCCTCCATCTATTTATCATAAGTTTTGCCCGGAACATCTAACGGTATGTAGACTGCCTTGTAGTCCACGCTGCTGCTATTTTGTACTTTCCTGCTATCAGCGGTGTAGTGAAGGTTTGTGGATATGGATTCATAGCTCATTGTGAATAAAAGGCCGACTAATTTTAAAATAGAGGGACTGTGCTCATGTTGTCAACGTCGCAAGTGATCTATGCATAGGTTTAAGGTCAATCAACTGTACTGTGGGCTGGTGCGTCCATGAGACAAATCCGGAGTTTCAACCTTCTTCAGCAGAAGATAACAGCATTAGGGCTTGGTTTGGATGTGCTTGCTGTAAATAGGATCATTGCCCTCACAGTTTCTAATGGGACTGTCTGCCTTATGGATTGAGTGTTGATTATGTTGGGTCTTGATGAAGGCCTCGGAAGACGGTGGATTTACACAGTCGACCAGCCTATCACATTTAACGCTTAACATCTCCCTCGATTAAGTCGATCACGAGTTGAAGGTTTAGTTACCGTATAGTAAATGCAACCTTTTGTCTTTGAATTACAAAGTGATGTCATTCAAAATGAATGCCTCTGGATCTAATATTCATCAATAAAGGGTAAGAAACCAATCTCGCAGATTATGCAGATTAAACCTATGTATGAACCCAGGATTCACTAAGAGTGGTTATATTATGACTGGACACCTTTAAATGCAAGACGATAAGCTGCTGCAAGCTGTCAAAACAGCTATGTTGATGCGTAACACACTGAGCAAGATGCAGCAATCAGAGAATATATTAACCCCAGAATCACTATTTGGGCTGAAGATATTGACTCCCTACACAGGGGATTGGAATGGTCGTTTGGTGATGATGCCAGGAGTCAGAGCTCACCAGACGGAAGCTGTGGACACATTATACATTCACTATGAGGAGTATAACGTATGTGGTTGTCGTGTGGTCAGAATGCTCCATCTGTTGTTGAGATAGTTGTCATTCCTATTGGACCATTACAGGAAAACCTAGAGAGAATAAATCCCAATCTGAGTGATATCTGACTATTTTAACCAAGAGATCTTCAAAGGCACATATCGCATGCTAGGCATATACACAAACAGAACTACACCATTTCACGCGCAGTCAGACGGCATGGAAGAGCCCGCAAATGTCATCATACACGAGATGTTAGAAGCGACCTCTGACACATGCAACTTTCACTGGTTTCGCCCCAGATATGAAGTCCCTGATAAGTGCGACAGCCAATATATGTTGACAGTGAATGCTGAAGTGATGTCAATTGGTAAATACAAGAGTATCCGTTGGTTTTGCGAGAGCGATTTGAAGTGGTCCATAAAATAGGTGTAACGGACTACTCACCGGGTCACGCGGAATGTGAATTTAGTTCGCCTTCTTGTATCTGTTGATTTGGCCGTGGATAAACCTCACCTATAATCTCGCACATTTCCATATTAACACGCAGCCCAAGCTTAAACAAAACAGAGTGAGCGCGGAAAAAAGTACGATCGTAAGTGCATGCCACTATCTACGCCGTGGAAGACGAGAGTTGGTTGAATGTGAAAGACAGGAAACGCGCGCCGTGGAGGGTGAAGAAGTATGTGCCATCTTTTGACAGCCCTTACATAGTGCGACTCACTAGTGTAGGATACTGAAAGGCAGTTGGTGGCAACGCAAGCTTAAAAAGAAAATCTGAGAACTTTCATATCATTTGTTTCGAACTCTTATTGAGTCATCGAAGAATCGTTACAGAAGCTGCGTCGTGCCGTCAGATGAGTGGATGCTGGGGCTTGAGGGGGTAAATAGGTCATGTGATGTCGTTGCTTGGCTGGCTGGAGAAGTGTTCTGTATGAGGCGCTGTGATGGGTACACTCGTGATAAAACTTAGTATACTAGCCGTTTGACTAACGTTGGTCGGACACTGAATGCTTGAATTATCGATAAAAGTAATATATTAAGCATTTCTTTCACAATCAACTTATTTCATCTCAATCATTTATTTTCAATAATTTCGTTCGCTAATTTGATTTAGAAGTAAAACTTATGTGACAACATGGACACACTATAACATTTGAGCCAAGTAAATAATCAATTGAATACCAGAAAGATCCTGCCTAATGCATGATATTTCATGGGAAAGACACATATTTTGAATTCGAATAGGGGAGAGGTCAGGCAACGGCTGCGATCCATTGATCAATTACAGTTATAGAAAAAGCTGATCGCTGTCATTGTGGACGTTATTTGACCATTCCTGCCAAATGAAAGCAAGTCTTAGTGGTGCACAATGGGGTTTTACGTTTAAGATGTGTTCGTTTAACGCTCATAACCATGAAGGCATTTGATACGCGATATGACGATTATACAATAATAACATTATCATGAAATTAAGTGACCATCAATCATAGCCCAAAGTACATCTTTAAATTTAAAAGTGAATGGTTGTCCAGACAGCCCAGGCACAGGACGTCAAATTAAAGGGTAATGGCACAACGCATTTCAATAGTTCTGTTCTGTAGGCAGTCTATGCTATCAATATCGCTTTACAGCATAAAAATTCACATGTAATATAATACTTTTGGGCGAATCGGATGTGATTATGCAGACAAAGGTGGTTATGGTAACATTAACATATTTACTGACGGCTGGTCCTGTTCTGAATTGATGGAACACCAAAGCCATCATATATATCAGCTGTGTACTTTAATTTATACTGGTAACGCGGTTAATATTCACGGCCAGATTGATTCGTCGCTTGTGGAATTTTTCTATCACCTAAGGTGAAGAGTGTAATGACGATTGTGACAAACAAACGATTTATAGAAGCATGCGCGGTGATACGTCTACGCATTAAGGCAATGACATATATGCAATGACAGTCCCGTATATTCCACTTTGGTATGCGCGCTTTATGAAGAAATGTGGACAGCAATTTTAACATCATACAGAATTGGAAAAACTTCGGCTTAATCATTTTGAGGCTCTTGTATATCCCATGGCCAGCAGCAAAATAACCAAAAACTTCAAAGCTTATCTGCGCTTTGCACGAAGCCCGGGTGAGCAGAGCTGATGTTAAGGAGATCACGTTCGCAATTATTGATTCTTCTTTAATCTACGGGTTCATTCATCGTCCCCCCAATAAACGTTAGCCTGGCCTCAGCTGATGAAATAAAAGGCGCCTTTATAAAAAATTGACCATTGTATGTATGAATGAATGAATGAATGAACGGATAATGAATGAGGGGTCGTTGTGCCGTTGGACAGCTCTGCAACAGAAAGGATGATTTATAAATTATAATATTATTATCATTATCAATGTTACTGGAGATATACAATAAGTGGCAATAAGTACGTCGCACCCAGGAGAAGAAATCAAGTGACATAGTCAGTGGAGCGTCAAATTGTTTTAAATGGATCATCGTTATCCTCGTAACATGAATAAGCACATTTGGTGCATTTACCAGCCATCGTCTGCTCATGTGAATAGCTGCAATTTATGTGCGCTATAAATATAACTAGAATAGCTATAAAGGTAATAAACGGCACCGGATTAACAAAGACATCCAATTAAGTCGCATTAAAGCTTTTCTTGACCACGTATTGAACGATTATAGGTGCATTAATATATCTTATGCCTCAGAGTAACGATGAAAGCAAATTCTTTCATGCCTGAAACACAAATCTAGTACCAGTGGTGCACGAATTTGTCTAATCCTCATGGTATGATGATAGCAGAATTTGAACCTTTGTCAGCTGTTATCTATTTTACTTTTCATATCAAACCTATAAGGCACCTAAACATTTTCGCAATGTATAACATATTTCTCTTTCTGTTCTTTTTGTACGCGTATATACTTGTTGATAATTGCACTGACGGATTGTAACCGTTGTCTCACCGCACAACAAATTAATCAAGCGTAGAAAACCCTTCTTTTTTTTGCCTTATTCTGAAATTTAATGTAATCGGTTACGTAGATAAAGCGGGATTATTTATAGATTAGTGGTAAAAGGCTGCTAGAGCAGTACAATACTGGCGAGATGGAGTTGAGGTTCAAGCATTGACTTATAAGTATTGTAAAAGTTCAGCACTACTGAAACAAAGCATTCATTAGCTTTTCATATTTGATTATGCGGAATTTTCGGCTTTGACAATGTATTGGTTAACAGCCGTCACTCCAATCCGCGCTACATGACAGTCGTTGCATCTATATGACACAGCGATGATGGCTCAACCGTATAAGGTAGTAAAGAGATGTTCAAGACAAATTGAGGCTGTGTCACTTAGCAGCACTATATTATTATATTAAAGCATCGTCCGATAGTACAGTCAAGTACAAATAATGCAATCGGTTTTTCTAGTATAAACGTATAGTAGAAAAGGAAATAAACAGTGTTAATTTACAATGCTCTGTTATTGTCTTCTTCACATTAAGGGCCAGACTCTGCTTTTCTTAAGAGAACATGCAGTATGTTTACAAAGTTAAGTTCTAAAGATAGTGCCACGTCAATGCGCATACTTGTGTTGAACATTTACTTCATTTCTGTTCCTCAGTAGTTAATCAATTACATCAACCAAAACGTTACACGATGCTTAGTGCTGACAATTCAGATTCTGCAATATGATTGGTGGTCGTGGAATCTCGCTAGATGTCTATTTGACCCTTTGGATTAGAATGGTACAAGATATCAGGCAATTCCAAATCGACGGAATTTAGTTGTACTACAAAACTATGATGCAAAATTAACATTGCCCAAGTTCCTCTATTTAGGTGACCTCGATCCGAGTGCATAAATGCGGATAAAGGAAGAAGGGGTCTTGGACAAAATGTCAGCAGGACGAAGAACAGGGCAATTCACTACGTGATGTAATTAAATAGCAGAGGATCTATAATCATAAAGGAGTGGGGACATTGTGCTTTTTCGTAGAAGTGCGGTTTAGAGAAAATATCTATGGAGGACTGAATTGTATCAGCGCTAAACATTTGGTCGCTGATATGTGTTTCGTTCCAAAAAGGCACGCTCGCAGCTCCAGGTTATTGTGTGGAACTCGGAATGAGGATAGCGCTAATTAATAGAGGAGCAACAACATTGAAAAACTGTACCTCAATCTCGCCAAATAGGACCTATAAAATTCACATCATGTTACAAACGTTGTCCTATGTTTGCTGAGCTTAACATGCAGTTGTCAATAAGGTGCCTATAAAGTGGACATTCCACCGTTATGTTCAATGCTACGAACAGATAAAAGACGCCTCGGCTTATTTACAGCTTTAACTGATATAGTTACTACACAGTGGGATTACAAGCTGAACCATGTACACCCTATGGCCAACATTATTGTTTTTCCAAAACATTTCCACGAATATGTAATAATTAACCGCTTCTGCAAAACACTCGTTGTATAATCAGTAATAAAAAGGTTGAATCGGATCAAATTTATACATGACAGATAAAACTGATGCTTGATCAATCACGTTAATAAGCAAATGACATATTATAAGGAAGGTTTTTGTCCACGTATCACACCCAGACTGTAAAGCATTTGATATTCCCTAACGGACTAAATCAGAATCGCACTATAGGTCTGCCACCACGGGAGAGTGAACAATGGAAAGCGAACAAATCCAGCTTATGATATTTACATTAGGCATGTTCCCGTTTTCCGACAGATAAATTCAGCCAGTGCTTATATCTTACACACATTATGCTATAACAAAGGAATAACTTCGGAGAGATACAAAATGCCGTGTGGGCAGCTGGCTTGAGACAACCTACCTTGATTTGTTTTATGAAATGACAGGGCGGTAGGATGGTTTATCTTGCGACTATCAACGGATAATCTGGAAATATGACGACTTACGTTGATGTGCAACAAACGCCATACTCTGTCATTTTAATGGATGGCCTCATTAAATGTGAGAATATCTTGGGTACTTGCAGAACGTCGATCTTCACCGCGTTAGGTTTTCAAGGCAAACCGCCTACAGTGTGCGCGGTTAGCACCCAGACAAGACATGTGCTGAACGAGTTAGACATGCACCTGATCATGAATACACATTCAGACACATATCGGGTACAAACTGGATTCGTGCTGACCATGCATAAGAACTAGATTCACGGTGACCGCGCATATCGACTGGACACTTGCTGATCGTGTATACAAACTAGCCATGTGCTGAACACACAAATGAACTAGTCGCGTACTTACCATGTATACAAACTATACCGAGCAAGTGAGATGACTGTGCGTGCGAATTAGGCTTGTTCTGTTTATATGTCCAGACTAGACAAATGCTGACCGTCTACATGAACTAGCCACATGTTGACAGTGTACACAAACTAGACAGATGTTAATCATGTGAACGAACAAAAACATGGATGCAACGTATATACGAACTACAAGAATGATTGGCCCTTCTAGAGTTGTACGTTACTCCTTTGTCGCTATCATTGACTGATAGACAAACTCAGTGAAGCCACCAGTGACAGCCTACTAGATTCAGCTTTCCCCAGTGCCATCCCACTGGCTCCAGCTAGCCCAAGTGCCATCCAACTGGCTCCAGTCATTGTTTCCATAACAATGTGTATTCGTTTTGTCCCACGGTGATCGATGGACGTTCGATGGGCTATGCAGCCTCTTGTTGCATCAATCATGTTATGCCAACGTACCACATACGGTTATATTTTATTCGTGTTGGTAAACCCTCTTGGGAATTTGTGCAAATATATGCCACATCATATTGAACGTCCACTTTGGAATGATATTGCCCGTACACATGAATGGCTGCTTCAATACATCATTTGAAGAACAACGCAAGGATCCATGATTAGACAATCGTCGAACAACAATTGATCCTTGCTCTGCCGATCAGTGCTGCTGTAGCAAACCGTCGTTGGAGGATAATTAATGCATCTAATGACATAATATAAAGGGTCGTGTAATGACGTCTATCGTGGCATGGTTTTCATGTTATTTACATTGAACTGCACAATGATCTGACATGCGTCACTCTGGTATCAGCAGGGTTTTGTATGCATGGTTGTTGCCACAAAATATTAAGTATGCATATTCGCAGTTTAATTAACATCATTCGATTTCCCATAATAATTATTGTATTGATGAGTTGAAATGCATGATAATCGACGTAACAAACATCACTGTTATTGGCTATATCACGTATAATGACCTTGCATTGTGCAATTGGACACAGCCTCACTATTTCAATGATTTCTGATATTCCAAAACGGTAATGCAATAAAATAGCAACATCATTCTTGCGTTGAACTTTTCAGGTCTACTGCATGTTGTGAAGACATATAGCATCTACGATGTATCAATGGAAGTATCAATAATGATAGTGCAGCTGGAATGCGTATTGCTTCTTTTGCTCATCGTATTAGCTTTTAAACGCGCCGTGATTTCATTTGCTCTATCAGCGCGATATTTCCAACGCATTTGATATGCAAGAAAAATTCCTCTGCTAGAGCGCTATAGGTAAAATGATCTTTCTTTTTAATTGTATATAATACACTGTTGCATACAATGACAACATATGCATAATGCAGTCAACATTCTACTAGCCGTGGACTATGCTTGCACTATGATGTAGACAAATTAGTGAATCAGAAACTTCAACAGCCGTTTATCTGAAACTATGATATTCCAGAAACCCTCAACGCAACAGCAACACTTTATGTTCAATTATACTCCAAAATGTGCTATTTTACAGAGAAAGGTGGAACAAACGAACAGATCTTGCAACGGCTAATTTCATGTAACAAGACAATTCCAATCAAAGAAAGTGTCAAATGATAATCATTCACAAGATACATTGCATTAGTACACAATCAATGAGAAACCGCGAGTTTCAATCTGCTACGCGGCAGCAGGGAGCATTGTGTTTTCCCGCCTGCTTCCGATAGTCAAATACACACGGTTTATCACCGAAGGTTGCGCAACATCGAGTCCTACGTTACTTTGGATCGAAACCTTTTGAGTTATATTGGTGATAACCTCGGAGAATATCATTACTTATGGATAAGTACGGCCGTCTGACTATTAAAAATAGCGCTGAAGAAGCGAAATGTGAAGCTTAGCTGACGAAAAAATTGAACTTATTTAAAGGGGAGTTGTAATCGTTTGTTCGGCCAAGATCAGTATATTTCGTGTTCACGATAGGATGTCTCATTATTTGACCCAACTCCGTCCATGTAATCACCCTGTCCTATTTGTTACTTGTTGTTTTGTCTCCTCTGTGATTAGATAATCTATTTTAGTTGTTTTTTTAATAACCAGAACACCGGGTTATGGTTTCCTACACTGACCCCAACCATTCTAAATACAAGCAGAAGCCTGGGTATGGGGATTTAAAAAAAAAACTGCTTGTAATCGTCACATGTATAACCCAGTCAATACGGTTGTGGTTTATTGAGGGTGTTGCCAACCTCAATAGAGTAGAAGATGGTGGCCAGGAATACCATATCAACACACCAGAAGGAACCAAGTAATATACTGATTGATTCTTTGAAGACATATAAATGTATTTTTATTATTGATAAACTATCATACCAAAAACGCAAAAGGACTATACACTGAATGATTTCTCCGTTCCCTGTGAGCTACGTGGTCTAACCAAGTCTTCATCAGAATCTGTTGAGTATGCGATTGGTGTGGTTCTTGACACCCCTACCTCGCATCAAGGAGTGCCAGTGTGATTGTGGTGCGGCCAAGGGCCGCATGGCAAAGTCACTGACCTGCATTCATCAGATTTAGGCACAAACTAGTTTTACATTTTGTCACGGCATCCGTAATGAGTCATTTGGCTCTGAGATTAATTTCCAGTGACAACGACTTTATTTCTGCTAGGGTTTCAAATTAGATGTTGGACTGTGGTGTCCCAATGATGCTCATCCCATGTATTTTCACAATTTCTGTTATGATGCTGTGTCTGATGTCCTGATTGTTGAGGTCAAGTGCCCTTACAGTACCATGGATAAGTTGCATTTTGTCTGTGGTGGAATGCATGATAAACTTTGAAATTTGATCTTCAAAGTGTTTTCTTGGATTTCTGGGTTCTTTACAGTTTTTTGGTAGATCAGGAGATCCCCAAGTCCCCGGGCAAGCTGAACACGGTCTACACTTAACGAAATCAGTAAGTGAAGGAATTTGTAAGGATTGACCTTCCATGGCAGAAGATTCTACTATAAGACCCCACAAAGACCTTTCAACGAGATTATCCTATTCAGACGATCGGAACTCCAAATCGGTCTGCAACCCCTGCTTGCACATTTAATTTTACAAACACTACACATCACGTTAGGGAATTTATGGGGACGATGCACTGCCGAAAGTTACATGGCATATAACAGACAAAGATTGTGTCTGAAGAAATCTGGACCTCACAGTGTACGTTTTTCTTCAGCTATGCGCAGCGCATTGACAGTCGCAGCTTTATCTCAAACAGTTGGTAACTATCAATATCTAATGACCGCGTGACGTATTACTGACTGTGAGAATTCTTCGTCAAAGTGAAACAAAATGAAAGCGAACCTTTTGTATCTACGAATTAACTGTGTAGTAAGTGCATTGGGGCGATAAAGTGAGCGCATAGGGGCGATAACTACGGTCAAGCTTGGGACAACATTGCTCGGTGCAGCCATCTCTCGGGCTAAGGAGCAACGCGGTCTATCATAGCACGGCTATTGTGATTTTGGATTCGCCAAACGCCTCATGATAGTCATGAGATTAATATTCATAATTGTCACAATGGTCGTGTTCTTAGTGTGGGTGAGAGTTTTGTCATAGATGCAAAATATACCTTGGCATTTATTTGCAAAACAAATGCTCATCCCAACGGGTACTAGACGTCCGGTTGAATTTCTCTTTGCCTTCTTTGGAAATAGTAAGTCATTGTGTTGATGCTCTACCTAGAAAAACAAACAATTACATGGCTCGTTAGACAGAAACAAACTGACATTTTATTGTGTCCAATCAACTTTCTTTTGTTAATGCCTAAATGATAACGACTGATTAAAAAAGTTGACCACAATTATTATTCATAAAGAGAGGTTGCAGTAATATTTGCATTTTTATGATGTAACTCTTACAATGGTCCACTGACAATAGTCGTAGCTATGGAGTGTTTATATCAGAGTGCGTTCAATTATGAGATATAGACCTGCTTAATCAGACACATATCAACAGAGATATATAGAGATATATATATATATATATATATATATATATATATATAGAATATATATAGATATAGATATCTATATATATTATATATATCTATATCTCTATATAAATATATATATATCTCTCTATATATATATATATAGATATATATATATATATATATATATATATATATATATATATATATATATCTATATATCTCTCTCTCTCTCTCTCTCTCTATATCTCTCTCTCTCTCTCTATCTCTCTCTATATATATATATATATATATATCTATATATATAATGAAACACATAAGTTTTGAAAGCCAACTCTGACCCGTTGGTGACAAGGTATGGCGACTACGCCCGAATTGAATATTTTAAACGGGTATTAATGCCATCTAAAAGTTTAATAAAAACTCCCTTACAGCATCTACTGAACGTCTGTGTGATCATCATGGAAACTGCACTGCATTGCTTGCTGGATTTGCTCTGACACATCATCAAAAGTAGAATCAACTGTTTTTCAACATTTTCGTTAGTCAGACCAATAATCATTACTTTGCTTTATTAGGTTAAGAACCATTAAACAATCATTGCCCCAGTCCAATGTTGTATGAACGCTTTGTTGTAAGTTATAAACCCGGTTTTGGGTCCTCACTCTGTTGTAAAGCTTGGTGTCATCTGCATTGTTTAAATATTATGTCAACAGCATTCTAGTAGATGTCAGGGACACAACTGAAAATCCATGTCCAAACTGATTCGACGCCATTGATCACCACTCTCCGCCGTTTGTTACTGAGCCACTCATTTATCCATGCTTGCACATTACCACTGATACCTTAGGTCGTAAGTTTCCATGCTAAATGTTGGCGGGACAATTTTTCAAAACAAATCTACTGAATCCTCATTGATTCACATTTTAGAATTCTTAACGCTTAGTGAGGCAAAGTTTTTAGAAAACCATGCTCATTAATGGAATGATATTTGAGAGAAAACTGTAGTGATATTCCAGTGAAGGCATCTTTTCGAAGCAGCGGGAAGTGCTTGTCTGGACCACGAGCCTTGTTTGGGTTTAAAGAAATTACCCATTTAAGGACTAAACGGTGTGCTGTCTAGTTGTTCGGATGAATACTGATGCAAGGTAGTTATTAAGTTAATCTGTGCTTTACTTCTTTCTGTCTTCTGAAATTACATTATTGACTCAGTTCACTAGAGGACAAATTGTTTCCTTAGTGCAAAACCTGTGAGCAGTTTGTGGTAATCCGCCCGAATCTGCTCAGAACTGACACCTCTCCCGAGGTCGTCTGCTAAGAGCCGACACCTCTCACGAGGTCAACTGCTCAGAGCCAACACATGTCCCGAGGTCATCTGCTTAGAGCTGACACCTCTCCCGAAGTCATCTGCTAAGAGCCGACACCTCTCCCGAGGTCAACTGCTCAGAGCCAACACCTGTCCCGAGGTCATCTGCTCAGAGCTGACACCTCTCCCGATGCCGTCTGCTAGGAAGCTGACACCTCTTCCGAGGTTATCTGCTCAGTGTCGACACCTCTATAGATGTCATTCGCCCCAACTACGTAGCACAAGCCCACCTTTATTTCCCTCCTCGATCAACGCCTCATTCTCCCGCCTAACCCCTTCAAACGCCGATCCACCAACTGCATTTTTTTTGTCTGTATAACCTTTCCCCAATCTTAAATGACTTAATGCATACATGTCAGCACGGCGCGTTACTGATCAAGATTGTATCTCTAAAACACCACCAACTGCAGCGCCACTCGTTCACCGTTTGACCAAACCAAAAACAGAAAATTAATTCGTTTAGTGTTATACGTTTGTCGTTGTCGAATATGAAAAACAGTTTACGGTTTAGCTAATGTTATTCGTTGTCGATTTGTGGTTCTAATTAACAAAATACGAAAAGACGGTATATACACGGACCTTAATATGTGATATAGATGGTACGAAATGGGACCTGCAAAGAAGTGAGCACGTGCGTGGGTGCCTAACATTGGCCTGGCCTGACAATTAGGTTGTCCACAGCGGGATACTTACTGAATGGTGACAAAAGCTTTTAGAGGCGGTCATTCAACATTTTTTGCCTATGACAATGAGTATTCTTCTTCATCACTATGATCGTTGGACGTATGATAGGGCATGGACCATCTTCGCTGCAACAATCACATAAAAGCAGCGTGCAGTCATATCGAAGCCATCTTTACAAAAAGGTTTGTGTCCATATCGAAGTATATCTTTACGGTCATTCAACATTTTTTGCCTATGACAATGAGTATTGTTTTCATCACTTTGATCGATGGACGATGATGGCATGGACCATTTCGCTGCAACCAATAAAAGCAGCGTGCAAGAGATCGAAGTAATTACAAAAAGGTAACATTTGTTTGCAATATGCGAATGCAATATTACCAATGTTCAAGAGGCGAATAATTACAAGCATTTGCCTTGTGATGATGTCAATGATGCGGCAAAACTTGACAAATGGTTACGTCACCTTGATCTTTTACAAGCACGCGCGTCAAATGGTGAGACAAATCGACTGACTTTCTTAATAAGCTACACTCTGCTACCTTAGACTATAGCACTATCTTCTTTAACACCAGCAAATATAGTTCATGTATTGTGTCTCGGCAGTAAGGGGAGGAGCTTAACATATGTTTCTTGTTACGGACGCAACATTGAATCAAGAAGAGAACGGTGCCCCTCAAAAGAACCTGAATATGCGATAATATAATCAAAGCATGCCATAGGAAACCTACCCAAACAGTCTGACAGAAAATGCGTCACTGATTCCTGAAACCAAGATGGTGACAGCTGCAACTGCAGTTTTGCTAGCTTGTAACCTTGATGGGTTATTGTAGTCAGATGTTGACATTCTTATGATAGCCAAACCTGACAAAATCATGAAGTTAAATCAAGTCGTGAAAAATATTGGAGTTTTCCATTTCATAGCTTGTCAATGATTGAATTTGAGGACAAAACTTTTTGCTTGAGAATTTAAGTAATTCGTGCGCTTTCTGTACGTGCATTTTTTATTTTATCTGTACAATGCGTTTCTGTCACAGATGCTTGTCAATTGGTGTGCTTATTGTCTGTTACTTTACAGGATTCGTTTTGTATGTCTTGCAATTTCGCGGCTTTGTACAAGGTTAGAGTTCAATTGTGCCTGATGCGTCTAAACCTGACTTGCCATGAATGAAGTAACTGGTCGATTCAGAAAGGTGTCCCATTACTTGTATCGTAAAATGTGCTGATATCATCATTTTGCCAAAAGGTCCGTAATTTGCTGCTAGGCTTTATGCTGACAAAGACAGAACAATCCCAATTAAGACTGAGGAGCTTATCTGATAATTTACAACCCTATATGATGCCCATACATAAGGCTGATGGCGAGTATGTAGCTCATGAAAATCTGAAAATGCATGCCGAATATGTAAATTATGCTTAGTGAATAATAGCACACACTTTGTTTCACGGTTATGTTTGTAGGCTCAGTAGTATTCTGGATCATAATATTATTAAATGTCGTACGCCTCAGAGCCTAGGGGCATGCTTAGTTTCTCTGCGAGTTCATATAGCAAATCGATTGCGTAATGACTGACTTGACAGCCACAATATTGTAATACCTCGGACAGCCCCCTTTCTATCTGACAAAGTGATCAGAAGTTATGGATAACTTCGTTGCAGGAATAGCCATGGTAAGCATGGCTTTACGCGAAAGTCTTACTTTATAGTAACATTAGGTCCCAATACTCAGCATACATTGCAAATCTCTACTGCCCCATGATGACCTCACAGTAGAACACACAAGAATGTTAGGTGGACGAGTACAAGACAATATCATCCATTATGTGCAATTTAAAAATGTATGGAGGATAAAACAAATGCATCTAAGATCAAACAAAAAGAGTCAGAGATATACGAGACTGACACGCTATCTTTGAGTTTGTAAAATACTTCGTATATATATAATCTACAGTGTCTAATGCATGCTATACATCCATTATTCCCTTTCAAACATCTTCATGCTGATCTTTATAAAAAGCAGCACAGATGATACCTTGCAAAACTGGATTATATTAATTCTTTAACTACTCAATTCATAGAATTGCTATCATAAGTTATGAATGTAGAAATGATGCCTACTCACATTGCAAAGTGGTATGTGACATAGAAGTAATATTTGCCAACACATCTTTTCCTCCCGCAAACACGCACAAACACCTTCACCAAAGACAAATATATAGCTAAAATGTAAGCAACAAATTCTTTATTTTGATTTCAATACACATTGCAAATAAAAATGGACATCGCAAAATAATCTTCAAACGTTCCTTCGACAAATGTGCAATACTACTGTTCTATAGGACTATCAAGATATTCCCCATATGAATCTGACATGTGTTATTCAGTTGATATCGTAAGCAGTTTCAATTATATTCACGCTTATATTCACTTGATCCTGACATCTACTGATGAAAAAGGCCACTTTACGTACGCTACTGAATATCAAGCAGTCGCAAGCATTGTCGTTCCAATGGAACTGGCAACTGCTTAATTCAAACCACATAGATGTATTTTCTATATATGTGGGGTTTCATTAATGCCTGTAGTCTGCATTCGACCTCACTGATCAATGGATGTGAGGCAGCAGATCTCTGCATCATATTACAACTTGTGTAATTGAAACTGTCGGAAAATGGAGAGAAATGACAAGGAAATGCTCGGATTTTGAATCCTCAGAAAGCCTCATGGACATGACTGGTATGAGAATTGGGTGTATCTGACCGCCTCAGGTTGCCTGGCCAACATTCAT
The DNA here is from genome assembly GCA_034190875.2 of Urechis unicinctus. NCBI lineage: Eukaryota > Metazoa > Annelida > Polychaeta > Xenopneusta > Urechidae > Urechis > Urechis unicinctus. The sequence continues at coordinate 70,717,982 of CM067353.1, read as the reverse complement.
TTAGTGCATATAGTCTGTCTCCACAAACCGCGTTATCAAATCGCCACAATAATGCCAAACAATCAACCCAATGTGACATAGTGAAACAGCCGAGAAACGTGTATTAAAATAAATGGCACAACTGCCTGAATAAAGCATTGTGGAAAGTATGTTTATGAGAGGAAACCGATTTCAACTTCACTGTTTACTGATAATATGTGGTTTTTTATTAACACGATTGTTTTGTTCATATTTATGATTAATGGTGAACAATATGGAAGCCTACGAACTGATTCATTAGTATCGATTGCCAAAGGTTAACCATATCAACAATATATACGTATTCGTCTGTTATTAGCGGAGTGATAGGTAATAGCTAGGTACCCTACATTATCTAATATAAGACCTGGTTGCAAAGGTACTATCCGTTGTTAAGCGTGTATCGTCTCATGCTTTTGTCAAAAGTGTATGTCAGCAAACCATTTACCCTCAGTTATTGGCTCACATGGTACGTATGTATATGAATGCAGGAATGTCAATTGCCATAAATTACTGTAATACGAACGAATCCGTAAAAAATGAACGACACACCCACCCCTTTTAGAATCAATATGCAATCTCTTTTACCCAATCTAATTTCCTATTTATGGTACTACAAAACATTGTACAAATGGTAAAATTGAAGGCAATCATGGAAACACTTCATTAGCATTATTTTATATGCAATAATAGGCTTATACTGTATAGGATACTGGTTTTGATGAATCATTAGCGGCATATCAATTTTATGAGACAAGTACAATATATCTGCGATAGAGGAAGCGATATTAATTTTGCAGATAATGCAAGCTTGGTTTAGAAATTGACATTGGAAAAGGTCCGTCATGTCATCATTAATGGATGGTATAACAATATTCTCGTTGCACCATTGTTTCCCATAGGTGAGGACACCTTCAGTTAAATTTATCTATGAGTTTCGAGAATATAAACAGTTGATTTGCCTTCATCTGTGTCAATCGTAGCAAGCAGTCAAGATAATTGTTAGCGCTCTTGATGGCGATGATTTATTCACTTCGTGAGGAAAAGCTCTCAATTTTCTTTGGCAAATTATATTTTCGGAAAATACGGTAATGTTTTCTAATTATCAATTATACATCAATGTAATGGAATCCATGAAAACGTGGCTGCCGAGCAATTTTTTATTGGCTGCTCGTTTATCGAGTCTTGATGATGAGAAAGCGATGCGCTACTGTTTTGCTCATTTCTGTGCTTCAAGGCCAAAATGCCTTATTGACATCAACACTATACAAAAGGAAGTGATAATTCAAGATTCGACAAAAGGCATACCCAGAAGGGAGCAACACCTATCTGTAGCTTATCTCATAACAATGTGAAAGAGATACGGAAATAACATCCCTTGCTTACAATGTGTATTGTGGTTAGCTATAATATATGAGTTCACAACATATGGCTTGAACGCCCCATGTCACACTACAAAACTCTGATATACATATTCAATATTGATAATAGCAGCTTCCAGTGGTATGTCTTTTGTTGATTTATTTATTAAAAATATAATGAGCTTCCCTTGATCTAAACAACAATTACAAGATGGCCATCACCGACGGAGGTAAGCCTCGTTAACTTCCTTTTTACCTTTTGCTGTGACTTTGATGAATTCCGAACCGGAAGAGACGTCATCGACATTCTTAATTCTTACGATAAGTCTGATGCTGTCTAGGACAACAAATGAGCCAATTATAACGACTATCAGGGCCGTGAATATTTTGAATTTTTTGTTTATCAAAACAAGAAGCAATAAAGAAATAAAAGTAGCTAAAAGGTTTTTCGTATGAGATAACGTTTCCTTTCATAAAAACGATAAACGTAAAACAAAGTATTCAATTTACAAATTGATGAATTTGGCGACGAGCTACTGTTGGTTAAAGCAAATTATAATACGATAATGAGATATAAAATAAGTTTCACATTGGCAAAAAATAACCGACATAATGACTGAACCTTCTATGAGAACTGAAAAAATCATAGCACGGCTCTTGCTGAATAGTATTGATTATTAATGTGTTGCCTACTGGAAATGACGCCATCAACACATATGAATTTGAAGATTCGATACGTGCTGTTCATGACAACAACTGACCTAATTGTTATGACTTTTGAACCAATATGTACTATTTTCTAAGCGATTACAATCTTAACGAAAATTTTCCATGTCAAAAGAAAAATTCAAACAACGCACTGAATAAAAGACGAGTATTTTGATCGAACTT